>JAZKLR010000026.1:0-1215634 GCA_037103525.1 Ganaspis brasiliensis
CGGTACACGAACTCTCAGTCCCTAGGGATACAACGCACAACGCAAAAACGCAGCATTCAACGCAGGTATGTAATTGCGCCCTGAGGTAAAAAACTAGGTAAATTACGGTAGAAAACCATGTAATTTACCTGAAGTACATATTTAACTTGCCCAACACTGCGTAGAATCGAGCTTCCATGTGGATAGGGGGTAAAGTATGTGTGAGTTGTTGCCAGTGCCGCCAAAAGATCATCTGAACTACTATATGATACACTTATAAATTTTTTTTTTAATATTGTTCATTATTAATTGTTATACCTGATCATAAATTTCTTTGACTGTGTAGTGTTTTTAATTTAATTATGTTTTGTGCGTAATACAATTATTGTGTAAAATTTTGTAAATGGTAACGTGTCGCCATTTGTAATACATCCATCCAGACTGCAATAATTGCTGCTTCTATTACACTTTGTTTTCCCGCAATTTTTACTAAAATACAAGAAAATCTTTAATAATATTATTAATCAACAAACGTTAATGATGACCCAGCAAAATAAAACAATGAATTTTTTAATTCATGACGCAAATGGTAAGTATTAAGTGCGCGCCAACATTTAACAAATATGCTTACTGATATCTTGAATTTCATTATTCATTCATTTTAAACATATATTTTTTTAATTGATGAATAGTTTCATTCCATAGTTATTTGTGTTTATTATAAAGAGTGTCTAATTAAATGCCATTACCATATTCCAACTGTTATTTGAAATATATGAAATTGTAAATTCCTGCTTTTCTCTTTTAATTTTATCTTTTGGAAAAGAATTTTGAAATACTTTGTTTTACTCATAACACGTGTATATTTTTAAAGCGCACAGACAAGTAAGTTAGGTTTGATGATTCAATACATTTAATGTTAATAGGTTTATAGTTATAAACCATGAAAAGTATTATACTTTTTTAATTGATATATACTTATTCATGGTGGCTACAGTGTCAGGGAAATTGTCAGGAATGACACTAACTTGTCAGGGAAATTTATAATCTTTAGGCAATTATTGGTAGTTACGTGTTTTAAGAATGAAAAGATTCACTGAAAAACAAGGTTTTGTAAATTTTTTTAAGATTTTTTAAAAATAAAATTAAGTTTTGTCTTATTTTAGCTGTTAGTATATTCCTTTTAATAAACTTTTCTGTCAGGGTAATTTATAAAATTAATTTTGTCACCACCCTTTTATTTACAAGTATAAATTTATGTAAAACAATGTTCAAATCCTTCATTAAAAAAGTTTTATTTCCTAAAGTGCATTTCAATTTGATATTGTAATTTTACGTTTATTTCGATATAAATGAAAGTGTTTTTAAAGGGAGATCTTATTTATTGGGAGTATTACTTTACCTAATATATCATTTCTTTGTTATTTGAAACTTTTTTATCATTAATTTGTTGACATTTATAAATTTCTTCCTCATAAGGAAAATTTTGATTTCATAAACCTAATCACTCTTAAAAATTTTACTTTTTTTTTTATACAGAAAGACTTAGTTTATATTTTCAAAAAATGTCTACTTATGTTAGTGTATGACGTTAAATTTTTTTAAATATATTGGAAACGAAAGTATTTGTTAGATAATAATTTTTTCACACTGTTTTAAAAGAAATTAATAATGAAATTGCATTATATGAATGAATGGAAGCTGGGGGGGGGGGGATTAATTGTTTTTTCAAATAATGAATTAAAATAGTTTTTTAGTCTAATTTGTGGGATACATTTAAGGTTAAGTTAAATTAAAGTGTTTTGAACACTGTAAAAACAGGTGTCTTATGAGTGTTTTATTTTAAAACATAAGACATTTAGAAAGCGTCTTACATTAATTTCACGTTATTTTATTGGTTAATAATTTTGAAAGACGCACTCTTATTGGTTGAAATAAGGACATTCAAAAAGGTCTTAAAAATGACTACATAAATGTCTTAACCCTTTCAGTCATATATTTTTTGTTCTAACTTACTTTACGGGTCTTGACACTTTCCGCAGTTTTTGGGGTCGCTGATTACGAATCTGAAGTCAATTTTCAAAAATTCTAAATGGCGGATCCAATATGGCGGACTCATTTTTAAAAAATTGTTTGATTGTCATAAAACTTAGTGTCTATGGGTTTTTGGGGGCGCTAATTACGAATCTGAAGTCAATTTTCAAAAATTCACTTCAGATTCGTAATTAGCGCCCCCAAAAACCCCTAGATACTAAGTTTAATGAAAATCAAACAATTTTTTAAAAATGAGTCCGCTATATTGGATCCGCCATTTTGAATTTTTGAAAATTGACTTCAGATTCGTAATCAGCGACCTTTTCTTAGTTAAAAAAAAAAAATTGGCGTCTCAAAGTTTGCAATGAATTAGTAGAAACTGCTTTCTTTCGGAAAAAAACACTAATTTTCAGTTATTGTTAACTTACAGTACTGTTGTTATTAACAATTAATGATTAAACAATTTTTTTTAACACTTGTTTATGTCCGAAGAATGTTATGAACAAAAAACACTGGATATTTATTGGTAAAAATTCAATTGAAAAATAAAAAACATCAAGAATCAAAGTGGGTCTCTGGGAGACCCATCATGACGCAAAGGGTTAAAATATGACACCTGTTTTTGCAGTGAATAAGTTTTTTCCTATTGTTTTGCGAATATCTTTGAAAAATTGTTTCGGTGACTGAATATTTTGCATTCATCATTGAGAACTTTAAAAAAAGCATCTTTTACTCAAGAAATAAAAACTAAACCACCTAAAATCAAGATTTTTCTCCCCTTTAATTTTTTCCCAATAAATAAGCCTCTAGATTCAATAAGGATACATAAATCTTCAGATAATATTTTGTCTATCTCTTACGGTTTTAAAAAAATAAAAAAACTGAATTTTTATGGAAATCATTATTATTAAATAATTATAATAATCTCCGTAAACTTCTGAAGTTAGCTACTATTTATATTTATTCATTTTTTTCTGTCCACGTTTTAAAACTTGTAGTGAAGTTGGTTAGTTTTTATATTTATTCATCTTTTTCTGTCCACGTTTTAAAATCTAAAGTGAAGTTAGTCCCTGCCTTTTTTTCATTAATTTTGATTTTCTTTATCAGGAAAGTTTAAAATTGTTTTAGTTTACAGACAAAATATGCAGATGAGGTACACTGTAAAAAAATTTTCTTGTAAGATTACTATAGCCTTAATGACGGGATATTGATTACGACTAACAGTAATTTATATATTACACACTTATATGAATTTTATTAATAACTTAGATTCATTTAAAGTGCCGAATAGTCGAATTTATTAAAAATTCAAATGACGTTATTTTACTTTATTGGAGAAAATTAAAATTAAATACAGTTTAAATTATTCTGTAACTTTTTAACCATTTTTGAAGTTTCGAAACTTTCATCAAGTTTTTCATCAAAAAAGTGACACACTTTTTTACTTTTACTAACTTTTTTAAAAAATGCTCACTATTACTCACTTTGGGGGAGGGGGGTTTCTGATATTAGGTGCCTAATTAAAAATTTACCTTATAAATCAATTAGTTTGTTCAATGTTCATATTCGATTTTTCAATTATTTTTGTCATTTTTAAAGTACTTTTGTCAACTCTAAAGTATTATTGTCAATTTTCAAGTATTTTTGCAATTCTGAATTGAATTTTTTCAAATATCATTTATTCTCTTCAGTTTTTCAATTATTGTCATGAATATTTAAATTTATTACACAAGTTTTCATTTACTTCTGTCATTTTACAATTATTTTTTTCTATCATTGAATTATTGCCAGGAATATTTAAATTTTCATCACCAGTTTCTATTCTACTTTTGTTAATTTAAAATAATTTTCTTCGAATTTCAATTACTTTTGTCATTATTCAAGTATTTTTGTCATTTTACGATTAATTTCTTCATATTTCTATTAATATTTAATATAGTAATTATAATTGTTATATCAAATTTAAATTTTATTCTTACTTGAAATACATTTTTAAAATTTATATTGTAATGAGCTTTTGCCCGTAAATAAATAAATAAATAAATTCAATGTTTTTTATTACCATGAATTTTTAAATTTATTATATTAGTTTTGAATTATTTTCTACAAATTTCAATCATTTTCTTCATTCTTTTTATTATTGTCATGAGTTTATTTGTACATTTTTTTCAATTAATTTTAACAGATTTCAATTATTTTCTTCAAACTTAAATTATTCTCTATAAATTGTTCATTTATACACCAGCTTTCAATTATTTATGTCATTATTCAATCAGTTTCTTAAAATTTCAATTGTTCGGTCAATTTTTCAAGTACCTATTGTCTTTAAATTTTTAATTTTATGCACCAGTTATCAATTTTTTTTCAAATTACTATTATTTTTGTTATTGTTCAATTATCTTCTTGTAATTTCAATTTTTTTATTAATTTCAATTGTGTTCTTTAATTTTCAAATTATGGTCAGGAATATCCTAATTTTCTACACAAGTTCAATTCATTTTCGTTATTTTTCAATTATTTTCTTCAAATTAATTACAATTACTTTTGTCATTTTCCAATAATTTTTTTCATACTTTTGTTCTTTTTGCCATTTTAGAATTATTTTTTTCAAATTGCAATTATTTTATTCAATTTTTTCATTATTATTTTTATTATTGTCACGAATTTATTAATTTTTTACACCTTCAATTATTTTTCTCAAACTTATAATATTTTTTTAACTTTAAAATTATTGTCTATGATTTTCTAATTTTTACACCTGTTTTGAATTATTTATTTCAATATTTCAATTGTTTTGTCAAGTTTTTAAGTATTTTCTTCAAAATTTTAATTTTTTTAAAGTTATCAATTATTTTTTTAAATTACAATTATTTTTGTCAATATTAAAATATTTTTGACATTTTGGAATTATTTTCTTTAAATGTCATTTTCTTCAATCTTTTTACTATTGTCATAAATTTAAGTACTTTTGAAGATTAGTTTTCAATTATTTATGCCATTATTCAATTAGTTTCTTCACATTTTAATTATATCGTAAATTTTTCAATTATTTTATACAATCTTTAAATTAATGTATTAAATATTATTTTTTATCCCACGGGCACAAACATGGCGCTTTTAGATGCCTGTAGGCAGGGTCTAAACGCATTTATTTGTTCGGCCGTGTGAAAATGGCGTATCCATGCATTTTTTCCACCTTTGGGAAAAAATAGACGCCATTTTTATACGGCCAATCAGATAAACGCATTTAGTCATGGGTTTAAAGTCCGTCCAATTTGTTCACAATGATGTTTGTGTACGAGTACCTTGTTGCTTAATATACTATTTTTTACTTCATTTTTGAATATATTTTTCATTTTTCATTAATTTTTTTCTAAATTTCAGTTATTTTTGTCATTATTCAACTATTTTCTACACATATACATTTTTTTGATAATTTTTAATTATTTTTTTCAAGTTTCAATTATTTTCTTGAAAATTCTATTATTTTTTTCAATTTTTCAACTACTGTCTAAAAAGTGTAATTTTTACACCAGCTTTTATAATTATTTATGTCATTATTCAATTAGCTTCTTTACATTTTACTTATTTCTTCAATATCTCAATTATTGAGCGATAAAACCAGTCTCAAACTTTTGTTTAAAATTTTACTTATTTTCGTCATTCTTTAATTATTTTTTGTAACTTCAATTATTTTTGAAACTTTTCAATTAATTACTTCAAATTCCAATTATTTCGTTTCAATTTTTGTCATCATTTTTTGATTTTTAATACATTTTTCAATTAGTTTTGTCATTCACAACTTTTTTTTTAAATTGAATTATTTTTGTCATTATTTAATTATTTTTGCGATTTTTGAATTGTTTTTTTTTTAAATTTGAATGTTTTTTCTTGCTGGCGCCCCCCAGTTTAATGTCAGTAATATTAAACTCTATAGGGTGATTCCGGGTGAGTTGGAACACTGGGAGAGATGGTACTCTTGCTCTATCTTAGAAAATAATTTGTTAAACTTAATTTTAACTTTGTATGTAAGTGTCTACCAGTACATAAACAAAATATAAAATGTATATTTGTCACTAGCAAAATTACAAACAAATTTATAATCCATCGTTAATAAGATCGAGCGTCGCGAGAACCCCAAGTTTTTTAGCTTAATATTACTTGTGTGTGTTTTTTTTAATTGACGGATTTTAATTTAGTTCATGTGAGTTTAGGTAAGTTTTTGGACCTCTTTTTATGAGTATGTATAGGTTCCAATTTTTATTGAAACTGGGAATGTACATTTTTTTTAGTTTTATCTTTCGCGGACAATCAGGAGAGACGGAACAATTTTTTCCTGGTGAGATGGAATAGTTATATAAAAAACAAAAGCATGTAGCTTCTAACCAAATGTGTTTGTTTACGTTTATAATTTAGGGTTTAAAATTAAATTTCGTTAAATTTTACACACAAGTAATTAATTAAAAATTAATTTATTCCGCAATTTAAGTTCTGAGCGTGCTTTTGAAACTTTTTTTAAGGCATTAAATTGAATTGTAAAAAAAGTTGCAAAATGTGTCCAGTGTAAATTACAAAGTTCACACTATAGTACGTGTCAATTCCAGAAGAAAATCACGAAAATTGGTTTGAATGATCAACTTTCTAAAATAAAGAAATTTTCAGGTATTTATTAAAAATTATCTAAAATGAAAAGAATTAAATTAAGTGTTTTTTATAGTATTTAATTTTTATTTTTAAATTTTCCATCATATATAGTCATTTAAAACAAGGAACAAACCATGTTCCATCTCACCCGGACAATTCCATCTTTCCCGGAATTGTCATCTTTTTTAAAAAAAATTTTTAAACTGAGAAAAAATGAAAGAAAATTAAAAAACTTTACGAGCTAATGTATGGATGTTAATATGAAAGTATTTTACAAGATTAAGAATATTTTATCTAATTCCTTAGAATTTGCAGTGGTTTAAAAAAAGGTGTTCCAACTCTCCCGGACTTACCTTATTGCTTATTCACTTTTTTTATTTAAAAACTTGGTATTTAATCCCTTTTTTTATTTAAAAGCTTACTATTTACTCACTTTTTTCACTTAAAAACTCATTATTTACTCACTTTTTTAAATTAAAAAGTCTTTTTTCCACTATTTTCAATCTGCAAGTCCACTGGCAGCCGTCCTTACTGGATAAATATTATTCATCGATTTGTTTGATTTATTATTATAGTATAATTTCTAAAATGTATGGAAAACTAATCGCGCGCTTGAGCGCGTTATATTGTGCTAGTATTTGATTACTCCACACAAAATTAGACGATTTTAGACCCTCCCCATCCCCCATGTCACACTTTTTACATGGTAAAATTTTCAACTTAACACAGAGTGTCACAAATCTATTGACCCCCCCCCCCCCCCTCCCCTAGAGCGTGACGTAATATGTGGATGGACCCTTAGACGCTGTCCTTTTAGTTGGCCCTGGAACAACTTTTACGATAATTGGAACTTTTTAATAATAATTATTTTTTTTATAATTTAATTAATAATATCTTCTTAGGTCATTCTACCAAGCTTCATGAAAAAATATTTAGTATTTTAAGAGTAAAGTCACGAAAAAAATGTACCTCCTCCCCTGCCATTCTCCATCACATGTCCTTAAAATACTTACAAAAAGAGAACTTTTTTTAAAAAATTAAGATAATAATGAAAAACAATTTGATATTCTCTTGATTTTACATGTATTTGCATCCACCATTGTAGAATACAAAGTGATTAAATCGTTTGAATATGAGAGGTTATTTAAATTTTCATATTATAGGGGTAAGTCCCGGATACCTATAAAGCCTTTTGGTTAACTTTGTTTAATATTTTTGAAATAATTATTAAATCATCTTATGACAATGACATGACCTCTGTTCACCTTTGAAATGAACTCGATCATAAAATAAATGTATTAATTGAGAGCAAACTGAGATCAAAGAAGAGTAGTAAAATACTAGCCTCCGAAAACTTGTCGGGTATCACCGGACAGAGAAAATAAAAGTGCTTATGTAAATTGTTTAATTTGATAAAGTGAAAGTAAATTGTGTCTTAAATAATGACCGTTAACTAATTTATGGATATAAATTAAAACATGTATTAATACTATACATGTTTGTTAAATTGCCTAGATAATTTAAGATTAAATTTAGAAATTACTTATTTTTAAAAAGAAAAAATGAATTAATATATTAAAAATATAAGTTGAAGTGAGTGAAGTGATGAATTATACACAGTTTGTTATTTATTTCAATTATAAAAATGCACTATTATACGTGAAATAAATAGTGTCCGGGGATATTCGACTTTCCCCTAATATCAATTTTTAAAGAAATTTTTATTTTTATGCTTTGTTCACGAAAGAAAAATTAACTGTTTTTCAATCCCCTTATTATTACAATAGTTAAATGACTAATGTAAAAGAGATTTCTTTAAATGCTAAAAATTCGAATTTTTTGTTTTATTTCAGGACATCCTCAGGTAATAAAAGTTGTACAAAGTACACCAAACAAGCCACTAAGTAATTTCGTTGGAACGACAAATACAGGAAGTCTCAAAGTGTTTAAAACACCAGGACAAGAACCAAGGGTATGAAAAAACTATTATTTTTTCTTTTGTCTAGTTTCAATTATGATAATAATTCAAGTTGTATAAAGGACTGAATCGGGAATCTTAAACTTTTTTTAAGGATTATCCAAAGTACTTGGACTTGCACGGAGTAACAGAATTGTTCTCATTAGCACACGGAAAGAAATCTGGTAGAATTAAATCAGTTGATAGTTCGATAGATTTTTAGTATCAATAGACAAATAGAATTTTATTATCTAATGTGACTAATATTAATATGAAAACATGAAAATATTCTAAAGAGCTTGAGATAGAAAGAAACCAACAGCCATTTATAAAATTTCCATCTATTTGATATTAAAAATGCTCGTAGGCCTTATTACAACTCCATCACACGCCACCTAATATTATTCTATCGGCCACCACTAATTTTCAGGCGAAGTTTGTACAACACAAACTAAGCTTTATATACATGTATAAAAACACACACACACAAGCAATGCATTGACTGAAGGCCTGCTGGCTGATCCGTCAGCCTATGTATTGCTTGCGTGTGTGTGCTCATACATGTATATAAAGCTTAGCTTGTGTTGTACAAACTTCGCCTGAAAATTAGTGGTGTGCGATAGAATAATATTAGCTGGCGTGTGATGGAATTGTAATAAGGCCTACGAGCATTTTTAATATCAAATAGATGGAAATTTTATAAATGGCTGTTGGTTTCTTTCTATCTCAAGCTCTTTAGAATATTTTCATGTTTTCATATTAATATTAGTCACATTAGATAATAAAATTCTATTTGTCTATTGATACTAAAAATCTATCGAACTATCAACTGATTTAATTCTACCAGATTTCTTTCCGTGCAGCTTTATTTGCATCTCTGATTTTACCGACAATTTTTTAGGGTTCCGCATACCTTCGGTGTAGGGCGGAACCCTTATAGCGAGACTCTTGCGTCCGTAGCCAAAAACCATCCCCCCTCCCTTTAACTTCTAAACTATTTGACCTAGAGGGCTGAAATTTGGTACACATATATGTATTTTCACGTGTAGATTACAGGAAGAATATAGAGAACATGATTCAAGGTGATGTTCACAGCATTGTCAAGGAAATAATAACTTTTTTTTTGTAAAAATGCATTAAAATAGACTGATTCCTCAACCCTGAACTTCTAAACTGTTTTATATTAACATAGACAGTTGAAATTTGGTATACTGTTGTATCTTTACATGTAGATTACACGAAAAATATAGAAAACATGATCTAGATTGATGGCCATAACGTTGCCAAGAAAAACCGCAAATTTTCAAAGAAAAAAGTTTTTTGCTTTAACTATTCCATTATTTGAACTAGAGAGCTAACAATCATTTGAAATTCCCAAATAGATATTTTTCATAATCTGTAAGTAAAAGTACACAAGTGTACCAAATTTTAGCCCTTTAGCTAAAATAAAGAAAAATATAATATTTTTAATATTGCCGAATTGCAATTGCGTAGTGCACTCGACTCACTGTTCGATGAAAGAACTTAGGCAAATCCAAGCATGGATTTTTTTTTTGGACTACGCAAAGAACAAAGTTTTTATCAACTATTCTCTCATTTTCTAGAGTATCTAAGATTTTTAATAATAATTTTTTACAACTAATTATTTTAAAAAATGATTTAAATTAAACCTGACTCTCTTTATATGCAACTCTTCTGGCTGGGTCTTTCATATAGCGAATTGTAAACAAACGCTCGAAACGCATTGTCCTTTGCTACCCCTCTTACGTCTTTGTCCCTACATGCTTGACGCTCAACTCTAATTCCCCTTTCTTCTTATTCGCAGAATGTCATATTTCGAACCTTCATATAAAGAGAGTGCGGTGTATAACTATCAGATGCAGTTTTTTTCAATGAATCTATTGATACCAAAAGCTCATTTTTTGTCAAAATGTCGTTTGCCTAAGTTTTTCCTTATTACGGCAGAGTAGAGTTTCTATTACGACGAAATCCAGCGATACATTGTAAAAAGAAAGTCTTATTTTAAGACAGAAAAGCTGTCTTATTTTAAGACGCAACATTGAGAAAATAAGATGACTAAATTAAACCAATTTTTTATTAATGTAGCCGAGAGAGGTTGTTGATATAGCACCTGCAAACAATTTTGTTGATTTTAGCCAAATAATTCTTCAAAAAGGCAAAAAAAAAATTAAAAACTCCAAATTTGCATAAAAACGTGAAGTACTAATTTATTTAAGGGGTTACACCACTGTAGACGGCAAAAAAAAGTGTTTTTTTGCGATTTTTTTTTTTGTAGAAGGAACAGAAGGAGGATAATTCTTTTCAAGGATATTGTTAGACATCTTTAAAAGTTTAGAAAAAAAAATTTTTTATTTAAAAAAAATACAACATGGCGGCGTAAGAGCAACTTCTGTTAGACGGTTTTTTTAAAAATAGCTCTACTGCAAGCAGTACACAGGGTGTAAAAATTGATCTGTAACAAAATAAAAAATTTTTTCTTAATCTACATTAGAATGACTACAGAAATACGTAGGGGATTTTAAAAATATTCATTTTTGTTAAATTGGCGAGAATTCAAAGTAAAATTCAATTTTTTGACCAAAAAAATGAGTACTTAATTGTGTCTAAAAAATCGAAATTATAAAATATCAAAAATCGGCTACGTATTTCTGTGCGGAATGTTGTTTTAAATAAATGATAAAAATTTAAAGTTAAAATAATAAAAATTGTTTGAGTTATACTGCTTGCAGATTTGCAAAAATGTGTTTTGAGAAAAACGCGTTGGCGTCACACCACTGTTGACGACTAAAATTAAGCTCTTTTTTGCGAATTTTTTTTTGTCGAAGGAAAAGTAAGAAAATAATAATATTATAGGATGTATTTAGGTATGTCTTACAGTGAACAAAAAAAATATTTTTGATTGAAAAATGTTTTAAAATGGCGTCATTAGGACGTTCTACCGAAGCATGTTTTTCATGAGACGCTTCGTAGCACCAAGCAAAGCTGTTGAAAAATTTAATCTGATGAAAAACAGGCACCAAACTTTTTTCCCTGTATTCTAGAGGGTTTAAAGCATCTTTTAAGCTAATAAAACAAAAATCGATTTTTTGAAAATTCTACAGTGGTGTAACCCCTTAAACAGGTAAATTTGTAATCATTGTCAATTCATCTTGATTAAGATAGTATTTTTTACATAACCATTTGTATAGCTGGGCTTGCAGAATTTAAGACAAGTCTTAAATAAACCTTCCTTTTTACAGTGTACATTTAACTGTAAGGCGGCTTTTATAAATGATGTTACGCTTTTTTCGAGAATTTTTACACCCCCCCCCCCCCCCCCCCCCCCCTTAAGAGTGTGACATTGTTTATGAAAGCCGCCTAACGCCTATCTATATTTTTTTTCAATAATATTGAAAGCTTCTACTTTTTTATTTAGTATTTACTTTTTCCTTAGGTATTATCTTCAGGAACACAAGTTTTAAGAACAATTAATTTGCAAAGCCCACAAACAACAAGTCAACGTAAGTATTATAAAAATTAGTTTAAAAAACAACTATGTTAAAATATCCGAAAAATTCACCTTATTTGGCCAAAAAACAAAATCTTACAAAAATTTAAAAATCATGAAAAATGAAATTCGTTTTAACTAAGAATTACTTCTAGTGGTGTTCGATTCCAATTCGATTCTATGAAAAATCGTTTCTTTTAGTCTAGAAAACGGATTTTTAAATTGATTCTTTGCTATTCGATTTTTCGGAGAATCGATTTTTTTTTCGTGACCAATTCTTATATTTTATCTTTCTCTTTTTGCATTTATTATGAGATTAGGTAGTAGTAGCAGATCCAGACATGGTTTGTGGAAGGAGTATTATCTCTTTCTCTCTTACATAAAGATAAGGCTTGACCCCCACTCCTGGATCCGCCAATGTTAGGTAGAGGATACTTTTGCTCAAATTCAGTTTGTATAAAGTAGTTTTTCACAACAGGTAGCTAACTTAAAGTTGCTTCTTAAATACAGCATTTGTATTCATTATGTAGAGGTCTTAAGTTAATAAAAAAATTGGTAACTTCAGTCGGTCGGTCGGTAACTTTAGTGAATCTGTTAAATTATTCTAAGTACCGGGGGTTCTTTTAGATTTTTAAGCGAAGCGGGTTAAAATTTTATATATATATATATATATATATATATAATAATAATATTAATGATAATATTAATAATATTTAATATTATAATTTATAAAATAATAATTATAAATAATATATATAATATATATAATATTAATATAATATAATATTATATAATACTATAATACCTTTTGAAGCTTGGATATTGTGGACGTGATATTTTTAGGTGCAGAAATTTTCTAATCACTGGTTACGTGGAAAAAAAACCATTTTTGAATCAAAAATGTCAAAAATTTGCATTTTTTTTTCAAAGAAGTGGTCATAGCTTTTTAGAATTTTATTTTTTTGCAATTTTGATGACAGATTATGAAAGAGCGATAAAAAATACTTAAGAAAATGTTATTCCGAAAACCTTCTACCTGCCTATTAATAAAAATAATTAACGTTGAAAATGCTTGAAAAAATGCGTCCGTGTCCCGGCGTCAAGCTTGTCTGAATTAAGAGAGCGTAGGCCGCGTCATAAAAAGTCCAATATCTCGGTTGTTTTTAAAGTCTCTAGAACTTTTGTTTTTAATCAACTCAGAAAAAAATAAGGAAACAAAATATCGTTATTAAAAAGAAATCGTAAGGGTGCTTTTGATTGAAAAAATGAAATAAAAATTTTTTTTGACTTTTCGTGGCAAATTTTGAAAAAAAAATTTGGTCTTATATTACGTTCAAAGTGTTGGTATATTATTTATAAACATCATAAATATGAACAAAATTGATTAAAATGTCACAAAGATATTCGTTTTTGAAAAAAACGGTACTTAAAATTTTGACACCCTGTAAAAGCCACAATTTTGAAAATTTTCAAAAAATATTTTTGGGCAAAACTTCTGTCATATAATACTACATTTTCACCAAGTTTCATAAAAATCGAAAGACCCAAGACCAACATTGATTTTTTTGAGAAATTTTGACCCAAATAAAAAATAAACATCATGTAAATAGCAATTCTTAAACTAATTTTTAATCACATCATTCTATTTATCAAGAAGTAATATTTTTAAAAACTTTAATTTAATAGCTTAACAGCAACAAAGTAATAAGATATCGAAAAATATTGATCTATCAAATTGTCCAGCGATAACACTACATAATATCTTGGCGGAAAAGAAGGAGGCTCAAAAAATTATTGAAGATAGTATATAATCGAAAATATCAAAATAAATACATTAAGAAGTGATAACTGTCCAATTATCCATCTTGGGGAACATGACATCATTTCGTGAACCTCAGTAAAAATATGTATACAAACATAATATTAGTAAAATCATTTCAGAATATTATTATACGATACTATTAGGGGCCGTTCATATACCACGTAGACAGCTTAGGGGGGGAGGGGGGGTTTCGTCAAATGTCCACGTGGACAATTATGTGTGATTCGCAAAATGTCTCCATTAAAAATGTATTTTTATTTCTTATATTTCCTTTATTCAACGTTTCAATCGCGCACCACTGACATTATTTTTTTAAAACTTTAATTCCCTCCTTCAAGTTTTGTATTCTATATTCGATATATCTCGACTTCTTTCAATTACATTTTTTAATTTTTATTTAGATTCTTTAAATTTTAATATCACTCCTTAATTTCAATTTTTTCTTCAATTTCAACTATTTTTTTTATTTTCAATCCAGTTGTTCAATTAGCAACTATTTCCAACAATTATTCCTATAATTCCTATAATTCTTAATTATTTTCTTCAATTTTAAGTTATTTCCTATACAATCTTTTAAATTTTTATTTATTCTCTTAACGTTTTATAATTATTCTTTAATTTTTTCAATTTTTTTCTTTCAAGTGTGAATTAATCTAGTCATTTTTTAAAATTGTCAATTAGTTTTCTCATTTCTCAATTGTTTTCTTTAATGTTTAATTATTTTTGTCATTTAGTACTTTTTTTAAAACTATCAATTATTTTCTTAAAAATTCGATATATTTCTTCAATTTTCAATTTTTTTTTTCAATTTTTAATAATTTTTTTGAATTTTCAATTTTTTAAAATTTTTAATTCATTCTTCAATATCCAATAATAATAAATAGATTCCACAACGGTGCAAAATGACGATTGTTTTGCTAACATTGACAATATTTCAGAGTGGTTAGTGCCCCCGTGGATTGCGAAGATAATCCTGAAATATCTAATAACGAATATTAGATTTGTGACAAAAAATTATTTTTATTTTTTATAATTGAAAATGTTCCTTCCAAAGTATTCTACTAAAGATGGCAATTTACCTATTACTTGTAGAACTTCTTAGGGGTCATCCATAAAGAACGTTCCACTGTTGGGGGGAGGGGGGGGGTCGAAAAATGTAACCATTTGTTACAAAGGGGGAGGGAGGGGTAGTTGAAATTTGGAACGTTCGAATTTTTATTTTTTTATTCTGAATTATTCTATTTTTTTTTCGTTTTTGAGCCTTTAATTTGAAAAGTCAGCAATATTATGCCACAGCAGAAAGCGTGGCCGATAAGTTAGATATATATATTAGGTTGGTTAAAAAAAAAACAAAAGTCAGATATGTTATACTCCTACCTCCAAATTTCTTCTAAATTGAAAAAAAATTAATTAAAAAATTACATTATTTTTTTATTTGGAAATCGGACAATATTTAGAGGTGGCTCAAAGCCCATGAAGTTTCCCATGTAGTCTTTAAAAAGCAGTATTCTATAATTTATTTATTCATTTGTTAATATTAACTATTATTCATTTTTTTTTAATTTTTGTGGTTTTTTTTGAAATTGCATAAGAAATAGTCAGTTCCGATAAATTAATATATAAATAATAGAATACTGTTTTTTCAACACTTTTCAATAATAGACTCGGTGCATTAATGATTTAAGTGATTTTTTACAATTTTATTACACATTTACGAAAAAGTGTGTTTGCCCATGCAAAATAGATGGGAAACTTAATGGGCTTTAAGCAACCTCTAAATATTATCCGATTTGAAAAAAAAAAAAATGGAGGTAATTTTTTTTTAACACATGTATTATCATAAGAGCCTATAATTATGACAAAAAAAATTTGATTTAATTAATATATAAAAAAAAATTTGATTTTTGAGGGGGGGTATAAATAATTTTTGAACGTTCCATTTAGGGGAGGGGGGTTGTCATTTGTAACCAAGTGGAACAAAAGGGGGGGTGGGGGTCTAAAACCCCGAAAATTGGTGGAACGTTCTTTATGGATGGCCCCTTAAACTTTTTATTATTTACTAGTAGAACTTATAAAGTATTTTCGTATTAATAAAAAGCTGTGATTAAATTTTTTAAGAACAATTAAAGATCTATTTATTTACCTAATTTCACGTAAAAGAGCATCCTATTTCAAAGAATTCGTCATAAAAAGTTGTGAAGTTTACTCGAATATTCATATTTCCTTTGAATAGTTCTTTGATTTTAACATCCAAAAACTATTTTTCACTAAAATTGTCCACGTGGACATTTAGGGGGGGGGAGGGTTAGACGAATGTCCACGATTGTCCACGATGGGGGGAGGGGGGGGTCAAAAATCGGAGAAAAGTTGTCCACGTGGTATATGAACGGCCCCTTATATATTATAAAATATATATACAAAAAGCAAAAGGCGCTGTCACCTTAAACAAAAATTTTGTACGAAACGTCTATCTTAGGGCCCTCTCCCCTATATTATTATACTAGCTGTCGTACCCGTCTTCGACGGGTTTTAGTTCCTACTGATACATTTCAAATTTTGTCTTTACATTGCTCAAAATCTTCTTTACAATTTATGAAATTCAAAAATGTTTTATTTTATTTTTGTTTATTTTCTACGATATTGTTTCTAAGATGTGTCACGTGAAGTAAACAATCATTCATCTTTAAAAATAATTTAAAAATCTCTTAAGAATATAGTCACATATTAAAGGAGAATTTATATTCATAAGTATAATTTACTTAAGAAGAACCAAAAAAGCAAAAATCTGACGAAAATTAATAGTTTTGTATTGTTTCGTTTACATTATATTATATTTATCATAAGAGTACTTATAATATATATTACGCAAATCTGTTTTAATTCCAACTTTCAAATTAAATGAAATTAATTTTGGTTAATAAAATTTTTATTTCACATTATGTATTTACAAATATTAGAAGTCATGTATGTATTTTAAAGGGGCCGTTCATAAACTACGTCACACAAAAGGGGCAGAGGTGGAATTAGAGATTTGTGATGATTTGTGACGTTGGGGGGGGGGGGGGGTGTAAATAAAATGTGACGTCACATTTAAGAAATCAACTTCTGCATGGCTTCTACATAAAAAATATATATTAGAATGGTCCAAAAATATATAGAAAAAAGAGTTGGAAATTTTATTCTCTCCCCCCCCCCCCCTTATTATGCAAAGAGAATGTAAAAATAAAAAGAAAGCGTTAAAAATATTACGTACTTACTATTTTTTTGATAATTTTTTGCACAATTTTCAATAAATAGCATAAATGCAGCCTTTTAACAATTATTTCATGTAATTGCTTATTTGTTTAAATAAATAATTATTGGTTATTTACAATTATCTGTAAAATTAGGCTAGAGAGTTGGAACTTTTTCTCAATTTTGATACTTTTCAAGAATAATGTAACCAGTTACTAAGAACAAACTAAAAATAACAATAGCATTAATTCTTTAAACAAATTATTATTTTTTAATTTCAGCTTTTTATCAAATTAAGCTATAGATTTGTAATTTTTTCTCAATTTAGCAACTTTCATGCTGAAAATATACTATTTACTAACAACAAACTAAAAATAACAATTGTATTAATTTTTTAAACAAATTATTATTGTTTAATTTCAACTTTTCATCCATTCAAGTTACAGAGTTGCAATTTTTTCTCAATTAAACATATTTGTATTTTTGGAGTGGTAAGACTGACTGTATAAGACGTAATCATCAAGATAAAACTTTCAACAATTTATTATTATCAAAGATTCAATACAAATTATCATTTTTACATTATTATTTCTGATAAAATTTGTTTATTACAATCATTACTTCTGACAACTTTGGTAAAAAGTTTTTTCTCGATAATTAGGTCTATCAGTCAATTTTACTTCTTCAAATATAAAAAAATGCTACATTGAAAAAATGTTGCAGCTCTGTAGCCTAATTTAATAAAAAGTTGAAATTAAACTATAATAATTAGTTTCAACAATTCGTAGAATTGTTATTATTAGTTCGTTGATAGTAATTAATATCATTCAGCTTAAAAAGTTTCAAAATTGAGAAACAGTTTTTAAATAATATAATAAAAAAAATGCAATAATTTGTTTAAAGATTAATAAAAAGTTTAAATTAAACATTAATAATTTGCTTAAACAATTGGTAGAATTGTTATTTTTAATTCTTATTGTTAGTAATTTATGTCATTAAGCTTGAAAACTTGCAAAATGTAGAAAAAGTTGTCTGTAGTTTCATTTGATAAAAAATAGAATTTGCACAATAATAATTTGCTTAAACAACTTGTAAAATTGTTATTGGTAATTTGCGACCATTAAGCTTAAAAAGATGCAAAATTAAGAAAAATTTTCAGCTCTGTAGCTTAAACTAATAAATAGTTGTAAATAAGTAATATTAATTTGTTTAAATACATTAGCAATTACACGCAACAATTATTAAGTCTAGATTTATGCTATTTACTGAAAATTGTGCAAAAAATAGTCAGGGAAATATTAAGTAATATTTTTAAACGCTTTTTTTGTATTTTTTCTTTTTTCGGAGTTCTCGGAGGACCCATAAAAAATACTCTCTAAATTTTAATTAGTGATTTTCTACTAATGAATTAACGACAAATCGGTTACTATTAAATAGTGAAAATTGTCACTATTATTTAGTAGAAAACGACTAATTTGAAAGTGAAATATCTACTAATTGAAAAAGTAAACTTTCACTATTACAAATAATAGATATTTTACTTTAAAAGTAGTAGTTTTCTACTATTAATTAGTAGTTTTCTAGTAAAAAATAGTGACATTTTTCACTATTTAATAATAACCAATTTCTAGCTAATTCATTATTAGAAAACCACTAATTCAGATCTACAGAGTAGTTAATATTAAAAACTAGTTAAATAAATAATTTAGCATCATTTTTGAAGTATCTTCAAGAGAAACAAAGTTTCCCGATTAAAAAATATTTATTTTCGAAGATTTTATACCATATCTAGAAAAAATTGTTTTTTCACATGCGATAGTGGAAGCAATTTTTGATTTTGAGCGACCTCCAAGTATTTTTTTATTTAAAAAAATAAGTTATTTTTTTCGGTAAAGAACAATCTTAGTGAGTGACAGCATAAAATTTCAAACTTATTGATTTTTGACCGCCCTAATGTATATATTTATTACCGTTATTTATATTTCAAAAATGTGTTAACAGAAGTTTGTAAGTCATGCGTCTATTTTAAAAAAAAATTATCTAAGGGTGGCGGTAATTCTTAAAGTGACGTCACACAAGGGGGGTTATGGCATTATGTGACGATCTGTGATGTGGAAGGGGGGAGGTAGAAATAATCGTAAAAATAGTGTGACGTAGTTTATGAACAGCCCCAAATAATAATAAATTTAAGAATATTTTTAGATTGTTAGAGAAATTGTTCAATCTTTCTTTTTAAATATTTTTAAAGTTCTGTCAATTAAGGAACATTGTATAAAAGAAAAAAATCTAAATAAAAATCTATAGGTACAGAGAGTGTAAGAGTGTTACGTAAGAAAATAAAAAATATTAAATTTTTTGGTTTTTTGATATTTTTTGAAAAAATGTTATAACTTCCGTTAAAATTAATATTTTATATTGAGGTTCGGCTATAAATTTAAGTTACGCGAATACCTAACAGACTGCAAGATTTAACTTCATTCCGTAGAGCCGTTTTTGAGTGATCCCTGGGCAAAATATCGCGGACACATACATACAAACATACATAATTTTTTTAAACCGTATTTTTGGAATTGTTACTACTTGAAACGAAAAATAAACACAAATTTTCAAGATCTGTGCAATGTACAGACAAAACTTTGATTTTATTAATATAGATTATTTTTTAAGAGGTTTGGAAAATGTCTTAACGCACCATAGGGAACATCTTACAATGAATGATGTAACCATAATTTAATGAACGATGCTTCCCGCGTGTCTAACTCGAGTCCAGAGAAGAGTTCACTTGGGAATATAAATATTCCCCGGTAAGTTTGTCTTTGGGTAATACCTACTTAACCTTCCTCGATTTATAGGAGTATTTAATACTTAGTGGTACGATTGTACTAAGCAAACAACATCGCCGAGTGTTAACTCCACCCATACCCACAGATCCCTCAGCCCAGCATCAGATCTCGAACAGCCGACAAATCGATGGGTGTAAGAACTCCCACCGATCAATGGCGGACTACGAAGTGGTGTCAGGTGGAGGATTTTATACGAATTTCTTCCCTGCCTGTACTCCTTTTCCCGTGACTCACGTTGCTCCCGGACGATTGCACCTTCGCGCTTCTTCCATTTTGGCCTGTTTCAAGAGTTTCCTACAACAAGCGCAACTACCGGAGACCGCTACATCAGACGTAGTGTCTGCTGTGCTATTCTGTAGCCCGCATAGGAAACGAACGTCTCGTTCGTACACTGTGCAAGAGTGTTATCAGACTCTCCGCACTTAAAGCATGCGGTGGATCTGTCCATACCCTTGCACTCGTTTTTTTATAGCCATAATCGAGGCACCTATATGCCACCTGGTGACCATTAATCGTCTCCTTATCGGGCAGCTAAGGAACCCAAGTTTTACCCTGCCTACCTTCTCTAGTTTCACTGCCTCTTCGCGGTTCAGAACAACGATGGGGAGCTTCTCCCCTCTCCAGTTAGGTTTTAGGACCTTTACCTGTCTTTTTTCTGGAGAGTCCCCAAGACATCCCCCAGAGCCGCTTCTACCTCTTTCTTAATCGTTAAACTGTCAAGGTCAAGGATTTTCAGTCACCCTCTGGTCCTCCGCCGCCCTGACAATTCCCAACCCTTCTACAGTCTCTGAAACCTTGGCCGAAAAAGCTGTTTCGTCTGTCCCCCTCCCAGTTCAAAAAGGATGTTCCCCTCTTTTCTCGGATTGCACCGACCACCGTCGTCTGGCAAGAGCCATAATCTACTGCTTTTCTGAGTTTGCCCAGGACAAAAGCATATATCTGTTCTTGACAAACTCGGACCAAGACCGTCGAATTTCTGGCTCTCCTAGATTCGACTGCGATTCTCAGCACCATCTCCTGTTTCGGCTTCTTTATCTTTAGGACCTTTGCTTTCTCCGACAAGATACCCACCAGATTACTCTTTTACGGCTCCTGTTGCGGAGAAGAACACTTCTCTGCAGTCCGTTTGCGTCTCTCACATTCCAGCACAATCTCGCCACCTTGGCCTGGAAGCGTTTCCTAACTTTCCTCCTGTAGAGTTGCCTTCTTCCGTATCCTGCAGACCGTTATAAAATCTATTGTCCGCTTTACTAGCCTCTGCCTGCTTCTCTTTAAGAGCCGGAAACCATACGTTGAATTTCTTCAACCCAGTCTAGATGTCGACCACAATGTTCCTTTAAACCTTCCAACCTATTATCAAAAGCGATGAGATTAGTCCCTATTGATCCCGGTCTTGTGACACTCGTCGCCGGCTGTGCTATCCCGCTACTTCCTAGACGCCTATCATCATCTGAGATTAAATTATTATCATCGGTAAGAATCCCATGAGCCTTAGAGAAGTACAGTCAATCCACACAGAGCTCCGATATGTGGTGATGGCATTAAATCGCTAGATGGGCACCCGTTATCCTAGAGTCCCCGTATGTGACAACTCCAACCATGTCACTGACGACAACAGTGAGTCCACCGCCCAGGCCTCAAGCATCAGCAACTGACGCGTCAGTTTCAATAAATCTTTTTATATTTCATATTTTTTTTTTGAAATTAGGATAATCCCAACTTTTTTTTTAATCATTGGATGAGGAAATCAATTTGAACGAATTGAAGCAAGATTATATATTATATATTTATATACACAATTTTTGCTTCATTACCAATAATAATTATTTTAATTTTAATATACAATAATTTAAATTATTTAAGTCTTATTATAATTATAAATATAAATTGTATTAATAATTTGATGCATGCACTTTACAGACGCCAAATTAAGAAGCGCGTGGGTTGGGTGACATTTGTATCACCCCCGACAACTTCACAGCGGATTTGGTAAACCTAAAGCCATTCGTCCATCGGTAGTGATGCCGTTCAAGACAAGAATTTATTGATCTTGGCTTGAGAGGTCCAGTAACTTTCTTGGTTGATCTTGGTTTTGTATTGGCTTGGCTTAGGATTGAAAAATCGAGTCTTGAATTGATCTTGGCTTGCAGTTTCAAGATGTCCACACCACAATAGAAACAGTAAATTTTTTATGATACCGCTATTGTCCGAAACTACCTCGACCAGACCCCCTACCCAGAGTTACTTACTTTCAAACTCGTGTTGCTATTATTTTCGAAGGAAAAGCACATCTGGTCAAAATCTTGAGTTTGAAAAACAAGATCAACTCAAGAATCCACCAAGAATCCTTTCACCAAGATTTCAACCAAGCCAAGAAAAAGTCGATCGAGATGAAAGTGAAACCAAGCAAAAGTAGAAATATTGGCTTGGTATTGTATTGGGCTTGGAAAATCTCGATCAACAGCATCACTATCCATCGGAACCGTGTCGTTGGTCAGATCGGACAGACAACCGGTCCATAGGCCGCCACTCCTAGACCGAGACTACTTCACTCCAACTTGGGTTAACCAAAAATAGGACCCAAGCAGGCAGGAGTATCCGAGTCTTCCCAGGATCTCACATCGTCCACTGCTGACAAAGATGGCTATCCCTCATTCTGGAATCCGAATGAACATCATCCTTACAGGTAACTGCCCTGGTGCACCAAGTACAAGAACTGCGACTACCCAAATTAACGGGGTTCAGTTGGTTCCCCAGTGCCCAAACTCGTCAGACTGGTCAGACTACGAGAGTCGATGAGTCCTGGGAAGAGCCAAACAGGTCGTCTAGTGATGGCGTCCGAGGGACAATCGCCTGGCCGGTCCTAAGCCTTCTCACCACGACAAGATGACACAACGAGGGGTTATTATTAAATATTATTAATATTACAGTATTCTTGCATTTAATTGACATGGTTAGGACCGGACAAAACATTTAAATTGACCTTTCCCACTTTTTAGTTTTTACTCAATAATTCTCCTCACATCTGTGCAAATACCAAAAACACTGCGCGTAAGGAGAAATGTCACATTTCTAGATTATGTATCAAGTAATTTTAAGTAAATTTAAAACTGTGTCAAGTTAAATTTGATTACAGTTTTTCTATAAAAATAAAAACAGAAGCAAATGACAAGATGTTTTTAAAAAACAAAATAAAAATAAATAACATTAAATAAGGAATTTAATTACCTAAATTACTTCAATTCCGGGAACCTTGTGGTAGGGATAATTTTGTTCATTTAAAATGTACGGTTAAAAAATGGAAGTTTATTTAAAGTGGAGGTCAATTAAATGGAAGCGTACTGTAATAAAAATTAGTTCATTTTTAAATTATTCGAAGTACCGGGGGGGTTCTTTTAGATTATAAGGCGAAGCGGGTTAAATTAATTGGATTATATATATAATAATATTTAATAATAATATATTTATTATTACTATTTTATAATATTATTATATATATAATCCAATTATTTTAACCTTCTGCCTATGCTAATTTCTCCCAACTCTAGTGCATCACTATGTGTTTCCTATAGTCTCCACCAAGCGTCCAAATCGACGATTTTAGACGATAATGTTCATTTGAGTAGGCAGAGGGCCTACTCTGTCTGGTCGGAGTTACCGACCTTTTCAATTTTTCAATAACGAAGGACCTCTACCAGAAGCCTGCGCCGAGGCAAATTTTAACGGTGGCGGCGTTCAACTAAAATAATAAGTAATAAGTAAAGAAACACATTTCTTTAGTGAAAATTTGCAATAGGGAAGTCGGGTAGCCCCGGACACCTAAGCCTTTTGGTTAACAAATTTGTTTAATATTTTTGAAGTATTAGTTAAATCATCTTATGACAAAGACATGACCTCTGTCCATCTTTGAAATAATTTCGATCATAAGATAAAGACATTAATTGAGATAAAAATGAGATCATATATGAGTAGTAAAATGTTAGCCTCTCAAAACTTGTCGTGTGTCACCGGACAGAGAAAATAAATGTGCTTATTTAAATTTTTTAATTTGATAAAGTGCAAATAAATTCTGTCTTAAATAATGACCATAAATTAATTTTTAGAAATAAATTAAAACATCTATTAAATAGAAACAGAAAGTCCAAATATATTAGAATTTTTATATGACGTTTAATACGATACACGTTTGTTAAATTGCCTAGACAATTTAAGATTAAATTTAGAAATTACTTATTTTTAAAAAGAAGAAATAAAAAAATGAATTAATATATTAAAAAACGTAAGCTGAAGTGAATTATACACAGTTTGTAATTTGTTTCAGTTATAAAAATGCAGTATTATACGTGAAGTAGACAGTGTCCGGGGCTATCCGATTTTCCCCTAAACTATTTTTAATGAGAATTAATAAATTTGAAAAATAAAAATTGAAATTTAGTTTAATTTTTAAAATGTAGAACATAAATTGTTAAATGATTACTTTTGAGTTTTAAATTCTAAGAAAAAAAATTATGGCGTATAAAAAGAATTAAAATCTTAGATTTAGCTTTTACGAGACAATACCGGTGAACGCCGACAAGCCGGTCTATCAGCGGCGTGCTGGCGTACGCAGTAAACAAACAGCGGCGTCTGCGCCGCACGGCAGCGCGCAGAGTTCTAACCTCTACATAATGTATGCAAATGCTGTATTAACCTTCACCAGTCCGTAGATTTTTATATACGCGGATGACCAAAACGTTTTCAGAACGAAATCAAGCGTTTTCTTTTTTCTTTTTTTTTTCTTGCTTTTCTTTGAAAGCTATCAAGATTTTGTTCAGTGACTTAAAATGACGATTGAATTGGTATAAAACTCTAGTAAATGTACAATATTAAAATGGCTTGACCATTATGTCCGGCGAAGGTTAAAGAAGCAACTTGAAGTCAGCTGCCGCGCCGGTAGGCAAAAATGACTATACAAACTGAATTTGTGCAAAAGTACCCCCTACTTTTTTGGAGAATCGAACATCTTGCTTTCGATTTCGATTCGATTGAAAAATTGATTTCTTTAATGGGTCAATCCACTGGCTTTCATCTAAGGGCTGTTGCGACCATACTTTTAAAAAATCTAGTTATAAAATATGTAAAACTTTAACATTTTCTGCATTCAATAAGCATATTATTATGGTGTAAATTTTATTCGTTTTCGCGTTATTACTAATCAAAAGTAGAAGTTTCACAACTTCATTTCTTAACCTTTAATCTGATGCTGTTTTAAAGATGTTATAATTCTCAGACTATTTAATATAACCGTGTATCAGAAGTTATTAGAAATATAAATCATTTGATTCTAAACACAGAAAACATAAATTTATTATAAAATTTAATTATTTTAAAGTGATACTCTAATTTAAAATATTTATACTTGTAAAAAGTTTCTTTGTTTTTCGAAACTTATTACTTTTTTGTGGAACCTCCTACAAATTTGAGGTTTTGAATATAATTTAATAGTAATATACAAATGGAGCGATGTGAAATGGGTCTGTTTACTTAAAATATCAAAACTAACCTTTTTGAGTAAGAAATTTAAAAATTTTAATATTTTCTAAGCGAAGCAAAACACTTTCGTCAAACTTTATAGGCAAGTAGATTATATTACTATTAAGTTATATTCGAAACCTCAAATTTGTAGGGGGTTCCACAAAAAAGTAATAAGTTTCGAAAAACAGTGAAACTTTTTACAAGTATAAATATTTTAAATTAGAGTATCACTTTAAAATAATTAAATTTTATAATAAATCCTTCTTTTCTGTGTTTAGAATTAAATGATTTATATTTTTAATAAGTTCTGATAAATATTATATTAATTAGGCTAAGAATTATAACATCTTTAAAAAAAGCATCAGATTTAAGGTTACAAATGAAGTTGTGAACCTTCATTTTTTGATTAGTAATAACACAAAAAGAAATAGAATTTATACCATTGTAATAGGCTTACTGCATACTGATTTCAGAAAATGTTGGAGTTTCACATATTTTAAAATTAGAATTATTAAAAATATGGTCGCAACAGCCCTCAGACGAAAGTCAGTGGATTGACCCTAATAGAACTTCCCTTAAAAAAACTGAGATTTTGAAAAGTGAAAAATTTTAACATTTTTTCACTTCAACTCGTGATAATTTGGCCAATTTTGAGAATTTTTTAATAAAACCAAAAGGAAATTGTAGATTATAATATTCAAAAAGTAAGAGTAGAAACAGAAAGTTTTTATTTTTATAAACAAAAAAATTAATAATTTTTCCCCGAGATATTACAAAAATTGTGTATGTCAAACTTTGAGCTGTTCGTTTAACGGGAGAAAGTTATGGCAAAATTTTGTTTTGATGATAAACGTGTTTATTAAGATAAAAAGAAGTTTTTTGGGAAATTTCAGGAAAATCGTACTACTGGTTCAAAAGATATTAACATGTTTATATTTTATAGCGGCGCGCTTTTCAAAGTTTACCTGTTCATTTTGTTCGTCGTCACATATCGTTTATATGTGACAATTTCTGGTGAAAGGGACCTTACGCGACAATAACATTGGGCTTACTTTTCGTGCACTGAGCAACGGAATACTGAGCCTAATGTTGTTGTTGCGTAAGGCCCCTTTCACCAGAAATAGTCACATATATAGAAAGCAGTATATTACAACAGCATTTCTTTAATATTTCCGAAAATGATAAAAGGTGGGCAATCACTATAAGGGGGGCAACAACTGTATCGTTTACGCCTATAAACATGTTAATATCTTTTGAACCTGTAGTACGATTCTCCTGAAATTTCCCAAAAAACTTCTTTTTATCTTAAAAAATACATTTTTCATCATAACAAAATTTTGCCATAACTTTCGCTCGTTAAACGAACCGCTCAAAGTTTGACATACACAATGTTTTCAATATCTCGGGAAAAAATTATTAATTTTTTTGTTTATAAAAATGAAAATTTTTTGTTTCTACTTTTACTTTTAGAATATTATAATTTACAATTTTCTTTTGGTTTATTAAAAAATTCTCAAAATTGTCCATATTATCACGAGTTAAAGTGAAAAAATGTTAAAATTTTTCACTTTTAATCTCAGTTTTTTTTTATTTATTAAAAGCTACAATTTTTTTTTTTAGAGAAAAAAAAAGATCGGCCTTCTGATCCTACACAAGAATTGATAATTAAGATTATAATTAAAAATAGTCGATCAATTGGGTTTAAGGACAATACTTTTCAGGCAGAATTCGCGCGTAACACCTTATGGAATCCGGACCCTTAATTATTTTCCAATAATAAAAAAAGCAGATTTTACAATAATTCAATATGTTAACCTCAAACAGAGATTTTCATATTTTTTCCATTTCTCTACTGTTTATAAACCAAGACATTTTTGCTTAGGTCTCGTCACAATACCTTTACAGAATGCAAAAATGTCATCTGTAAAACCAGGTGATTCAGTGATGACGAAAACTATACAGCTCACCTCAGCTCAAATGGTACATTCCAATATGTGATTTTATAATAATAAAAAAAAAAAAAAAAAAAAAAAAAAAGTAAATAAATTAGTTAACTGAATATGAAATCTGTTAATTTTCTTTCTGTAAATAAAAAACTAAAGATTATGAAGTTTATATAATAGGTTGAATAGCTTTTTGTTTAGTATGTATTTGAAATAATATTTTTAATGTTTTAACAGAGTGACATTAAACAAGCAATTGCATCACAACAACAACAACAACAACAACAACAACAACAACAACAACAACAGAGTAGCCATCAACAAGTTGTTAAAGATTCATCTGGAAAAACATTCATAAGTCCTATTTTAGACCACAGCGGGGCACGAAAAAGACACGATGTGGACAGTGTAGACTATGTACCAGAGTAATTTCTATTTTTTGTCTTAAACATTTTATTTATCATATTTTTATACTAATTGTAAATAGAAAATTTTCATACTATGTTTTAGTAAAAGGAGGAAAACAGAAAAAGTTGGAAAAGGTTTAAGGCATTTTTCCATGAAAGTATGCGAAAAAGTAAAGAAAAAAGGTACCACGTCTTACAATGAAGTGGCAGATGAATTGGTAGGGGAATTTACTAATCCTGCTCACGTCAATTCTTTAACAGATCAGGTTTGTTTTTCTTTTTTAAACCAAGTTAATGTAAACCAAGTTAATTATAAGTAATTTATAAACACATGTAGAATTTACCATTAATTGTTTTATTAACAGCAATATGATCAAAAGAATATCAGAAGACGAGTTTATGATGCTTTAAATGTATTGATGGCTATGAATATTATTTCTAAAGAAAAGAAAGAAATTAGGTGGCTAGGATTACCTACAAATTCACTTCAAGAATGCATGTCTCTAGAAAAAGATAAAAAAAAGAAAATCGAGCGAATCAAGGCCAAAACTCAACAATTGCATCAACTTATATTACAACACATTTCTTTTAAAAATTTGGTTGAAAGAAACCGCCTGCATCAACATCTTAATGGGCCACCTAAACCCAATTCCGCCATTCAGTTGCCATTTATCATAGTAAATACGAGCAAGAAAACTGTAATAGACTGTTGCATTAATGATGAAAAGTAAGTCAATAAGTTTAATCGATAAATATTTATACACGCCTAATGAATAGACTTCCAAATATCGCAAGGATCGTTCCAAAACAATATAAATCCAATTTTAATAATTTTTTTATCTCTCCCTCTTAAAAATTGCATATGAAACTAAAGTTGATATCAACATGTCTTTAGAATCAATTATTTGTTTATTTAATTATTCACGTAATTTTCAAAAATGTTTCATATGGTGAAGTAGCTTCTGAACCCACCTTGGGAGGGTACCAAATGTGATGCGCCACTGACAATAGAGCACTTTTGTTTTGTTTCCCTTTGTCTCATGTCGGCTGGCTGGACAGCCAGTCAGCCTGCAGTCGAGGTGAGAAAGTACCTTAACCAATTACAAGAAGAAACAAAAAAACTTCACAAAAAATAAATTTGTTGATCTAGAACAAAATTTAAAATATTGAACAGAATATTTCGTAATATTTTTTATTACTAGCTACAAAAATAGGAACAAAAACAAGTAGTTACTTTTTTATGAGCATTTTTGTAACTTAGCATGTTTTCTGTAAGGGTAAAGTCCCATGACATGACGTGACATGACATGACGCTGTAGTGTTCTAGCTCACAAATACATTAGCACTAGTGTTCTAATGCACAAATACATGGCGTCTATTGCGAAAGAATCAGGATCCTGTTTCCAGGAGATGAATTTATGGCAGTTTGCATTTGCAGAGGACGCAAACAAATCTATGACAAAAGAACCAAAATTATTTTTCAACTTCTTAAATGCCCATTGAGCTATTCCCATTCAGTTTCTTGAGGTAGTCTACGAGATTCACGGTCAGCTTCAAAGTTTTCTCGCGATGGGATGTACGAAGCAAAAGTCCAGAGAACACGCTCCTCGCACCACATCCAAATATCCTTACACAATTTACTTAATTTAGGGTATTGAATGCTACCAATTTTATTAACGTAAGATATGGCGGTCGTGTTATCTATTCTTAAAAGAATGTTAACAGAACGCAATTTCCGTGCAAAGCATTTTAATTTAATCACAAGCATGTTTGGATGATAAAATTTTTAATAATAAGCTGCAAGTTTAAGTTCTGTAAATTCTATTAAATAACAAAAAACAAATAGCATTGTTATGCTGATTTCAACCGATCCGAAAAGTTCTCACCAAATAACAAGTCTACCTCGCTGTCATCTGCTACATTTTTTACCACGTAATCTAATCCGGGAACATTGAAGGAACGCCTTGTAAGTGACGTTTTATGATGTAAATCTGTGAGAATTCTGCCAGAATTTGCCAGGAGGCTTATTATATTCCCAAGCAGCACGTAATATTACATGAATATCACAGTGACATCATATTGTAATATTGGTAATATTACGGGGTGATATTACAGTGATATTGACGTAATATTGACGTGATATTGAAATGTCCGCCTCAAGGTAATATTACAGTAATATTACAAATATTTATTTATTTAAATATTTATTTTACATTAAATAAAATATTTTAAAAAAACCCGGCTCACACGGGGTTCGAACACGCAACGTTCGACACGACGTGAATACGCCTTGTACCTCTCGGCCATCTAGATCTTGGAATGTATTTCAGAAAGTGTTCTTCATGTAGTACCTTAAATTCTCTTTGGTACAATATGAAGAACACTTTCTGAACTATATTTCAAGAGCTAGATGGCCGAGAGGTACAAGGCGCATTCACGTCGTGTCGAACGTTGCGTGTTCGAACCCCGTGTGAGCCGGATTTTTTTAAAATATTTTATTTAATGTAAAATAAATATTTAAATAAATAAATCTTTGTAATATTACCGTAATATTACTTGTAATATTACCTTGAGGCGGACATTTCAATATCACGTCAATATCACAGTAATATCACCCCGTAATATTACGAATATTACAATATGATGTCACTGTGATATTCATGTAATATTACGTGCTGCTTGGGTTATTGTGTTCAGAATTATCATTAGCTTTTTTGAGAAGTTCGGAGAAAGCTAATCCCAAGACGGTAATGCCGGCTCCTAGTTGGATTTGTGAGAACACTTGAAAACCATCCTTTTTTAAATCAGTCTAACCCATTACGGTTTTCACTTCAGCGTTCAATTTAGGTGCTTGAAGCATTTTACAATTGTCAGATGCTGGATATTTATCCAAAAGCTTCTTCCTTGATTCTTTCGGAAAATCCTTTTTTAAAACGTTAGTCCATACATGTGACAATGAGTCGTGAATGTCAGGACTAAATTTATCATTTTCTTCGACATTACCTAACAGGCTTAAAGTGTCTGTGTCCAATTTTCCATCTTTTGTTTTGATAGGAGTTTTGGAACGATGATTACCGCTATTGTTACTTCTCTGGTGAGAGTTGGAACGACACTGAGAAAATAAGCCTCTAGCAAATGTCTAGGTTAAGGGAGTCTGCACAAAACACACAAGATACCGGCGATCACAATCAAACTTCAAGGTTAACAGTAGCATTTAATCTGCTAATAATAAACAAAGAGCTTTGCAGGTGCTATATTAACTACTTCTCTCTGCTAAATTTAATCAAAAATTGGTTATATTTAGTCATCTTATTTTCTCAGTGGAGATTTCTCACGACTTCTGAGATCGCGACGTGACGCAGCTCGCAGGCTACGCTCTCCGCCAGGATTATTTCTCTCATCCGAATCAGAGTGAGACTTATATTCTCGATTTTTACGATCTTTGTTTGAACCAACATCATGGCGTGACGTTCCTGCCGGGACGCGCTCGACGCCATTTTTATCTCTGTTCATACTTTGTGAGGAAGATTCCCTTTCAGATAATGTTGATCAATAACTTAATTGACGTGACGAAACTCGCTGGCTTTGCTCACCATGTTTACGGCAGTTTACGGGATCTTCGAGACGTATGAGACTTCTTAACCTTCTTCCATAGGCTCTTTACTTTCTCAAAAAGTAGTTCGATATCCTCTTCAGGGGGTCTTTTCCTAGATTTTCTAGATCTTTCTCGATTACGTGACACACATCCCATGGTTGAATCGATTTGGCACTCCATATTATATGTATTAAAACTTAAAATTTAGCTGATAATATTTTTCGTGTGTGAACGGAATCGCACAGAAAAGCGTAATGGAGGGATCGGGATTGGGGCGCACCCTCATGGATACGGGACTAAATTTTGGCACGAGCTTTGAAAAAACTGTGGATGGAATCGGGCAACTAGTGTTACTACATGTGATCTTTAGGACGAGACGACGAAGCATAATTACTTTTACTACTTTTTAATAAAAACATCGTAAACGGGTGATTTGTACTTTCTCAGAGAATGACCCTAATATTAATATTTACACGGCGTTCAATGGTAGTTGGAACATTCGTCACATCCTTTTGTGCAATTTAGTACACTGAGAAAATTCTATCTGTGATGATTACAGAACTAACCTGTACTGCTCGGACGAAATGACCATTTCTGTTTTATTTACTTGTTAACCTTGTTGTTCTTAAGAATATGTCTGCTAATTTTACAAAACGTCCTGTAATCTGTCATAAGCTGTACTATACTTCGCATCAAAATTTTGTTCTTTTATTATTACAGGATTAGGAGGAAAAAAATTACCTTCAAATACAGTGGTCTGTCATAAAAGAAAGTTAAATTATTACAAAACTCATTATATAAAGCTGTAAGGTTCCTTTAGGCACAGAGTGCAGTATAGGCAAGATAATTTTACAGAACTGCTTTGTAAGCATTACGTACGCAACATTAAAGAAGGTAACATTCGGCAGCTTCCGGCTTCTTCCGGCATCTTACGGCTTCACTCGGCAACAGACGACGCTACACACGACGTTGTAGTTCATATAGACGGGTCAAAACTAACTGACATGTGCTGTGATAGCTGTGGTCGTTAAGGCGTTCGTGATAGGGTCGGGTCGCCCGAGTTCGAATCTTTCACCATGCGAATTTGTTTTCAAATAGTTAAAAAAAATATATTTGTAAGTAATAGGAGGGTGGGTGTATCAGTAAATAAGTGTAGGTTACGTGCGAGTTGCGTACATAAATTGACTGAAAGAGAACAACTGAAAGACTGGAAGAGAAATTTTTTTATATGTGAGCAGGTTAAATTACAGAACTGTTTTGTAACGTTTCACGGTGAGTTTATATCTTTTTCCAAGTTATAACATAAGTCTTTCTTAGACTCTTTAATACTCCTTAAGTATATTTTGTCCTGTAATTTTATCACTACGCACGTTAATTTCTTTGTTTCTGTAACATTAAATAGTATGAGACAATCTCGTTTTTTTTATAAGATCATTTTATTTACTATTTACTGAAGGTGGCGTTTCGTCCTAGCAGTACCATAGCAGTTCTGTAATCGTTACAGATATAATTTTCTAAGTGTACGTTATCGTTTAATATTAAAAACTCTACTGTGGTATAGTAACAGACAAATGATTATTGATTTTACTAAATGTTTGAAATATATAATATATATATTTTATAATTATAAATTACTTTGGATAACAGCAAAAATTGTTTCTTCTTTATGGAAAACGAATACCTAACCTTTTAAGATTACTCTTTATTAATGTTCTAAAACAGTCGATGTCACTAACTTTTGTTTTTTTGCTATGGGTTGTTCATCCTTAATGGAAAAATAAATGCATTTGTACCAAGAATAAAATATTTATTATATTTAAATATAATAAAATATCAATCCATTTATACTTGTTTCAAGCATATTTATTCTTTGTCGATGATAATAATTAAGTATAATAATCTATACTTAACTCAATGTATTTTATCATTGGTGCAAGGAATCTTTTCTATCAGTAATTTATAAATTTAAAAAAATTTATTATCCATTGAGCCGAAGGGGACATGTACTTCTCAAAACTAGCAAGAAATTCTTAATCATAATCAAATATCTAAAAGACTGAAAGCATTTCTTTCATTGTACTTTAGAACACTAGAAAATTGTGCCAATAATTTAAAATATAAATTGCAGAACTGAGTACCTGTTTAACTTTAATGACAAATTTGAAATACACGACGATATTGAAGTTCTAAAACGAATGGGATTAGCTTTTGGTAAGTAAAATTTGTAATAAAAATGTTTAGAAATGTAAAAATATACTGTTAAAAATTTCCACTATAATTTTTTGTTACCTGTAACAGCAGTTTTTTCTGGTCACATGTGACAGAAAATTCTGTTATCTTGACAGAAATTTTACATAACCTTATTGATTTTGCGCATGCGCGAGGAGGATTGTGACAGAAATTTCTGTCACACGTATCAGAATTTATTTTCTGTAACAACATTTTAGAAATTTTTGTTACAACTGTAACATAAATATTTCATGAATTTCAAAATATTTTTAACAGTGTACATGCAAACTTCTCTACAATGGACTTCTTTACAACGGACAACTTGTTGGTAAGAAGGTGCGCGGGGTTACGAGGGACCACATCTGCCTAACTGAGAATTTTGGTCGGCCGTCACAGTTCGACTGTCGATCCAAAGTTGGTCATACTGTGGCAGCCGAAGTTCCGGCAGCCAACTATGCATGCCGACCATCGGACCAACTGTGGGCCACAGCATGATCAACTATCGGCTGAACTTTGACTGCCACAGTTGAGCCAACAGTCGGCCGGACTGTAGCCCACAGTTGGGTCAATAGCCGGTTATTAGACGGATGTCATGATCGGCATGTATTGGCTGAAATTCCCAACCAAAGTTGGGTCAACCATGCATGCCGACCATGGCAACCATCTAAAATCGGTCCAACTGTGGGCCACAGTAGAGCCGAGTGTCGACTGAAGTGTGTTCACCAAAGTTTGAAGACTTATTTTGCAATGTTTAGCTAAACTGTGGGCTCAGTCCGGACAATGGTTGGTTTTTACATGATTAACGCGGTCGTAGTGTATGGCTGGCTCACCTTTGGCTAAAATTTTCAATCAAATATGGGCCAACCATGCATGCCGACTGTGACATGCATATTTAAACAAATAATATTAAATAGTAATTGTTTACACAACGTTAAAAAAATTTTATCACTCACATTCTTGATGGATATTTTTTCAAAGAAGTTCATATGCTTCAAGAGTGTCGGGTTAGCGTGTTAGGTTACAAGTGCATGTAGGGTCGTAAGTCTTAGATTCGAATCTCGTCTTGCGTTAGAAATTTTATTTTATATGTAGGTTTGCGTTAATTAAGTTGTCCGTCATGATTGTAAAAGAATATTAAATTTTTACAATATTATATATTTTTAAAAAACAACTATATTATGGTTGAGCGAACTACATTAGCCATAGTTGGCTCAAATATGTCCAAAAATTTTGCATTGTAGAGAAGTTTGATAGTATATTCTCAAGTACGTTTTTTTAATATTATGGTGTTTTAGGTTTAGACAAAGGAGAGTGTTCACTCGAAGATATACAAAGTGCTAAATTAATGGTTCCTAAATCTCTAGAAAAATATGTTGAACGTATGTATCATTGAAAAGAATTTTAAATGAAACACCTTAGTTACACTTTGCTGAATTAATCCTTAACTTATTTCATATTTGTTTTTCAAAATCGTTAATGGTTTAATTATTCCGAAAAAATTATATTAATGTCTTCACATTGTTCGCATGATAATTTTTAAATTTCTTATTTAAATAAATTTCAATTTCTTATAGAAATGGCATGTGGTGATCTAGATCAGTTTATACCTGTTACGATTCCTGGACCAAGTACTTCGATTGATGACCTTGAAATCAAATTAGAAGGTGCTTCTAGACCACCTTCATCATCTCAAACTTCAATTTCTGAAGATCCTTTATCACCGCCGTCGCACTATTATTCTGAGGAGGAAGACGAAGAAGATGAGAGTGAGCAGGACGAACAAGCTGACAGTGATCTCGAAATTAACTAGCAGCTCAATCGATCATTATAAAGTATAATTAAGAATTTTTTTATTTTGTATTCCGAATTTTTATTTTCAGAAAATTTAATTGAACCTCCTAATGTTTTGTGGTTTTATTGAATCGGATTTGTTCTAACTCCACATAGAGAAAAATCTTTAGTCAATATGGATTGTAAGAAAGAAATGCTGAAATAATTTGTCTTGTTTTGGAGGAACATGTTTGCAAACTCACATTTACTCATCTTGTCACTTCCGCAAGCAGAATTGACTGAAGAGTTCGCTCTGTGCAAAAACACGTTCAAAAACTTTTATTTTTCATAATTGATTTTGATGTTTTCAGGCGAAAGTTACTTATATGGAAACCGAAATAGAACTAAAAATTGATGTATAAAAGTCACTATTTTTTAGTTTTAAGAAAAAGCAAGTATTGATAAATAAAAAATATTAATTTGAGGTTTAATACAAAGTATTCTTTCTATTAAAATAGACATTATGATTTCATACAAATCCGATTTGAATTTAAATGAATAGCGATACCATAGTAATATAAATATTACAAAGAATGGGAATCTGAAAACCGTTAGAAATCGATCGGGGCCAATGAAACCTTTCAAAAATCACAATTCATGAAATATACCTAAAATGGAAGGTTTAACATTTAAATTAGGCACATCCAACATAGCGAAAAATGCAAATCGGAGCAAATGTTGATGGCTAAACAGCCTGTGCGAGGAAGGCGGGGAAATAGATTGGATTGGCCTGATTTAAATAGTATATTAAGAAATACGGGATTATAGGCAACCATTTGTTTACTTTGATGATTGCACGTATTCAAACACATTGTTAGTACGCCCCTGTGTGTTACAAACATCACCCAAGCAGCACGTATTATTACGTGAATATCATAGTAATATTAGGTACAATTAATATTACAGGATGACGTTACAGTGATATTGAGATTAAAATACCCCCCCTCAAGATAATATTACCGGGTAATGTTGCGATAAAATTACAGTTATATTACAAAATAATATTGAGGTAATATTGCAGTAATATTGTGGTAAGATAACAATTAAATATAATATTAAAAAAATGTTGGGCTATCAAGTTTCGAACCTATCTAAGGGAACCAAATAATCGAGAAGGTCAACGCCTTAAGCCTCTCGTTTATCCAGCTCATGGAATAAATTTCAAAAATTGTTTTTCATGTATTACCTTAAGGGTTAAGACCACTGTAAAACACGTAAATTAGACCTAATATTAAGATTTATTTATGGAAGCGTAGAATAAGATGAATTAAAATTCGGTTGATTTATTATTATTAGGTACTATTGAAGTATAAAACAAATATTTCGTTATGTTGAAAAATTTAAAATGGCGGACTAGATGGTCGATTTAAAAAATTCATTTTTTTAAGTAGAAGTCTACGGCCGGTAGAAAATCTTTTTCAATTTTTGATCTAGAACCAGAACCCAAATTTTTTATGAATTTGCAACTCACAAGCTAGAGAAGTACGGGACGCATAAATTTATACCGATTGACATTTGATCGACTGGACATTTGGACGAAGCGCGTTTGGACGAATTGACATTTGGACGAAAGGACATTTGGACGAATCGACATTTTGACGAAAGGACATTTGGACGAATAGACATTTGGACGAAATGACATTTGGACGAAATGACATTTGGACGAATCGACATTTTGACGAAAGGACATTTGGACGAATCGACATTTGGACGAAAGGACATTAGGACGAATCGACATTTTGACGAAAGGACATTTGGACGAAAGGACATTTGGACGAATCGACATTTAGACGAAAGGACATTTGGACGAATCGACATTTTGACGAAAATACATTTGGACGAATCGACATTTTGACGAAAAGACATTTGGACGAATCGACATTTTGACGAAAGGACATTTGGACGAATCGACATTTTGACAAAAGGACATTTGGACGAATCGACGTTTTGACGAAAGGACATTTGGACGTATCGACATTTAGACGAAAGGACATTTGGACGAATCGACATTTTGACGAAAGGACATTTGGACGAATCGACATTTTGACGAAAGGACATTTGGACGAATAGACATTTGGACGAAATGACATTTGGACGAATCGACATTTTGACGAAAGGACATTTGGACGAATCGACATTTGGACGAAAGGACATTAGGACGAATCGACATTTTGACGAAAGGACATTTGGACGGATCGACATTTAGACGAAAGGACATTTGGACGAATCGACATTTTGACAAAAGGACATTTGGACGAATCGACATTTTGACAAAAGGACATTTGGACGAATCGACGTTTTGACGAAAGGACATTTGGACGTATCGACATTTAGACGAAAGGACATTTGGACGAATCGACATTTTGACGAAAGGACATTTGGACGAATCGACATTTGGACGAAAGGACATTAGGACGAATCGACATTTTGACGAAAGGACATTTGGACGAATCGACATTTAGACGAAAGGACATTTGGACGAATCGACATTTTGACGAAAATACATTTGGACGAATCGACATTTTGACGAAAAGACATTTGGACGAATCGACATTTTGACGAAAGGACATTTGGACGAATCGACATTTTGACAAAAGGACATTTGGACGAATCGACGTTTTGACGAAAGGACATTTGGACGTATCGACATTTAGACGAAAGGACATTTGGACGAATCGACATTTTGACGAAACGACATTTGGACGAATCGACATTTTGACGAAAGGACATTTGGACGAATCGACATTTTGACGAAACGACATTTGGACGAATCGACATTTTGACGAAAGGACATTTGGACGAATCGACATTTAGACGAAAGGACATTTGGACGAATCGACATTTTGACGAAAATACATTTGGACGAATCGACATTTTGACGAAAAGACATTTGGACGAATCGACATTTTGACGAAAGGACATTTGGACGAATCGACATTTTGACAAAAGGACATTTGGACGAATCGACGTTTTGACGAAAGGACATTTGGACGTATCGACATTTAGACGAAAGGACATTTGGACGAATCGACATTTTGACGAAAGGACATTTGGACGAATCGACATTTTGACGAAAGGACATTTGGACGAATAGACATTTGGACGAAATGACATTTGGACGAATCGACATTTTGACGAAAGGACATTTGGACGAATCGACATTTGGACGAAAGGACATTAGGACGAATCGACATTTTGACGAAAGGACATTTGGACGAAAGGACATTTGGACGGATCGACATTTAGACGAAAGGACATTTGGACGAATCGACATTTTGACGAAAATACATTTGGACGAATCGACATTTTGACGAAAAGACATTTGGACGAATCGACATTTTGACGAAAGGACATTTGGACGAATCGACATTTTGACGAAACGACATTTGGACCAATCGACATTTTGACGAAAGGACATTTGGACGAAACGACATTTTGACGAAACGACACTTGGACGAATCTTTTTTGGCATATAAGTTTACTCTCTATGTTGTACGTGTTCATAGTTTTTAAATTATTAATTATTCCAAGTTTTGACGGGGTTCAGTTTGTTTCCGAGAGATGGAGCTGGAAGTATTAAAATTGTGTATAAAATGAAATTTTTATATTTTTTGATAATTTTTAGGTAATTGACCAACAGATTAACTAAATTTTAATACTTCTAGCTCCATCTCTCGGATAAACACTGAACCCTATCAACACTTGGAATATTTGATAATTGGAAACCATGAACAAGTACAACATAGAGAGTAAACTTATATGCCAAAAAAGATTCGTCCAAGTGTCGTTTCGTCAAAATGTCGTTTCGTCCAAATGTCCTTTCGTCAAAATGTCGATTCGTCCAAATGTCGTTTCGTCAAAATGTCGATTCGTCCAAATGTCCTTTCGTCTAAATGTCGATACGTCCAAATGTCCTTTCGTCAAAACGTCGATTCGTCCAAATGTCCTTTTGTCAAAATGTCGATTCGTCCAAATGTCCTTTCGTCAAAATGTCGATTCGTCCAAATGTCTTTTCGTCAAAATGTCGATTCGTCCAAATGTATTTTCGTCAAAATGTCGATTCGTCCAAATGTCCTTTCGTCTAAATGTCGATTCGTCCAAATGTCCTTTCGTCCAAGTGTCAATTCGTCCAAACGCCCTTCGTCCAAATGTCCAGTCGATCAAATGTCAATCGGTATAAATTTATGCGTCCCAGAAGTACGTAGGGGATTTTGAAAAAGAACGGTTTTTGTGAACCCCTTCGTACTTCCATGAAGAATGTTATCATGTAGCTGCATTCTAATTTTTATGTAAATCGGTCAAAAATTGTCTGAGAAAAGTTACCAGACAGTTTGAAAAATGTTTTGAGAAAAACGCGTTCAAAGAATAAGAACATAGACGTTTCTTATGCACTGTGCACAGTAGGGTTTCGCGCGAATTAAAAATTTTAGCTTTTAAAAGTGTTTTCTTTTTTTAATGTTTATTATTTCTCATTTTTAAGACCCTATGGCACCTTTGTAGCTAAAAAAAAATTGTTCGATTTCTTGAAAGGTTCACACTGGTCTAACCCCTTAAAATCTTTTTTGTAGAATATGAAGCACAATCTCTGAAGTCTATTCCAGGAGCTGGATAGCCGAGAGGTTTAAGGCATTCACCTTCTCGGTCGTTTGGTCCACTTCGAAGGGTTCGAAACAGCCCAAAAAGCTTACAATTAATTGTAATATTACTTTGAGGCGGATATTTTAATGTCATGTTAATATCACTGTAACATCATCCCGTAATATTAGTAATATTAAAGATAATTTTACTATGATATTCACGTAATAATATGTGTTGCTTGGTCAACGTAAACAGATTCAGCTGACTTTAATTCCATGTCGCTTTACCAAATGCACTATCAAGGCGTTTTCAGGTACCTGAAGACTGAAACAAAACCCATTCATTTAAGTACGATCGAACAAATGAATGGATGTGGATATTGTCTTCAAGTATCTAAAGAAGCCATTTTTGTGCATTGATAAAAAATTAATAATTTCAAGTAGAATTATAAAAAGATCTACAGGAACCCTACTATATGCGGGGTCATTAATGATGTATAAGAGTGGTCATTCCAGAAACTCTGTACAACTTCAATCGTGCATTGTATGACAGATTTGTATGATTAGTTCTACATAATGTAATAATGTATGATAAAATGTAATCTTATGACTGCATAAAATACACCACGTATACTTTCAATTTTCCTATGGTACACATTACATTATTCATATACGTGAATCATGGCAGAACACAATGTATCAGATAATGATTATATCTGGCATGTTCTGTAATCGAATAAATTATAAAACTACAAAAACTTTTCTCATTACTTTTCATGTTGTAACTTTAATACCACATTGTGCAACATGCCCATAAAATAATGAATCATTATGAACTATCATGAATTTTAAAAAGCACGCATCGACATGGAGTAAAACAGTAAGAAACATAAATATATTCTAGCTAACTGTATTTTAACATACATCTAGCACAAAATCATCCTGAAATAGTAATAATGCATTTATTGCTATATTGGTAACAAATTCAGCAAATATTACCAAATTGAAATAAGTTGCAGATAATAATGCACAATTATAAATTGTAACTAATAGTTATTTTCGTATCAAGGGCGTAAAACAGGTGTTTGCAGCGAGGTCGAGGTTTTCTTAAATTCGCCTGAGCTACAATCACCTTGCGTCCGTGGTGCGATCAACGTTTTTCGTCTTTATCTGCATAAAAACATTGAGGGCACGAGCACGAGCGGCAAAAGCTTCAGCCAATCAACAATTAATTAACGTATTGTGTAAATACCCAGTGACGGTCTTAGCTGTCTTCGCGCCCTTGTGCAAGAATTTGTATGGCGCCTTTTTTAGTAGTTTTTCCCTTCTTGTTATCAGTTTTTACTTCTTTTTTTTTCAGTTATCGAATTTTTTGAAACCGCCCCATTGAAAACCATGGCGCTTTCCAAAAACTCAGCGACCTTGTAAAAGGGTGGGAATGTATTTTCTTCCACTCATACACAAAAACGTGAGTTTTGCGCATTTGTGAAAGAAAATAACGTATGAACCGCGAGTGGACCTCGTTTATTGACTCACACAATGTTCTCCGAACATTATGCTCGTCAAAAAACTCGGGTTTTCCACCCTTGGTGCATAATATACTATTACGTCCGTTTTGGTGACGTCACGAGCGGAAAAGTATTTTGCGCCCCCTTACCCTACCCCCGAGTGGTAATGACTTACTTCGCGCCCGCATCAAGTGCCTGAAATTACATTCTTTCCATGCATGTAGGACAAATATAGTTTTCTTTTCACAAAGATACGTCTGTTAATGTATTTCTCCGGCAGTTAGACTCGAAAAAATCGATTTTCGATGGATTTTCTTTAAATTGTGAGAAAACGTTTTTTTATATGTGCTTTCTATCTGGTTACCATTTCAGTACCCCTTGCGATGCTCAAAATTGAGATATTGAGGTTCGAAATTCCAATTTTTTATCTATTTCCATACAAAATTGAAATTTCGAACCTGAATATATCTCACTTTTGAGCATCGCAAAGGATACTGAAATTTTCACCAGATATAAGGCACACATAAAATAACGTTTTCTCACAATTTGAAGAAAATCCATCGAAAATCGATTTCTTCAAGTATAACTGCCGAAGATTTACCTTAAACCTTAAATATATTACTTTAATAAATTATCATTATATTCCAGTAAGAAGGCTGGGAAAAAATCTTGAACTAGATGAAAATTATGTTCATTTCATGAACACTTTGCTTCCAAGTCCCGCGTGCACCCGCGTGGAATTGCGTGGAATACAGTCGGGTCTTCTAACTTTCGCCTCCCTACACGGCAGTTACAGGTCCGAGGGGAGGGGGGATTTCAAGAGATCCAGAACCAGAATATAACATACAAAATTGGACGGTCAATACCTTCTCAGACCCCAAAAAAATATCAAGATGATTAACTGTAACAAGTTTCTTATATATTATTATTGATTATTATAATGAATAATAATATTAGTACAACACATTGCTTATACGATTAAAGTTAGAAACTTATAAATTAACATTTTAAGTTTGGGGGGATTCGAACACCAACCCATTCATTTAAAACTCATTCGAGTTTTTTTGGGTTACTGATAGCAAATTTCAAGTATTTTCAAAAATTCAAAATGGCGGATCCAATATCTAAATTTAGTTTACAAAAACTTTTGAATGTTTAAAAAAAAAACCAAATATAATTGAAGAAATAAAGTAAACTGTGAAAATTATTTATTTCATGAACACTTTGCTTCCATATGTAATTAAATTAATATTAAATTAAATTTCGGTTTAATGTTAATTCGGTGACCTAAAAATTCTGTTAAGTACACGGAAAAAATTTCAGCACTTTTCACGTTTTACCTATAGCACGGCATTCGTACTATAGGTTAGGCCAAATTTGGAACTATAGCAACGCAAAGTCTTTGTACTTTCAGAATATACTGCAGGAGTGCGGTAAATGTATTTCTGATTTACCGAAAAGGCACGTCAGACGTGCCAAATGGATGCGTAAGAGCGTTTTGAAATTTTTTCCGTTTAAAAATTCGGATTAATTCAAAGTCGATTGAATTAAACAAATTTTGTAAAATAAAAATTCGGCTTAAAGAAAATTTTATCTAATGAAATTCGGTAAAATGAAAATTGTAACTTATGTATTTTAGAACTTTTTCTTGCATGTTGATACAAAGTCACTCCATATATAATAACAATACTCTTATCATTTTCATAAAAAATAAAAAGTTAATGCGGCCCGGTATGACTGAAAGCTAGGGATTTGAATTGAACAATATATGTATACAATCAACTATATAGATATATTAAAAATTTTATTCATCATTCTATTAAGACATACAGTGTGTCGCTTGTATGCTTAGTAATACATTTATCAGTTGAATTTATTAATTCTATTTGATATTACATAAAAACCTTGAAGTATGATGATGCGATTGCTCCTAATGTTATTTTCATACTTTGCTTACGTTAAATTACTTTCGTATAAAGAAGCTTTAATTACTGCAAGATGTTTAGTCCAGTGTTATAATGTAAGTAATAATCTAGTTTCTCAAGTTTTTTTAATTTGTATATGCTTACAAAAATTCTTAACTAAAATATTTTAAAATTACACTAGTTTACAAAAAAAAAAAAAAATTTTATGTACATTCAATGTCACTATTTTTTTCTTATGTACTAAGCTTCTCGTTACTTAAAAATGACATTAAGAAATTTTTCTATGGATAGGTTTCCGAAATATGCATTTTTTAAATTTTTTTACGTTTTTTTCGGAGGTGACTTCACGTTTTAGGCCGTACCTCGAGTTACAGACGTCCGATTAAGTTTTTCTAGGTGTCAAATTAAAGGTAATCAATTTTCCAAACAATCGCTTTTAACATTATTTTTCAATCGGTTAAATATTTTAAGTGATATAGTCCAAAAAAAAATTTTAAATTTGAGTTTTTGGCCCAAAATCTGAAAAATAAATTCATTCTACCGCCATGCAAAAATAGAAAACGTCAAATTATGTCCAGTTTTAAATTTTTTACATATATGGCTCACTTTTAAGAAGAAAAAAATGTATGGATGAAAACAATCTATGGGTAATTATTGAAGTTATAAGCCACGGTACTGAAATTCTCGTTTTTCGCCATTTCGGTATTTTACCTCCTTTTATAGTGATTATGTTGATTAATTTAATGAATACAATATCTAATTAGAAAATGGACTTTTTTCACAGATTTCAAATAATTTTCAGTGCTTTACTAATTCAAATTTGACTGAAAAATTTTTTGGAGTTTTTGACAACTGAAGAGGCATAAATTGATTAAAATCTGCTTTTTTGACAAGTTGAATCAGATGCGCAGAGGTTTAATTTTTGTTGAATTTTGTTCGTTAATAGATAAAAAAGTTTGAAATTAGATATAGAAATGTGAAAAATAAATGATATTTGACTGAAAAATTATTTGGAGTTTTTGACAAAAATATCTGAAGTGGCATAAATTGATTAAAATTTGCTTCTTTAACAAGTTGCATCAGATGCGCAGTGGTTCAATTTTTGTTGAATTTTGTTCGTTAATAGATAAAAAAGTTTGAAAATAGATTTAGAAATATAGAAAATAAAAAATATTTGTCTGAACATTTTTTTGGAGTTTTTGACAAAAATTTCTGGAGAGGCATATATTGATTAAAATCTTCTTTTTTGACAAGTTGAATCAGATGCGCAGAGATTCAATTTTTGGTAAATTTTGTTCGTTAATAGATGAAAAAGTTTCAAGTTAGATATAGAAATATAAAAAATAAATGATATTTCAATGAAAATTTTTTTGGAGTTTTTGACAAAAATTTCTGAAGAGGCATAAATTGATTAAAATTTGCTTTTTTGACAAGTTGAATCAGATGCGCAGTCGTTCAATTTTTGTTAAATTTTGTTCATTAATAGATGAAAAAGTTTGAAATTAGCTATCGAAATATGAAAAATATATGATATTTGACTGAAAATTTTTTTGGAGTTTTTGACAAAAATTTCTGAAGAGGCATAAATTGATTAAAATCTGCTTTTTTGAAGTCAATCGGACGTCTGTAATTCGAGATACGGCCTAAAACGTGAAATCACCTCCGAAAAAAAGGAAAAAATTTTTAAAAATTCATATTTCGGAAACCTATGCATAGAAAAATTTCTTAATGTCATTTTTAAGTTTAGAGAACCATAGTACATAAAAAAAAATAGTGGCATTAAATGTAAATTTTTGCTGTAAACAAGTGTTATTTTTCATATTTCGATATCTAATTTCAAACTTTTTCATCTTTTAACGAACAAAATTCAACAAAAATTGAACCTCTGCGCATCTGATTCAACTTGTCCAAAAAGCAAATTTTAATCAATTTATGCCTCTTCAGAAATTTTGTCAGAAACTCAAAAAAAATTTTCAGTCAAACATCATTTATTTTTTATATTTCTATATATAATTCCAAACTTTTTAATCTAATAACGAACAAAATTAAAAAAAAATTTAAACATTGCGCATCTTATTCAACTTGTCAAAGAAGCAGATTTTAATCAATTTATGCCTCTTCGGAAATTGTTGTCAAAAACTCCAAAAAAATTTTCAGTCAAATATAATTTATTTTTCATATTTCGATATCTAATTTCAAACTTTTTCATCTACTAACGAACAAAATTCAACAAAAATTGAACCTCTGTGCATCTGATTCAACTTGTCAAAAAAGCAGATTTTAATCAATTTATGCCTCTTCAGAAATTTTTGTCAAAAACTCCAAAAAAATTTTCAGTCAAATTTGAATTAGTAAAGCACTGAAAATTATTTGAAATCTGTGAAAAAAGTCCATTTTCTAATTAGATGTTGTATTCATTAAATTAATCAACATAACCACTATAAAGGAGGTAAAATACCGAAATGGCGAAAAACGAGAATTTCAGTACCGTGGCTTATAACTTCAATAATTACCAATAGATTGTTTTCATCCATACATTTTTTTCTTCTTAAAAGTGAGCCATATATGTAAAAAATTTAAAACTGGACATAATTTGACGTTTTCTATTTTTGCATGGCGGTAGAATGAATTTATTTTTCAGATTTTGGGCCAAAAACTCAAATTTAAAATTTTTTTTTGGACTATATCACTTAAAATATTTAACCGATTGAAAAATAATGTTAAAAGCGATTGTTTGGAAAATTGATTACCTTTAATTTGACACCTAGAAAAACTTAATCGGTCGTCTGTAACTCGAGGTACGGCCTAAAACGTGAAGTCACCTCCGAAAAAACGTAAAAAAATTTTAAAAATGCATATTTCGGAAACCTATCCATAGAAAAATTTCTTAATGTCATTTTTAAGTAACGAGAACCTTAGTACATAAGAAAAAAATAGTGGCATTAAATGTACATTTTGGCTGTAAACTAGTGTTATTGATGCGTATATGGGGCAAAATTTCTGAACTGTCCAGGTCAAAAAATAAAATTTATTCAAACTTTGCTAAAGTGTTTTTATTGTTATTGGAAGTATAAATACCAAATATTTTCAAATTCCATAAAATAGTTTTTGAGTTACACAGTTTTAAAATGGGTCGCCTGCATTTCCTTCAAAACCCAAATGACCGAACTCGCAATTAACCAAAATTCAAGTGTTCGAAAAGTCAACTACCAGAACTCGCAATTGTCCGAACATCCAATTGCCCGAATTCGAATTTGTCCAAACTTCCAATTAACTGAACTAACATTTGTCGGAATTTGCAATTCCTCTAACTCGTATTTGTCCAAACGTCCAAGTAACTGAACTAGCATTTGTCCGAACTTCTAACTCCTCGATCTCACATTTGTCAAAAGTTTCAACTACCCGAACTCACAATTGTCGAAACGTTCATCTTCTTGATATCGCATTTGTCTAAACCTTAAATCTCCCAAATTTGCATTTGTCAAAAACTCCAGCTACCCAAATTTGCACTTGTCCAAACTTTCAACTCTTCGAAATTGCATTTGTCCAAAATTTCAATACTCCAAACTCGCATTTTTTAAAACATTCATCTCCCTGAATTTGCATTTGCTCTAAAATTTAAATCCCCGAAATCGCATTTGTCAGAAAAACTAAATTCTCGAATTCGCGTATACCCAAACTGTGAAAACCCCGAACTCGCATTTGTTAGAACAACCAAATCCTCGAAATCTCTTTTGCCTGAACTGTCAATTACTTGAACTCGCATTTGTCCAAACTATTAAGTCCCAAAACTCGCATTTGGCCGAGCTCTTAAGTACCCAAACTCGCATTTGTCAAAACTCTTAACTCCACAAAATCACATTTGTCAAAACTTTTAAGTCCCCAAACTGACATTTGTCAAAACTCTTAAGTACCCAAACTCGCATTTGGCAGAACTCTTAACTCCCCAAAATCACATTTGACAAAACTTTTAAGACCCCAAACTCATATTTGTCAAAACTGTTAAGTACCTAAACTCGCATTTGGCAGAACTCTTAAATATCTAAACTCGCATTTGGTCGAACTTTTATATCAGCAAATTCGCATTTGTCAAAACATTCAACTCTTCGAACTATCATTTGACAAATTCCTTAACTCACATACTTCACAAATCCCCGAATAAATTTTTAAATTTATTATACTTCTAAGTAGATTGAATAAAAGTTAATATATATAAAGTGATTTTTAAAGTTTTTTTACAGGCTATTCGATTATAATAAACGTTTTTTTGTGAAAAGAAAATTTGACCTTGAAATTCACGGTCAAAGTGTTAATATGATTGTATCTTGAAATCGGATTTTTTAAAAAAAATTTAACCTATCTCAATGGAAAGCATGACTTTTTTCCTATAAGATATGTAAAAATTAGAGTGGAACTCTAAATACTTTTGTCAAAAAGACATCTCAAATACCCGCGCGCGCTCGAATAGCCCGACCTCGCGCAAGTAACCATACTGGTGTCTCGAGCGCGCGCGGGTATTTGAGATGTCTTTTTGACAAAAGTATTTAGAGTTGCACTCTAATTTTTACATATCTTATAGGAAAAAAGTCAAGCTTTCCATTGAAATAGGTTAAATTTTTTTTAAAAAATCCGATTTCAAAATACAATCAAATTAACACTTTGACCGTGAATTTCAAATTTTCTTTTTACAAAAAAACGATTATTATAATCTAATAGCCTGTAAAAAAAACTTTAAAAATCGCTATATATGTGTTCACTTTTATGCAATCTACTTAGAATAATAATAAATTTAAAAAACTACATTTTAGAAAAATTCAAAACTTTAAAACTGTGTAATTCAAAAACTATTTCATGGAATTTGAAAATGTGACGCGTTCTGAAGAAAGGGACCTAAGAAGCAAAAAATCGTTTTTCGGTTTATGGATGTTTTGATTTTATTAACGGTTCCTCTTTCATTATCTAAAGTCAGAAAAGGGTTTTATTAAATATTTTTTAAGTTATAACAATTTAAAACTCTTGATTTGTACAGATAACCATGGGCGCTCGACTTTTGTTTTCGCTCTCCTGTAAAATAACCAATTTGCTGCTTAGGTCCCTTTCTTCAGAACGCGTCACAAATATTTGGTATTTACACTTCCACTAGCAATGGAAACACTTTAGCAAAGTTTGAATAAAATTTATTTTTTGACCTGGACCCAAAATAAATAATAAGTATTTAATTTTTGTTTTTTAAAAAAATGTTGATCAAAAAAAGAGTTTTGATCAAAAGAATATAGAATATATGAGACGCTTCACGACGAACGGGACCTTAGCTCCCAAACATAAAATAATGTGAATTTTACAGTGCGCGTATTTGAAGTTGCTGCAATCCGTTGCAATCAATGTAATATGCTTAAGGTATTTCACCGGATATTATATACCTGAAACAATCGATTTTCTTAGGATTTTCTTTAAATTGTGAGAAAACGCTATTTAATATATGCCATGCCATCTATCTGGTTAAAATTTCAGTCCTCCTTACCTTGCTAAAAATTGAGATATTCAAGTTCAAATATTTTTTTTTTCATTTTCCTTGTAAAATTGAATTTTTTAACCTGAATATCTCAATTTTTAACAAGGAAAGGGATACTGAAATTTTAACCAGATAGAAGGCACATATAAAATAACGTTTTCCCACAATTTAAATAAAATCATAAGAAAATCGATTTTTTCAAGTATAACAGCCGGTGAAATACCTTAAACTTCATAATTAATAACACAAAAAGTACTTCAAAAAGACAATTTCTGATTTCTGCAAATAAAAAAGCAACTGAAAAACTCTGGATTGTTATTAAAAACTAAAAATTGATTTTTTGTAGCTAAGGTAGCTTTTGTAGCGTAGCGTCACATATGTATATGGAGGTAATCTTTAACCTTTTATAATTTCAAAAGAGTTATATTTGAAAAAACATTCGTTTCAGTGAATTATCTTAATAATTAATAAATTTATAATATGTGCGGCCATAGTGGCGTGCTTTGAAAAGAGACGCAATCATCAAAATATCAATTTTCGGGTTATAACCGTTTTGTTTTCATTAGAAGTTGTAACTTTTTAATCTTGTTCTTAATTAGGGGAAACTGCCCTATGGTGGATAGTCATTCCAACAGTGGATAACTTTAAATATTTGAAAAATTATTCATTTTACCGAAGCATATCTTAGAAAACTATGAAGAATATTAATCGCTTAATGTTTCAATCATTATTATGATTGAAATTTATAGTTTATTTCGGAATAATTTAAAGTTATCCACTGTTGGAATTGATATCCACCATAGGGCAGTTTCCGCTACGTATTTGATATCGAAAAATAATTTATTCGCTTCGTGAGTTTCAAAATATTTTAACAGTGTGTCTGTTTAGCTCCATACACTTAGAGAAAAGAATTCTTTTACCAAGAATAAAAATGTACTTGAACTATATGCTTGATTCAAGATTAACTATTCTCGGACCAATAATAATGATTCGATCTTAAACAATTATATTTAGATCAAGGATAATCAAGAACAAAATTTTTAATCCAATTCGAAAATGCATTGGAAAACATTTCTCTCAGTGTATTTTGACTTGAGAGAGCGTCAAATTTTAGATTTTACTCAGTTTTTGAATAATACAACTTTTAATTTTCGATCTTTTTGCAGAGAACATGTTTTGAGTCATGTGAAAATCAGCACTTTGAGTTGAAAGCAGGTAAATTTTCTAGATTGTATTACTCATATTTTTAATAAGAAAATATGTGTACATATATGGGGCATTCCACGTAACATTTTCATTCAAAATTTTTTTTTGCTTGGAATAATTTTTTTTTGATTTGCTATGAAAAATAAGGAAACAAGTATTTTTTTATTGAATGAAAATTGCAGAAGTTATGAATTTTTGAAATTTAACGTTTTTTGAAATAGAGCATTTTTAAGCTTCGATTTTCTCCGTTATTATTAGTAAATTGAAAATAATGCTCTGCATAAAGTTTGTTCAATTTTTCTTAGATTTTTTAGACATGTAGTAAAAAATAATGAATTTGCAACAAAAATATATGAAAAATTAAATTTACGCCTAAAAAGTGACTTTTCTCAAAACCGAAGGTCTCGATTTTCGATTTTTTTCTTTCAATGCAATTACTGATAAATAAAGAAATTTTTCTCGTAAGTCTAAAAGTGGTGCTCTTTAGCGTTTTAATCATATTTGCATTTATATAGTTTACTTTTACATTTTTTTAAATTTTAACCTTTTGTTACAAAACAAAAGAACTGTTACACACAGGAATTTGTAAGTTGAAGTTGTTTCATTTCTATAATTCATAAATTAAACTTTTTGCAACAAGAAATTATTATAAATATCATTGAAACATTAAAGAGCACCACTTTTAGACTTACGAGAAAAATTTCTTTATTAATCAGTAACTGCATTGAAAAAAAAAATCGAAAATCGAGACCTTCGGTTTTGAGAAAAGTCACTTTTTAGGCGTAAATTCAATTTTTCATGTATTTTTGTTGCAAATTCATTATTTTTTACTACATGTCTAAAAAATCTAAGAAAAATTGAACAAACTTTACGTAGGGCATTATTTTTAATCCTATATAATAATTTGCCAGTGTTCCTTTAGCTGAAAATTTTCGTTTCAAAATGGGCGGAGATTTGGCATTGTTCTTCTATTGTTCTCCTTTTGTCTGCATTACAATGAGTCTATTGTTGTCCTTTTGTCCAAATAACAATGAGCTCATTATTAGCCTTTTGTCGAAATTGACAGTGTCCCTTTTCCCTTTAGCTGAAAAGTTTTGTTTCAAAATGGGCGGAGATTTGGCATTGTTCTCCTATTGTTCTCCTTTTGTCTGCATTACAATGAGTCTATTGTTCTTCTTTTGTCCAAATGACAATGAGATCATTATTAGCCTTTTGTCGAAATTACAATAACCTCATTATTAGCCTTTTGTCAAAATTACAATGAGGTGATTATTAACCTTTTCTTTACCTTTAAGGAGTAAGGGTATTCTGGGCGTTTACTTGAAATTACCAAATGATTCGATTGGTAATTTCTGTGGGTAAGGTTCGCCTCTTTTTGAAAAATGATGTTGATGAGAAAGGATAGTTTTGTTTTGTAAGGCCGAGTGAAAAGATCGTCTTGAGTCAACGCGAAGAGGATCTGAGATAAATTTTTGACAGGTAAGTAATTTTACTTGTTTATTAGGGTGGTCCAAAAATGTACAGTAAAACAATATTCCATAATTTATTTAATAATTTATTAAAATTAACCACAACAATTTGCAGTTGTTTAAACAAATTATTGTTAATAATAATTAATTCTTTACAAATGCACCCAGGAAGAAACAACTTTTTTCCTAATTTTACAAATTAATGGTCTCTGGTTAGAGTAACGCAAATTATTTGTCATAATTTATTATTTTTACAATGTTTAAAAAATTTATAATTGTTTAGTTTTAACTTTTATCCTAAAACCCTCAGCGAAATTTAATTTTTACTATCCTATTAATTGTTTATACATTATACTTAATACCACAAGATTTTCAGCAACATTAACTGGAACTTCCTTTTGTCATTATTTAAATAAATTATTGTTAATAATCATTAATCAATTACAAATAAACCAAGACATATTTTTTTCCTTATTTTACAAGTTGTGTCATTCAAGGATCATTTATATTGAATCAATAATTATTATCAATAATTGGTTTAAACAATTTTAAAAGTTGTGGCTACAGATAATTTTGCAGAACAGCTTATTGCTTTCAATTTGAAAAGTTATTAAGGTAAGAAACCTACAAATCGCTAGGAGTTTTAGAATATAAGTTATACATGAACAATACATTGTTTAAACAAAGTAAAAATATTAAATTATAGTCAATAATTTTTCCTACTTTAACCAGAGCCCATTTATTAGTAAAATTAAGAAAAACTTCTGTCTTTCTAGGTGCATTTATAAGGAATAAATAATTATTAACCAATAATTTGTTTAAACAATTGCAAATTGTTGTTGTGGTTATTTTTATAAAATCCATTTTTTCATTTTTAATATAAAAATAAGTAAGTCAGAAAAAACTACAACTTGCTAGGTTTATTTGAATAATAGCTGTAAATTAATAATAATAAATTGTTTAAACAAATTAAAAATAATAATTTATAGTCAATAATTTTTTTTTTCTAACCAGAGCCCATTAATTTGTAAAATTAGGAAAAAGTTGTGTCTCTCTAGGTCCATTTGTCAAAAAGTTAATTATTATTAACAATAATTTGTTTAAACAATTGCAAATTGTTGTTGTGGTTAACTTTACTAAATACTATTTTTAAATGCAAATGTAAAAAATAGTAAAGTAAAAAAAACTACAACTCGCTGGGTTTATTTGAATAAACGCTGTAAATTAATAATAATAAATTGTTCAAACAAATGAAAAATACTTTAAAATATCTACAAGCATTCGTAAATTAACAATATGTAACAATTTTGTTAAAAAATCCTTAAGAAACTATTAATTTGTAATTTAAACAAATTTGTCATTTTTTTTGCATTTATGGGGGTTGTTTATAACCCTATAAAAAATAGTAAATATTAATAAATTATTAAATAAATTATGGAATATTGTTGTTTGAGGACTTTTCAAGATTTGATTCACTGTATTGCTATTTTGAGTGATTTTTGAGGATTTGGTAGCGAATTTACGAAAAAGTGCGCTTTTCCCACGTAAAATCAATAGGATATTTCAAGGGGTTTAAGGTTATTTAAGGTTTTGTTAAAATTATTTTTGATTATATTAATGTAAGGTGTCATTGAGGTGTAGTCGACATTTATTTTTATATGTTTTTCTTAATTTGGTAAATTTATTTAAATTCATAATTTTGAATGAGTACTTAACGTTATAATATTCTTTATTTATCGTATAATAATATTTTAAAATGATTTTACTAATTTTGTGTTTGTATAGAAAATTTTACTAGGAATAAAAAAATTTTGTCATGTACTCTAAGATGGACAGGCCCAAAATCTCAATGTATTTATTTTCATATTTTCGATTTTACACTTTTCTCAATAATTTTTTGAACCAATTAAAATTTTTGTTATCCTACAGGCACAAACATGTCGCTTTTATATGCCTGTAGGCAGGGTCTAAATTTTTATACGGTCAAACAGATGAACGCATTTAGACCCTAACCTACAGGCATTTAAAAGCACCCGGTCTGTGCCTTTGGAATAAACAAATAGTAAACCTTTACCCCTTGTTGCTTAATATACTATTATTTTCCAACACAAAATGTGATGTTATCCTTAAAGAATTTGATATACCTATCGATAGTTTTTGATATCTTATTACTTTTTACTTTGAATCTATTAAATTGAAGTATTTAGGAATGATATTTCTTAATAAAAAAAAAATTAAATTAAATTAATTTTTAATATAAAATATTTTATTTGGTTTTGATTCTAGAGCAATAAATCGAAAGGGTATTCATCTTGGGTCCCTTTATTTTATATATATGAAACGTTTGTATCCTAAAATTACTGAAATTACAATAAAGTATGTTTATAAAAAACGTATTTACTTTATCCAGCAGGGTTTTTTAAATAGCATAAAGATGAAATCAATTTTTATGTAAATAACTTTCTTTTTTTTCTGGTCCCACTGGAGAAGAGAAATTTATACTATACTTGCTGCATATGTTTCAAAATTCTGAAATCTTTATGAATTGCATAAAATGTTTCAAAAGTTTCATAATTTATAATATAAGGTAATGGAACCAATAGTCGATCAACATCTTGAGATAAAAAAGTAAGATTTTCAATAAAACTCAATAAATTCAAAACGAACTATGCATTTTGAATTTTCTTTTTTAAATTATGTAGTGGAAGCTCTGCAAATGCGTAACCGTTGACATCGAATTATTTAGTATAAGTTATTTATTGTAAAATTAAAATTTAAAAAGGACCTTCTTTTGGGGGTTAGGGACCCTATAGTCGATCAGCGGCAAAAATGGCTGAAAACCTTTTGCACCAGTAGTCGATCAATCTTGGACCAATAGTCGATCACACAACTTGAAATACAATTATTTAGTTAATTAACTAGAAAAATAGGTCGTAGTACTTAAAAATTAATGTATTTATAAGTCTTACATATAAAATTAACAACAAACAAATAAAAATTACATGTAAAGCGCAAATTAATCGACTTATATCAAACTGTATCAAACTGATCGACTATTGGTGCCGTTACCTTAATATGTTTTGGTATAAAAGAATACAATGGATTCTACAAATAAAAAAATATATTTTATATTAGATGAAAAAGATCAAAACATTCTTATTTGGGGAGAAATGCCCCCCCCCTTGCTACGCCACTGTATGATTCAAATACTCTCTTTGTTTATGACAGCATAAATAATAAATTTTTAAATAATGATCAATATATATTGTAATGTTAAACCTGAAAGTGTAGTATATAATCATGCAGTAATGAGAGAACATTTACAGACAATTTTTTTAAGTAATTGCTTATGTCATTTCCCTCTTATTTCAGATAATAGTAAAATTGCAAGTAGTGATAAACAAAATGTTAATAAACGAGTCAATCATTTTAGGAAAGTAGAGCTAAAAGAAGATACCCTTACTTGTGGCATTTTCCAGGTTAATTTTATATACGGTTTTTATGGGTAAAAACGAGATTTATATTGAAAACCCTCAAAAATTTAAAAAAATAAAGAAAAATGATGAATTTCCTTTTGAAAATTGTCCAAAAGTTTTTTAAAAGCGTCAAATATAATCTAAGAGAATTTTAAAGTCCATCATCAACCCCAAAACTACCCTTATTTTTATTTTTTATGTAAAACTATCGTCAAAAGTAAAAAATATATTTTTTTTAACAAGTATTGTTGTACAATTATAAAGTTTTTCAAGTGCACCAGTTTCAGTTTTTAGCTCCTACCCCTAATCTTAGAACAACCCCTATGCTTAATCAGAAATTGGAAAATATCCCTATAACTTTTTTATTCTTATGAAATATTGCATTTAATGGTTTTTTGGGTTCCTGATGAAGATTTTGGAGTCAATATTTAAGAACTCAAAATAGCATGGCGGATCCAAAATGGCGGATTAGTAAAATCAGGAACCCTTAGATATAAATTTTCAAATAAATGTTCCCATTTTCTTAGTAAAAATTAATTTTCTTAATTTATTAATAGAATTTACATTTTGATATTAAAAATTCCATTATATCATTCTATTATATCTATATCTATTCTTCTATTTACTTTCTGTTTTGCTTATACATATATTCTCTAGGTTATATTTATAGAGTATAATGAACTATCTTTCCTCGAACATCGACAAAAAAGAATGTGCGCGACAAATCAAAATGACTGAGAGAGATTTATTTCTTTTTATTTTTTATTTAAATAAAATAAGCTTTAGAATCATGTTTTATTGACATATATTCATTTGCGGTAACAGCTACACTTTGACGAATGTGTTCAGTTAGTAACGAATTAAAAAAATTAAAGAAGAAACGTATTATTTTTGGCACACCACACAAATTTCGGAGTATTTTTTGAGCGAAATTAAAAAAGAATTATTTTATTGCTTCCAAAATAAAGTTAATAATTATAATACTTTTTGAACTTTTAGTATGTGTATCATAACATGATATCTGATAAACAACCAGAACAATTTGTTAAAAAGATACAAATGCATCTTCTTGCTATGTCAAAAAGTGATTTATCACTCCTCGTGATCCATTTCTCCTTTATTTAATCCATAAAAAAATACGATGGGTATTGAAAAAGAAAGAATATTTTTTAGTTTGAATAAGAAAGATTTAGAAATTCTCGTTAAGGGAGAAATCCTAAATAATAATCATATATTCAATTTTCAAAAACTATTAGAAGTCGAATGTGGATGCTATTTTCAAATAAATATTATAAAAATAATATAAAAGAAGGTTTTGTTTCCATTGTATAAAATAAATATAAAAGAATACTTTTATTCATTAAAGAAAATTCAAAGATTTTAAAAAATTCATTTTTTCACATTTTCATTTATTACGTTTTAAACAAAATAGCCTAAACTACGCCTAGGATACACCAATCATGCGGTTATGTTCAAGGTTATGTCAAAAAAAAATTTTATTTCTTCAAGTTTATCTTTTGACTAAGATGTGCTTTTACTGTTTACTTGGAATTTGAAGGACAAATAAAGATTTTATGTTAGATTTATGAAGTTAATAAATTTAAAAAATTATTATACTTTTAGTAATAATTATGATTATAACTTTTTAAACTTAGCTACTTCTTAAAATAAAGAATGGAATACATTCTAATATTAGCCTTACATTTCATAGTTACAAATTAGACGCGCGCATTATCTTGCTAGTTTACTAATAATAACGGAGAAAAACGAAGGTTAAAAATGCTCTATTTCAAAAAACGTTAAATTTCAAAAATTCATAACTTCTGCAATTTTTATTCAATAAAAAAATAAAAAAATACTTGTTTCCTCATTTTTCATATAGAATCAGAAAAAAATTATTCCAAATGAAAAAAATTTTTAAATGAAAATGTCACGTGTAATGCCCCATATATATATGCAGGGTGTCCGAGGCGAGGGTGTACATATTAAGAGGTGATAATCTTTGATAAAAAACAAGACGAAAAGTCCTTTGTAGTTTTTGAAAATTTGCAATAGTTAATGAGTTATGAGAAAAACAATTTTGACCAATGAGGAAGATTTCTTGACATTTCGGGCATCAGGAGGTGTTGTTTGTCAAGTGTGGTACACCCTCCTTTAAACCACACATTTTTTCATAATATCAAGATACTTGAGAAGAAAAATTTTCCGTGGCGCAGAACCAATTGCAGGTCAGTTTTCGAGAGCTCGGGCTCGCCACTGGAAATATAGTTTTAGGGAGGATGGACCCACATTTGATTAACAACACCCGAAAAGTTAAGAAACCTTCCTTATTGGTCAAAATTGTTTTTCTTATAACTAGTTAACTATTGCGAAGTTTCAAAAACTGCAAAAGACTTTTCGTCTTGGTTTAGATCAGAGATTATCACCTCTTAATATGTACACCCTCGCCTCGGACACCCTGTATAGGGCAAAATTCCTGAACTGTCCAGGTCAAAAAATAAAATTTATTCAAACTTTGCTAAAGTGTTTCCATTGTTAGTGGAAGTGTTAATACCAAATATTTTCAAATTCCATAAAATAGTTTTTAAGTTACACAGTTTTAAAATTTTGAATTTTTTTAAAATGTATTTTTTTAAATTTATTATATTTCTAAGTAGATTGCATAAAAGTTAACATATATATAGTGATTTTTAAAGATTTTTTACAGGCTATTTGATTACAATAAATGTTTTTTTGTAAAAAGATAATTTGACCTTGCCCAGTAAGAAGGAGGAAATTGAAAAAGATTGGAATTTTATGATTTTCGAAGAAAAAGTCAAATTATGTAATCTTTTTTAATACGTTTTCTGTCCAATCCATTTGTATCCGGTGATAACACCTACTTTTATCCGCAAATCAATCCTTATTAATATGGGTTCAAATATTTGTCAATCCAAATTAATCCCTTTATAAATACAGAAAATAAAATGAATATTTTTCAATGTCCGCAGTTCAGGTTATTCAATACAAATGAATCCCTTTATAATGAAATTAAAATTTTTGAAAAATCAATATTTTTGAAGACCTACAGTTCAGATTTAATTAATCCAATTGAAACCTTTTATAATTAAAAAAATGATATGAATATTTTTTAATACCTACAGCTTAGATTATTCAATACAAATAAATCTCTCTATAATAAAATTTAAATTAAAATAAAACTAATATTTTTAAATACCGACAATTCATTTCATCTCTACATGTGATTGAAACTTAATATTTGATAAATTTTTATTTATTTCAGATGAACTCATTTATAATGCGTCTTCGGCACAAAATTATACACCGTTTTTATACACTGTTGCATCTTAAGATATTTCTCTTCCAGTTATAGGTACTTAAAAAAATCGATTCTCTATGGATTAATGGATTTTCTTTAAATTGTGAGAAAACGTTATTTTATATGTGCCTTCTATCTAATTAAGATTTCAGGACCCTTTACCGTCTAAAATTTGAGATATTCTTGTTCGAAATTTCAATTTTTTATCATTTTGCATGTAAAATTGAAATTTTGAACAAGAATATCTCAAATTTTAGACGGTAAAGGGTCCTGAAATCTTAACCAGATAGAAGACACATATAAAATAACGTTTTCTCACAATTTAAAGAAAATCCATAAAAAACTATTTTTTCAAGTATATAACTGCAAAAGAAATACCTTAATTGTGGGTTAAAAAGCGAAAAATACGTAAATTTGAAGATAATTTTTAGTGATCTTTATAATTTATTAAGACGTTGATGAAAGTTTCTTAAAAGTGTTCATTAATAAAATTTTTTTTTACTTAAATATTATTCTTGAATACATTTTTAAAGAATTTAAATTAATCATCTTTTGAAGCTTTTTAAATCTGAATTAGTGGTTTTCTACTATTGAATTAGTGAAAGGTGAGCTACTATTAAATAGTAATAATTTTACTAATTTGTTATTAATTTTTCCACTTATCAATAATTTATTAATAGAAAAACACTAATTCAGATTTAGAGAGAAAGTTATTAAATTTTGTTTAGACTTTATTAAAAAAAACTTTTTTGAAATCTGTATTGACAGTGTGTAATTTTTAAAAGAAAAACACAACTTCAATGTATGCCTCAATGTATGCTCAGTCAACATCATTCTTCAACTTAAACTTAATAATAAAAGAACACAAAGATGATGTTTATGAATCACCTAATAAATGGACTGCTCTTACCGAATATGCCTGTTTTAAGGACCATACTTTCGATTTTGATAAAGTAAAAATTGAGGCAAAAATTTTAGACAGAACGGGAAATTATAAAAAACGTATGATCCTTAAAATGAATTAACGGATACAACAGCAGTTAACGAACGTAATGACACTAACAACTTATCTGTTTTTTACCAGGCAATTTTATAGTTTTAATCTCAGCAATATTTCTGTTTATATTTCCACGAGTATTTTCATTTACATCGTCACAAAAATGTTTCCCGAGGTCTCTAAAATCTTGACCCCTTCATAACAATGCACCCACACAAACAAGTTTTTTTTCCTATCGAGACAACTAAACCTTTTCTTGAACCCTCGCTTGATCCTTTTATGACTTTTAACATGTGTTTCATCTCAACTGTCACTTTCCTTGTAAACTCAGTTTTCGTTAAATTTTGATCCGGTCAACACGTACCAAAAACGCTCATTCAAAACTTAAAATTAAATTATACTGACAAAATGTTTTTCGGTTTTCATTATAAAAACTATAAAAACGGTTGTGAAAGTGCTATATGGACTGCCAGACTTTCTGGATAGAAAAATGGATACTATTACTAAGTAAATTTTAGGTACATATTATTTTCGTTTTTTAAACCAAAAATTATTAGCAATAGTTATAATATTTAATAGTTAATTATTTTCGTCATATTGTAATTTTTCTTTTAATTATCAATTATTTTCTTGAAATTTCCATTTAATTCTTTAATTTCCAATTTATTTCTTCAATTTTTAATTATTTTCTTTAATTCTCAAATATTTTCTTTAATTTTTAATTATTTTGATCAATTTTCAATTAATTCCTCAATTTCCAATAATTCCCGGACTTTTTCAATTATTTTTTACACTCATAAAAATTGTTTTAAAATTGCAAATCAATTATTCAATTCTAGAATTCTTCATTTCTCAGTTATTTTCTTCAAATTTAAATTCCACTTTTCAATTTTCAGTTATTTTCTTTAATATTAAAAAATTATCGCTTTTTTCTATTATTTTGTTCGATATCATTAAGTTTTTTTAATTTTAAATACAATTATTCAATTATGTTCTTTAATTTTTAATGCCATTCTTCAATTTTTATTTCCAATCTTCAGTTTTCAATTTTTTTCTTCTAAGATATATTCATTAATTCTCGGCTTTTTTCAATTACTCTTTTTTAATTTTTAAGTATATTCTTTCAATTTCAATTCCATTCTTTAATGTTTGATTGCTTTCTTCTATTTTCAATTACTTTTTACAATTTTAATTATTTTTTTCGATTTTCAATCCAGTTGTTAAATGGGCAATTATTTCCAACAATTATTTCTATAATTTTCTAAATTTTTCAATTTACAATTATTTTCTTTACATTTAATATTACTTGTTTCATTTTTTCAATTATTTTTTTCAGTTGTCTATTAATCTAGTTATTTTTTAATTTTATTTTTTCTTGACAATTATTTTCGTCATTTTTCACATATTTTCTTCATTTTTTCAATTACTCTAGTTATTTTTTAACTTCAATTTTTAATTATTTTCCGCAGTTTTCAATTAATTCCTACAATTTTTCAATTTTAAATTATTAACTAAAAATTTTATAATTATTCTTTGATTTTATAAATTACTAGCTTTCGAGCCCGCCTTCGGCGGGCATCGAAATCTAGTGGCGTGCCATCAACAGTATTTTTTGACCAAAAATATTCTCTGACTGAAAGTATTTTTTAAAGCATGCATTTTCCGACAGAAAGTATTTTTTGACAAAAATTATTTTCATGCAGGTGTTTGGGGTGTACTTCGCAGCTTAAACCTCAAATCTTTTTGATACTTCGTATGCTTACGTAATTTGATCCGCTGTTTACAAATATCATAGTGAAAAGTGTGTGTATATGTGAGTATGTGTTTGTGTGTATATGTGTGTGTATGTATATATGTATATATGCATGTTTATGTGTATGTATGTACGTATATGTGAAAATGTGACTTAGTTGTATATCTCAGCTTTTAATAATATTTTCTAAAAATTTTTTTTTATAAATCTAAGTAGAGTGACACTCTAATACTCTGCCAAATTTCACCTGAATCGGCTGAGCCGTTTTTAAGTGATGCCCGGACAAAAAATCCTGGACAGACAGACAGAATTTTTTTTTTTTTGCATTTTCGCGATTCTTATCACTTAAAACGAAAAAGTATGTAAAATTTTTTGAGTTTGGCGCAATGTACAGACAAAATGTTGATTTTATTTATATAGATTTTGTTGAGTTGCGTGTTAATCTAGCCATATTTTGAACTGTGTTTTCAGTTGTCATTTATTTTCGTCATTTTGTAATTTTTTTTTCAGTTATCAATTATTATTTTTTAAAATTTTAATTTAATTCTTAAATTTTCGATGTATTTCTTCAGTTCTCAATTTATTTCCTCAATTCTCAAATATTTTCTTTAATTTTAAATTATTTTGATCGATTTTCAATTAATTCCTCAATTTCCTATAATTCTTGGACTTTTTCAATTATTTTGTACACTCATAAAAATTGTTTTAAAATTGCAATTATTCCTACAATTTTCTTAATTTTTCAATTTGCAATTATTTTCTTTAAATTTAATATTTCTTGTTTAATTTTTTCAATTATTTTTTCAGTTGTCTATTAATCTAGTTATTTTTCGATTTGTGTTTTCAATTGACAATTATTTTCGTCATCTTTCAACTATTTCCTTCAATATTATTAATCATTTTCCGCAGTTTTCATTTATTTCCTACAATTTTTCAATTTGCAATTATTATCTTAAAATTTTATAACTATTCTTCGATTTTTTAAGTTATTTTGATCGGTTGTGTATTAATCTAGCCATCTTTTGAATTTTGTTTTCAATTGTCAATTATTTTTGCCATTTTGTAATTTTGTTGTTCATTATCAATTATTTTTTTCAAATTTTCAATTTATTTCCTCCATTTTTATTATTTTCTTCAATTTCAATTATTTTTATCGATTTTCAATACAGTTGTTCAATTTACAATTAGGTATTTCCAACAGTTATTCCTATAATTTTTCAACTCTTTTGTTTAAAATTAAAATTTATTGTTAAAATTTTTAAACTATTCTTTTCAATTGTGTAATTATGTAGCTATTTTTCGACATTTGTTTTCAAATGTCAATGTATTTTTGTCATTTTTCAAATATATTCTTCAATTTCGTAAGTTTCATTATTTGAATTTGCAAAAATTTATGTTTTTAAATGACCAATAATGTAAAGTTTGTAGCGCGCTTGAGCGCGCGTTAATGTTGCTAGTAAATAATAATTGACAGTCAACAATTTTTATTTTTCTAACCATAGGCCATTAATTTGTAAAATTAGGAAAAAGTTGTGTCTTTCCAGGTGAATTTGTGAGTAATTAATCATTATTAACAATAATTTGTTTATAACAATTGCAATTGGTTATTGTGGTTAATTTGAATAAGAATAAGTTATTGTTTTAAAATATAAAAAAATAGTTAAGTCAGAAAAGACTACAACTCGCTAGGTTCATTTGGATATTAGTTATAAATTAATAATTACATAAATTGTGTATAAATACCCCCCATTTATGGGAGTTGTTTATAACCCTTTAAATCGAAATTAATGAAATTAATTTCAAAAATTGAAATTCTTTGTCACTTCTTTGTTTACACCTTACAGTGATTTCAAATGTGCTCTTTTAATCTGAATTAGTGAAAAACGGTCACTAATTCGAATTAGTGGAACTTTTTACTTATTTTCAGTCAATTTTCACTAAAACTTTAGTAAAGAATTTAAAAAAATTGGTAGAAATGTATATTAATTTGAATTTCTTCAGTGACTTTTCACTGATTTATTTTTAAAGAGATGAGTATTTAGAACAATAGATTTGGTTTTATTTATTTAAATTATAAAGAGATTAATTTGGATTGAATAATCTGAACTATGTGTTTTCAAATATTAAATTTTCATTTTTTTTTCATTATAATGGTATTTATTTGGATTAAATAAAACTGAATCGTGAGTATTTAAAATGTTCATTTTATATTTTTCAATTATAAGGGTATTCATTCGGATAAATTTTCATGTTATTTTAATTGCATTTTTATTATAAAAATATTCATTCAGATTGAATAATCTGACGTGTGGGTATTTAAAAATAACTAGTTTATTTTTTCATTATAAAGGGATTCATTTGTATTCAATAACCTGAACTGCAGATATTAAAAAATATTCATTTTATTTTTTTTCCATTATAAAGGGATTCATTTGGATTGACAAATTTTTTAAACCTATATTCATAAGGATTGATTTTCGGGTAAAAGTAGGTGCTATCACCGGATACAAATGTATTGGACAGAAAACGTATTCAAAAATATTAAAATTTTTTAATATTTTTTAATTACTCTCTTCTTACTGGGTGAAACTGAAGGTCAAATTGTTAATTTGATTGTATCTCGAAATCGGATTTTGTAAAAGAATTTTAACCTATCTCAATCGAAAGCTTGACTTTTTTCCTATAAGATATATAAAAATTAAAGTGGAACTCTAAATTCTTTTGTCAAAAATACATCTCAAATACCCGCGCGCGCTCGAGGAACCACTAGTTACTCGCGCGAGGTCGCGCTATTCGATCACGCGCGGGTATTTGACATGTATTTTTGACAAAAGTATTAAGAGTTCCACTCTGATTTTTATATATCTTATAAGAAAAAAGTCAAGCTTTCCATTGAGATAGGTTACAATTTTTTTAAAAAATCCGATTTCAAGATACAATCAAATTAACACTTTGACCGTGAATTTCAAATTTTCTTTTTACAATAAAACATTTATGATAATCGAATAGCCTGTAAACAAAGCTTTAAAAATCACTATATATATGTTAACTTTTATGCAATCTACTTAGAAATATAATATATTTAAAAAACTATATTTAAAAAAATTCAAAATTTAAAGACTGTGTAACTCAAAAACTATTTTATGGAATTTAAAAATTTTTGGTATTTACACTTCCACTAACAATAGAAACACTTTAGCAAAGTTTGAATAAATTTTATTTTTTGACCTGGACAGTTCAGAAATTTTGCCCCATTCTTATTATATTCACATTAAATTAAGATTCAGATTAAAAAATTATGGAAATATATTGTATTTTAGAAATACCAGTACGATTATCCGTTGATGCAAATGCTAATATATCACTTCAATGTAAAGATGAAAATTTCATGTCATTGAAACATAATCCTGGAATTTACGTTATTGAGCAGAGAAATGAAAAAAGTTTATCAAAAATATTCCAAGTGGTAAAAATTTTATACACATGGCCTATATAGTGATGCAATATAGAAAGATTATTATAGGTCATGCCTTTTAAATTATAATGATTGCTAAAAGTTTTATTTATTTTTTTTTTAATCACTTGAGCCCCAAAAACATCTCCGGATAAGGTCAGGGATAGAAAATCATAATTCACAACACATCAGGCACACAAATAGACTAGCGCAGTGTCTCAGAAAAAAAAGTTTTTCTTGGTGTTTTTAAGAAGTTTTTTGATATTATTTTTAAAAATTTAGCCCATCTGGCAATTCTGACTTCGGAATCGGATTTAGTATCAGCTAAGAAAAATACACATAAGGCTAATAAATTAGGTTTTCTTTGTGTGCCTGTGTAAGTTTATTTTTAACAAATTTCAAAATTCAATCGTATGTAATTTTATGAAGCATTATTTTTATTAAGATCCAAATAATGCAAGAAAATGTTTTAAAAAAAGGATTGACTTACAATTTTGCTTCCTGATAGAGGAAGCTATGTATTTATAGAAAATATATCTACAGTGAAGTCCCGCCTATCTGGGCTATCGCCTTATCCAAGGTGCCTTCGAGATATCGAGCACTATGCGGTAATCAAGGAGTATGGTCATAATACGGCACCCGGTCAAATGTCCAATGACCTTCAGCGGCCTCGGTAAAAAAAATTTAACGCCCTAAATTCACGGCATTTATAAAAAAAAGAAAATATGGTGCGCCCTTGTAAACGGGACCCTACTGTATTATTTCAAGATTACTTATTTAATTTATTGAGTATTAATCGATTAGTGAATCACTTGTTTATTCTCAGAAATTAAAGATATATATAAACAAAATTGGAATAATAATATTTAGGTACTCACTTTATAGAGCACCGGAGAATTCACATTGTTTTCAAATTTAACATCTGATACCAAATATCAATTTTTTGTGTACCGAGTTACCAAAGAAGGTATTTCTAATCCTGAAGTATCTGTATGGTTTAAAACAAATGCAGGTAAACTTCCGAAGCTTACAGTGTAAGATTCAGGAAATATTTTGTGTCACTCAAGTACTTACTAAATTTCAAATAATCTCATTCTTATATTTTACTTTATACAGAAAACTATCGTCCGAAGGAAGTCCAGGATATTTCATTAAACAATATTAGAGAAGATGTTAACGACATTACACATTTAATAGCCGAAGTTGATTTTAAACCAGCAGAAGGTTTGATATACATCCTCTATATCCGAATCAGTGAATACTTTTACACCACGATACTTAACTCGCTTAAAAAAGCGGAGCGTTAGCAAGACTCCTCTCTCCGCGACTTTAAGCTCTTTTTTTATTTAGCTTAGTGTTTTAAGCTTTAGTTAAGTACCTTAGTGTAAACGTATTCATTACAAGTAATTTCACAATAAGTGTATAAAATATCAATATCTATTTAGATCTTTGCTGTTCCTACATTGTACTCTTATGGTCACAACTCGATTTACTACAAATCGCCCTTAAAGCAGTAAGAAAAATATGTTTGTACACTTATGTAGGATTGTAAATCGTAAATAACTTGAGTAATGCATCATTAAGGTATGTAGAACTATAAATATTAAATTTATATAATTTCAGACTTCGAAATTTCAAGTGCAGTTACATTTGGAGTATAATAAAAATAATACAGTCTATATAATATCAAGAAATGGTAATGGTTCGATGGAAAGCAAAAATGTATCATATACTTTCTTAACACCTCCTTGTTTAGAAGTTCACAAGAATATAAGCATCTGTGGTATACATACAATATTATACATTAGTGTGGCCCAAAAATACATTGTAATTTTTTCTTTTCGTGGGAAAGGGCATGACATCCCCGGAATTTGTTCCAATGCGAAAAAAAGTGAATACGTATTTTTGGATTTTTCAAAATTTTGATATTAACTGGTGCCGCCGGGCACCTCAATTTTCGAACAAACAAAATAATTCGCAATGGTTTGACAAAAATTAACATTAATTTACTGGATCTTAAAGTAGACTCTCTGACGATTAATTTGACCAATATAACTTTTAATTTTGATAACCCTAATCCGGTATAAAACTACCCCAAAGTTGCCCCCATTTTTAAATTTTTGCACCTATACGCACTTTGCCTCAGTGCACTCGAGTTGCGGCAGCGGTCACATTTCTAAGTGGTTATAGGGCGAGGGGGTTCTCACTCGAGAATTCTTTGTCTCTATGTCTCTCTCCTTCGCATTCTGCTGTCTCCGTCTGACTCATATGGGACCATCCATAAACCACGTAGCCTACTTTGGGGGGGGAGGGGGTTCGGTAATGTGCTACGTTAGACCACATGGGGGGGGGGGAGGGTTTTGAGTCTGAGAAACGTAGCTTTGTATTTTTATTTGACATACATTTTTTTGAAATTACGCGGGCAGCTCGAAAGTCAATTCGAGAAAATCGAGTTAAATCGAAAAGTAATACCCTTCTCGTTCACTATCGGCGCTGCTATCTATCGTCCATTCATTTTTGTTTACAAACACCACAAGTTTGAACAAGTTTAGCCGGTTCAATAAATGTGCTCTTTATATTGATAAAAATATATAGTGATAAAAAAATATAAATATATATATATATATATATATATATCTATTGATTAATTTCTATTGATTAAAATTAAGAATTAGTCTTGTAACAATTCCCTAGCGAGGAGGCCGTTCCGTTTTGGCGGTACCAAAACGGAACATGACGTTCCATTTTGTTTTTCACTTAATTTATGTGTTAATAATTAAGAAATGAGAAGAGCAATTTTCGAAACTTATAAAGTAAATCCTAAAGAAGACTTTTGCATTAGAATTTGTTGAAAATAATGGTTAATTAATATTAAAAAGTGTCAATTTATATGAGCTTTTTTTGTGTTGGAAATAGTCATTTTTAGTATTATAATTCATAAATTTAGTTCTCAAAGGGCAAATAATGCTAAAATATAATAAACCTAGTGCATAAAAACATTAAATAAAACCATAAAATGGTTTAATAATTGTTTTTACAAACATGTTTGACATGCAAAGAAACCACTGTTATCGACAGTGTAATTCGCTTAGGATCCAGGTTGCACCGTTCCGGCAGTTAATTGATCGCAGCTGACTTTAACTTTTTACATTTTTTAAATAAGTTTAGTAAGATTGAAATAAGAAATTAAAAAAACCATGACAATAAATTAAAGTCATGGATTTTTTAACTTTTTACTTCAGTTTTTATTTATTTTTGTCATTATTCAATAATTTTCTTCCATACAAAAGTCGATTAATTTTGGCAAATTACTCTTGTCATTTTTCAATTATTTTTGTTATTTTTTAATTATTTTCTTCAAATTACACTTCTTTTTCTACAATTATTCAATTATTGGCTTCAAATTTTTGTTCTTTGTTTTTTAAAATTATTTTTGTCTTTTTTCAAGTCTTTTTGTCTTTTTTAAAGTATTTTTATCAAATTTAATTTCTTTTGTGGCTTTTAGTTGTTTTTGTCATTTTAAAATGGTTTTTTTAAATTTTAATTAATTTAATCATTTCTTAATTATTATCAATATTTTCGAAATTAATTACTTCTTTCACATTTTACTTATTCTCTTCATATCATAATTAATTAGTATTAACAAATTATTTTCATCATTTCTCACGTGTTGTTTTTTAAATTTTAATTATTTTTGTCATTTCTTTTTTATTGTTTAAACAATATCGGAGCTGCCAGAGGATTTGCAGATTCAAATAGTGGAATAAATGACATTTTAATTTAAAAAAGTAAGTTAATAGTGAACAAAAAAATTAAAGTGAATAAAACTATTAAAAAAATAACATAAAAAATTAAAAGTTGAACAAAAAACTTGAAAAATGACAAAATTAATTAACATTTTAAAAATAATCAAGAAATGACAAAATTAATTGATAATTAAAAATATAATTAAATAAGGTCAAAACAAATCGAAAAATGGTGAAACAAAATAAAAATTTGAAGTTAACAAAATAGGGAAATTGGTAAAAAATAAACACTTGAAAAATAGTTGAATAATGACCAAACAAACGAAAAAAAAATGTTAAATGTAAAGAAAATACTTAAAAAATGACAAAAATAATTAAAATTTAAAAAACAACACGTGAGAAATGATGAAAATAATTTGTTAATACTAATTAATTATGATATGAAGAGAATAAGTAAAATGTGAAAGAAGTAATTAATTTCGAAAATATTGATAATAATTAAGAAATGATTAAATTAATTAAAATTTAAAAAAAAACATTTTAAAATGACAAAAACAATTAAAAGCCACAAAAGAAATTAAAGTTTGATAAAAATACTTTAAAAAAGACAAAAAAACTTGAAAAAAGACAAAAATAATTTTAAAAAACAAAGAACAAAAATTTGAAGCCAATAATTGAATAATTGTAGAAAAAGAAGTGTAATTTGAAGAAAATAATTAAAAAATAACAAAAATAATTGAAAAATGACAAGAGTAATTTGCCAAAATTAATCGACTTTTGTATGGAAGAAAATTATTGAAAAATGACAAAAATAAATAAAAACTGAAGTAAAAAGTTAAAAAATCCATGACTTTAATTTATTGTCATGGTTTTTTTAATTTCTTATTTCAATCTTACTAAACTTATTTAAAAAATGTAAAAAGTAAAAGTCAGCTGCGATCAATTAACTGCCGAAACGGTGGAACATGGATCCTAAGTGAATTACACTGTCGATAACAGTGGTTTCTTTGCATGTCAAACATTTTTGTAAAAACAATTATTAAACCATTTTATGGTTTTATTTAATGCTTTTATGCACTAGGTTTATTATATTTTAGCATTATTTGCTCTTTGAGAACTAAATTTATGAATTATAATACTAAAAATAACTATTTCCAACACAAAAAATGCTCATATAAATTAACACTTTTTAATATTAATTAACCATTATTTTCCACAAATTCTAATGCAAAAGTCTTTTTTAGGATTTACTTTATAAGTTTCGAAAATTGCTCTTCTCATTTCTTAATTATTAACACATAAATTAAGTGAAAAACAAAACGGAACGTCATGTTCCGTTTTGGTACCGCCAAAACGGAACGGCCTCCTCGCTAGGGTAAACTCTTACTTGTTAAAGAAAAATATAAACTGTGATTTAAAAACACTTTTATCCCACAGGCACAAAAATGGCGCTTTTAGATGCCTGCAGGCAGGGTCTAAACGCATTCATTTGTTCGGCCGTGTGAAAATGAATAGCTGATCCATGCATTTTTTTCACCTTAGGGAAAAAATGGTCGCCATTTTCATACGGTCAAACAAATGAACGCATTTCGACCCTAACCTACAAGCATTTAAAAGCACCTCTTTTGTGCCTTTGGAATAAAAAGTATCGTAAGCAACATGGGATTAAAGTCAGTCCAATTTCTTTACAATGATGTTTGTGTACTCGTTTTGTCTCGGGCTTCGCCCTCGACTGTCACTCGTACACAAACATCAGCGTAAACAAATGGCTGCCTTTAGGGGGGGGGGGGGGGGGTATGGTTTAAATAGCAAAAAAACCCTTTTTAAACATTTTTTTTGACGAAACTACTAAATATTTTTTAATCCTTTTATTACTACATTATTTAGTAACTTTTAAAGTAACTTTTTGAATTTTTTAAGAACAAAATGTCCAGAAACAACGGAGTTGCAGCCACTTCCAGTAGGCCATGTCGAAAATTTTTCATTTTACGGTGTCCCGGATTTAAAATGGTAGAATCATCTAAAACACATCGGATTAAGAAAAATTAGTTATTTGGAATTATACCTCCCAGTCAACGTTGCCCTTTTTTAAAAAAAATTTTTTTTTCTATTTTTTTACGGTCGTTTAATGTCAAAGTACGTTTTTTAGCCTAAAAAAGGCGCCATTTTTTTTTAGAAAAAGGCTGCACAATCGATCAGAAGCAAAAAAAAAATAAAAGGGCAACGTTGACTGGGAGGTATACTTCCAAATAACTAATTTTTCTTAATCCCATGGGTTTCAGATGATTCTACGATTTTAAATCCGGGACACCGTAAAATGAATAATTTTTGACATGGCCTACTGGAAGTGGCTGCAACTCCGTTGTTTCTGGACATTTTTTTCTTAAAAAATTCAAAAAGTTACTTTAAAAGTTACTAAATAATGTAGTAATAAAAGGATTAAAAAATATTTAGTAGTTTCGTCAAAAAAAAAATGTTTAAAAAGGGTTTTTTTTGCTATTTAAACCATACCCCCCCCCCCCCCTTAACCCCTTGTTGCTTAATATACTATTAATATTGTTTACTATATTTCAATGGCAGAGAGCCCTTTTGCAAATAATAATCGGTCGATTTTGAGTACTTTAATTTTAGTTTAACCCAATTCAAAATACGATTTTATTGATTATTTTTAGAAAATAGATTTTAATATAGTAAAAAAGAAAAAGCTACGTTCCATTAGGTAGGGGGGGAGGGTGTTCGGTAATATGCTACGTTAAGCTACGTGGGGGAGGGGAGGGGTCGAAAAGTTCAAAAATCGGAGCTACGTGGTTTATGGATGGTCCCTATGACGTTCGTAGGATTACGCGAAAGTCCGTACAATTCCGTTCCGAGTGAGAAGCCCCTCGTTATAGGGGAAGGCCTATTCTCCCTCTTCTACCGACTACCGAGTTGCGGCAGCCTCCCACTGCCCTACAGAGTTGCGCTTGCTTCCCCTGTCCCTCTACTCTATCATACTCTCGAGTACTCTCTATGTAAAAGGTTGTAGCGTTTTTTCATTGTTGTAGTATTGTTTACTGTACAAAAAGAGTATTTACGTTGAGTCAGTGCATTACGAGTATTAGGTTATTGAATAAACTTTGCAATAAAATTTGTTTTTAAAATGGAGTTAATTAAACGTAAAAAGGGAAAAGATTTATTAGTTATTGACCCAATGGGAAATTGCCAAGGCTCACGATTGGCTAAATATTGGTCCAATATTGGCATTTATATTGGGCCAAGGCTGGGAGTGTAGAAACCAATGCCAAGCCTCGGAATACAATATTCAACCAATATTGAACCAATATTGCAGATATCAGTTTCTTTCGATAAAAAATTTGGTTACGACATATATTACGGTTTTAGGGGTTGCTGATTACCAATCTAAAGTCCAATTTCCAAAATTCAAAATGGCTGATTCAATATGGCGGACGAATTTTTAAAAAAACGATAAAAATTGCTAAAAACTTGTCACTCGGGGGTTTTTGGGGTCACTGATTATGAATCTAAAATCCGATTTCCAAAATTCAAAATGGTGGACCCAATATGGCGGACAAATTTTTTAAAAAATGATAAAATTCGCTTGAAACTTGTTACTTTTGGGTTTTTGGGGTCACTGATAACAAATCTAAAATTTGATTTTCAAAATTCAAAATGGCGAATCCAATATGGCGGACAAAATGTTAAAAATTCATTGAAATCGCTTGAAACTTGTTACTCGAGGATTTTTTGGGTCACTGATAACGAATCTAGTTATGCCATGCTGGGCCTGGGCCAGTTACCGACTATCGGTAATGCATATTTATACTTTACCGACCGCGAAAAGCCGTGTTTCTACCGGGGTTATCATGTTACCATCAGTCGGTAATACAGATTTCTTCTTTGCAGACAGTAAACATTAGTGTTTTTCATGGTGTTAGATTAGTGAAACAGAACACTCTACAGAAACACTAATTTCTTCCTGGAGATCAAGTAGAAATCTGCATTACCGACTGATGGTAACACACTGCCTTGCAAAAATGCGATACTTGGTGGTCGGTATACTAGAAATCTGCATTACCGACAGTCGATAAGTGGTGCAGGATCAACATAGCATAATTACTAAGTTTCTAATAATTTCAATGAACTTTTAAAAATTTGTCAGCAATGGTGGTTACGCCATTTTGAATTTTGAAAATCATTCATTATAGTGACCCCAAAAAACCCCGAGCAACAAGTTTCAAGCGATTTCCATCATTTTTTTAAAAATTCGTCCGCCATATTGAGTCCGCCATTTTGAATTTTGAAAATCTGAGTTTAGATTCGTTATCAGTGACCCTAAAAACCCCCGAGTAACAAGTTTCAAGCGTTTTTCATCATTTTTTTAAAAAATTGTCCGCCATATTGAGTCCGCCATTTTGAATTTTGAAAATCTGAGTTTAGATTCGTTATCAGTGACCCCAAAAACTTGCGAGTAACAAGTTTTAAGCGATTTCCATCATTTTTTTAAAAATTCGTCCGCCATATTGAGTCAGCCATTTTGAATTTTGGAAATCTGAGTTTATATTCGTTATCAGTGACCCCAAAAACCCCCGAGTAACAAGTTTTAAGCAATTTTCATGGATTTTAAAAAATTCCTCCGCCATATTGGGTCCGCCATTTTGAATTTTGAAAATCAGGTTTTAGATTTATTGTTAGGGACCCCTAAAACATTAAAATATGTCGTGATCCAATTTTATTTTTTGACAGAAACTGATATCTGCAATGTCCAATTTTGTATTCCGAGGCTTGGCAGTCATGGCATTGGTTTCTACACTCCCAATATTGGCCCAATATTGTACAATATTGGACCAATGTTGCGCCAATTGTATTTTTTCCATTGGGGATGGGTGTAGTTTTCGATTCAAAAATATTTAAAAAATAATATTGAAAGGTTGGTGTGTTCTAAAAAAACGTGAAATTCTTTTATTAAATTAAATGCAAAAAAAGAAATAATTGAAAAAGTAAATAATTGCTCACATGACAAGGCGGATATTAATCGAAGTGCAAGGGTTAATCAAAGTGCGAGTGTTAATCGAAGTGCAAGTGTTAATCAAAGTGCGAGTGTTAATTAAAGATGCTGCCAGTCCTAAGCCTGGGGAAAGTGTAAAGGAAAAATTGTGCGGATACATACTTCCAGTATTTCCTCATTCTCTGGGTTTTCGTCGATTTTTTATAATTATTTTTTACAATAAATAATTGAAATACAAATTTTTTAATAATAGAATCAGACGCGTTTTCTTCTGACAAATTCATTGTTACTAAAAACTGATTTTTCGTCAAAATATGACTTATCTAATATAAGTCTTTGCTTCGTACGGCAGAGTAGAGTAACGTATAGTGGAGGGAAGCTACCGCAACTCGTAGTTGAGGGGAGGCTGCCGCAACTCTGCACTCGGTAGGCAGAAGAGAGGGAACAGAGCTTCCCCTATTGCCCCTTAGAATTGTGACCGTTGCGCCGCAACTCGAATGCAGCCCTTTGCCCAAGTAAAATCTATGTTTGTCAGTTTTATCGATAGAAATACAGTCGACTCTCGATAAGTCAAAGTCGTAGGGGGACAGAAAAAACTTTGAGTTATCGAAAAGTTTGAGTTATCGAATTTTGACAGTTTTAGGGTCTCATAAAAAAATCAATAAATTACTTCATTTCCTTATTTAGATCAAATTAGTACATTTATTTGAAGTCAGCATTAAAATCACATAGTAAATGAAGTTTATAATTACATTTTTTTGAAAAAATAATTAGTCAATGTTTTTTGTTTTACTTTCTTCAATGAAATTTTTTCTATTACGCTTTCAATCGTGAAGAAAGCTGAAAAAATTTCATCGGGAACATTTTCTTGCTGTTGAATGTAATTGCGTAGACCTGTGAGATAATTAAACGCTTGTGATGGAGCTACAGCAATTTCAACATTGTCAATTACTTCGGCTTCGTCATCACTTGACTCGCTTTTTTTACTTTGTTTTTGAGAATCATTAAGGATGTTAGCTTCAGTAGGATATTCTGTTGTTATAATCTGAGAATCTACGTTAACGTAATCTTCGAAGCTAATTTTACAAATTTCTGGAAAAAACTGCTCGTACTCTATCCACTCAGAAGGATTTTCCTCTACTTGGATGCTTCTAGTGTCAACTTTATGTTCTAAAAATTAAATTTTACACGCATTTAGATAAGATATTGAAGAAAACAAAAACAAAATAAAAAAAAACTCCATTAAGCTTACCATTTTGGAAACCAGCATGACGGAAACAATTAGCGATGGTGAATTGCGAGACAGCTCTCCATGACTTATCCAGCATTTCTATAGCCTCCAAAAAATTAATAACTTCTATCTCTTCATTGGAATCCATTTTTTCAAATTTCTTTTCATCACGCATTTTCGGTAATGATGCTTTATGTTTTTAATTATTCCTTGATCCATCGGCTGTAACTTTGACGTCGTATTGGGAGGCAGAAAAACAACTTTAATTGCTTTTAGTTCACGTACAAGGATTTTTGGGTGGGCAGGACAATTATCCACGAATAAAAGTACCATTCTTTTTTCTCGAAGAAACTTTATATCCAAGTCATGTAACCAATCTTCATAAATTGAAGAATTCATCCACGATTTCTTATTAAATTTATATGTGACTGGCAATGACTTTACTTTTTTTTTTTTGGAGCATCTAGGATTGGCAGATTTTCCGATCACGATTGGTTTTAATTTTTCAGTGCCATCCATATTTGCTCCAATCATAACAGTTATTCGTTGTTTACTCTTTTTTCCTCCATGACATGAATCTCCTTTAAATGTCAAAGTCCTATCTGGTGTACATTGGAAAAATAAACCGAATTCGTCCGCATTGAAAACATTTTTCGGATGATAGTCCTTCAGTAAATCAGGCAATACATTTTTCTTATAGTGTTCACAATTGACTTCTGGTACAGATGCACTTTCGCCTGAAACAATTTTTTCTACAATTCCGTTTCGCTTCTTAAAATTTGTCAGCTATCCATCACTAGCAAGAAAATCTTAGCCCAATTTTGTAGCCACTTGCGCAGCTTTTTCTTGAATTATTGGACGTGTTATTTCTAGATGACAGTCCCTTGCCAGCTTTACCCACTCTTGCATACTTCTTTCTAATTCAGGAAATTTTGAAAGTTTAATTCTCTTACGATGTGGTGATAAAGATCCTTCTTCGACTGCTTGAAGAATTTTTTCCTTATTCTTCATTATCGTAGATAAAGTACAAGCTGGGATTCCAAAATCACTCGCAATATCTTTTTTGCGCTTTCTACCCGCTTCAACTTCATTAATAACTTTTAACTTTTCTGTCATACTAAGAGTTTTTAATTGTCTTTTTTCATTCTCCATTCTAGAAAAACGTTAATATGAAAAATTTTTACTTTAATTTTTTACTTAATTTTTACTTTTAATTTCCCACTATCACTCGATACAACAACAGTTGACGAAATTCAACGAGACACTGAACAAAAGTTATGAGAAATTGACATTAATTAGCTTTTAATAAGGCATGACTCACAAGAATGTGTATATTTTTCTGTCACCTAAGTAATCAAAATTTGAGTTATCGAGCAATTATGATTGAAGAAAGTAAAACAAAAAACATTGATTAATTATTTTTTCAAAAAAATGTAATTATAAACTTCATTTACTGTGTGATTTTAATGTTGACTTCAAATAAATGTACTAATTTGATCTAAATAAGGAAATGAAGAAATTTATTGATTTTTTTATGAGACCCTAAAACTGTCAAAATTCGATAACTCAAAGTTTTTTCTGTCCCCCTACGACTTTGACTTATCGAGAGTCGACTGTACATTGTTTCGTTGCCCCGTCCAACGTTGTAAAGTTACAAAACAGGCGATTTGTAAATTTACAAATCGTTTGTAATTCTCATTATTCATTTTTTACAGTGCTCGTGACAATTTATGCTTGAACCCAAATAAAATTTGCAAGGAATCCAACTTTTCTTAGCACTCAGTTCTGCTTATAAAATTTGCTCGAACGCCTACTAGTTTTTAGGCGGAGTTTATACAACACAAGCTTACCGGCGTGTACACATAAAGGCGCGCAAACGTAAACACAGAAATGTGTGCGTCTTTTATGTATACACGCAGGTTAGCTTGTGTTGTATAAACTCTGCCTGAAAACCAGGGTGGCCTACGGAAGCCCGTATGCGCCACCTACCCGTACCAAGGAAGAACACTAGTGTTCCGAGTCGATTTTCGGTTGAAAACAAGGGAACGTCTATGTTCCTTGTTTCTGTTTCTGGAAAATGAAAGCGAACGTACATGTTCCGCGTTTCAGATTCTTTCCTTTTTCTTGTCTCTGTTTGCATTTATTTATTTGACTACGTAATCACGGTGATGTGATAATTTTTTTAGGATTATTAGAAGTAGAATTATAAAACTGTCGAAGATTTTATTGAAAGGTAAGTTTATTTTCTGTTATACATATAAAAAATATATATTTTTATAAAGTAATAGATGTTTATTAATTGTGATTTTATTGAACGCCGGTAGAGACTTAACCTCAATTTTAAAATAACTATATTTAAACCTTTCTTAATATTGAAATTTTAATTGTTTATTAACATTAACTAGGAAATATAGTTATTTTAAAATTTAGGTTAAGTTTATCCTACCGGCGTTCAATAAAATCACAATTAATAAACATCTATTACTTTATAAAAATATATATTTTTTTATATGTATAACAGAAAATAAACTTACCTTTCAATAAAATCTTCGACAGTTTTATAATTCTACTTCTAATAATCCTAAAAAACTTATCACATCACCGTGATTAAGTAGTCAAACAAATAAATGCCAACAGAGAGACAAGAGAAAGGAAAGAATCTGAAACGCGGAACATGTACGTTCGCTTTCATTTTCCAGAAACAGAAACAAGGAACATAGACGTTCCCTTGTTTTCAACCGAAAATCGACTCGGAACACTAGTGTTCTTCCTTGATTCGGGTAGGTGGCGCATACGGGCTTCCGTAGTGGCCAGACTCTCGAACCGCAATTATGGAATTGTCGACACAAAATTATGGTACATTATGGTACTCATGTTTAATGCGCATGCGTGGTGCAAAATTCAAAATTTTAACATGACAAATATTTGAGGACAATACTTTTTATAGATAAAATAGTAATTATTAATATTTCAAAAATAACATATATTAAAAAAATTTAAGTAAACTATCTAATACAACTAAATATATATTGATTCAATGTTTCATATTTTCCTACTGAAGGAATATAAAATTTAATTTTCACGTTAATAATTCTGAACATAAAAGTATATTTATTAATTATTGTTGTCAGTCTCAGTTAAAAAAAGTTAGAGTTAAAAATTTTATATAAAATTACTTATTTTCTACACAATATTTTAAAGTAAATAAATATTAAATGCGGTGTTAATAAAATAAGTCCTGTATTAAAACATCTGATTTTGCTTTTTTGTAATAGAGGATTTATATAAATATTCATAATAACAATTTTATATAAAGCGTAGTATGATAATTATTAACGAAGATAATATTGAATAATATTTGACAAGCAGGCCCGTAGCCAGAAATTTTTTTCGGGGGGGGGGGGCAAATTCCATACCTGTAGCGCCCGTAGCAAAAAGTTTTTTTTTCAACGAGTGAAAAGAAAACGCGCAAACAGTTGAGAACAATTACTTATCACTTATACTTTCTACAAATATTATACAATACATTAGCTTCTAGAAAATATCTGTAAAGTAGTGTTTTTCATATATTAAATAGTTGTTAAAACAACTATGAATATGAACTATAACAATTTGAAAATCACTACTTACATTGTTTTACGTCCTTGCTATCGCAGCATACAAAATTTGGGATTGGAACATGTGAATAGAACTGTATAAACAACCAATAAAAGACGCATTGGTATATCGGGCAAAATTATGGTACAAATAGGGGTCAATAGTAGATGAGTTATGGTACATGGTACAAGTGCTAAAATTATGGTACAAATCAATAATTATGGTACGGTCTGGACACCCTGCTGAAAACTAGTAGGCGTTCGAGCAAATTTTATAAGCAGAACTGAGTGCTAAGAAAAGTTGGATTCTTTGCAAATTTTATTTGGATTCAAGCATAAATTGTCACGAGTACTTCCATATACTTAATCGAGGTTATGTTTGATACAATAATTGCATCAGATTTCTCTCAGTGTACTATTGTTTAAAGAAGTTACTTATTTAAATAATTAAAAATTAATGTGAAATAATTAAAAATAAGTCATTAATTTTTTTCATAATATACACATTTTTTTGTTCCTTCTTATAAAAACAAAAATTTTTCAATTATATAAATTATATGTTGCAAAAATTTGTTGAATTAATTAAAGTATTCTTTTAAATAATTATTATATTATAATAAATATATATATTTATTTACTCATCCCTTACGCCCACACAGCACCGGAAATTCCCTGAATTTTCCCTGAATATTCGTCAACATTTCTCGAATATTCGAACTTAATATTCAGGGAAGTTTCGTGGAAGCAGTAAAATGTCCGCCTAGAATAATATTGGGCGCGAAATTTCCCTGAAAATGTATTTCCAATTTTCAGAGAATTTCTGCCTCTAATATTCCTTGAAAATTCAGGGAAAGTTAAAAAAAATTTCCAAAATTTTTTTTAATCTGATAATAATTGATCAAAAAAATATGTTATATTCGACATCCGTGGGATTCTAGAAAATTAAAAACTACTGCGCAGCCGTAAATGTCATAGAATCCAAGTTCGACCAGTGCGCATAAAGTTAAGTGAATATACGAATACTATGAATATTGGAGGAATGTTCGATGCGGAAATTCCCTGAAAATTAGAAATACATTTTCAGGGAAATTTCGCGCCCAATATTATTCTAGGCGGACATTTGACTGTTTCCACGAAACTTCCCTAAATATTTATTTCGAATATTCGAGAAATGTAGACGAATATTCAGGGAAAATTCAGGGAATTTCCGGTGCTGTGTGGGCGGGTTCGAGGGCCTCCGTTCCCTTTACATCTAGATACAAGTAACGCTTACAAATAACCTTAATTAACCTTACTCTAAATACATAATGAACTTAACCTAACCGCCGCTCTTTTCATCTCTTAAACCACCTAACTGACAAGTGCCTGGGTTTCCGTTTCCTGTTCCTTTCTCCCATAATGGGTTCATCCCGTTCATCGCCCACCCTTTTTTACAAAATCGAACTCTACTTTCTTCTTTCATCTTCTTAGCATTAACCCTTTCATTCACTAACTTTCTCTCCATGTCTCTCGTGCCATCCTCACATCATCCTAACCTTATCGTTTTTCCATTTATACGTTTTCCTTCCTCTCCATGATCTATTTGACTTCTCCTTTCTATATCTAATCCTATTTCTGGACCCACTTTTATAACCTCTTCTGTATTCTCTGTCACCTGCCATCTTACACCGTCCACCCAAACACTTTCTCTGTCCATTCTTACCTCACTTCCATTTCTTCTCTCCGTCCACGCTGCTTGTTCCAGCATCCATCTTCTCCTTCTCTCTCTCCACATTCTATCCACATCTATCCTCTCAACACTTCATTTCAACTTACTCTTTAATCTAGTAACTTCATTCTTATCTTCCTCATCCTCTAATTCCACAATCCACAATTTTGGTATTTCCATATCATCTCCCCTCACTCGCTTAAAGTTTCTGATCCTAACCTTAGCCCCAATCCTTGACAACAGTGCTTCTACTTTTTCTTTACCTTCTGTCCACCCTATCTTCATGCCTCTAATCACAATATTCCTCTTCCTTTTCTCTCTTTCCATAAGTTCTACTCGCCTCGATAATTCTTCCATTTTAAATTTCAGGTCCTCATCTCCTATTCCTCTACTCCCCTCACTACCCCCTCTTCCTTCCTTTAATGCTACTGTCTCTATTTCTACCTTCTCTCTCTGGAAATTCTTCTCATTCTCACCTATACTTATTCCTTTCTGTACATTCTCTATTCTTTTCCACATACTCTCTTTCTCCTTTTCCCAACTTGCCTCCCACTCTTCAAACCGCTTTAAAATCCCTTTCACCGCCTTTCGTAACATTTCAATCTGCCTAGCTCTTTTTTCCTCTAACTCCTTAAAATCATCTATTTCCTCCCAAGCTTCATTAAATTTTTTTTTTTGACTCCTTCATTGAGCTTTTCATTACTCTATGTAAAACTTGACAATCTTTACATTTAATACTTTTCATGATATCCTCCTTTTCAAATTTACGCGCCCTGTCATCATTTACTCTCTCACTACTCGACTCATTGCTCTCCGTCATTCTTACGCCCTACCTTATCTACACTTTCTCGCTATCTTTATCTTCGTCACTCTTTCTACCTGTCACTCTCACTCAGCACGCTCTCACCATAACCTCACTATTTTTCCTTCTTTTTCACCTCTTTTTACCATTCATACATTTAACCACCTCTTCATACACTCTTTTCATTCACACCTTCGCACTTCACTCTACACTTACTAATCACTCCACAGCCCACCCTTCAGTTATTATTAATGAATTTTAAATAAAACTATTTCCCTTTCACAAACGCGTCAGCTAATTATCGGTACCCGAAACGGAAGCCATATTATAATAAATAATAATTGTTTAAACAATTTAAAAATTTTAAATGGACAATTTTAACGAAAACATTACAAAAAAAATAAAAAAAGTCATTTATTTGATTTTTTAAAGAAATTAATTGTTTAAACTAATTAATTTGTTTAAACATAAAAATACATGTATATAAAAAAGTCATTTGTATGGTTTTTTAGAAAATTTTTTTTTTTTAAATTTTGTCAATATTTTTAAGAATTTGACAATTGTTTAACAATATTCACAAAAAAAATAATTAGACATTAATTAACACTTGCGATAAATAATAATAACTATTTCTATCGGTAAAACTGTCAAACATGGATTTTACTTGGGCAAAGTGCGTATAGGTGCAAAAATATAAAAATATGGTCAACTTTGGGGTAGTTTCATACCGGGTTAGAGTTATTAAAATTAAAAGTTGTATACGTCAAATTAATTGTCAGAGAGTCTACTTTATGATCCAGTAACTTAATGTTAACATTTGTCAAACCATTGCGAATTATTTTGATTTTTCGAAAATTGACAATTTTCCAATGCATTTTACATGGGAAAATTGAGGTGCCCGACGGCACCAGTTAATATCAAAATTTTGAAAAATCCAAAATACGTATTCACTTTTTTTCGCATTGGAATAAATTCCGGGGGTGTAATGCCTTTTCCACGAAAAAAGTTATGTGGGCCACCCTAGTGTACATATATTAAAGATTAAAGACAACACTAATTTTTTAAATAGAGCTTTTTATTAAGTCTAAGATTTCTTTTTCAAACTTAGCTCCACCTAAAGTAAGTGGATTGAATTTTAAATATTCCAATGTAAATAATGGCTCATACAACAATATAACTGTTCAATGGGATAAGCCTATTTTTGTTCCTGACAGTTATAGTTTATTACTGGAACCTAGTAATTTTGACGAACTTCCTATGAATCTAGAAGTTTCAGGAGTAAGTATAATAAATTAAATAAATACATAGTAAAATGAAGTAGATTGCAATATTTTGATGTCTCCGTCATAATTTATTATTATTATTTTTTCTTTTACAAAACAAGTTTAGGAAAGGAAAAAATGCCTTAATTTGCGCACTTGTTCGTGTGGGACTCAACCACGTGCTGTGGTAATACCGCACTAAAACAACCTCTCCCATTCTTGCTTTACTTACTCCATCCGTTCCTTCTCCCTCCATCCTGGAAGGTTAGCAAGAGCGTGATCCACTTACTCTTGACGTTTTCCATGTTTCTTGCACTGTTGTCCTCGCCCATAGCCTCCGATGTTCTTAAGCGGTGGCCGAGAACGTTGTTGGATGCTTTTTTAGTGCTACCGAATAAGATGTTAAAGTGAACAGTGCTGCCGAACCAGATTGAGAGAGTTCAGAAGGACTTCCTTCTGCATGCAAACCGTCAATGCATCAGCCTGGCGCTCGGAGCCAGGAATCTTTTTTAACTGTCTCACAAATGAAGCTTTAATCCCTCCCAAACAACCGATTAAAAGAACATTCAATCGGACCTTATAACCTGGGTGCATTCGCCTTAATTTGAACATGATACTTGGTCCGCTTCTCATCCTCTTTACGATTGATGTTGTTCTCAGCTGGGGCTGAGAACTCAATTACACAAATGATCTTACTTTTATGATCCTGGAGAACTATATCAGGCTTATTGGCACTGATATGATGAGTGGTGGAAAAAGAGAAATTCCAGTAATCTTACACTGGTCATTTTCCACTACGGACTTCTGATCCCCTTAGGCATACAGCATATTATTATTATTATTATTATTATTATTATTAAAACAAGGGTATGGCTAAAACCAACAGCGCTTAGGTAATCCCTTTATACCTCCCACCAAAAAAAGCGAAAGTTTCCTACTGGCAGACCTTTCAGCCAAAACCGTAGTAATACCAGCTGCCGGGATAGGGACCTTTGAACCGTCAGCCCCAATTGGGGCTCAAAATTTTAAATTGTTAAATAAATTAGTTTGTAGGAACTGTTGCATGGTTCCCACGGAAAGCTAGGAAAAAAGGAGTTGGCCTTTGCAGAGCCCCGCTTGCTAGGGCTGCGCACAAGACCGAGACCAGTCTCGGTCTCGGCTCAGTATCGTCTCGTTTTCCGAGACGATACCGCAAAAAATTTCCGAGACGATACCACGAAAAAAAACGAATCTTTAGGGGAAAAGTCGGCCATGATAAAAAGGATTATAGTGAATTCTCTAAAAAGGATTTCACTTTTCCTGTATGATGAACTTCAAAAACAGGAGTCAGAGATTATATATGGGTGATTCTCCACAAAGTGGTAACTTTTAATAACATTAAATTTTTAAGTAAAAAATATTTTTTCTTAAATATTTCTTATGTACAATTTATAAACAATTATTTTAAAAAATAATTTAAAAAAAATTTAGCTTAAATTAACACCCTTAGACTTATATAAAAAATTTTAAGTTTAAAATTTTAAAGGTTACAAACATTTTTTTAAAATATTTAATTTTTTACCTTAAACAAATATCCTAAGGATGTTAGCTTATTTAGTGGATGTTTGTAGGACACCAACGAAAATTCTTGAAACACTTGATCACAAATTAAAATAAATATAATTACGTAAATAATTATACATAAATTAATCAATATTTTGATTAAAAACTCAGGTTAATGATATTCTTATAAAAAACAAAACACTATTCCTATGTATTTCGAATTTTATGAACCGGAGTTTACAGAAACCGGAGTTTAACCGTGAAACTTTTATAGATTTATTCTTAGAACATTCATTGTTCAGAAAAATCATGATTTGACTGCCTCTAGCTGCCACTGAGGTTTTAATATCACTTTTTATAGATTCTTGCAAAAAATTTCAAATTATACTAGACTTTAAGTTATTATTTAAATTCTTTAAACGACATGAATCAGATAGTAGTTTATAAAATGTTAAAATGGCGGATTCAATATGGTGGATGTCAAAATAAAAAATTAATCGGATTGGCTTAAAACTCGTTATTCGGGAGTAATTTTGTAACTCAGGCTTTTGTGTTCTTGATGTTTTTTATTGCAATAAATATGATAAATCAATTGTATTCAGAGAAGTATAAATATTTATAATTTAAAGGCATTACGTAAAAGTAGTATTTGACAGAATTTTTCGAGAAATCTATGCCAAGAAGAATAAGGCCAATAGACATTAATATGAAATACACATTATTATGAAATGTTTTTAAATTTTAGGAGCATTATTGTAGCAAAATGAAATACTAGAACCAGCTTTTTTTTTTATTTCCAAGCATTTTTTTACCAAATAGTTGTTTTGAATTCTAAAAAACTAATGGCAGATTCGTAATCAGCAACCCCAAAAACACTCAAGTACCGAGTTTCAAGCGAATACAATTCATTTTTCATTTTGTCATCCACCATATTGCATTCGTCATTATGTGTTTAATCTAGTTTAAGAAATAGTTAAAAAGGAGAGGGGACATCCAAGAGAGTGCTAGGTGAAAATGAAACTTTAGAACAAATTGCAGAAAAGGAAAACCATATAATTCGTAAGAGAACAATTTTATAATGAAATAGAATACTTCCGATGAACTGTAACGAGGCTCTGAAGATGAGGCGATGTCCTGTCTGTTTACCGCACCCAGGAAAAATATCCTAAAAATGGACGAATCCAGCAAAGCGTGAGCGGAACAGCCAGCTCTCCTATTCCTTCTCACTTGGCACAGACAAAGGCACAACAACAGAAGAAAAAAAAACTAACTTTCGTAGCACAACCGGACACGTGTTCACTTTGGAGGTTAGCCTCATACTACTCGTCCCGTCATCTCATTCAAAGCTCGAAAACTTCCCAAAAATCCGAAGAGTTGCGAAGGTGCCCGAAGCAGCGAACCGCCATGCGGACATGAAGTCAAGTCAAAACAAGAACTGTAAAAGAACAAAGAAGGAAACCATAGAAAAAGAAAATCATAGCAACTTACCCAGAAACGTTCCGCCCGCCTTCGTCCTTCGGACGAATAGTTGACTCAGTGATTGGTTACTTCTGCCTGAGGGGCTCTAGATTTGGACGAAGGTAATATAAGGGGGCTTAATCGAGCAATATGTCGTCGAAGAGTGTTTGTCGCTGTTTTGATTTTCCTCGTTCCTGAAGACGTTGGAGATATTCTGTTGACCAGCGTTTCCAGAAATTATCACGTAACCTTTGAAACAATTGGAACCGGTTCGGTCGATTTTCCGCAACGTTCGGGATACCTGCTTCTGGTATAAAACCGAATGAGTTTCCAACTAAAAAATTGGCCGGAGTTAAGGCAGCCAGACCGTTGATGTCGTTGCTAAGGGGGCACAGAGGGCGTGAGTTCAAGCATGCTTCAATTTCCACCAAAAGTGTGGAAAGCTCTTCAAAGGTCAGAAGATGATCTCCAATGATCCTTTTCATGTGGTGTTTAGTCGACTTGACGCCTGCCTCCCAGAGGCAACCACAGTGAGGTGAGTTTGGTGGGATAAAGTGCCAATTAGTCCCATCATTAGCAATGACAGAAGCAATCTCTTTGTAAAATTGGGAAGACCCTTTAAACGTCTCCCGGAGTTCTCTTGCAGCTCCCTGAAACGTAGTCCCATTGTCACTATAGAGCTGTGAGCAAACTCCACGTCTTCCGATAAATCGACGGTAGGCAGATAAAAACCCCGCGGCTGTCAGATCACTTACAACCTCCAGGTGAATCGCTTGGGTGGTGAAACAGATAAACAAGGCAAATACCCTTTATAAGAGCGGTTTCCTCGACCCTTCGACATGCGTATCTGAATCAGACCAGCGTAATCAACTCCCGAAGTACTCAAAGGACGTCCTGGAGTTACCCTGGACTTCGGAAGATCTCCCATTAATTGAAACGCCAAGCAAGCGTGGTTTCAGGCGTTGACAAGTTATAGATTGATGAATTTCAGTCTTAGCTAAACGTGTTCTACCCAAGATCCAAACATGTTGAAGTGAAAAGGTCAAGGTTAATGTGAGTCCACCGTGGAGAGAAGAAAGGTGAGCTTGGTGTATAAAAAGTCGACTTAGTGCCGACCGATGAGGTAGGATAGGCGGGTGTTTGGTTTCATGAGGGAGAGAAGAGTGGGACAACCGGCCACCTACGCGTAAAATTCCATCTTCTCCCACAAAGGGGTTTAGTTTTCAGAGAGGGTTTCGTTAAAGTAAGTATCCCTTAGTTCTAAGATGCTCAATTTCAGTACTAAAGGTATTGGTCTGAACTAACCGAATAACATTAAGACGTGTTTTAATCAGTTCTGATGCCGTAAGAAAAGAAGTATGTGTCTCTTTTCCAAGTTTTCTTTTGCGTAAGTTCATAAGTGGACGAAGACAATAAGCTACTACGCGTATCAGACGCGATAAGCTAGAGAATCGTAAAAGAATATCTGACTCAGTGAATTGTTTTTGTGTGTGTAATGATTGAGAGAATTCAGGCTGCTTAGGCCAATTTTCAGAAGGTGATGCAAGCCATTTTGGTCCGTTCCACACAAATATCAGTACTGCTAAGAGTTGTGGGCATTACACCACGAGTTGCCAGGTCAGCTGGATTCTCTTTCGTTGGTACGTGCCTCCATTCAGCTGAGGGCAGCTCAGTCTGAATGAAGGCCACGCGGTTTGCTACAAACGTTTTCCAGTAACACGGATGCTTGCGCAACCATGATAGAACAATTTGAATATCAATAGACTATGTCTATTGATAGACTATGTACAAATCAGACTATTTACAAATGGATAGATCTTTAAAGACATCTTCTCACATGGCAAATCAATTTCAGTAAAAGAGCAGCAGCATTTAATTCGAGATTCGGTATACTTACAGTTTTTACGGGGCTTACCTTGGTTTTTGCTATCAGTAACGATGTTTGTACCGTGTTATTGTCAAGTTTAACTGTAACATACACCGCGGCTGCATAAGCACGAGACGAAGCGTCGGCGAAACCGTGAAGTTGACTTTCAGAGTTGGGTGAAGTTCCTAACCATCGATTGATTGAAATTCCCGAGACAGATGACATTGCACAACTGTAGCCATGCCACCGTTTGAGGACCTCTGGGGGTAAGGGCGAATCTCAATCGCTCTTTAGTATCCACAGGTCTTGCATAAATATTTTGGCTGTGATGGTAATTGGAGCGAGCCAACCAAGGGGGTCATACAGTTGAGCTATAACTGACAAAACCTTTCGTTTAGTGGGTGGAGAAGATTGGGAATGCAACTTATCAAAACTGAACTCAAATGAATCCTTCGTTGGATTCCAATGCAACCCCAAGGTTTTAACTGACTCGACAGGAGTTATCCGCTTGTCTATATCAGGGCCACCTGACTTCACTGGACTAGGAAGTAACTCCGAGCAGTTTGCAGCCCATTTATCCAGTTCTATGCCAGCAAAGATTAGGATGCCACACAGTTCATCCCGTTTCTGGATTGCTAACTCAAGTGTGTGAGATCCAGCGAAAATATCGTCTACATATGTATTATTTTGAAGACACCGAGAACCAAGAGGAAACCTAATCTTCTCATCCTGTGCCAGCTGCATGAGAGTCCGAATCGATAAGTACGGTGCACATGACGTACCGTAGGTAACCGTGGTTAAACGGTATTCTAAAGGAGGATCATTAGCGCTAGGGGACCAAAGGATTCTTTGTAAGACCTGGTCTTCTGGATGTACACGAATTTGGCGAAACATCTTTACAATGTCTGAAGTAAATACAAATCAATATTTTCGCCACTGCAGGAGAATCAAAGCTATATCAGATTGGAGTGGAGGACCCGGCATAAAATACTCGTTTAAACAAATATTTTCCTGCATACGCCGAGAAGCGTCAAAAACGACGCGAAGTTTCCAAGGGTCTTTCCCTACTACGGCATGATGAGGAATGTACCAGGCACGTGGATTGCCTGTCTGAGATGCAGAAATTCTTTGCATGTGTCCTAATTCCTCGTACGTTCTCACGAACTCACAATACGCCTCCTTGAGTTTTGGATCTTTTGCCAACCGACGATGAATACTGGAGAGTGAACCTAAAGCCACTCGTCGTGTCTCGGAGGCGATTTTCGGTGGCTCGGATTTTAAAGGGAGTCGTACCATATAGTGTCCATCTGAAGAACGGGACTGAGATTTAATAAAATTCTGCTCACAGAGAGTATCCTCTGGTTTCATTTTAGGGTTTGTATCGGCGATTTCCGCTATTGTCCAGAATCTTTGAAGATCTTCCTGTAGTATGTCATTTTCTACAAAGTGCACATTCGCTTGCTGGTGTGGTGAAACTAGATCCGCCCGCCGTGAGACACTAGGTTTTATCGACCCAGAAATAATCTATCCCAAGGCTGTGTCCTGGGCTATCAAAAAAGTAGGTGGAAACCGTTTTAAGCCTGGTCACAAAATTTGGCAATATACATCGGAACCCAGGATAAGGTCGACCGAGTTGCGTTTGAAAAAATGGGAATCTGCCAAGGAAAGACTATCAAACTGATTAATATCCAACTCCATCAGCTGTTTTGGCGGAAGCTGAGATGTAAGACGGGGTAGGACTAAGGCATGAACATTTAATTGAAAGGAAGTGTCACAGATTGACTTCAGAGAGAGTTGAGTATTTCAGCTTGCGGTTCCAGCGGGTGATACGCCGAGACAAGTTAAAGAAATTTGAGTACTACGCTGAGGTAACTCAAGTAACTGGGCTATGGACTCTGTGACAAAAGATGCCTCAGAACCCTGGTTATTCAGGGCACGTACTCTAATTTCAGTTCCCCTTGGACCCTTCAGTAAGACTTGGGCCGTTGCAAGTAATACGGATTGTTTGGGAATTAAAAGATTGGCGGTCAGCGCCGTTATATTGTTGGGAGGTACAGAATTGCTTTAAACATGAGAAGGTTCGGGTAACTCTAAAGGTTCTTGAGTAAGTGTCTCTTTTTTGGCAGGGGAATTGTGAAGGGTCGAGTGATGTTTCTCCCGACACGTAAAACACCTACGTTTTGATACACATTTTTTAAAGTTATGAGCACCCAAACAATTATAACATAGGCGCAAGCGGCGTGCTTCGTTGCGACATTCGTAAGCGGACTTGTTAAGAAAACTAGGGCATGCTCCGATATAGTGATCCCCATTGCATAGAGAACATTTTCGGGCAAATACTTTAGAATCTGGTGCGTTAGAACTCACGCTAGCATGGAATGATCGTTTGGAACCGCCAGAATTTTTTGACAGAACTGGGGTAGAGGCTTTGCTTATTTTGGCTTCAGAGACAATCATGCAAAGAGCATGAGAACGCTGGTCAATAAACTCAATAAAATCATCAAAACTAGCAAACCGTTCCACGCGACTAAGGGTTTTACCTTCACCGTTAGCTTTTGCGACAGCCTGACTGTCCTTTCTACTCAGATCAGATTTCCAGAGTTTACGCGATTCAGGGTTTAATCGACTGGCTAGGAGATATACAAGCCAAATATCCCAGTGCTGTACAGGCATATCTAAGTTTTTCAACGCACGTATGATACGTTGAGCTTCATCACTGAGGGATTGTAATTCATCCGCAGATTCCTTTTTAAGATAGAGTAAGCCCATTAATGATGTTAAGTGGTTATTTACCGTTAATCTGGGATTAGAGTAACGCGTTTTAAGGGCTTGCCAAGTCGATAAATAATTCGCGTTTGTAGTCGAGACGTCTTTAACAAAATCAGCCGCGTTATTAGTTAGACAGGATTGCATGTATTGCAATTTTGTTACGTTAGTCAACCGGGGGGAATCATGCACAAGGGAGGTGAAAAGATCACAAAAATTATCCCAATCTTCATATCGACCTGAAAATTTGGGAAGATCTAACTTAGGAAGTTTAGCCATTCTGTGCACAGTATCGGAGTCATCATCCTCTACGTATCGTCCTGTAACAGATCCTTTCAGCTCTAAGTTTTGAATTTTGTTTAAAGTCTTCAATAATTCATCTTGTAGGGATTCATATCTAGCTTCCATTAGAGCGTAAACATCATCAGTCAGATAAGGGTCTGTTTCTGAGTCTTCCTTTATAATAATTTCAGCGTGGGTTTCGCGAGCTTCCTCCCAGATTTTATCAATAGTCTCGAGTCGCTTTTGAATCATGCTGGACTTTTCGATGGCACAGCCCATGTCCCGGATGACGTAGTAACACATGTTAAAGACTACATCATAATTAAATAAACATTGACTATTCAAAAAGAAAAAATCAGAAAACAAACGAAATTAAGTTAATTTCATCCAGCACTCTCAATCCTCACCCGGGGTACCAATGTTTAATCTAGTTTAAGAAATAGTTAAAAAGGAGAGGAGACATCCAAGAGAGTGCTAGGTGAAAATGAAACTTTAGAACAAATTGCAGAAAAGGAAAACCATATAATTCGTAAGAGAACAATTTTATAATGAAATAGAATACTTCCGATGAACTGTAACGAGGCTCTGAAGATGAGGCGATGTCCTGTCTGTTTACCGCACCAAGGAAAAATATCCTCAAAATGGACGAATCCAGCAAAGCGTGAGCGGAACAGCCAGCTCTCCTATTCCTTCTCACTTGGCACAGACAAAGGCACAACAACAGAAGAAAAAAAACTAACTTTCGTAGCACAACCGGACACGTGTTCACTTTGGAGGTTAGCCTCATACTACTCGTCCCGTCATCTCATTCAAAGTTCGAAAACTTCCCAAAAATCTGAAGAGTTGCGAAGGTGCCCGAAGCAGCGTACCGCCATGCGGACATGAAGTTAAGTCAAAACAAGAACTGTAAAAGAACAAAGAAGGAAACCATAGAAAAAGAAAATCATAGCAACTTACCCAGAAACATTATGAGTTTTTAAAAACTAATAGCAGATTCGTAATCAGCGACCCCAAAAACCCGCGAGTAACGACTTTTAAGCGAATACAATTCATAATTAATTTTGGCATTCGCCATATTGAATTTTAAAAAACTAATAGGAGATTCGTCATCAGAGACCCTAAAAACCAACGAGTAATGAGTTTTAAGCAAATTCGATTCATTTTTAATTTTAACATCTGCCAAATTGGATCCGCCATTTTAAATTCTAAAAAATAATAGCAGATTCGTAATCAGCTACCCCAAAAAACCCCAAGTAACATGTTTCAAGCAATTACAATTAAGTTTTAATTTTGACATCCGCCATGTTGGATCCGCCATTTTGAATTTTTAAAAACTAATAGCAGATTCGTAATTAGCGACCCCAAAAACCCCCGAGTAATCAGTTTGAAGCAAATTGAAATACATTTTATAGTTTTGGCCATGTTTTTGTCATTTTGTCCTACTGCACTGAGAGAAATGTATAGTCAAACTTACTATATCCTGGATATTAAAAAACATTAATTTCAATATCTAGATGTTAAGTTTAAATATCTAAATACTAAGTTTTAATATCTGGATGTTAAATTTGAATATCCACTAATATCCATTTTTCTCAGTGTGTGTAAAGTCTCGCGTGATATTTCCAAACTCGTCTCCGGCTCCTCTAGAATTATCACCGCTCGACTATAAACATACGCAGTTGGTGCATAATTTACTATTAAAATTGCCTTTGGAGATATTGAAAACATTTTTATAAATTCATTTCTAACATTCAAATTTATTGTTGCGCATAAGTGATGATTTCTGGTGAAAGGGACCTTACGCGACAATAACATTAGACTCAGTATTCCGTTGCGCAGTACACGAAAAGTGAGCCTAATGTTCTTGTTGCGTAAGGTCCCTTTCACCATAAATCGTCACATATGTTAATTGTTTTATACTTTAGGACCAAACAGAGGCAACATTTTTAAATATTAATATTGAAAAAGAATATCTTATTAGTATAATAGCTGAGTCAAAAGGAGGAACAAGTGAAAAAGTATCTATCATTGCTGCATCAGAAAATAATTATGGTATGTTTGCCTGCATAACTTCTCATACAGCACCGGAACTTCCCTCAACATTCCTAACCTTCAGGGAAGCTCTAGAACTTCCAGCAAACTTACTGGAAATTTCGGTGCTGTGCGGGTTGATGTATTTGAATTAAATCCTATGTGTCGCTTATGATTTTATTTATTTTTTATTAGCATATAATGAAGCCTTTATTGTTCTTTTGGTGGCAACAATTGCTACGACCTTCCTTACTTATGTATATTGTAAGCGACGAAATCAGCTTTATAAAACAAATTGTCAATATGTTTCTGTAAGTTTTTTAAAAATACGTTTTTGATAGTCGACAATACATATGTGACGCTCCGCGAGAGAAGGGATCTATCGGCGAGAAAGCAAACTTTAAAGGGTGGACGGGAAAAGAGGAGAACATATAAAAAAATCATAATAATTAATTTCACGGGACGGTCGTTCAAAGATAAACCAAAAAATGCGATACACTTAGTACGCTTAGGTACTTTCTCTCATAGGTCCCTTCTCTCGCGGAGCGTCACATATAGGTGATTCTCCGCGGAGCGCATCACTTAGTTTTTACATATATTTTTGAAAATAGTACACAGATTTTGTGCAATCCCTTATAAAAAAAAGTATTTAATTCAGTTCTGGGGAAAGTACTGAAGCAAGTACTGGTATAAGTATCAAGACTACGATCAAACCTGTGAACAAAAATGCTCTCATCTGATTGTAATGTTGACGTTTATCACCCTTAAAAGACAAAACAAGAAACGTCAACAATGAAATCAGGTTTGAGCATTTTTGTTTACAGGCCTTATAAGTAAACTGGGATAAGTACTATAGAACATCCAGTACTTTTTTCACCAAACAATGTTGACAATTTTTTCATGTTGAGCCTTTTACATAACTATTTAGGACTGGCGGATACAGCCATCTACAGAACTTGGTTCTGTACACGAAAAAAATGAATTCAGTGGATTTTACATAATTGTATTCTAGAATAGCGCATGCACAACCTTTTACGCAAAGGAGTCCTGTAAAATGTGATGAATATTACAGGATAAACTCTATACGACTTTTCTAGAGTTTGCTCTCTAAATTCCTTGAAGTGAGTTTTCACTCCACTAAGAGTGGAAATTGTGCAACTCCAATCAAGGTGAAAGACACTCTAAAAGAGTGAGATCTCACTCTTAAAGAGTGAACTTTCATTCCAATTTGAGTGGAAATTCACTCCAAAATTAGAGTGAGGGTTCACTTTTTGCTTAAGGGGTTAAACCACTCTAGATGTTCGAAAAGAGGCCAAATTTCAATATTTTTTTTAAAGAAAATTTTAAAAGTAATGGAAAATATGTTTATATATCTTGATTGGGTAAACTTTAAAGAGAAATAAAATATACTTTATCAATTATTTTTGTTTTAAAATATCACATATATTACGTGATGGAAACCCTTTTTGAGGGGAATGACCTCGCGGCCGGAAAGGTTTTTGCTACAATTTTCATCCTAGAACAAAAAACAATTTTTTTTCTATTTTTACACCTCAAAAGCTAGAGAAAGACGTAGAGGATTTTTTTTTAATCGATTTTTGCAAAAATGGTGAACATTTTAAGAAAAAACAGAGTTTTTTCTTTAAAAAATAAACATTAAATTGTTTATAACTAAAAAATATAAAACATAAAAAAAAAATCCCTATGTTTTTCTCCAGATAATGTTATTAAGAAGCTACAGTTAAATTTTTAAGTAAATCGGATAAGATTTGTGGAAGTTATGTTTCCGGCCAGCTCAAAAAAAGTAGTTTTGAGATAAACGCGTTGTAACAACTTCATTTTAGGCGGGTAAAATGAAACACTTGTGAAAATTCTTTTTGTTCTCTTGAAGCATACGTTAAATATGACGACTCTGTAGCAAACAACTCAACCGTCTAGAAGTTGAATTTAGAAAAAATGTAGGGGAGAGCGCCCCAAGTTGGACACCCTTTCGTCTTATTGCTGTAGAATCCAAACCAAATAAAACATATTAAAATATTTTATACCGGATGAAAGTACAATTTATAAGGTAACTTATGGCCACAGAGATAAAATTTTATTTTGAACATAAACATTTTTTAAAGCGTTTTTTCTAATTGTTAAAATTTTCGCTCTAAAAAAAAGTGGCCCTAAGATGGACACCTTCTTAAAAGTCTCTGAAAATTGTAGTAAATAAAAAATTAACATCCTGTAACAATTCTTAAACTAATTTTTAATCATTTTACGGAATTTATCAGGAAATAACATTTCCTAAAACTTCAATCTAATAGCTTAACAGTAAAAAGTAATAAAATATCGAAAAATATAGATATATCAAATTCTCTAACGATAACATAACATTTTATTGTGGAAAATAAAAAATTTTAATTAATTGTCTCAAAAAATTATTAAAAAAAGTGTAAAATCGAAAATATGCAAATAAATACATTGAGATTTGAGGCCTGTCCATCTTAGGGTACATGACACCATTTTTTAATCCCCAGTAAAAATATATATACGAACACTGAATTAGTAAAATTATTTTAGGATATTATTATACGATAAATAAAGAATATTTTATATATTTATTTACTCTCCTTTTTACAGGTTCGAGTCTTACATTCTTTCTTAACTTGCTTACAACTCACTTAATCTATATTACAACTGTTTAACTTATATCTACTATTTACATATTTACTCGTCGCTCCTATACTATTTTACTTAACTAACTGCCAAGTGCCTGGGCTTCCGTTTCCTGTTCCTTTTACCATTTCAGGGTTTATCCACCTCATCGCCCACCCTTTTATAAAACTCTATTTTCACTCTTTCCTTAATCAGTCATATTCCACATTCTAATCATAACCATTCACTCATTTCTCTCCATCTACTTCTCATCCGCTCCTGCCAACATCTCCATTCACCCCTAACGCACTTTATTCCTTTTTCTTGATCTTTTTCCCTTCTCCCTTCCTCTTCTAACCTATTTCCAATCCCACTTTGATAACCCCTACTGTATCCTCTTTCACCATCCATTCCACTCCATCCACCCAAACACTTTCTCTATTCACTTTCACTACCCTTCCGTTTCTTCTTTCCACCCACGCTTTTTGTTCCAGCAGCCATTTTATTCTTCTCTCTCTCCAGGTTCTATCAATATCTATTCTCTCTACACTTCCTTTCAACCTAATTTTTAATCTCATTACTTCCATCCTAGCATTCTCATCTTCTAACTCCACAATCCACAATTTCGGTTTATCCACATCCTCACCTCTTACTCCCTTAACGTTCTTAATCCTAACTTTCGCTCCAATTCTTGACAACAGTTTTTCTACCTCCTCTTTGCCTTTTCTCCACTCTACCTTCATCCCTCTAATCACAATATTTCTTTTTCTTTTCTCCTTCTCCATAACTTCTACTCTCATCGATAATTCCCCCATTTTGATTCTTATATCATCATCTGCTTTTTCTCTACTCCCCACCCTTTCTTCTACTCCCTCATTTGATGTTACCCTCTCCATTTCTACGAGTTCTCTCTTCCACTTCTCTTCACTCTCTATTATATCTTTCTCTAACTCATCCATTCTCTTCCACATATCATCCGTCTCCTTATCCCAACTTGACTCCCACTGTTCAACCCTTTCTAAAATTGCTTTCACTGCCATTCGTAATCCCTCCATTTGTTTTAACCTCTTTTTCTCCAGTTTCCTAATTTCCTCCATTTCATCCCAGGCTTCATTAAACTGCTCATCATTCTCATTCACTGTTCTTTTGATTAGACTTAGTAAAACTTGACAATCCTTGCATTCAAAACTTTTCTTATCCAATCCCTTTTCAAATTTTCGCGCCTTAGACTCATTCCCGCCTTTACCAAATTGAATGAAAAAAGTGTATGTGGAAGTAAGTGTGAAATGAATGGTAAAAAGACATGAGAATGGAGGCAAAATTGTGAGGTTAGGATAAAAGCGTGTTGAGTGAGAGTGAGAGAGCGAGAGAGTGACAAAGATAAATAAAAAATATTATAATGTTAAGTACTCATTCTAAATCATAAATTTAAGTAACTTTACCAACTTAAGAAAAAACTGTTACAAAACTTTTTTCGACCCAAAATTACATGGCATGTATAGAAGAAAAACCAACTGGTTTTTTTTTCTTCAAATGTGCATCAAAATCTTCGTCTAGACAAACAACAAAAATGACAAAAAGCATAAGGCGTTGCCACCATAAACAAAAATTTTATACGAAATGTCCATCTTGGGGCCCACTCCCCTATACTTAATTAATATTTTTTCTCTTATTCTAGAAGGTTTAAAGTACCTTTTAAGCCAATAAAAAAAATTGAGTTTTTAAAAATTCTAGAGTGGTGTAACCCCTTAAGGAGGAACCGGACAAACAATCGGAACAAAAGTTAGTCCAAATGAATAAAAACGTGAGTTTTTATGTGCACGAGGCACATCAAATTGTGCTCTACGCGGATAATCACTAGGGTGGTCCAAAACAAAAAAGTCGTTTTTTTAATGCTCTCACTCCCTAGGATTTTTCTATATCGCAAAAAAAAATACCCCTATTTTTTTATTTATTTTTTTTTAATATTTAGGGGTGCCTGAACGGGGTTGAAGTTTCCCATGTAAAATGCATGCACTGTTAAAAATTTGGGGAGTTAACGGTTGCTGGAGTTGGGAGTTGAGATTTTAGAGTTAAAAATTGACTCCCCAAGGTGAGTGAGTCTCATAGGCTCCATGTTTAAGAAGAGTGGGGACTGAAGGATTAAGCGTTAACTCTCTTTACTTCAACTCTTCAAGGCGTGCGACTTTTATAGAGTCCCGTAGGGAGTTAAATTTCAACTCCTTTTTTTAACAGTGTGGGGAAAAAAGACTTTTTCGGAGAATTGGTATAGAATCCATGAAAATGACTATTTTTCAATCGGCCAACTATGTTTCTCTTCAGGAGACTTCAAAGAATGGTGCTACATTGTTTATTTAACAATTTTTTAATATTAACTATTTTTTATAGGGTCCCCAAAAAACCCCATAAATCACAAAAGTACGAAAAAATCGTTAAAAAATATTTTTTATTACTTTTATCAAAGTTTTTCTAATGATTTTGAATAAATAACATAAATAATGATTTTTAATCATTATTCCATGTAAATCCTAATTTGTTTAAACAAATTACATTGTTTATAAGTTGTTTATTCTCAAGATTTGCAAAAATTGAGCTACAGAGCTGCAACTTTTTCTTAATTTTACAACTTTTTCAGGCCATTGGAGCTAAACACGAACAAGAAAGTTAAAATAATTATTTTAACAATTGTTTAAACAAATTATATTGTTTATTATCAACTTTTTATTAAATAAAGCTACAGAGTTGCGACTTTTTCTCAATTTTGCAACTTCTCGAGCCCAGTGAAGCCATGTACTAGCAACAAACTAAAAATAATAATTTTGACAATTGTTTAAACAAATTATATTGTTTACTATCAATTTTTTATTAAATAGAGCTACAGAGTTGCAACTTTTCCTTAATTTTGCAATTTGTTTTGTTGTTACCTGCGCTCCTAGGGTCTCACGTTTTGTACAGATATATTGAACGAGTTCATTTCGGAATCAGTTTTTGTGGCATAAGGACGTAGCTTTTTAAAAATTTTTAATTTGCACAGAAAAATAATGAAAAAGTTGAAACTGTAGTTTCAACTTTTTCATTATAAAAGAACAAAAGTAATGAATTATTTTTCTGTGCAAATTAAAAAATTTTAAGAAGCTACGTCCTTATGCCACAAAAACTGAATCCGAAATGAGCTCGTTCAATAACGTTCAATAACCCTAGGAGGGCAGGTAACAACAAAACAAATTGCAAAATTGAGGAAAAGTTGCAACTCTGTAGCTCTATTTAATAAAAAATTGATAGTAAACAATATAATTTGTTTAAACAATTGCTAAAATTATTATTTTTAGTTTGTTGCTAGTACATGGCTTCACTGGGCTCGAGAAGTTGCAAAATTGAGAAAAAGTCGCAACACTTTAGCTTTATTTAATAAAAAGGTGATAATGAACAATTTAATTTGTTTAAACAATTGTCAAAATTATTATTTTTATTTTGTTGTTAGTACATGGCTTCACTGGGCTCGAGAAGTTGCAAAATTGAGAAAAAGTCGCAACTCTGTAGCTTTATTTAATAAAAAGTTGATAATAAACAATATAATTTGTTTAAACAATTGTTAAAATAATTATTTCAACTTTCTTGTTCGTGTTTAGCTCCAATGGCCTAAAAAAGTTGTAAAATTAAGAAAAAGTTGCAGCTCGTTAGCTCAATTTTTGCAAATCTTGAGAATAAACAACTTATAAACAATGTAATTTGTTTAAACAAATTAAGATTTACATGGAATAATGATTAATAATCATTATTTATGTTATTTATTCAAAATCATTAGAAAAACTTTGATAAAAGTAATAAAAAATATTTTTTAACGATTTTTTCGTACTTTTGTGATTTATGGGTTTTTTTGGGGACCCTATAAAAAATAGTTAATATTAAAAAATTGTTAAATAAACAATGTAGCACCATTCTTTAAAGTCTCCTGAAGAGAAACATAGTTGGCCGATTGAAAAATATTCATTTTCATGGATTCTATACCAATTCTCCGAAAAAGTCTTTTTTCCCCATGCATTTTACATGGGAAACTTCAACCCCGTTCAGGCACCCCTAAATATTTAAAAAAAAAAAAATAGGGGTATTTTTTTTGCGATATAGAAAAATCCTAGGGGGTGAGAGCATTAAAAAAACGACTTTTTTGCATTCCCATGTATTTTTGGACCACCCTAATAATCACCCATATACACTTATATTTAAATTGAAAACATAAACACTGTTAAAAAACAAATTTTTTTTTTTTTCAGTATTAAGACAAGTAAATGATCTAGGGAAGGTCAGTAGAATAAAAATTCACAAAATATGCGTCATAAAAGCGACGTTTCGTCGACTTGGGTTTGTCGACCTCATCAGGCTACAAATTTATTAACAAAAAACACTGATTACACGTCGGTCAATTTTTTAAAAAATTATTAGCAAATAACAACTTTACAATAATTAATTACCTTGTAAGTTAAAACATGTATATATTTCAACTAGTCAAGAATTAAAAAATTTTTTGTTTAAAAAAACACTTTGTTAAATGTTTAAAAACTTTTTGGCAAAAGTTAATTTTCTGTTCGTTGAACAGCATCGCACGGCGTTTGAAAGACAACTAAATATTACAAATTTTATGAAACGAAGATTTCAAAGTCGAAAGGTAGAATCGTTTACAAAACGTTATAGTCAATGACCCTAAACGAAAACAAAATTACAATTTTAGATATACTTCTAAAGTCACGACTTTAATCTACCAAGCAAAGGGAAATAAACCTTATTTAATGAAAACGCATCTGATCTTTTGTTTAAAGTATTGCGATTACAATTGACATGAATATTTTCGGAAATAATTCTTTTTCTCCAGTTATGTTCAAAATCCAAAATTTTTGCATTGTCCCAGTCAAATTCATGACATTGTTATGGAAGATCTTGAAGTTGACTGTCTTAAAATTTTAAAAGAAAAATACAATATTGTACCTATTTTTTATTTTAGATATGTTGATGACACGTTTATGGGTATTAAGAAAAAATACATTGAACGTGTTATCAGTATTTTTTATTCTTATGACAAATATTTGCAATTTACCTTTGAAATTGAAGACAATAGTAGAATTAATTTCCTTGACTTGACGTTAATAAAAGAAAATAATTGCATAATTACTGACTGGTACAAAAAACCGACTTCCTCTGACAGATTAATAAGTTTCCTCTCTGATCATCCTATACAACAATAAAAGAATTTTGTTTTTAACTTAGTAGATAGAGCAATTTCTTTGTCACACAAAAAGTTCCACTCAAAGAATTTAATAAGAGTGAGATCTATTTTAAAAATAAATAATTATCCCATGGATTTTATTGAAAAACATATAAAAATTCGTTTAAACAAAATTAAATTTTTAGAAATAGATAATAAAAATAAAAACAGCGAAAATGATATACAAGGTGTATCCCTAAAGTCTGTTTACCTTTTTCAAAGTCTTGCTTTTTTAAATTGTCAAATATTTTAAAAAACCACTATATTACATCTATTCCTCTTATCAAAAAAGATTCAAGCGCTGTTGTAAGACTAGGAATAGTTATTTCCGTATCAAGGGCGCAAAACAGTTGATTGCAGCGAGGGTGAGATTAGGAAAACCGAGGGGAGCTGAAGCGCCCGAGGCGAAGCCGAGGTCGCGGGAGGATCGCGGAGGTTTTCCTAATCTCGCCCAAGCTACAATCACCTTGCGCCCGTGGTGCGAACAACGTTTTTTGTCCTACTTGCATGGTAAGTATGGCATTGAGGGCACGAGCGGCAAAACCTTCAGCTAATTAACAACTAATGAACATGTTGTATAAATACCATAAAAATCTGTGTGTCATAGAATAGTACTGCGCATGTGTAACTCTCATAAAAAACTACTGCGCATGTGTAAACATCATAAAATGCTAATGCGCATGTGTAACTATAAAAAAAACTACTGCGTATGTGTAAATATTAAACAATAATGCACATGTGTAACTATCATAGAAAACTACAGTGCATGTAATACTAGCATAAAAATTACTGCACATGTGTTCATAACTTTTGCGCCCGCTTCTATGACGACAGCGAGCGGGAAAGTATTTTGCGCCCGCTTCTATGACGTCAGCGGGCGGGAAAGTATTTTCCGCCCGCTTACCTTACCCCCGGTCGGGAATGACTCACTTTGCGCCCGCATTAAGTGCCTGAAATGACATACTTTCCGTGCATGTAGGACAAAAAAGATATTATGAAAAAAGACGACCGCACAAATACCGTCTATAAGTTTGATTGTAAACACTGTCCAGCGACTTACATTGGCGAAACAAAACGTACTTTCTGCACTCGCATTAACGAACATAAAAAAAAAAGAATCCAAATTCTGTAGTTAGTCTTCATCAAGATTCTCTTGGTCATGAATTTGACTGGGACAATGCAAAAATTTTGGATTTTGAACATAACTGGAGAAAAAGAATTATTTCCGAAAATATTCATGTCAATTGTAATCGCAATACTTTAAACAAAAGATCAGATGCGTTTTCATTAAATAAGGTTTATTTCCCTTTGCTTGGTAGATTAAAGTCGTGACTTTAGAAGTATATCTAAAATTGTAATTTTGTTTTCGTTTAGGGTCATTGACTATAACGTTTTGTAAACGATTCTACCTTTCGACTTTGAAATCTTCGTTTCATAAAATTTGTAATATTTAGTTGTCTTTCAAACGCCGTGCGATGCTGTTCAACGAACAGAAAATTAACTTTTGCCAAAAAGTTTTTAAACATTTAACAAAGTGTTTTTTTAAACAAAAAATTTTTTAATTCTTGACTAGTTGAAATATATACATGCTTTAACTTACAAGGTAATTAATTATTGTAAAGTTGTTATTTGCTAATAATTTTTTAAAAAATTGACCGACGTGTAATCAGTGTTTTTTGTTAATAAATTTGTAGCCTGATGAGGTCGACAAACCCAAGTCGACGAAACGTCGCTTTTATGACGCATATTTTGTGAATTTTTATTCAACTGACCTTCCCTGGATCATTTACTTGTCTTAATACTTACAAATGGAAGGAAAAAACCAACATTTATTTTTTTTTCAGGTTACAAATCCACCACATTTTCAACATGATATAATAAAATTACCAATAAAATCTGCAAATCCTGAAAAGCCCATCGATAAATTTGAGATTCTGAAAGAGCAATTAACGGTTAAACAAATTCTTGGAAGTGGTATTTGCGGCATTGTCAGATTAGCTTCTTTACAAGTTGACAATGAATATAAGATCGATGTTGCTGTTAAAATGTTAAAAGGTACATATGCCATAAAAATAACTCAATGTTAGGATAAGTCTCCAATAGGTATGCCCAAAAAGTCGGATAAAAAACGGTCAAAACCCGGATGGAAATTGCCAATGTTTCTATCCGTTCATATCCAAAATATGTAGGGGAAACTGCCCTATGACGATGGGATATCAACGAGTGGTTCATTAATGGCCCAATAATGGGAGTCAGTGGTGCCAATATTGGTCCATTATTGTCCGCCAAGACAAATATCGGATTCTGAAAGCACTGGCAATTCATTGGCTATGATGATTGGGCCATGATTGGAAGCTAATAGTTATACCATATACATATATATTATACCATATACATATATGTATATCAGTAAGGATTCCAGGGCCGGCGGAAGGTGTTTTTTCTAGGGGGGGGGGGCAATGCATATATATATATATATATATACATATATATACCTACACAGAGATACATACATACACAAATATATATATATATGTGGGCGGTTAGTAAAAGAACGACACTGATTTAATTACTCAAATTTAACAATAAAAATTTATTCAATAGTTAAAGAATTTAAAAAAAAGAGTTCTCAGAACGTTTCTCAATATTTGGCGCGGAAGAGTACCTTTCGGGAGCCGGGCGACTCAAGACTGACTGACGCTTGCAAGGACAATTGCAAGCTACGTGAAAATTCTAGAAATTAGAAAAAGATAGACTTTCAAAGTAATAAGTTGAAGAGAGAAAGATAATTTAACCAGGATCGGTTTTTAATGCACTCCAGGCTGAATTTTATGATAGGGCAGCTGGAGGCGCCGCGCGGACCTTGGCAAGGGATTAAGATATTGCCAGGTCAGAATTGACAAAGTTTAGAAAATAAGAAATATTACAAATTGTAGAAAATATTTAAAATGTACAAATTGAACAGAAATATTGAGGAAGGTTCTGAGGAAAAGTTTTACATGAAAAATATAAGAAATTACAAGTAAGTATGTGTGAGTGTAAATGTAGCATAATAATGTATGTGTCAGAGTGTTTGTTTGTGAATTGTGTGAAATTGAACATTGAGAATCAGATTCAAAGTAATTAATTATTATAAGAAACATTGAAAAGTAAAATATTTACTGAATTGTCAATAGTCTAAAAATAAATTCAATACTGGCACAAAACTAACACAACACAAATCACATCTAGTTCCAGTACTGGCACGGTACCAGAATTGCACAAGAAACAATGTTTTCCCAGTGCTGGCACAATACCACCACAGTACCCCCCTGCTAGTGGTTAACGATTAAGAAAAACCACCCTGCAGACGGTCAGGGAACCGCACTTTTCTGCCGGATCTCGTTGATGAAGGTACCAAGCTCTTATCTGGTACCAAGGTTGGTGGTTGTTGTAACTGCTGCGACGGAGCATCCTCCTGGATGCTGGTATCTGCTGCTGGGCTCTCGATGGTCTCTGGATCGTCACTCATGATGTAAGCTGGTTTCAAGCGGTCAATGGAAATAGTAGTGTCTTTGCCATTGACGTGAACAACAAAGGTCTTGTCTGACCTTCGGATGACCTTGAAGGGACCATCGTATGGCTGTTGAAGTGGTTGCCTTGGAGCGTCATGCCTGACGAGAACTTGATCAGTTGTAGCGAGGTCTTTGAAGACAAAAGTCTTCCGTGATGCATGATTTGATCCTGGAACAGGATTCAAAGTTCTCAAGTGTTGTCGAAGGACATCGACAAAGTTGGCTGGACCACATGTTTCATTGCTGGTACCAGTGGTACCAAGAAATTCTCCAGGAAGTCGGAGAGGTTGTCCGTAGAGTAAATCAGCTGCCGTTGCTTTAAGATCCTCTTTCCAGGCCGCTCTGATTCCTAGAAGCACCGTTGGTAGCGCTTCAGTCCAGCGGTTGCTTTGATGGCACATGATGGCTGCTTTCATCTGACGATGAAACCGTTCTACCATTCCATTGGCGGATGGATGATAAGCAGTTGTTCGCAGGTGAGTCGTACCTAACAAACGATTTAACTGTTTGAAGAGATGCGACTCGAATTGTCGACCTTGATCTGTGGTGATCCTGAGAGGAGTTCCAAATCGTGAAATCCAGTTATTAAAGAAAACTCTAGTAACTGTATCTGCTTCCTGGTTTTCCATGGGGACTGCTTCCGGCCATCGAGAGTAACGGTCGACCATTGTTAAGCAGTAACGATGACCTTCCGATGATGGCATGATGACGATGTCGAGATGAACATGTTCAAATCGAGTGGATGGTAGCACAAAATTTCCAACCGGCGATGACACGTGACGTGAAATTTTGGATTTTTGACACTGGATGCAACTTCGAGCCCAATTTCTGCAATCTGTTGTTATCGACGGCCATACGTAACGCTGGGTTACGAGCTTGACTGTCGATCTTATTCCAGGGTGAGAAAGTTGATGAACCATGTTGAAAGCAATTTTTCGGAATTTGGGAGTGATGAATGGACGTGCTGATCTGGTGGCGACATCGCAGAAGAGAGTAACTTCAGTGCCAGGTATGTGTACCAACTTGAGCTGCAAGGAGGTATCACCTTCCAATATTCTCTTTAATTCCAAATCATCTCGTTGATCGGCTGCTAAGGCTTCATAATCCAGTGTATTTTGGATCTCTTCAACACGTGATAATGCGTCAGCAACTATGTTATCCTCTCCAGAGATGTGGCGAATATCAGTTGTGAATTGACTGATAAAATCAAGATGGCGAAATTGGCGAGGTGAACACTGATCATTTTTCTTCTTGAAGGCATAGGTGATGGGCTTGTGATCGGTGTAGATGGTAAAAGATCTTCCTTCGATCATGTGCCTGAAATGCTTAACCGCTAAGTAGACGGCAAGCAACTCGCGATCATACGCGCCGTACTTGCATTCGGCTGGGCTCAGTTTCTTGGAAAAGAAACTTAAGGGTTGCCAGCTGTGATCGATGAACTGTTGCAGTGAAGCTCCGACTGCGTAGTCGGAAGCATCGGTGAAAATGGCAAGCGGAGCTTGTGAGTCTGGATGAGCGACCAGTGTTGCCTCGGCGAGACTCTCTTTGGTTGTTTCAAACGCTGCGCTTGCTGTAGGTGTCCATATAACCGGCGTCTTTCCTTTCACGTTCCCTTGTAGTAAGTCATTCAGTGGTGCTTGGATATCAGCTGCTTTCGGAAGAAATCTTCTATAAAAGTTGATCATTCCTAGGAATTGACGGAGCTGCTTGACAGTATCGGGGCGAGGAAATGTGCGAATAATTTCGACTTTCTCCGGCAGAGGTTTGGTTCCGGCACTCGAAACACAATATCCTAGGAATTTGACCTCCGATTGCCCAAAAACACACTTGGACGGATTGATGACCACTCCGAATTTCTGAAGACGTTCAAATAAAATCCGGAGATGCTCTAAGTGCTCCTCAAATGACGATGATGCTATGAGGATATCATCAATGTAGACGTAGCAAAAGTCGAGACCTTGTAACACTTCGTCCATGAATCGCTGGAAGGTTTGCGCAGCATTTCGCAAACCAAATGTCATGAACTTGAATTCGAAGAGACCGAAGGGTGTTGTGATGGCAGTCTTCGGTATGTCTTCCTCAGCAACCGGGATCTGGTTAAAAGCACGAACCAGATCAATTGTTGAAAAAATTATTTTACCACGCAAGGAGTGTGAAAAATCTTGAATGTGCCTCACGGGATACCTGTCGGGGCAGGTTCTCGCGTTGAGAGCACGATAATCGCCACATGGTCTCCATTCATCGTCCTTTTTTGGGACCATGTGCAGTGGTGATGACCATGGACTTTGAGATGGTCTAGCAATACCCAGGTTGAGCATAGCTTCGAATTCCTTTTTGGCAGCACGAAGTCTGTCCGGGGCAAGTCGCCTTGGCTTCTGTGCAACGGGTGGTCCAGAGGTGGTAACGATGTAATGCAAGGTTGAATGCTGAACCGATCTCGTTGTTCCGTCTGGTTTTGTGATTTCGGGAAACTGATTGAGAAGGTCTAAAAATGGAGATGACCCGGCAACAGTTTTGACACTTGGAACGTCACACTCAATTATCTCTCCGTCAGAGGCAAGTTGAGTAGTTTGGTCCAGTAATCGTTGGTTTCGTAAATCCACAAGAAGTCCAAAATGTGCGAGAAAATCCGCGCCGAGAATCGGTTTCGAGACGTCAGCTACGACGAACCTCCAAGTGAAGTTACGACGTAATCCGAGATTTAAGGTTAAGACAAGAATCCCGTAAGTTGCAATTATCGTTCCGTTAGCCGCGGTAAGTACGTAAGTTGACCTTGCGCGCGGTTGCAGAAGTTCCGATCGCGGGAAAACACATAAATCTGCTCCAGTGTCTACGAGAAACTTAAATTTGCTATTTTCGTCAATCATAAATAGTCGGCGCGATAGAAGGGGAGTAGTGTCGTCGGCCGACATTAACGACTGCCCTGGTCGTTTCCCGTAGTCGTATCAAATTTGCACGGTTTATCACACTTTTTGGCGTTTATACCAAATTTCCAGTGGTACCAACAATTGTCAAATTTTTGTTGACGACCACGTGACCGCGAACGCGAGCGCGCGCGAGGACCTGAGCGCGAGCCGCCCGGTCGTTGAGACACTTGGTTCACTTCGAGGGACGCGAACTTTTGAAGCACGAGGTGTAACGTGCGTTCCATGCTGTCCATTCGCGCGTCGAAGGTAGTCGCACTATTGCTGCTTGTAGGCACGCTAGTCTCCGCAACGTTGCAGAGGTTCCCGTAAGCTTCCGCTACAGAGTCGGCAATCTCCGCTAGTTTATCGAGCGTAAGATCTTTTTGAGCTGCAAGCATTGCCTGCATGTGTTTTGGTAAACGACCAAGCCAAAGACCTTTTAATATTTCCTCGGTACACTTCGTTCCTGCAAGATTTCGTAAATGTCGAAGAAATTGCGTTGGTTTTCTGTCACCGATCGGTTCATTCTCGAGTAATTTTCGTGTATTTTGTTCTTGAGATGAGCCTAAACGTTTCGTAAGCTCTGTTTTTAAAAGTTCGTAAGTTCTTTCCGCTTTTGGTTTGAGTAACACGTCACGAATTTCAATGGCGTAACGCGGATCCATTGCACTTAAAGCATGCCCGAATTTTGTTGAATCTTGAGTTATTCCCGCCGCGTCAAAACTGGATTCTAATAACAAAAACCACAATTCCGGATCTGTAGGCATAAATGCCGGCACTTTGAAAGACACACGCTCTACGTTGTCAGGCATTTTGTTTAATTATTTCACTGAGACACTATAAGAAAATAACAGATATTTTTGTAACAAAATTGATTTTGTTAATAAGAAAGGTAGCTGTTTTTATAAGAAATTTCACTGTCACTGTTAATGCGTTACTAAAAAGTTGTCAGAAGCAATAAAACAATCACTTTTCACTGTTAAATAAACGAAGCGTCGTTTGCTTGAAAGGAGTCACTTTTTCACTGTAAATTATCCCACGTTTTTAACTCGGGGTCACCAATTTGTGGGCGGTTAGTAAAAGAACGACACTGATTTAATTACTCAAATTTAACAATAAAAATTTATTCAATAGTTAAAGAATTTAAAAAAAAGAGTTCTCAGAACGTTTCTCAATATTTGGCGCGGAAGAGTACCTTTCGGGAGCCGGGCGACTCAAGACTGACTGACGCTTGCAAGGACAATTGCAAGCTACGTGAAAATTCTAGAAATTAGAAAAAGATAGACTTTCAAAGTAATAAGTTGAAGAGAGAAAGATAATTTAACCAGGATCGGTTTTTAATGCACTCCAGGCTGAATTTTATGATAGGGCAGCTGGAGGCGCCGCGCGGACCTTGGCAAGGGATTAAGATATTGCCAGGTCAGAATTGACAAAGTTTAGAAAATAAGAAATATTACAAATTGTAGAAAATATTTAAAATGTACAAATTGAACAGAAATATTGAGGAAGGTTCTGAGGAAAAGTTTTACATGAAAAATATAAGAAATTACAAGTAAGTATGTGTGAGTGTAAATGTAGCATAATAATGTATGTGTCAGAGTGTTTGTTTGTGAATTGTGTGAAATTGAACATTGAGAATCAGATTCAAAGTAATTAATTATTATAAGAAACATTGAAAAGTAAAATATTTACTGAATTGTCAATAGTCTAAAAATAAATTCAATACTGGCACAAAACTAACACAACACAAATCACATCTAGTTCCAGTACTGGCACGGTACCAGAATTGCACAAGAAACAATGTTTTCCCAGTGCTGGCACAATACCACCACATATATATATATACATAATCAGGGTTGCTACGCTTTCTGGAATTACTATTAAAAATGCTTACTTTTATAAATTTTGAAATTGAATGAAGCATGTTTTATGCACAAAATAATCCTGGTTAATAGTATTTTTTTTTTCTTTTAAATTATCCACTTTTTCGTAAATTACTATCCCAATGGGAAATTTCTGTACTGCGCCAGTATTGACAAATGTCGTAGTACGGGGTCCGTACTGGCATGCCCGCACTGGTCACCCGTACAGGACCAATACTGGGCCCGCACTGTTAATGAAATATGATAGATTTGTTGATAATTAAGGTCATTTTATGAGGATTAATAGTATATTGTGCACCAAGAGCAGAAAGGAGGTGTTTTCCGACGAGTGCGAAATTTGCTGCCCGAGCGAAGCGAGCGCAGCAATTTGCACGAAGACGGAAAATCTTCTTTCGCTCGAGGTCCACACGCTATTTTGTGCAACACCTGTTCAGGTAAAGCACTAATTAATAATTGCGCGGGTACCTACCAGACGGAAAAGTGTGCAGAAAAGTGCACTTTTCTGCACAGTATGCAGCAAAGTATACATTGATGCTATGTGCAGCAATTACCTATTTTGCGTCTATTTTTCAGGCAAGATAAATGGTACTTTTCTTACAGGTGTTGAACAAAATATATTTCAAGATTTCTTTGAGAAAATAAGAATATTACACCCCTAATGCTCAAACACATGCGCACTAGTGTTCTAGCGCACGAATCGATGCGCAGTAGTGTTCTTATGCTCAAATACATGCGCACTAGTGTTCTAGCACACGAATACATGCGTAGTAGTGTTCTAATGCTGAAGTACATGCGCACTAGTGTTTTAATGCTTAAATAAATGCACACTAGTGTTCTAGTGCACAAATACATGCGCAGTAGTGTTTTAATGATTAAATGTATGCGCACTAGTGTTCTAGTTCACAAATAGAAGCGCAGTAGTGTCCTAATGCTTAAAAACATGCTCACTAGTGTTCTAGTGCACAAATACATGCGCAGTAGTGTTATAGCGCACAAAAACATGCGCACTATTGTTCAGCTCACACATATATGCGCAGTAGTGATCTGAGCATTAAATTCATTCGCACTAGTGTTCCAGCGTACAAATATATGCACAGTAAAATTTTAATGGACAAACTATGCGCAGTAGTGTTTTGCGCATTACATAAATGCGCAGTGCTGTTCTAAGCATCAAATAAATGCGCAGTAGTGTTCTAGGCCACAAATACTTGCGCAATAGTGTTCTAGTGCACAAATACATGCGCACTAGTGTTCTAGCTCACAAATACATGCGCAGTAGTGTGCTAGCGCACAAATATATGCGCAGTAGTGATGTGAGCATCAAATACATGCGCATTAGTCTTGAAATCATCTATAATAAACGCAACAGGGTTTTAAACACTAAATACATGCGCAGTAGTGTTCGAGATAACAAATAATGCACAGTAGATTTCTAATCAACAGAAATATTTACAGTAGTATTCTAAGCACTAAATGCATGCTCAGTAGTGTCTTAATCAACATAAATATGTGCAGTGATATAAGAAGCAGTAATTTCAGACGCACTGTTATTCTATTGAAGAAAATGCACATTATTTTACTATTTAACAAATAACTTTTCGAATATATATGTGTCTCTGTCTAAGAAAAAAAATCTAGATTAAACTAATAATAATATAAAATTTGGGATATACTTCCGAATAGAGCGTACCTCCGATTTTGATAAAACTGAGTATACTTACGTATTTCGATACGCTGATTCCGAAAATAATAGTGAAAATTGGCACAAATTCGATTATCATGGTGAAAACCATAAGAAACCTTGAAAATATGAGTTTTTTACATATAATTCTTTAAATATTAGAAATATCAAATAATGTTTTGTACAAAAGTTGTAGGTCTCGTTAAAATACATATTTTATGTACATAAAAGTTTTTTCTAAAACTGATTAATTTACGAGAAAAACGCAAAAAACCAGAATTCCCCATAGAAGTGACCAAATTTTTTCGAAATGTGCATAGTTTTCAAGAAAAATGCAAAAAACTAGAAATCACCATAAATACGTTATTTATAACGTAATTTACCTATTTTTATGTAATCTTTTAAGTTGGCTTGTTATTATATATATTATGCTACTCCCTAACCCCCCATGTCTTGGACAGTCTAGGGGGGGGGGGGGGATTGGGGTGCCATACTGAAAGTGGAATGTAGACAGCGGTGGGAAAACCTATAGTTGTGTTGGTTTTTAAAGTATTCATTATAAAAATGATCAAGTTTACAATTTTTTAAATATGATTTTCGTAATTACTGCATGGACATTAAGTAAATTACGTAATTTTACGTTATTACATAAGTGTACGTAATGTTACGTAATAAACGTAATGTTACGTAATAAACGTAATGTTACGTAATGTAATAACGTAATTAGGACTGTAGATAATTTAATATTGATATAGTGTGGGAATTTGGTCACATTTATGGTGATTTATGTTTTTTGCAATTATTTCCTAAACTAATTTGTTTCAGTAAAAAATGCATTAAACATAAAACGTGTATTTCAATGAGATCTACATCTTTTATATAAATTTGTTTTTTATATTTGCAATATTTAAAGAGATAAATGCAAAAAACCAAAATTTTCATGATTCTTTATACATCTTTTTTACCATGAAAATCAATTTGCGCCAATTTTCACTATGATTTTCGTAATCAGCGCATCGAAATACGTAAGTATACTAAGTTTCATCAAAATCGGAGGTACGCTCTATTCGGAAGTACACCCAAAATTTGTCCACTGAATTTGAATTACTACCTTGGAATACTGAATAGCACATATTTAACGCTAAGAACACTACTGTGGATGTATTTGTGCTCTAGAACACTAGTGTGCATGTTTTTTAGCATTAGGACACTACTCTGCATGTATTTGTACACTAGACCGCTACTGTGCATGTATTTGTGCACTAGAACACTACTGCGCATGTATTTGTGACCTAGAACACTCGTGCGCATGTATTTGTACATAAGAACACCACTGCGCATGTATTTGTGCGCTTGAACACTAGTGCGCATGCTTTTGAGCATTAGGACAATACTACGCATGTATTTGTGCACTAGAACACTAGTGCGCATGTATTTGAGTATTATAACACTACTGCGCATGCTTTTAAGCATTAGGATACTACTGCGCATGTATTTGTGGACTAGAATACTAGTGCGCATACATTTAATCATTAAGACACTACTGCGCATGCATTTGTTCACTAGAACACTAGTACCCATGTATTTGAGTATTAGAACACTACTACGCTAAAAAATTTTAGTTAATCTAATCATTTTGACTTTGAATCCGGATTTAGTGTAGAAAAATATACGTAGGAATACATTAGGGTAAAGACTCGAACCAAAAAATGCACATTAAAGGTCTGCAAAACCTGGAAAAGTCATGGAATTTTGTTCTAAGAAAGTCATAGCAACCCTGATAATTACATTAATTATTATTGTATAAAATGTTATTGAACTTAAAACTAAGAAGATTGTACTTTTTTAAAAAGTTGTTTACATATTAATTTAAAAATTAAAATTATAAGTCAATTTTCAGAGGGGGGCAAGCCCATACATTGCCCCCTCGAGGTACTTCTAGGGGGGGGCATTGCCCCCTGTGCCCCCCCCCCCCGGCTCCGCCGTCCCTGAAGGATTCTGTAAAGCTGATGACAGGGTGTTGCATGTTAAAGCAAATATCCCTGTAAAATACAACCCGCTAGCATAAAAAAATTAAAATAGATGTTGACAGGGGTTTGCGCATGCTTAGATTCCGGGTCTGTAGAGTGGATGGGGTACACTATCTATGTGACTATTAAAAAATGAATTAGCTGCTGAAACTAAAAAATTTAGCTGATCATTTTTTAGTGATGGTAGCTAAATATTAGCTTCGACAACTAAAACATTTGCTAAGACACTAAAAGTTTGCTGTGGTAGCTAAAAGTTGTAGATCCCATAGTTAAAAACAGTTATTTGATATACGGACAGCCTGTGGACAGTCAAATATTTTACCTATTGGTAGCTAACTATTTAGCCACTACAGCAAACTTTTTTTGGCTGCATCAGTTAACTTATTTTTTCCGTGTAATTATTGGAAGTTTTATCAAGTGCCTCTTTACATTTTTTTTTTTTATCTTCTCTAATTACCAAAACGTTTTCCATTTTCAATAGATAAAATTTGACTGTAACTTTAGTAAAGTCGAGAGATACTAAATTGTATTTTCAAAATTCTAGAATATTAACTTTAAAAGTGAGTTTCAGAATATCAAATTATTATTTCAAATGTAAATATTTACATACAAAGCAAGTAAACACTTATTGATAAAGAAAAATTTGAAAATTGTAGTAAATTGAAATCATTATTTCTCAATAGAAATCAATTTGTCTATTCGCCTGACGCACTTTGGGCGTTTAGGTGAAAGACTAGTCATTCATTTAAACGACTAAATGAATGCAGGCTAATAAGATAGAAGCATCTTTTTCGTGAAAATTTTACTATTCGCCCGCGTTTAGCTGAAAGCCTAGGCATTAAGCTAAACGACGGATTTTTCTATTTGCCTACGACATATATACATATATAAAATTTATTAAAAAATATTTTAAATATTTTATTAATGGATGAAAAGCATTGGTCAATAATTGGCTTAAAGTACTAGCCCATTACACTAGTTTACAGCCAAAATGTACATTTAATGCCACTATTTTTTTTTTTATGTACTATGGTTCTCTAGACTTAAAAATGACATTAAGAAATTTTTCTATGGATAGGTTTCCGAAATATGAATTTTTTTAATTTTTTTACGTTTTTTTCGGAGGTGACTTCACGTTTTAGGCCGTACCTCGAGTTACAGACGTCCGAATAAGTTTTTCTAGGTGTCAAATTAAAGGTAATCAAATTCCAAACAATCGCTTTTAACATTATTTTTCAATCGGTTAAATATTTTAAGTGATATAGTCCAAAAAAAAATTTTAAATTTGAGTTTTTGGCCCAAAATCTGAAAAATAAATTCATTCTACCGCCATGCAAAAATAGAAAACGTCAAATTATGTCCAGTTTAAAATTTTTTACATATATGGCTCACTTTTAAGAAGAAAAAAATGTATGGATGAAAACAATCTATTGGTAATTATTGAAGTTATAAGCCACGGTACTGAAATTCTCGTTTTTCGCCATTTCGGTATTTTACCTCCTTTATAGTGATTATGTTGATTAATTTAATGAATACAACATCTAATTAGAAAATGGACTTTTTTCACAGATTTCAAATAATTTTCAGTGCTTTACTAATTCAAATTTAACTGAAAATTTTTTTGGAGTTTTTGACAAAAATTTCTGAAGAGGCATAAATTGATTAAAATCTACTTTTTTGACAAGTTGAATCAGATGCACAGAGGTTCAATTTTTGTTGAATTTTGTTCGTTAGTAGATGAAAAAGTTTGAAATTAGATATCGAAATATGAAAAATAAATTATATTTGACTGAAAATTTTTTTGGAGTTTTTGACAACAATTTCCCAAGAGGCATAAATTGATTAAAATCTGCTTCTTTGACAAGTTGAATCAGATGCGCAATGTTTAAATTTTATTCTAATTTTGTTCGTTATTCGATGAAAAAGTTTCGAATTATATATAGAAATATAAAAAATAAATAATGTTTGACTGAAAATTTTTTTTGAGTTTCTGACAAAAATTTCTGAAGAGGCATAAATTGATTAAAATTTGCTTTTTGGACAAGTTTAATACGCACGTTGACACAATTGTCCGTGAAGCAAATAGAACCTTAAGTTTTATATTCCGCATCTGTAAAAATTTTAATAATGAGTCTGCTTTAAGATCCCTGTTTAATGCACTTGTACGATCGAAACTATCTTACTGTTCTGTTGTTTGGAGGATTCATTCCAATAATCTAATTGAATTAATAGAAAAATGTCAAAAGCGATTTTTAAAGTTTTTGAATTACAAAAAACACGGATTTTATCCTCCATCTGGATCTGATTACGGACAATTGTGTCAACGCTTTAATGTATCCTCTCTAGAAAGTCAAAGGCAATTGACAAATGTCATATTTTTATTTAAAATTATAAATGGTCTGATTAACAGTCCTTATTTGTTGTCTGAAATCCCGATTTCTGAGCCACAATATTTTTCTCGTAGGTCAGAGCCTTTTTATATTGGTCCGCCGCGATTAGGTAGATTCACTCCTGTTATACAGCTTTGCCAGACGTTTAATTCAATAAATTCGAGGGATGTAAATGTTAATCTGAATTCGTTTGACCTTTCCCTGCAAGGTTTTATAACGGCTGTGACTAATTATATGAAACATTCTTCTAGTGTTTAGTTTATATTATATTTTATATGTACATTGTAGCAATTATTCTCAATATTATTGTACTAATTTGATAATCCTGTAACTGGTCCTTGTGACTGTTGGATTTAATTCAATAAAGAAAGAAAGAAAGAAAGTTGAATCAGATGCGCAGAGGTTCAATTTTTGTTGAATTTTGTTCGTTAAAAGATGAAAAAGTTTAAAATTAGATATCGAAATATGAAAAATAAGACTTGTTTACAGCAAAAATTTACATTTAATGCCACTATTTTTTTTTTGTACTATGGTTCTCTAAACTTAAAAATGACATTAAGAAATTTTTCTATGCATAGGTTTCCGAAATATGAATTTTTAAAATTTTTTTCGTTTTTTTCGGAGGTGATTTCACGTTTTAGGCCGTATCTCGAATTACAGACGTCCGATTGACTTCAAAAAAGCAGATTTTAATTAATTTATGCCTCTTCAGAAATTTTTGTCAAAAACTCCAAAAAATTTTTCAGTCAAATATCATATATTTTTCATATTTCGATAGCTACTTTCAAACTTTTTCATCTATTAACGAACAAAATTTAACAAAAATTGAACGACTGCGCATCTGATTCAACTTGTCAAAAAAGCAAATTTTAATTAATTTATGCCACTTCAGATATTTTTGTCAAAAACTCCAAATAATTTTTCAGTCAAATATCATTTATTTTTCACATTTCTATATCTAATTTCAAACTTTTTTATCTATTAACGAACAAAATTCAACAAAAATTAAACCTCTGCGCATCTGATTCAACTTGTCAAAAAAGCAGATTTTAATCAATTTATGCCTCTTCAGTTGTCAAAAACTCCAAAAAAATTTTCAGTCAAATTTGAATTAGTAAAGCACTGAAAATTATTTGAAATCTGTAAAAAAAGTCCATTTTCTAATTAGATATTGTATTCATTAAATTAATCAACATAATCACTATAAAAGGAGGTAAATACCGAAATGGCGTAAAACGAGAATTTCAGTACCCTGGCTTGTAACTTCAATAATTACACATAGATTGTTTTCATCCATACATTTTTTTCTTCTTAAAAGTGAGCCATAAATGTAAAAAATTTAAAACTATACATAATTTGACGTTTTCTATTTTTGCATGGCGGTAGAATGAATTTGTTTTTCAGATTTTGGGCCAAAAACTCAAATTTAAAATTTTTTTTTGGACTATGTCACTTAAAATATTTAACCGATTGAAAAATAATGTTAAAAACGATTGTTTGGAATGTGATTACCTTTAATTTGACACTTAGAAAAACTCAATCGGACTTCTGTAACTCGAGATACGGCCTAAAACGTGAAGTCACCTCCGAAAAAAACGTAAAAAAATTTTAAAAATTCATATTTCGAAAACCTATCCATAGAAAAATTTCTTAATGTCATTTTTAAGTAACGAGAAGCTTAGTACATAAAAAAAAATAGTGACATTGAATGTAAATACAATTTTTTTTTTTGTAAACTAGTGTTATTGGTAGCCAATGAATAACCAACAAATAAGTTAGTTAAATTTAGTTTTACAACTCTAAAAACATTAAACATAGAGTTGCTTAAAAATCTCCTGCCAATATTAGGCTCAGGAAATTTAAAAATGTACGTCGTGTAGTAGGGTCAGGCAAGTTTAAGAAAATATTTTGTGCTGTGTGGGTATCTTATTTGGTTTTTCCTGTAGATATATTATTTCCTTACGTAAAATTTTGCCTTGTCTGTAAAAGATGGCATCGTTTCTTTGTATACATCAACGTAGTTCAGATAAAACCATCCCTGCTCTTATAACCAACAACTTTTTGTGCTCACTTCGTTACTAACTTAATGCATCGTTCAACTGATTGAGTATAACAAGAAAAATCTGTAATAGCTCAATTAGAGCAGATTTAAATAAAAGAGGTGGAGAAGATAATTTAGTTTCATGAAATTGTAGAATATACTAAATTTTTATTTGATAATACCTACTTCTCCTTTAATAATAAATTTTATCAACAAATTAATGGTACCCCAATGGGCTCCCCGATTTCACCTCTTTTTGCCGATATGGTAATGGAAGATCTGGAATTAGATTGTCTGAAACAATTAAAGGATAAGTGTGGCGATGTTCTAAAAAATTACTTTAGATACGTCGATGACACACTTGTTCGTATCAAAAAAAACTTTGTTGACATTCTGATTAATCTTTTTAATTCATATGACAAGAATTTACAATTCACTTTTGAAATTGAAAAGGACGATAGAATCAACTTTTTAGACCTAACATTAATCAAAGAAGATCAAAAAATTATTACTGATTGGTATAAAAAACCAACGTCGTCTGGTAGATTAATAAATTATTTTTCCAATCACACGATCCAACAAAAGAAGAATATTGTTTACAATCTAGTCGATCGTGCAATATCTTTATCTGACAATAGAGTTCATTCTAATAATTTAAAATTGACAACTAATATTTTAATTAATAATGACTACCCAGTTGATTTTATTCAAAAACATATAAAAATCCGCATGCAAAAATTAAAATATACACAAAAAAAGACTGTTAATAATTGCAATAGTTTATTTAAATACATTCCGAAAATTGCTCTACCATACAATGATTACTTTTTCAAATTATCTAACTTACTAAAAAAATATAATATTTCAACGATTCCTTTGATTGATAAAAATTTAAATTCTATCGTAAAATTAGGTAAAGACGTGTCTAACAAATCAGAACGTACAAATATTGTTTACAGAATTGAATGTCAAGATTGTCCAGCATCCTATATAGGAGAAACAAAACGTATGTTAAAGAAACGTGTCAATGAACACAAAAATAATAAAAATGAAAATTCTGTAATTGGATATCATCGTCAAAAGGTTGGTCACGAGTTTGATTGGGAGAATGTTAAGATTTTGGATTATGAATCTAATTGGAAAAAACGCACTATTTCTGAAATGATTCATATAAATTCTATTCAACACACAATAAATATTAAAGAAGACTGTTTAACTTTGAATAAAATATTTTTACCTTTACTCAGACAATTGAACTCGTGATTAGATTTTTTCAGTGCCTCAACCGAGATTGTAATGTTTGTTTTTATTTAGAGTTTACTGACTTTTCTCAAATACTTAACCTCGACCGACCATAGAAGCAAAACAGTGCTATTTCCTATTTCAGTTTTGACTTGGCCGTCGATGGCTCAAGACACAATTTTAAATTATGATATGTATTATTTATTTATTTATTTATTTATTTTTATGTTTGTAATGTTAACAATTTTAAAAAATATGACGCATTAAAAAAGTTACTATGGTCTAATATATATTGAAAAATGAGGTAAATGTGAACTTTATTTTTAATCTATTAACAACAAACTTAATTTTTATAAATATTTTGCTTTGTGTTGTGTTAAAGAAAAGTGTTAATGAAGTGCTTTAATAAAAAATTTTTAGCCTGATGAGGTTGGCAAACCCGGCCAACGAAACGTAGCGCAAAGATAAAATTGCTTAATTTTTATTTCACTGACCTTCCCAAGATCAACCAAATCTTACATTAAATATAACTGGAAGAAAGAAAAATCTTTTATATAATTTAGTGAAGTCGCAGGCTATACTTTCTGAATAATCTGTTAATTCAAAGTTATAATTTTTGAAATAACTCAATCTCAAAATAAGTACCTTTTTTCTCAGGCAACTTTCGTGCATCAATGATTCTTTTTAGGCCAAGTTCTTCAATATTTTTAGGTTCCGTACACTACAAATCTACCGTACTAAGGAAAAACTTAGGCAAACGACATTTTGGTCTAACTGAGAAAATCAAGAAAAACTTTACATTAAGAACCCTGATATAAACTAAAAAATTGTTCAATTTAACTTCACATACTGTTTAAAATGATAGTGTCCTATTTAATTCTGAAATTAAAAGTTTAAACAAATTATATGAAAAAATTGATTTGCGAGTTATTTTAAATACAAATACGAAGGAAGAAGTTAAGTAAATTCGTTTGCGTAGTTTCTTCCAAATAGGTAGGCGAACGCGGACCCCTGATCGGATGGAAGAACTTAGGCAAACGCCAATGACGTGAGTGGCGTCACATTCTGTGTATTGCCGAATGTCGGTTGTGTAGTCCACTCGACCAGGGTTGTGCTAGTAAAATACCTTAGGTAAATTACATGGTACTTTACAGTAAAATACCTAGTAAATTACCTCAAAAATATTTTTCATAATGTATTTTTCGGGAGTGGGGGGTAAAATACCTGTAAATTACGTAAAAAACCTCGAGTGACGCGTCACTGCACAACCCTGCGCTCGACTCACTTTTTGATGGAAGTACTTAGGCAAACGCCATGGGTTTACAAGCATGTCGTTTGCGTAGTTTTTAATTTTTTAATTTTTTTTTTAATTTAATTTATTTAACAATTTGAATATATAGCGTTTAAATCCATTTAAACTTTTGTTTTACTTACATTTATAATTATTTATCAACTTTTGTACGCATATAACACAATATATGCATATTGCATATAACATAATAAGTATTAACGAAAAATCTGCAAGCTCGCTTGGGAATCGAACCCCAAATCTTACGCACGCAAAACCGACCCTTTAACTTTTTTATTGATTTATTTTTTGATAAACAGAATTAGAATACATATTACGAATAACAAAGAATAAAAACGTCCTGTACCTTATAATAAAATAAAAACTACAAAGTTCTTTTTTAATTGTTAAATGTGCCGATCGGGCCACTCGTTAACATACATTCTACATTTTTTGATGTTACCAGAATCTTTACAATATGCAAAATTATCATTCGTGTCCATTTATATTTCACTTCTAAGGGAACAGAAAGCAACCCCTGGCAAATAAGCGTCACCGATTGCGGACTAAAAAGGTGCCGATAAAGTCCGCATTTGGTACCGAATCGGTCCTGACGTTAGAAATTAAAATTCATATGTTCCAATTAACTTGTACAGTATTTATTTAATGAAATTAGTTAATTCTATAATAATTTTAATAAATATTATTTTTTATTAAGGAAAGAAAAAGTAAAAAATATAGGATTCAAATTTTACATTTTTTTTTACTTTTTCTTTCAATAATAAATAATCATACTTATTAAAATGATTATGGAATTAAATAATTTAATTAAATAAATACTGTACAAGTTAATTGGAACATATGAATTTTAATTTCTAACGTCAGGACCGATTCGGTACCAAATGCGGACTTTATCGGCACCTTTTTAGTCCGCAATCGGTGACGCTTATTTGCCAGGGACCTTATTAGAGATCCGAAAAAACTGTTTCTCACCCTTGTTTTCCTTATAGTCATAAAAAGAAATTAGTGTAGGAATATTATTTCCTAACAAGAACTTCCCGTGTAGAAAAGTTGGGTGGGCGCCAGTTGTGCCCCATATGGGTTTCCCAAATTTAAGGTGGGCCCCAGTTGGGTCTTCCCACTGGGAAATTAGTGGGCTTGTAATGCTCAACCCGGTTAGTGCCAATTCACTAAAAAAAGATCGTAAAAATGTAAGATCGTTAAAAAATATTCATTCCAACTTTTAACAATATTTTCCACAAAAATTTTCTTTAATGATATAAAAATTAGTTAATAACAATTGTTTCATGTATTTTTTAATTTGTTTAAACAAATCAATATTGTTTATTTGAAACTTTTCATCTAATAGAGATAGAAAGCTGTAACTTTTTTCTAATTTTGCAACTATATAAGTCAAGTAAAGCCTAATATTAGAAAAAAACTAAAATATAAAATTATTAAAATTGTTTAAACAAATTAATATTGTTTATTTCCAACTTTTCATCTAATAGAGCTAGAGAGTTGAAACTTTCTCTTAATTTTGCAACTTTTCAAGCTTATGAAAGCTTAATACTAATAAAAAACAAAAATCCACAATTATAAAAATTGTTTAAACAAATTAATATTGTTTATTTGTAATTTTTCATCTAATTGAGCTAGAGAGTTGAAATTTTTCCTAATTTTGCAACTTTTCATACCTATAAAAGCTTAATATTAATAATAAACGAAAATCCACAATCACAAATATTGTTTAAACAAATCAATTTTGTTTATTTGCCACTTTTTATCTTATTGAGCTTTAGATTTAAACTTTTCTTTTAATTTTGCAACTTTTTAAACCTATGAAAGCTTAATACTAATAAAAAACAAAAATCCACAATTATAAAAATTGTTTAAACAAATTAATATTGTTTATTTGTAATTTTTCATCTAATTGAGCTAGAGAGTTGAAATTTTCTCCTAATTTTGCAACTTTTCATACCTATAAAAGCTGAATATTAATAATAAACGAAAATCCACAATTATAAAAATTGGTATTAAACAAACTAAAGTTGTTTATTTGCAATTATTCATCGAATTGAGCTAGAGAGTTTAACTTTTTCTTAATTTTGCAAAATTTTAAGCCTATAAACACCCAAAACTTATAGTAAACAAAGATCCATAATTATGAAATTCTTTTAAATAAATTAATATTGTTAATTCGCAACTTAAATACAGTTTGGGAACTGTATTACAATATTGATATTAACAATATTAATTTGTTTAAACCCTGTAACTCAATTAGATGAAAAATTGAAAATAAACAATATTAATTTGTTTAAACAAATTAAAAAATACATGCACCAATTGTTAGTAACTAATTTTTATGTCATTAAAGGAAATTTTGGTGGAAAATATTGTAAAAATCGTAAGGAATATTTTTTAACGATCTTACACTTTTTTTTCGTTTATGAAGATTTTTTATGTCCCTTTAAAAAATAGTTAATAATAAAAAGTTTGTTAAATAAATTATTGGATCTTATTCTTTAAACTTTCCTGAGGAGAAACAGCTTTATCCGATCGAAAAATGTTAATTTTCATGCAATTTTTATGAATTCTATGAAAAAAAATTTTTCCCATGCATTTTGCATGGGAAACTTTCAGCGCTTTGACCGAATTTCATGAATTTTTAAATTGAAATGAAGGGAAATTGCAATATATAAAGCCAGATTGACGATAAGTTTAGTATTGAAACTATTATTTAGTAACAATTTACGTATTTGATAAAAATTGGGAAGCCCAGGTTGGCCCCAACTGGCGCCCACATACAAACTGGGAATTACTGGGAACTTTTCTACACGGGTTATTTTTATTTATATTATATTTGGTCCTGTATTACAGTTAAACTTTTGACTTACAGTAAAACTCACGTATATCGGATTTCAAGGGACCGAGAAAATTTTCCGATATTAGCGGGAATCCGATTTATCTGGGTAAAAATACATGATATATAAATTCAAGGGACCGGCAAAAATATCTGATGTAGGCGGGAATCCGATATATGCGCGTCCGATATACGTGAGTTTTACTGTATTTATAATCGAATACTCTTCGGATTAGGTCAGAGATTCGCCGAAATTTTCGTTTTTTTTTCTGGGTTAAGTCACCAAAATCTAGACGAGTGCTCACGGTAATTTTTAATGTCCTTCCCGCTAAAACAATCTGTCGAATAGACTAGTGGTATCTCCGGATCATCCCTAATGTTCCTCGCATGGAATTTAATTTTCCTGTCTCTTACGTGCCTCACAATATGATACAGAATTATCGTATTATTTTCGTCCTGTATGAACTTCCGTCTGTCCAAGTACGTAAATGTCTCGGTTACCAGGCAATCTTTATCCACGAGTTTTTTCAAGATGACATCTTCCATTCGGTAAGTAAGGCAACGATATCAGAGGGTAAACCCGGTTATTGCAGGTTTTAACGATACATTCTCGTATAAGGCCCACAATGAAACCGTCGACTCTGGGCAACCCCGCAGAGTCTCTGGTATCTCTGGCATAATTCTGTAATTTCTGATTGGGATATGATTATCAATTGAGATCTTTTTTGCTATAATTTTCCTGTTATTTTTATGTAAGAATACGTCAACACACCAAATTTCAATAGTCTATATCAAACAATTTGCTTGCTAGAAGGGTGTTTAAGCCGTTTTTAATATAGTTTTGCTAAAAAAAATTGTTATTTCCTTGACAACGTTAGAACACTAACTTCTTCAATCATATTCTTTATAATTTTTATGTAATTTACACGTGAAAATACTTATGTGTACAAAATTGGAACTTTCTGTTTGTTAATATACCAAATATCTTTGTTTCGTGTACGGAACCCTAGGTTTTGGTATGGGTCTAACTCGTGTACTTGTCCCAATTATTTCTTTGTGAGAAGCAAGTTGTCAGCTGGGATGAACAAAAAAGGCGTTGCGCTGGATATAAGAGGATCTACAATTTGGAGAAGATTTTTTGATAAATCAATAGTTTTGAACACTACTATCCTTTTTTACTGCAAACTATACAGGCATGTAACATACAAGTGTGTGTGAACTTTACTACCTTTTTAAGTTCATAGGAAGGATTCACAGTGGGAAAAGTTGTTAGTTACAAGAACAGGGATGGTTTTATCTGAACTACGTTCATGTCCCAGAGAAACGATGCCATTCTTTACAAACAAACGGCACAATTTAACGTGACGAAATAATAAATCTATAGAAAAAAACAAAATAAGACAGTATTTGGCCCTATTTGGTTGATTGGGAAGCTTGAGGGTGGAACTTTACTTGCAGTGACCTTCCCGTGGTGTGTTCATAGATCAGAACGACAGTTTACAAAAAATGCCATTTCCCTCTAAATTACGTAACAATTTGCCTCTATAATTAATTTTTTTTAAATTAATCACTTTTAAAAATACAGATCTCTCTTTCTGTCTCACTCGCATTTCTGCTTTCTGATCACATGGAGTTTTACCATTATTGTAATATTTAAATAAGATTGTTTTTTTCTTTTTAGTTAATGCAAGTTCTGAAGATATTGAAAATTTTCAACATGAAATCAGTGTTCTAAAATCAGTTGGTAAACATCCAAATATTGTGTCTTTAATTGGATTTTGCACCATAGAGAATAAATCTTTATTAATTGTTGAATATTGTTGCAAAGGTGATTTGCAAACTTATTTAAGATCGGTAAGAATATTGCCACACGTATATATAATACTGCACAACAGGAAGCTTTCAATCACTTAGTTAATAAAACCCAATTGGTTGAACTTGAACAAGATCCCCAAACTATTCTTGTATTATTTCTTGTGTACGATCAGTGGCCTGAACCAAAACAAAAACCCAATTAATGAACTCCCTAAGCCTTACCTTGTCAGAAATTGAATTTTAAATTTAAACCTTATTGATTCTGCACATGCGCGAGAAGGATAGTGACAGAACTTTCTGTCATGCGTATCAGAATTTATTTTCTGTACTTACATATAGAAAATTCTGTTACAACTGTAACATAAAAGTGTCGTGAATTTTAAAATATTTTTAACAGTGTTGTCTTACACACTTGTTCATATAATCATAAGATGACATAGACGAGGGAAGGCATATATATATATATGACCCGCGACCCCGACTGTAAGGCACAGTTGACGCTTGTCTTACTTACAGAAAGAAGTAAATAACACATGACTATGACAAGCGTCAACTGGGAAGGCATATCTGAACTATACTGTACACCTTGAGGGTAAACTCCCATGGACGCGCAAAAAATCGCGTTTTTGTGCGTTGAAAAAAACACAGATATAGGGTAACCGAACCAGTGAAAGAACATCCCAATGGGAAATTTCTGTACTGCGCTAGTATTGACAAATGGCGTAATACGGGGTCCGTTCTGGTTTGCCCACACTGGTCACCCGTATTGTACCAATACTGGGCCCGTACTGTCAATGAAATATGATAGATTTGTAGATAATTAACGTCATTTTATGGGGATTAATATATATTTCACGATTTCTTTAAGAAAATAAGTATATTACACCTCTACAAACAAAAATCAAACTAACAATAATTGTATTTTTAAAATTCTTGTAAATTTCGGACTAAATAGTAATCGTATTCCAAGCAATGAATAAATACGTAGGAGTGTTTTCAGTATAAAATACATGCGCAGTAGTGTTGTAAGTGCCAAATACATGAGCAGTAGTATCCTAAAGGTACGGCTACACCTCGGGAGGCAAGGAGCCGGCTTCCTTCCCGTAAGTTAGAGTAAGAAGGACAAAAGTACTTCTGTCTTTCTTACTCTAACTTACGGGAAGGAAGCCGGCTCCTTGCCTCCCGAGGTGTGGCCGTACCATAATGCTCAAACACTAGTGCTACTTAAATGTATTTAAGCATAAGAACACAGGCCCGTAGAGAGGGGGGTGGGAATAGTGGGTTTCCCACCAGGCCCGGACTTAAATACCATTGTCGGAAACATCACTATGCATTGGTTTTTAATTTTTCGTATGCATATGTATATGGGCCCAAAATTTTTTGTACCGGGCCCGGTTTTCCTCTCCACGCCCCTGTAAGAACACTATTGCGCATGTATTTGTGCTCTAGAAGACTAGTGCGCATGTTTTTGAAGATTAGGACACTAATCGCGCTAAAACACTAGTGCTCATGTATTTGGTCATTAAGACACTACTGCGCATGTATTTGTTCACTAGAACATTAGTGCGCATTTTTTTAAGCATTAGAACACTATGGCACATGTATTTATGCGCTAAAACACTACTGCGCATGTATTTGTGCACTAGAACACTACTGCGCATGCACTGACTGCCAGTGCTGTGCCCGTACTATGCCGTAAGTGAATTTCCCATTTGGATTTAATAATAATTGCAAAAATTTTTATGAATGTGTAGCGGAGGGGGCCAATTTGGAAACTTGCCTCATGCGCCAGAAAAGCTCACTACGGCTCTGAGTGCGTCAATAGAATAGTGAGAATTATTCAATCATTTTAAATTCCATTTCTTGCCTATTTTTTTGTAATTTCTGCTGTGATAGAGTTTCGTGGAAAAATAAATCACTATCAATTCCCTTTTAATATTTCAATAATTATTAAATTATTTTTAATTCCTTTTTAATATGTTGATAATTGTTTAATTACATTTAATTCCCTTTTAGTACAATAGAATAGGCAAGAAATGGAATTCATAAAAATTGAAAATTTCTTCAATTTCGGGCTTCTAGCCAGGCAATTTGTTTGTTTATGTTTTGATTACTAGCCATGTAAAAAATATAAATTTTCAGCTACTTTAAACTGTTCTTTTGCATTTGCATTTGAAATCTAATAATACGTCATATATTGCAACGCGCAAAAACATGAAGCTTCGCGCGTCTATAGCTGGCTCTACATGCAAAGCTAACTTTGATCCGACACGACATGTCGGACCCGACTTGCACGAGATAGAAAAGGACAGAGACTCTCTCCGTCCTTTTCTATCTCATGCACGACGTGCGTGCGGAGCAGTGTTAGGTTCACATGTAGAGCCAGCTTATGGGATTTCACCTTCAAGGTGCCGTCCCATATCGGCGTTAAAAGTGTCGGTGGAAGCCGAAAACCATGTGAGTGAGAGGAAACATGATATCACATTGACTCTCATTCACACGGTTGTCGCTTTCTGCCAACGCAGAACGTTTTTTATTAACACTGTTAACTTCCCGGAAATCCCGGCGCTGTTTGGGTCAGTATAGATTAGGGTGGTTCAAAAAATGGACATTTTTGAGTTTTCTTTCCGGAACAAAAATCAAAAAAGATCAACTAAAAATAGGAAAAAAATTACCACTATTTTTTATTTTTCGATCCGACAATATTAAGGGGTGCCGCCCGCAACCAATATTTTCCCCTTAAAAATGCATGGAAAAAATGAATTTTTTAAAAAAATTTTAAAAACATAATGAAAATATTATTTAAAAAGGCTCAGAAGTTTATGAGCCCTTACAAAATGTTCAAACTTGAAGATACTGTCGATTATTATATTTTACCAAGACACTCCTTTTTGGGGCCCCTAAATAAACAATCCCTAAACGTAAATTTAGCATTTAAGCTTCAATAGGTCTAAAATATTACTTTTTTACGACGTTTTTTTTACAGACTTTATTAAATTATTAAATTACAGCACTCAATTGATTGTTTAAACAATTTTAAATTGTTTAAACAAATTAATTTGTTTAAAATCTTTATTTATTCGGTTTCAATCAAATATAATAATAGCCAACTGTATGTTTAATAACATACGCTTCGCGTCTGCGCATCATCTTTTTTTCACTTCACTGAGTCTTTTTTCTCCTCTGACGTCATCTCACCTAAAACTTTGACTTCAACCATGCTTCACCCGCACAAACGTGAGTTTTGTGCATTTGTAAAAGAAAAAAACGTATGAACCGCGGGTGGACCTCGTTTATTGACTCACACAATGTTCGTCAAAAAACTCGGGTTTTCCACCCTTGGTGCATAATATACTATTATTACGGCCATTGGAAGATTTCATGAGAAGCTGATTTTAAAGAATTTTAAGTGTTTAAACAATGTGACGAACCTCACAATTGCACTTGACTTTTTAATTTCACCGACAATTTATTTTAAGTAAAATAAATTAAAACTTAACTTTGAGGTTAAGTTACACTCTCGACTTATTTTTAAACTGTTAAAACGTGGTCTAGCAGAAGTATCTGCTAGACAACCGCGCATCCTGACACGCGCATCGCCGGAAGATAACGCTGAACGCCAGACACAGCGCAGATGGCGCTAAGTAATATGATAGCGCAGCCCCTTACCAAAGCTGCGGCTATATATCGACCTGCACGCCTGTAGATCGGGGAGTCGGCCCCAAGGAGCGAACCGAGGAACATCTCGGGAAAAGTCTCTCTGACTCCTCCAGATATCATAGTCTTGGTCCTTCAAGAAATGATATGTGGAAACCGTTCCGGAGATTTTAGCATTGGTCCTCCAATGAAAAATCAAAGGAAAACTTTTGTTTTCCTCTAGCCAGGATCGTCCTGAGATTTGTCACGGTTTACCCTGGAGTCTCAGACACGATAAAATTCTGGACATCTACTTCGTAGGCTAAGGAATCCTGGTTTGAGTAAAGATACTCCGTGACGAATTTCTGATGATCATCGTGGTCCTTCACGAATGATCGGAGAATTCGAAAAAATTGCTAGAACACTTATAACGTAGGAAAGTGTTCGAAACAATTTTAAAATCTCCCGCGCCGGATCATTGACGTAGATTGTCACATGGGCTTTTCCCAGTGCTACGTCATTGGAGAATAGACATTGCTAGGTGAACACCCGCGTTGTTTAACTGTTCTCCAAATAAATTTACCACGCACCTGAAATTACGCGTTCAGATTAAATTGTTTTTTACCGGACTGAAGCGCGTAATTAATGTAGTAATGAATTAATTAATTTTTTGTCTTACCTGATAATTAATGTCATTTTACGTAACCGCGAATTGATCATACGTGTCTAGATGGTCAATTTTATGTAACATCATGGTGAATGATGGCGGCAATATTTCTTAGCGGTTCGTCCGTAATTTATATTGAATGGAGACGGAGTTTACCGACTTAATCCGCGACCGAGTATGCCGGATAATTCTCATTGAATTAAATTTATTATATTAGTACGTAATCTACATTGTATTTTTTTTATCTGTTTATAGATTCCGGAAAACCAAACTCAAAGAGAGTTCTGGCAGGACGAAGTCCTGATGTAAAGAAAAGGATTTCTGTTTTATTTTTTTTTCTGTAATGCCGGCTCTTCAAGCATATTTAATTGTATTTTTTATTATTATATTTTTATTTTGTTAAAATCTTTTATTATTCTTTAAACTACTGTTAAACTTCATTTCTTAATTATTGCTCTGTTATTTTATATTAATATACCTATTATATTTTTTGTACACTTATTTTTTTTATTACAATATATTTATTTATTATTTCTTACTAATAGAAATGCTGTGAGTTTTACTGACTATACCTAACCTCAAAGCGACAGTAGAAAATTAAGTAGAAAATTAAGTAAGATATTTATGGTCAAAATCTAGTTGTTTCAGCATAAGTGAATATAATCCGAGAACCTTGGCTCCGGCGAGCAAATTCGGAGCATATCAAAATTTCACTTCGTTACAACAAATAATCAATCAATCACTAATTTTTTGTATCTCTTAAGTTACTAAAAAGATCGTAAAGTAATAAAATATTTTATGGAAAACGAAAAAAATGCAAAAAATTATTTGTTTAAACAAATCAAAATTTTTTAAACAAATTAAAAATATTTAAACAACTGAAAATTTGTTTCCAATTGGAGATGAATAAACCAGTTATAACTCTTTAATAAATTATGCAAAACACTACAAGTTTCTAGATAAATTTCATGAAAAATTGATGTTAAACAATTTTAATTGTTTAAATTAATGAGGAGTATATCAATAATTTTTTTCGATCCTTCAGTTATTAAACATACAGTTGGCTATTAATATATTTTATTGAAACCAAATAAATAAAGATTTTAAACAAATTAATTTGTTTAAACAATTAAAAATTAATTAACAATCAATTGAGTGCTGTAATTTAATAATTTAATAAAGCCTGTAAAAAAATGTCGTACAAAAGTAATATTTTAGACCTATTTAAGCTTGAATGCTAAATTTACGTTTGGGAATTGTTTATTTAGTGGCCCCCCAAAGAGGTGTATTTGTAAAAATATAATAATAATCGACGGTATCTTCAAGTTTGAACATTTTTCAAGAAAAACTCAAAAATGTCCATTTTTTGAACCACCCTAGTATGCATGAATATTTCAAATTATAATAAATATTTTTTCCAGATTTGGGAAATAACGACACTTAAAAAGTCACGTAAAGAGATTCAGGAATCTTCTTCGAAGTGTAAGTATTGCAGTTTTAACCCCTAAAGTCCGGTTTCACCAACGAAATTCAGTGTAGCTAAACTACCAATCGCGACTGTTTAATCACTGAGAAAAAAGATTTCTTTTGACAAGAATAAAATTATGTTTACATTGATTGCATTGAAAGAAATCGTTTTTATGCTTGTTCCAAGAATAAGATATTTAACGTAAACTTTCGTCTGATTCTGTCATGCGCAAAACAGTTTAACATAACCTCAAATTCTTGAGTCTATAATATTTGATACTAGGACCGATTATAAGCATAATTTATACTTGATCCAATGCATTTTTGCATTGGCACAAGAAAAGTTTTCCCTCAGTGATTCTATACTGAACTCCGTTCGACGCTTGAACTTCGTTTGGCTTCGCTGCTGAAGTTGCGGGCCTTAGGATTTTAACAAATCTTACCCTTGCCGCAATAGGGATATTTTCATTTCGCCCCCTTTGAGGAACCTTCCCCTCTTAGGCCTGTGCAGAAAACCGGTTAACCGGTTTTTTCAAGAAACCGTTATGCTATTTTTGGAAAGCCGGTTTATTACTTTCTGGTTAAACCGGTTATTCAGGTTAAACCGGTTTTTTTGAAAAACCAAATAACCGGTTATTTTGAAAAAAAAATCGAATAACCAGTTATTGAAAAAACCCGAATAAAACTGGTTATTGAAAGAGAACTAAATTATTACTAAAATTAAATTAATTATAAATTGAATTAAAGATTAAAATTAAGTATTAAGATTAAGCAGTAAAATAGTATATTAAGTAACAAGGACATAAAGGCAGCCATTTGTTTACGTTGATGTTTGCAGTACGAGTGGGAGTCCTGGACGCCGAAGACTTCCAATGCCTGTATTTAGGTATGTAAAAGCGCCATTTTTGTGCCTGTGGAATAAGAAGGTTAGTTTTTCTTTTCAATAGAAAAATTTTAGTAAAAAACTCATTATATTTCAAAGTGTTTTTAAGAACCACTTCTGCCCATTCATTTTTCTAAACGCAATCTTAATATTTAATTTTAATCTTAAATTCAATTTTAAAATTTTAATTTATTTACTTTCAATATTAATTTGTGACGCGCCCGGCAAGAAGGCTGGAACAGTAAGGAATTGAAAAAATGAATTCCGCTTAGTGCCTGAATTTTCCTCTTTTTTGAGACTCGCGGAACGGAACAAATGTTAGTAAACTTTTATTCCTTTAAGTCCATTTTAGGAGTAACCTAAAACGGTATTTAGAGGAATTCACCAAACCTTCAGTGACATTTTAATTCCTAACAAAGGAAAAGAAGTGGTTCAAGCTGAATTCCTTTAAAATCATATATACAGTAAAAACTTTTTTAAAGCAGATTTAAATGGTAATAAAAATTCTCAGCGATAAATAAATTTTTTAGCAGACTACAAAGTATCTTTTTTTTCCATTTTTAATTAATATATATGTTATAAAATCTTTGTTTATACAATAAGAATTATAATAATAATAGTTTGACATAATATGATAATAGTATATCACTAATAATTGGAAATAAAATAAGTTATTTACAAAAATTTACTTTGACAATATTATTAATTTCATATAAGAATAATGACTAACACTCGGTCATTTAATGTCAAAATTTCTTGTTGTTCAAATATATTATCAATCATATTTTAACATTATCAATTTCAATGTGTAGTCTTTAAAATATGTGTAGTTATTTTGAGGTATAAAAATAGGATTTATTAATAATAATAATAACAATAATAATAATAATATAATAATGTAATAATATTCATAATAACAATAATAATAATAATATTCATAATAAAATAATAATACACAAAAACAATAATAATATTAATAATACTAATAACGGAGAAATAATAAACAACATATTATTGCTATTGTTAGGATATACATATCAATAAACTTATTATAACTTAAGACCTACATGAGCACTTTTTAAAGTAATTAAGGAAATGAATATTATTAACTAAATAGAAGAGTACCTTTAATAAAACTTAATTTTGATTAAAATTTAAGCTCTGTGTGAAAACACGTTCAAAACTTTCGCGAACTTAACTGTTTGAAAGTCTAAAAGAAACTGCGACCGTTGGCGACATAACACCCCCCACAGCACCGAAAATTTCCTGAAAATTTATTAAAGATTTATTTGCAAACTTCGGAATATTTAGATGAAAAGCTTAGCGAAAATTGTGTAAAGATTTAAATGTCCCGATTAAATAAATGTTTAGCGTAAAAGTTGACTGAACATTTAAATTTACATTTTCGTAAAATTTTCGTCGCGAAAGTTTCCTGAACATTTAAATTTACATTTTCGTGAAATTTTCGTCGCGAAAGTTTCCTGAACATTTAAATTTACATTTTCGTGAAATGTTCGTCGTGAAAGTTGACTGAAGATTTAAATTAAATTTTCGTGAAATGTTTGTCGCAAAAGTTGATTCAACATTTAAATTAAATTTTCGTGAAATTTTCGTAGTGAAATTGGACTGAACATTTAAGGCTGATCGAGCCTTCGAAAGAGAATTTTTCTACATTAATTTTGTTCACTTTTGGTCATGACAGCGACTTAATTCCCACAATGATCCCCACCTAATTTTAATATTGACGTCTCATTTTTATAAGAAACAGAATAATCTGTTGAAATAAAATTTTTTGAACATAAAATAATTGCACAAGTGGTGGAAAGTGAATTTTGTTGACCAAAAAAGAGGTATATATTATTTTTTTGAAGAATAAAAAAATAAGTAGTGAAGAGACGGACACGCACAGAGAGTGGCTTTCAAAGAAAGAAAAAAACTTACAGAAATTGAATTTTGTGTTATAAAAAGACACATCACCATTTTGCCACTCGCGCACAATATTCTAAGTTTTTTTGGGGACGAAAATATCAACAGTTTATGAGAATGAAGCACTAAAAATGTCGAAAACAATTTAAAATCAAACTTGTATAACATGTGTCAGTTCAAGTGAACAGTCACCACTCACTTGATTTCAATATTGACGTCTCTTTTTTGTAAAAAATAGAATAAATTATGGGAATAAATTTTTTTAACCATAAAATAGTGGCACAAGTGGTGCAAAGTCAATTTTGCTCTCCACAAAAGGAGTCATGGTAACCTGCAGGCAGCCAATATTTGTGATCATTTTAAGCCCAAAGCACAACGAATACAGTTACGGGAGCTGGGCCTGAGATAGAAAAAGACAAAGACTGTTTCTGTCCTTTTCTGTCTCATGTTCTGGTCCCGTAACCGTATTTCTATCTGCTTAGGCCTTTAGTGATTTTAGTGAACAATCATTGCATCGAACGCATAATTGTATAAACTGTATCGCACATTTCTGATTGATAGATTGAAAGTATTCTGAATGAAAATGACACCGAATATGAGGCTATTTAAATAAGGTAACGCATAATGAGCAAATATACACCGCCCTATCTCAGGGTAAAATCCCATGTGAGCAGAAAGCGCAAAACCGAAAGCAGAAATCATGAGAGTAAAAGAGACAGGCATATATCACTAACTCTCTTACTCTCATGATTTTCTGCTTTCGGTTTTACGCTTTCTGCTCACATGGGATTTTACCCTGAGATAGGGCGGTGTATATTTGCTCATTATGCGTTACCTTATTTAAATAGCCTCATATTCGGTGTCATTTTCATTCAGAATACTTTCAATCTATCAATCAGAAATGTGCGATACAGTTTATACAATTATGCGTTCGATGCAATGATTGTTCACTAAAATCACTAAAGGCCTAAGCAGATAGAAATACGGTTACGGGACCAGAACATGAGACAGAAAAGGACAGAAACAGTCTTTGTCTTTTTCTATCTCAGGCCCAGCTCCCGTAACTGTATTCGTTGTGCTTTGGGCTTAAAATGATCACAAATATTGGCTGCCTGCAGGTTACCATGACAAAGTATAAGAGTGAGCAAGAGGGAACACATTTTCGCTCTTGCTCACTGTCATACGTTGCCATAGTAACCAGCCAAGAGCTGTGGCCGTATCTTTACGATTAATTGTGCTCAAACCCATCATCTAACAGCTGATTATTATTTATATTTTATAATTTTCATATTTCTAGTATTAATTTAACGTAAAATGTTTAGTTTTTAATATGTTTCCTTTTGAAAACAAATAAAATTTTGCGCGAGTGGCAAAATAGTGATGTGTCGTGTCATAAAAGGAAATTTAATTTATGTAATTTTTTTTCTTTTCCTGCAAGCCTCTGTCTGTTTGTGTCCGTCTCTACACTGTTTGCTTTTTTATTTTTCAAAAAAATAATATTTACCTCCTTTTGTGGAGAGCAAAATTGACTTTGCACCACTTGTGCCACTATTTTATGGTTAAAAAATTTATTCCCATAATTTATTCTATTTTTTACAAAAAAGAGACGTCAATATTGAAATCAAGTGAGTGGTGATTGTTCACTTGAACTGACACATGTTATACAAGTTTGATTTTAAATTGTTTTCGACATTTTTAGTGCTTCATTCTCATAAACTGTTGATATTTTCGTCCCCAAAAAAACTTAGAATATTGTGCGCGAGTGGCAAAATGGTGATGTGTCTTTTTATAACACAAAATTCAATTTCTGTAAGTTTTTTTCTTTCTTTGAAAGCCACTCTCTGTGCGTGTCCGTCTCTTCACTACTTATTTTTTTATTCTTCAAAAAAATAATATATACCTCTTTTTTGGTCAACAAAATTCACTTTCCACCACTTGTGCAATTATTTTATGTTCAAAAAATTTTATTTCAACAGATTATTCTATTTCTTATAAAAATGAGACGTCAATATTAAAATCAGGTGGGGATCATAGTGGGAATTAAGTCGCTGTCATGACCAAAAGTGAACAAAATTAAGGTAGAAAAATTCTCTTTCGAAGGCTCGATCAGCCTTAAACTGAATATTTGTGAAATGTTTGTAGCAAAAGTGGATTGAACATTTAAGTGAATATTTGCTAAATGTTGAGCGGAAAGTTGACCAAATAAAAAAAATTATATTAAATAGAACACACAGGAAATTGTAAGTTGAAAAATTGTATTAGATTAAGGATTTGTAAAACGTTACAGAATCTTCAAAATTTTATTCAATAAATGTGTTTATATTAATTTAATTGCTCTTTAATTTACTTGTTCCCCTTCTATTTAATATAATTTTTTTATTCGGTCAACTTTCCGCTCAACATTTAGCAAATATTCACTTAAATGTTTAATTCACTTTTGCGACAAACATTTCACAAATATTCAGTTTAAATGTTCAGTCAAATTTCACTACGAAAATTTAACGAAAATTTAATTTAAATGTTGAATTAACTTTTGCGACAAACATTTCACGAACATTTAATTTAAATGTTGAATCAAGTTTTGCGAAAAACATTTCACGAAAATTTAATTTAAATCTTCAGTCAACTTTCACGACGAACATTTCACGAAAATGTAAATTTAAATGTTCAGGAAACTTTCGCGACGAAAATTTCACGAAAATGTAAATTTAAATGTTCAGGAAACTTTCGCGACGAAAATTTTACGAAAATGTTAATTTAAATGTTCAGTCAACTTTTACGCTAAACATTTATTTAATCGGGACATTTAAATCTTTACACAATTTTCGCTAAGCTTTTCATCTAAATATTCCGAAGTTTGCAAATAAATCTTTAATAAATTTTCAGGAAATTTTCGGTGCTGTGGGGGACAAAGAAAAAGTATAAGTCCTTTCGTTGGAAATTTAGAGCCATATGCTTTTCTTCACATTTTCAGTTAGGAATGTGACACTCTCAAAACCGGTTTCGAGCGGAGTAAGGAGGGGAGTCAATAAGTATAGTTATATTTATCAACTGCCCTTAGTGAATAATTGGATTAAAAAGAATTGAAAATATTCGGTTCACAACATTGTTCTCAACGGATTTCAAAGAGAGTCAAAATATACTGAATGAATTCTACCTAGGGGAACTCGTTTTTGCCAGCTTACAGCTGATCTGACGGAACATTTCGGAGTTGAAAATGACTGAAATGAATCCCGCTTTACGGTATAGGATATATGCTTCGGAATAATGAAAAATTCACGTCGCTAAATTTCGAGTTCTATTTCGTGACCATGAAATTCGAGGAAAATTCAGGCATTAAGAAGAAAAGATATGTTTGATGTTTCGGGCGTAACTCTGTAAATTCGAATTCTTTACTATTCCAGCCTTCTTGCCGGGCGCTCCGAAGAATGGGACCTTAAAAGCAAATCGATCATTTTTCAGGAAAGTAGTTATTCGGTTTTTTCAAAATAACCGTATATCAGTTTTTTTTAAAATAGCCGGTCATCCGGTTTTTTCAAAATAATAATTTTTTTCCATTACACAATAACACATCAATAATTGATGAAGAGAGATGGCACTATGGTGCTATCTTTTTCTATCCCATATATCGCCCCTTCAGAACACTTTGCTTAAAGCCGCCCCCGTGTTAAATATCAAAATATTATATACATTATTTTAATTGACTTGTACAGCCTAAGGTACCATGATACAAACTCGCTTTAACGTAAAGTCCCATGTTTGAGTTTTAACATCCGTTTTGTAACTAGACCATATGTGCGAAGGTGACAACAATATATCTGCATCTTTTTTTCACTCACGGTCTAGTTACAAAACGGGCGTTAAAACGCAATTATGAGACTTCACCCTTATTGTTACTTCTGATTTAAGTTTATCACTATGTTAGTGAAAGAGGAAAAGTGTCTTAACACTCTTAACTCTTTCTTAACGGGTATTTAATGGCTATTGGACCTTCGGGGGCCTAAGGCCAAAACCAACCAAACCAAATCTTTCTTAAGGGACTCTAGTATTCGTTAATTTTTCTTGTAATAATGTAATACATGTTATAAATGCACATTAAAATTTATATTTTTTAGGGTCACAGAGAGAAACAAAAACGGGTTTAAAAATTGTTGAAAATCAACTTTATGATATCCAAAACGGTAGGTCAAATGTTCTATATTTTAATACTAAAAATTAATTTACTATATACGTAAGGGGATATCCCATGGACGCGCAAAGCGTCGCGTTTTTGCGCGTTGTAATGAGAAAGAAAAAGTCACATATGTATTTTTCTTTTTTTGTCTCCCATGGCAACACGTAAAAATGTGCAATGTGCAATGTGATAAAAGAAATCAGAAATATTGTCTGTATTTTTCTATAACATAGCACATACTTAAAATCGGTGAGGTCTACAATCGTCTTTAGTATAATAAAAATTTTCAGATTCAACTGACGTACAGGAAATAGAATCTGAGCTTCTGAACTATGCTAGACAAATAGTTACTGGGATGGTATGACAAAACAAAAATATTTGCCTTACTTAACAATGTATTTTGCATATAAATAATGTAAAATTAAGAGGTAGTGAGGATTTATACATAAAAAGCATATTAGTCCAGTTATCTGGTACTTTTAGACGAAAAAGTTCCTTACTTCTCGGTTCTTTTGCTTAGACCCTTAATTTTTGCACCAAAAAAAAGACTTTATATTTGCTACATCAATTTCGCTCGGGAACCCCAAAAATTTTTTTGAAAAAGGTGTAAAATTTCAAAAAATTGGGTATACAAGTTTTCCAGTGCGTTTGATGAAAAAAATTGACAGTGTGAAAATAAAGTGTATAAAATTTTCCTTAATTTAAAAAAAATTAAACGTCCTAAGTTAATTAGGTAAAAAGTTATAGCCGTTCAAAAAAACACGATTTTTTTCGATTTTTCACTAAAAAAACGTACTTTTTAGTTTTTTACTAATTGTGCGGTTCCCAGTTATTTTAAGCAAAAGTGATCAACAGATGAGTTAAAGTAGACGAAAATACCTTTCATTTACGATGAAGGAGAACGTTATAACTTAATTAGGTCCAAAGTTATGATCTTCCAAATATACCTTGTTTTTGACTATTTTTGCCATTTTGACAGTTTTTTAAACATAACTTATTTTTTTGGGATTTTCTATCACACTAACACCAAAAGTTAAACTTTACAGGTTGTTTGGAAGCCTTTAAGAGCTGATTTTTTTGCCTAGGCCGTAATGTAAATCTGATTTACTGATGTCGCAATCTGATTGGCTAGCCGGTCTGCAGACCTCTACATTATGGTACACTGATCGCCAGATATGCTTTACCATATTTCCATTGGACCTACGTTTTAAAATGTTAAAGCATATCTGGCGATAGCTACCCACACAGCACCAGAAATTCCCTGAATTTCCCCTGAATATTGGTCCACATTTCCCGAATATTCGAACCTAATATTCAGGGAAGTTTCGTGGAAGCATCAAAATGTCCGCCATAAAGAATATTGGACGCTAAATTTCCCTGAAAATGTATTTCTAATTTTCAGGGAATTTCCGCATCCAATATCCCTTCAATATTCACAGTATTCGTAAATCTTCTGTACATGATGCGCAATGGTCGAACTTGGTTTCTGTGACACTTACGGCTGCGCAGTAGTTTTTAATGTTCTAGAATCCTACGGGTGCCAAATATGACAAACAATTTTTATCAATTACCAGATCAAAAAAATTTTGGAAATTTTTTTTAACTTTCCCTGAATATTCTAGGAATATTAGATGCGGAAATTCCCTGAAAATTAGAAATACATTTTCAGGGAAATTTAGCATCCAATATTCTTTATGGCGGACATTTTGATGCTTCCACGAAACTTCCCTGAATATTAGGTTCGAATATTCGGGAAATGTGGACCAATATTCAGGGGAAATTCAGGGAATTTCTGGTGCTGTGTGGGTATACAGCAGTCAGAGCATCACGGAGTTACCTATTTAAATGTTTTACACATATTTCTTTTTAAATATGGGTTTCTTTGGCTGAAAGGTTTTACAAAAATCGTATGGAGGTACGGGAGACATGCCACCAGGTGGGGGGGGGGGGGAGAGGAGGATAAAATTTAAACCAAAAAATTAAAAAAATTATTTTTGTAGAAAAATACAGCAACTAAAAATGATCTACGAGAGCATGACAAGAACTTTAAGACTTTATGCCCCTGGGGGTAAAATGTCACTGGAGATTAAATACCCCCGGGGGCAACTTGATCCGAGGGGAAATAAAACTAAAAAATTAATTATTTTCAACAACTAACCTGCCCGTGTAGAAAAGTTCCCAGTAATTCCCAGTTTGTATGTGGGCGCCAGTTGGGGCCAACCTGGGCTTCCCAATTTTTATCAAATACGTAAATTGTTACTAAATAATAGTTTCAATACTAAACTTATCGTCAATCTGGCTTTATATATTGCGATTTCCCTTCATTTCAATTTAAAAATTCATGAAATTCGGTCAAAGCGCTGAAAGTTTCCCATGCAAAATGCATGGGTAAAAATTCTTTTTCATAGAATTGATAAAAATTCCATGAAAATTAACATTTTTCGATCGGATAAAGCTGTTTCTCCTCAGGAAAATTTAAAGAATAAGATCCAATAATTTATTTAACAAACTTCTTATTATTAACTATTTTTTAAAGGGCCATAAAAACTCTTCATATAAACGAAAAAAAAGTGTAAGATCGTTAAAAAATATTCATTACGATTTTTACATTTTCCACTAAAATTTCCTTTAATTACATAAAAACTACTTACTAACAATTGGTCCATGTATTTTTTAATTTGTTTAAACAAATTAATATTGTTTATCTGAAACTTTCCATCTAATAGAGCTAGAGAGTTGTAACTTTTTTCTAATATTGCATCTATTTAAGTTAAGTAAATCCTAATATTAGAAAAAAACTAAAATATAAAAATATAAAAATTGTTTAAACAAATTATTATTGTTTATTTGCAATTTTTCATCTAATTGAGTTACAGGGTTTAAACAAAAAATTTCATAATTATGGATCTTCGTTTACTATAAGTTTTGGGTGTTTATAGGCTTAAAATTTTGCAAAATTAAGAAAAAGTTAAACTCTCTAGCTCAATTCGATGAATGATTGCAAATAAACAACATTAGTTTGTTTACCCAATTTTTATAGTTGTGGATTTTCGTTTATTATTAATATTCAGCTTTGGTATTCTTAAAAAGTTGCAAAATTAAAAGAAAATTTTAAATCTAAAGCTCAATAAGATAAAAAGTTGCAAATAAACAATATTAATTTGTTAAAACAATTTTTATAATTGCGGATTTTTGTTTTTTATTAGTATTAAGCTTTCAACAACATTCTAGCTCTATTAGATGAAAAGTTGCAATCAAACAATATTAATTTGTTTAAACAATTTTAATAATTTTATATTTTAGTTTTTTTCTAAATTAGGCTTTACTTAATTTATATAGTTGCAAAATTAGAAAAAAGTTACAACTTTCTAGCTCTATTAGATGAAAAGTTTCAAATAAACAATATTGATTTGTTTAAACAAATTAAAAAATACATGCAACAATTGTTATTAACTAATTTTTATATCATTAAAGAAAATTTTGGTGGAAAATATTGTTAAAAGTTGTAATGGATATTTTTTAACGATCTTACATTTTTACGATCTTTTTTAGTGAATTGGCACTGTTTAAAATGTTTAAAGTTATAAGGAAGGTTTCTTGCGGGATTTGAATGGGTGGTTTATGGCTTTCTGTAATCATTGTTAAACTATGCTTAATCTGTCATAAAATCTTTAATAGAGTATGAAGTTCCTAATGAGCTAGGGTTTTCCCTGTTCTGGGGCCAGGCCATCCCTTCTTCTCTTTCTACAGGATGGAGCTCGGATCGTTGGTGGAAGTTCTCCCACCCTTTTGGTCGGTCAGCGAGGGCCTGATGTGATGAACCAGCCCAGTTCCGTTTTGACTTTATTCTGTCCATATTGGGCGCGTTTTCTCGTGCATTTCTCGAATTATTTACTGTTTTTTCTTTTGTGTTCATGACGGGTATACAAATGTGACGTATTGTATAATTGTAATAATAATAAACTTTATTACGTGAAACTAAAAGTGCTGTGACATTTTGTGAAATCCCACCAAACAGTTTTTTAACAGGCACTAACCGGGTTGAGCTTTACAAGCCCACTAATTTCCCAGTGGGAAGACCCAACTGGGGCCCACCTTAAATTTGGGAAACCCATATGGGGCCCCACTGGCGCCCACCGAACTTTTCTACACGGGTGCCTAAGGGAGATGTTTAAATACCCTCATTAAATGGGGCGACTTTCCCCGCGGGGGGAGGGGGAGGGGTTAAAACAAAATGCATAACATATTTTTGGTTGAAAAAAATGTGCCTAAGGATGACCCCCACAAAAGGTTCTCACCATCCCTTTACCTGGGGCATAACCTTCCCCTCGTGGGGGGGCTAAAATTGAAATTATATAAAAAGTTTCAATTTCTTACTCATTGTGACTTCATAAGAAATAAAGAATACTGTCGCCTAATTCTGTTCCGTCTAATGTCTACTCATAAGATTTATGAACATTATAACTGATCCCATATTCAATTTACCCCCCCCCCCCTCGTGGGGAAGGTTATGCCCCAGGTGGAGGGATAGTGAACACCTTCTGGGGGCGTCATCCTTAGGCGCATAATTTTCCAACCAAAAAGATTTTATGAATTTTGTTTTAACCCCCCCACTCCCCCGAGGGGAAAGTCACCCCATTTAATGAGGGTATTTAAACATCACCCTTAAGCAGGTTAGTTGTTGAAAATAATTAATTTTTTAGTTATATTTCCCCTCGGAGCAAGTTGCCCCCGGGGGTATTTAATCTCCAGTGGCATTTTACCCCCAGGGGCATAAAATCTTAAAGTGCTTGTCATGCTCTCGTAGATCATTTTCAGTCGCTGTATTTTTCTACAAAAATAATTTTTTTAATTTTTTGTTTTAAATTTTATCCTCCTCTCCCCCTCCCCCACCTGGATGCATGTCTCCCGTACCCCCATAAACCACAACTGGAGTTTTGTTAAACCTTTCAGCCAAAGAAACCCATATTTAAAAAGAAATATGTGTGAAACATTTAAATAGGTAACTCCGTGATGCTCTGACTGCTGTACCATAATGTAGAGGTCTGCAGACCGGCTTTAGCCAATCAGATTGCGACATCAGTAAATCAGATTTACATTACGGCCTAGGCAAAAAAATCAGCTCTTAAAGGCTTTCAAACAACCTGTAAAGTTTAACTTTTGGTGTTAGTGTGATAGAAAATCTCAAAAAAATAAGTTATGTTTAAAAAACTGTCAAAATGGCAAAAATAGTCAAAAACAAGGTATATTTCGAAGATCATAACTTTGGACCTAATTAAGTTATAACGTTCTCCTTCATCGTAAATGAAAGGTATTTTAGTCTACTTTAATTCATCTGTTGATCACTTTTGCTTAAAATAACTGGGAACCGCACAATTGGTAAAAAACTAAAAAGTACGTTTTTTTAGTAAATAATCGAAAAAATTCGGGTTTTTTTGAACGGCTATAACTTTTTATATTTTTTTTTACTCCTAAACTAGGTTTTTTAAACTGGCGGATAGCATATAACTCGAGTTCTTTTTAATCGATTTTAAAAACCCTTATATCAATTTTTTCGTTATGAAATCCCTCAGGCAAAAAGATACTGGGATAAGAGTGATTTTTACAAAAAGAAATACTGTGGTAATTTTCTGTACGAATAGTTGCTCTATTTAGCTTACACGGAAATAAATCTGGTAGAATTATATCAGTTGATAGTCTGATAGATTTTTAGTATCAAATAGACAAAATAGAATTTTATTATCTAATGTGACTAATATTAATATGAAAACGCATGAAAATATTCTGAAAGAGCTTGAGATAGAAAGAAACCAACGCATTTATAAAATTTCCATCTATTTGATATTAAAAATGCTCGTAGGCCTTATTACAATTCCATCATACGCCAGCTAATATTATTCTATCGGCCACCACTAATTTTCAGGCCAAGTTTGTACAACACAAGCTAAGCTTTATATACATGTATGAACACACACACTCAAGCAATACATTGGCTGATGGCCTGATGGCTGATTAGGTTCTTAGGTAGCGCACGTGTGCATCCAACAATGAGCAAATCTTTGGCTTTCGTATTCGAAATCGAAGCCGAACGTTCGTACTTTCGACCAGTGTGTTAAAAAAAAAATTTATTTTTCAAATTTTGATTCCATCAAGGATTTTATATAGGTTCCGACAATGGAAACCTATAACGGAATTCATATGTATTCTTACATCAAAACCGCTCCGAAAATACTGCCGTACATTTGAAGAAAGTCAGTATCTGCATTTTTTTCGAAAAATGAGTTTTTTATGTCGTTGGATTCGTAATAAAAAAATTAATTTATCTGTGCAATCCACGATTAAAAATATTAATTAGTTTCGAAGATAATTAGACCCTAATTGGCCTATCTACAGCGATTTTGGTGAAATACATTTGAAGAAAGTCACTATCTGCAGAACGGAGGGCCTATCCAACAGGGAAAAATGTAAAGTGGGTGTTGGACGGTATACAAATACATTTTTCTGGGCCTATGTACATAGTACTAAATGTAAATTCGCTAGAAATGGCCGAAGGAAGAAAACCTATGTAGATAGTGACTTTCTTCGAATGTATTTGAACCCAGTTGAAGTCTAAAATAAGGTCCTATCCAACAAATCCACACAGCGGTTGTTGAATAGTGACTTTCTTCAAATGTATCTCAGCGCTTTCACGACTCGGGAGCGAGGTCCTATGTACATAGGACCCGACCAAATGTATTTCGAGTAATTTTACGCATGCAAAATGGGCCTATCTGCAGTTTTGCATATAAACAATTAAAATTTATAATTTTTTTTTGCACCAATCGATAGATCGAGTCCATTTTACTAAGAAATGATGGTTGTCTTTTCAAAAAGTATTATATATTAAAGGATTCTCATGCAAACGCGTTTCCTTAAATATCTCCGTTCGACTAAAAATGCAGATAGTGACTTTCTTCAAATGTACGGCAGAATACATCGTGGTTTTCACATGAAATCCAATGTAAATTTGAACGTGGAAACCAACGTTGGTTTTTCCGATAGGGTATTCATTTGAATCCTTTCTTAAAAACAAACTTTGTTAGGAAATTAAATTTTTTGGATTGAATGGATTAAACTGGTGAAAAATATGTCTAAGTTCAAAACGCGCGCTTTTAATGTAAAACAATCTTAATTTTGTCCTTTTTCGTGAAAAAGGTCGTTTTAAAGGTGCCGTCCCATGTCAGTATAAAAACGTTGGCGGAAAGTGAAACCCATTATGTGATAGAAGAAGATGATGAGGTATCGTGCTCTCTTTCTCACTCACATTGTTTTCGCTTTCCGCCGACGCTTTTGAGCCAACTTGGGAAGGGACCTTAATTCATTTCAGTTCACACCTACTTACATGGAGAAAGCTCTACCTGTTGCGATTTTTTATATATAACCTACTAAAATCAGTAAAGTAATTATCGATACAATAAAGAAAGATTTTGCATTTAGTAGGAGTTGTGAAAAAACTATTAATTATTCATGTATTTATTTGTGTAATTACAAAAAACATGCTAACAATATTTAAATTTTTCTACTTATAACAATTACTTCTTTTTTTTCAACGAATTCTAATAAAAAAGCATTCTTTATTGTTCAATTGATCAATTTCGCTTAAAGGGCCATAGAATATTTTCGGGAGACATAGGTCCACCTATAGGCCTCTTATATATAGTTATACGCCTGTATTATAGGCAGTCCCGACAATTACCTTATTGATTTTCAGTTATTAACGTATATAAAAAAAATCACAACAGGGAGGAGATTCCGTCCTACTTGTAAATGTGGGTGCTACTCGGCACGCATAACAAATATTTATGTTGTTTGCAGGAGTTTTTATCATCTAATCACATAGTTCATCGTGATTTAGCAGCCAGAAATATTTTAGTATGTAAAAATAAAACAGTAAAAATCTCAGATTTTGGTTTGAGCCGTGATATTTACCAAGAAAATGTATATAAAAAAAAAGGAAACGGAAAATTACCCATTAAATGGATGGCAATTGAAGCTCTTACTCATCAAATGTATACAACGTATAGTGATGTGTAAGTTGTAGTATGATAAAAGAGACAGCAAGGCTATCCATTGTCAAAACAGTCCAAAATAGTTATTTTCGTATCGAGGGCGCAAAGCAGATGATTGCAGCGAGGGCGAGATTAGGGAAACCGATGGGATCTGAAGCGCCCGAGGCAAAGCCGAGGTCGCGGGAGGATCGCCGAGGTTTCCCTAATCTCGTCCAAGCTACAATCACCTTGCGCCCGTGGTACGAACAACGTTTTTTGTCCTACTTGCATGGTAAGTATGGCATTGAGAGCACAAGCGGCAAAACCTTCAGCTAATTAACAATTAATGAACATATTGTATAAATACCATAAAAATTTGTGTTATGTAATACAACTGCGCATGTTTTCGTAACTTTTGCGCCCGTTCCTCTGACGTCAGCGGGCGGGAAAGTATTTTGCCCCCGCTTCTATGACGTCAGCGGGTGGGAATGTATTTTGCGCCCGATTCGGTGACGTCAGCGGGCGGAAATGTATTTTGCACCCGCTTACCCTACCCCCGGGCGGGAATGACTCACTTTGCACCCGCATTAAGTGCCCGAAATGACATACTTTCCGTGCATGTAGGACAAAAAGTTATTTTCGTATCAAGGGCTCAAAATAGGTAATTGCAGCGAGGGCGAGATTCGTCCTACCTGCGCATGGAAAGTATGCGACATTAAGGGCACAAACTGCGCTGAAACCTCAGCCATCAGTCAGCCAATCAACGATTAATCAACTAATTCCGGACAGGATATTTAAATAAAGATTAATTAAATCTGGCACAAGGTCCTCATGGAACTTCAATGAAAACAGTTATGCATGCGCAGAAGTGTGTTATGAAATTATACATACGTGTTAATTTTCTACGTATCTATACTAGTTTTCCAGTACGCATGTGTCACTAGCATACAAGACTACTGCGCTTATTTGACTGTCACAGAAAATCACTGCGCATATGTAATTATCATGAAAAAACTTCAGCGCATTTGTTACAAGCAAACAAAACTACTACGTATATGTGTTAATAACTTGCTCCCACTTACCCTACGCCTGGACGGGAATCATTTACATTGCTCCGCCCGCATTAAGTGCCCAAAATGACATACTTTCCGTGCATATTTTAATTTTTGCTGTTGAATTTTTTTTGACTGAACGTTTGCCAACATTATTGGCAAAGGATAGCCTCGTCGTGAAAATCGTCCTTCAAGGCGATTCGATTCATCTCATTGTAAAATAAGCCTATAAACGTATGTCCCTATATAAAAGATATTCTTTTGCTTAGATGGTCTTTTGGAATTTTACTATGGGAAATAGTTACATTAGGGTCCAATCCATATCCTGGTATACCAACAAATAAAGTTTTGCAAATGTTAAACTCCGGCTACAGAATGGAAAAACCTTTGAATTGTGGAGTCTATTTGTAAGTAATCTCTCTTATTTTTAAACTAAAGGTGCTTATATACATACTTTTTCATAAAAAAGATATTCATTATCTCTCTCATTCTTCTAACGATGGCAAAAGTTTGTCTCTGTTCATGTTTTTCACCATGAAAATCGAGAAAATTGCCAAGAAACAAACAAACACATCCCACACAGCACCGGAAATCCCCTGAATTTTCCCTGAATATTGGTCCAATTTCCCAAATATTGAAAACTAATATTCAGGAAAGCTTCGTGGAAGCATTAAAATGTCCGCCATGGAGAATATTGGACGCGAAATTCCCCTAAAAATGTATCTCTCACTTTTAGGGTGAAATCAGATGGATGTGTCAAACGTTGCGTCATAATAAGAAAGAAAAAGACGCAGATATGTTTCTATCTCTTTCTATCTCATTACGTCGCAACGTTTGACGCTAACATTTGATTTCACCCTTAGGGAATTTCCGCATTTAATATTCTGCCGTACTAAGGAAAAACTTAGGCAAACGACATTTTGCCGAAAAATGAGTTTTTGGTATCAATGGATTCGTTGAAAAAAACTGCACCTGTTAGGGGCCATCCATAAATTACGTAACGTTTCTTAGGGGGGGGGGGGGTCAAGCAGTTTGTTACGACCAGCAGAAAAAATGGCACTAATGTATGTAACGACGTGTTACATGGGGGTGGGGGGGGGGTCTGAAATTAAAAAAACCGTGTTACGTAATTTATGGATGGCCCCTTAGTTATAGTTTAAATCATTTTTTAAAATTATTTGTTGTAAAAAATTAATATTAAAAATCTTAGAAACTCTAGAAAATGAAAAAATACTTGATAAAAACTTAACCAAAGTGCTTTGCTCCCCGGTTGTAAGTCCGTGTACAAGATCATCTACTGAACTTGTACATGATTCTGCATAAAATCATGCACAGGTGCATTAACTTGTCTTTTTGTTGCGTAGGATGTGAAAACCTGCTACCAGGTACCCTGTAGCCCGAACTGCCGGGTTATGCGGGGGTGGCGATGTTCTATTGACGCGCTAAAAACACACCCTTACTAGAGGCCTTAAGGCCACTCCCGGCTAGCACTTTCCGTACGTATCGCCATCAGAAGTGGTCTTATACCCCATCGCTACCGCCTATGCGGCTTTCGCCCTCCAAATCGGGACCTCCTTACATTAACGGAGATCTGAGCCTTCAAGCAGCGAGAGGTTGCTTGAGGATCCAGACTGTCCGTCAATTACCTTTATCGACGACTTTGCGCATCTACCTTCTTTGCCTCTTCAAAAGCTTTTCTGAAGACGGCACACTTTCCCGAACCAGGGACGTGACACGTGTCTGGTTCGTCAGCTCCTGCCTCCTTGCACAAAAAACAGCAAGTGGATTTCCAACAACATGCCAAGGCCTTCGAGCCTCTTTGCTTCCTGACGGTCTGTCACAACGACCGCGAGCTTTACACCCCGATTGTTGGGGCCCAGAACCGTCACTTGCCGCTTCTCGTTCGGCGTTTGAAGAGCTGCCTCAAGTGCAGCGACCACATCCTGCTTTTCTTTTAGATTGTCAAGGTCGCGGATTTCCAGAGTTATCCTCTAATTCTCCGGTCCCTTGACTTCTCCCATGCCCTTTACTACGTCCTTTACCTTCTCAACAAAGGCCTTTCGGTCTGAATCTCCTCCCAATTTTAGAAGGAGATTCCCCGACTTTGCTGGTCTTGCCTCCACGACCGTGGATTGGCAAGAGCCAGGATCGACATCCTTTTTGAGTTTGCCAAGACCAGATGCGAACGTCTGTTCCTGTCAAACTCTAACTACCAACGTCTTATTCTTGGGGCTACTCGGCACCCCAGAGGTTCTCAGTACCGATTCATTCGGTACGCGTGCGAGCTTTTCTCTTGCACTTCAGGACTTGGCTTTGCATTGCCCTAGCCTGGAACTTCTCTCGTATTCTCCTCCTTTCCTGCCTAGCCTCATCGGTTATTTTATAACCTTCATAAAACTTGAGGTCTGTCTGAGCAGCCTCCTCGTGCTTATCCTTTAGGTCGGAGATTCATTTTCCGAATTTCTTCAGACCGCTTTGAATCTCCCTTGCGACATTTCTCTGGACCTTAAGCTTCTCCATCATGACCTTAAGTTCTATCTCCATCAAAGAGAAAATTTTGCCTTTCTCCGAGCGCAACCTATTGCACTCGTCCCGGTCTCTTTCGCTTAACTCGAGGTCTTCAGCTGTAGCGTGGTTAAATATACTGCCACAGCTGCTGACACTCTTCGCACTTTCTCGCCTAGATCTGAGGCGTTCGTCCACCCTTAAACGCGATGGACCTGGCGTTTGACCGTCCCGGCTAGCAGCATTCGATGCCGTCGAAGCGGCTCCACTCTCACCTGGGCGCCTATCATCTTTTTTTGTTTTTGTCAGAATTTAAATCATCCAAGTGATTCCTACGAGCCTTGGAGAAAAAAACGGTCCACCCACACAAAGCTCCGATGTGTGGGTAAAGCATTTGTACACTAGGATGGCGCCCGATATCCTAGCACCGCTCGCGATACCTCCGAACGTGTCACTGGCGACGACAGTGCGTCCGCTACCCAGGTCGCCGGCATCAGCAACCGACGCCTGTGCTTTACAGACTCCAAATTGAAGAGCACGTAGGTTGGGTGACTTTTGCATCATCCCCGCCAGCTTCACGGCGGATTTTGTAACTCTGGTACCAGCCATCTCTATCTCTCGGCACAGTGTGGAACCTTAGATTGGGTTAGGTGTCGTTAGTCAGATCGGTCAGACAACCGGTCCATCGGGCGCCAACCTTAGTTCGAGACTACTCCACACCAACTTAGAAAAACCAAGAGGCATGAGAGTCCTAGTCCTCCTAGAATCCATGTCGTCCACAGCTGACGAGGATAGTTAGTCCACATTTGGAATGCGAATTAACATCATCCGCACAGGATAGCTAGTGCACAGGTTTTAAAAACGGCGGCTACCCGAATTAACGGGGCCCAGTTCATTTCCCTGTGCCCAAACTCACCAGACATCGGGAGTCGATGAGTTCCGGGAAGAGCCGAACAGCTCGTCTAGTGATGGCGTCCAAAGGACAAGCGCCTGGCCGGTCCTAAGCCCCCTAACCACGACAAGGGGACACCACAAGGGGGCATTAACTTGTCTTGTGCATGAACTTGTGAATGGACAACACGTAAATTTGGAACAACAAACGTGTACATTTTTATGCACGCACAATGAAATCTGATACAAGAACATGTGCATGAACGTGCAAATGTTCATGCACATAATTTTCTATGCTTTAAATATTATTAACAAATGTTACTTGTTTTATAGTGGTCCTCTACCTTTTATAGCCATTAAAATCTACTGCACATGTGCATGAACGCGAGGGGCTTTTCACTTAGGAAATCAACGTAAAATCTTGTGAGATTCTTTGTCAACGCACAGCGGACTCTGACTGCAATTCGTGAGATTCCCCGTCAAGTTCCGTTAAAGTCACGTCGAAGTCCCGTTAAAGTCTCGTTGGAGTCCGCAGAATTCAACGCATTGCTTTGTCAGAATCTGTCATGCAACGATCAAATGAATTTTACGAAATTCGAAGTGAGAAACCCCTCGCATGAACGTGCAAATGTTCATACACATAATTTTCTATACTTTAAATATTATTAACAAATGTTATTTGTTTTATAGTGGTCCTCTACCTTTTATAGCCATTAAAATCTACTTCGCACGTTCGTTGTTCCAAATTCATGTGTTGACCATTCGCAAGTTCATGCACAAAACAAGTCAATGCACCTGTGCATGATTTTATCCAGAATCATGTACAAGTTCAGTAGATGATCGTGTACACGGATTTACAACAGGGTAGAGTATAAGATCACACGTAAAAAACTGGAGTTCAACTTACTTTAACTGGAGTAATGGGAATCACAAAAAATAATAATATATCCCACACAGCACCGGAACTTTCCTGAACATTTCCAACATTAAGGGAAGTTTCAAAACTTTCAGTAAGTTTTCTGGAAGCTCCAGAACTTCCCTGAAGGTTGGAAATTTTCAGGGAAGTTCCGGTGCTGTGTGGGATAGGGCAGCTACAGCCTGGAGTAAAGGTTAACACAATTTCGATTGTCAGCTGAGTAGAGCGCTACCGCGCATGCTCACGCAACTCACGTATCTCATAACTGTAGCTACATTCACTTCAGTTGAGGCTGCTGTCACCACAGTCTGGAGTATTTTGACTTCTAGTTTTCTGGAGTAGATGCAGTTCCAGTATTTTTTTACGTGCAGAAGGAACGACTTAGGCAAAGTTACTCGTGTGTTATTTGTATTGAAAACGTGGTCGAAGCTGAGCACTGCTTACGAAATAAAAACTACGCAGACGACATGCTTGTAAACCCATGGCATTTGCCTAAGTACTTCCATCAAAAAGTGAGTCGAGCGGACTACGCAACCGACATTCGGCAATACACAGAAAGTGACGTCACTCACGTCATTGGCGTTTGCCTAAGTTCTTCCATCCGATCAGGGGTCCGCGCTCGCCTACCTATTTAAATAACTCGCAAGTCAATTTTTTCATATAATTTGTTTAAACAATTAACTTTTGATTACAGAATTAAATAGGACACTATCATTTTAAACAGTAGGTGAAGTTAAAATGAACAATTTTTTAGTCTATATCAGGGTTCTTAATGTAAACAGTTTTTCTTGATTTTCTCAGTTCGACCAAAATGTCGTTTGCCTAAGTTTTTCCTTAGTACGGCAGTATTCCTTCAATATATTCATAGTATTCGTAAATTCACTGTACATGATGCGCACTGGTCGAACTTGGTTTCTGTGACACTTACGGCTCCACAGTAGTGTTTAATTTTTTAAAATCCTACAGGTGTCAAATATAACAAATAATTTTGAACAGTCACCAGATAAAAAAAAATTTAGAAATTTTTTTTAACTTTCCCTGAATATTTTAGGAAATTCAGGGAAATTCAGGGAATTTCCTTGCTGTTTGGGATGCCACTGACAAAAGAATAAGAGATGAGATGAATGCCTTTTTTACAGAAGGTATATTCCAGTAAGAAGACAGTAATTGAAAAGTATTAAAATTTTTAAATGTTTTTTAATACGTTTTCTGTCCAATACATTTGTATCAGGTGACAGCACCTCTCTACTGTAGAAACGTGCGTGAGATCTGTCGGAAGAAGGTAGGTATGTACTTACATGTGTACGCATATAAGATCTCAGGTGACACAGACGAGATCTCGTCAGTGGCGGATCCAGACAAGGTTTTTGGAGGGGGTATTGCATGAGAGAGAAAGAGATAGCACTATGCTATCTCTCTCACTCTCATTGTTAAATATGAGGCTTTTGGGATGGGCCAAGCACCGCCCCCCCCCCTGGATCCGCCAATGAGACTCTGTCAAATATCGTATCGTACACTGAAAAAAATATTAATGTGAAAAACAACAATTTGGCTATAGTTGAGTCCATGTTAGTTAAAATGACAAGGATTCCTTGTTCAGTTAGCAACCAAAGAGAAGTTAATTCTAATAAATCAAACTTGTTCGACTTGTAATTTTTAAAACCAGAAAAAAATTTATAAAACAGTTGAAATATTACAATTTTCCAGTGTTGTGTATTGTGCTGATAAGAAAAAAATGGATACGTGTATTGGTTTTAACATAAATTTATTGCTACTAACTACCAATATTACATACAGAAAAAATATGCCTAACTTAAAACTACTGCCTAAGTTTACGTGTTATCGGTTTGAAATTTGAATGTCTAGTGTCCTATTCTGCTAAGCTAAGGGCTTCGTCCCGTTTTTCTCATTGTCTGAGTTCTAAGGAGAGGTAGACTAATTACCCCTACTCTAGTAATTTGATTAGGGACCAACGGACCTTCTCAATAGACTAATGAACTAAGCTCATTTATTTGTTTTCGTGGAAAAATTACAAGTACAAATTTACAATTCCTAAATCAGGAGTTTAGACCTACTTATCTATGTTATTCTAGGACTCTTAATACATTTCTAAATGATCAGACTGACACAAATCCTGTCTGATGAGAGGTTCCTTTAGGTAAATTATTGCACTGTAATAAATAATAATTTACATTCAACTTTACAGGAACGAAGCCTTTTACTCCTAAATCTCTTAAGAAAATTACAATCTGAATAATTTATATCTGTAGTAAATCTTGAATTTATAAATAAAATTTAACAATATAATGTCAATTGTTACTCCGTAACATGCCGGCCCCCTTGAACAGCTAAATGTTCAATAAAATCACTTCATGGTTTTAACACACTTTACTGAGTTTGTGTTATTTTTTAGTCCATTGAAAGAGGGCACACATATTTTAAAGCCCGTTTATAAATACCGGACCCTGTCTTAATAGTCACAGTCCCTACAATTCCGTCGGATCCTGGATGAATTGAGACAATGCGACCAAGCGGCCACTTCATTGGTGGTTGATTGTCTTCCTTGACTAGTATGAGCACGCCAGGTTTGATCGATGTTTGGTCAGTCGTAGATTGCCATTTGCTCCTGCAAATTAATTCATTAAGGTACTCCTTGTACCAGCGGTCCCAGAAGTGATGACGCATCTTTTGAGCAAGTTGCCAACAGCTCAGTCGGTGTTCTGGAACCTCGCGAAGATCTTCCGGTGGCAAGCTTATCAAAGAACTCCCGATAAGGAAATGAGCGGGAGTGAGAGGATTAAGATCATTAGGATCGGAAGATAGAGGCGTTAAAGGTCTGGAATTCAAGATTGATTCGATTTCTGTTACATATGTGTGAAGCTGCTCATAGGTCAATAAAGAGTTCCCTGCAACTCTGACAAAATGAAATTTAAAAGATTTTACAGCTGCCTCCCAGAGTCCGCCAAAGTGTGGAGCCCGGGGAGGAATGAAATGCCAAGACAGTCCCCTATTTGAAAGATAGTTTTGAGTCTCTTTGTTCGTTACTATGGTATTTATGGTTTTAAAAAGCTCTTTAATTTCGTTATTCGTTCCAACAAAGTTTGTAGCATTGTCGGAATGAATAGATTGTGACATGCCACGTCGTAAGAAAAATCTTTTCAAACATGCAAGAAATGATTCTGTTGTTAAATCGCTTGATAATTCAAGGTGGACTGCTTTGGTTGCGAAACAAACGAACACCGCAACATAAGTTTTAATTTTTGTTCGATTTCTATGCCGATGTTCTTTAATAAAAAACGGACCGCAAAAATCAACGCTCACATTAAGAAAAGGCTGGGAAAATGTTAAACGATTCTTTGGCAAATTTCCCATTAATTATTCAATTTCGCGAGGTTTTGCGGGAAAACATTGTGTGCACTGTCGGATAATATGTCTTGTAAGATTGCGACCGTCGATGGGCCAGTAAGACTCTCGTACTCCACACAGCGTGGAGTTTACTCCGGCATAGAAACGATTTATATGCTCATTATTGATTATTAATTTTGTTATGTGATGACCTTTCGGTAGTATAATTGGATGTTTTTTCGATTCTAGAGGGTCTGCAAGCGTCAAACGGCCTCCTACCTTAATGATACCTTGATCAAGAAAGGGGTTTAAAGAGATAAGACTACTGTCTTTTGAAATTAATTTATTGTTTGAGAGCGCATGTATTTCCTTTAAAAATACTTCTGACTGAACTAATTGAATAATTCGATCCTTAGCTAGCTTGAGTTCATTTTGTGACAAATTTGTTTTAGATCGCGAATTATCATTTTTGATTTTACAATTTGATATAAAACGTAGACAATACGCGACGACTCTTATTGTTTTTTGCGAAGTGCTATGTTTAGTCAAAATATTAACTTCACCTTGTGTTAATTTGAAAATAAAAATAGGTTTGGCCTTGCGAAGACCTGAGATTTCATTTGTTGGTATCTCTTTGTGAGGCCATTGTTCCTCATTCAATTGTAACCAGGAGGGACCGTGTTTCCAGGTTAGGTTTCGAGTAAATTCACGAGGACTGAGACCTCGCGAGAGCATATCAGAAGGATTATTTGCTGATGGTACATGTCGCCAATTTTCGGGTTCGGTTAAATTCTGTATTTTAGAAACTTGGTTTGCTACGAACGTTTCTAATAAATGAGAGGAAGTATTAATCCAACTTAAGGCTATCATCAAATCGGACCAAAAAAATGTTTTTGAGATTGGAATTTTTAAACAATGCATTGTTGTTTCATATAATTCTGATAACAAATAAGCTGCGCATAATTCAAGCCTAGGTAGTGATGTGGAATTAATTGGAGCGACTCAAGATTTTGAACACACTAATGATACCTGATTCTGACCATTGCTATCGGTGGAACGAATGTACAAACACGCACCGTATGCCTTCTCGCTGGCATCGCAAAATCCTTGTTCCTGAATTTCCGTGAAATTTTCAACAGTAATGCATCGTTTGAAACGAACATCGATGAGACAAGTTAATTGTTTTAAATATTATAACCACGTGTTTTGCAAATCTATAGGAAGAGGCTCATCCCAACCTAAATTAAGCTTCCAAAGTTGTTGAATTAATAATTTCCCTATAACAATTACTGGACCTAACATTCCTAAAGGGTCGTATAATTTTGCGCATTCTGAGAGCACGGATCTTTTAGTTGCAATTTCCTCAGATTCTTCTAAATTAACAACGTATAAAAATTCGTCTGAAGTTAGATTCCAATGCAATCCCAATGTTTTTACAATATTTGACGGATCTAAAGGAAGATGTTCATCAATTAAATTATCTGCAAAATTAACGCATAAATTGGGATCATTGGAAACCCACTTTCTCAATGTAAAGCCAGCTTTGGATAATAAAGAAATTAATTCGTTTCTAATCTCAAGAGTTTCTTGTAAAGTTTTCGCGCTTGATAAAAAATCATCGACGTAAAAATCGTTCTTTAAAAATTGCGCGGCAATTGGAAAATTTTGTTCTTCATCATTCGCGAGCTGGTGAAGAGTACGTATTGCTAGATAAGGAGCACTGGCGATACCAAAGGTGACTCTATTAAGAGAATAAATTTTAATTGGTTTATCTGGACTAGATCGCCATACAATTTTTTGAAATTTTTCATCTTCTGGCGAAACTAAAATTTGACGGTACATTTGTCGAATGTCAGCCGTTAAAGCGTAAGGAAATGCTCTGAAGCGAGCAATAATTGAATAAAGATTATCTTGGATTGTAGGACCAACTCTAAGAGCATCATTCAAAGAAACTCCGCTGGACGTTTTAGCGGATGCATCAAAAACGACTCTTGTTTTTGTCGTACAACTGTCATTTTTGATAACTGCATGGTGGGGTAAAAAATATCATGCGCTTAAATCATTTTTGTTATTGACTAATCTCATGTGACCCTCATCTAAGTAGTTTTGGATGCATTCAGAATATGCGGAATGGAATTCTGAGTCTTTCGCGAATTTTCTTTCAAGAGCATAGAAACGTTGGAAAGCAATATTTCGCGAATCTCCTAACAATTTCTGTTTATCGTTAAAAGGTAATGCGACCTGATACCGACCTATTTCGTCACGGCATGTTGTTCTGAGATAATGATCTTCAACAGCCTTTTCTTCCTCTGAAAACTTCTGAGTAGCGACTTCGCTTCCTAACTCCCACAAAATTGGTAATTCTTGAAATTTAATTAAATTACACTGAACGTCATTGGATTGACTAGGCCCTGCCTTTAAATTTAATCTGCGCGGTTTCGTATATAAACCTGAAAATACCCAACCTAAATCTGTCTCCTGTAAAACTGCCCTTTGACCGAGAATGTTTAACTTTCCAGCCCTCAAAAGATTATAAAAATATTCAGCTCCGATCAAAATATCGATTTCAGATGGCTGATGGAATTGAGGGACTGCTAAAAATATTTCTGGTGGTATTTTTAATGAATTTCTATCGATTGGCATAGCAGGCATTGGATCAGAAATTTCTTGAAATATAAAAAATGATAATTGGAGAGTAACCTCGTCATCATATAATGATTTTATTTTAGTTGAAGTCATGTGTTTGACTTTAGATCGAAGGTTTACGACACCCTTTAGTTTTACATTGACATTTGATTTTTGAAGGTTAAGAGATTTTGCAAAGCTTTCCGAGATTGAGCAACATTGAGAACCGCCATCTAAAAATGCTCGGCAAGTTCTATAATTGCCTTGAGCATCTAAAATTTAAACAATAGCCGTACCTAAAATTACTTGTGATTGAAAGGAACTTTTGTAAGTGGTAGTTGCAATTGTTACTGTTTCAGATATTGGTTCCTGTTCCGGTTTATCATTATTAAAATGCAAAAGAGAATTGTGTCGTTTGTGACATTTACGACAAGTAGAACGACGACAGTCTAATGTTCGATGATTACTAAGAAAGCAATTATGACAAATTGAAAATCCCTTTACTTTTTCGTATCGCTGCAATGGCGACATATTTAAAAATTGCTCACAAAAATAAAGCATGTGATTTTTCAAACATAGCGGGCATGGAGGAGGTTGAGATTGTGATTTTTTCTCGCTTGAATTAACCGTGGTTGGCATGCATGCAGTAGAATTATTACGTGAATTAGAACGCTTTGAATTGTTTTTCAAAGCAATAAATTTTGGACCTTGATTTAACTTGTAAGATGACTGAGAATTTTCTATCAACGCACGATGCTCTAAGAATAATATCATTTCCGGAAAGGTAGGAAGCTTTGTACTGCCCACAGACTCTTCTTACCTTTCGCGTGTGTAGTCGTTATTCAATTTTTCGCATACAATATGAATTAACAACGAATACCACTGATCCACCGGCTGATCTAAAGCTCTCAACGCTCGGAGTCTTTTTTGTACATTATCTAACAATGCACGTATTGACACCTCTTTAGACATGTTTTGAAATTCAAATAGAGCTCTAATGTGACTTTCCACAATATATTTACGATTATCGTACCGATTTTTCAACAACTCCCACGCGACGGAATAATTTTGACTGGTAGTTTCGAGAGACGCAATGAGTTCCGCTGCTTCATCTTTCAAGCATGCCTTTAAATAATGAAACTTTTAGATTGAAGATAAAACAGGATTATCATGACACATGGATTTGAATGAATCGTGAAAGGTTAGCCATGTGTCATAATTACCTTGAAATGTAGGTGTTTGAATTTTTGGAAGCTCAAAGCGTGAATAAATTCCAGCCGAAATTTCATTTAATCTTGCACAGTTTTCTGTCGCGGAACCGGATGCAGACGTTGATTGAATTGGTACCGTTATAGTGTTAGTTTCCTCGCGGTTAATGATTCGATTGACTTGATTATTCGTATCGATTATTGAAGTAGCAACGTTTGGCAAAACTACACTATCTTTGTTTAGAAATTTTTTAAATAAACCACTGATTGCATGGTATCGATTTTCAAAGGATGTTCGTTCTGTTTCATGACCCGCAGATTCCGTCTCCTCCGGTAGAAGATTTTCTATATCAGTTTGAATGCTATCAAATTATTCCCAAGGTGGGACATGTTTCTTAAAACGTTCTTGCAAATTAAGAGACTCTAAATCGGACGTTTCATTGATTGTAGCTAAAAAGGTTTCTGAACATGTTAACAATCTTTTAATGTTACCGCGTTTTTTCTTTTGAGCTTTAACTTCTTCACTCGCCATATTAATGATTTATATGAAAGATTCACACATAGAATAACAAAGAATTTTCAAAAATTACGAAAGGATTGTAGAAAAATGGAATTATGTGAGTTCTTTGACTTACTTGGAAATCCTCTATCATGAAGATGTTGTAGATGATGTCTTCGCGTGATGTGAACCTCTGCTCCGAATCTCCTGGCGGACTTCTAAGTAGACCTTGGTGATGTTAACAGCTCGATTGATGAGTATCAAGATAATGTTTTTACGAATTTGATTGTTTTCACTAGACCGATTGAACTTGCAGCGTAGACTTTTTTCTGTATTTGAATTCTAACAGTCACAATCACTTGATTTTTTCCCGGAATATAACACACAACGAGTTTCATTGCTTACTGTCTTTGTCTATATAGTGGAAAATTTGATCGTAATATAGAATCGATTATTGCAATCCACTTCACTCGAGTCTCTATATTCGGGTTTCACAACACTCTTGCACGAAAAGTTGCCGGAATAAAAGTATCCGGCTCGAAGGACCAAAAAATGTTGTGTATTGTGCTGATCAGAAAAAAATGGATACGTGTATTGGTTTTAACATAAATTTATTGCTATTAACTTCCAATATTACATACAGAAAAAATATGCCTAACTTGAAACTACTGCCTAAGTTTACGTGTTATCGGTTTGAAATTTGAATGTCTAGTGTCCTATTCTGCTAAGCTAAGGGCTTCGTCCCGTTTTTCTCATTGTCTGAGTTCTAAGGAGAGGGAGACTAATTACCCCTACTCTAGTAAGTTGAGGAGGGACCAACGGACCTTCTCAATAGACTAATGAACTAAGCTCATTTAGCTGTTTTCGTGGAAAAATTACAAGTACAAATTTACAATTCCTAAATCAGGAGTTTAGACCTACTTATCTATGTTATTCTAGGACTCTTAATACATTTCTAAATGATCAGACTGACACAAATCCTGTCTGATGAGAGGTCCCTTTAGGTAAATTATTGCACTGTAATAAATATTAATTTACATTTAACTTTACAGGAACGAAGCCTTTTACTCCTAAATCTCTTAAGAAAATTACAATCTGAATAATTTATATCTGTAGTAAATCTTGAATTTATAAATAAAATTTAACAATATAATGTCAATTGTTACTCCGTAACACCCAGTGCAAATAAGTTACTTTGTGTCAATTAATCTTTAAAATAATACCAAAGTTTACTAAAGTTTTAATAGTTTTTTCTGAAAATGTCAAATCGACATAACCTTAAAATATATGGCGAACAAAACTGGTATTATTTACCTTAACCACTAATGTTTGAAAGAGAGAAAGTATTGACAAATGTATTTTAGATAATAAAGAACTAATTGCAGTAATAAAAGCAGTCGATCGTACAATTTTTGGTGTTAATATAATATAATTCCTAATTACTTAGAGTACAAATTATCTTTGTTATTTTAACTAACCTCAACTAGCTGACGCCTTAACTAACAAGGAAAAATGGTTGATTCCTAGTAGACGGGTGCAAGGGAGTTTTTTCAGTGTATTGTATCGTGCGCAGCCTTAGTTTTCTACTGTTTTCTATGGCAGCTAGAGCTGCGCACAACTTTTCTACGAGGAAGGTATGCCTGTAGTAACATTTATAAATGTTGAAAAAAGTTTATTTTTTAATTTTTTAAATTATACGAGAAAATTTGTTGCAAACTTTGTGCATACTTACTAAGAAGACTTTCGGAAAATTTACATTCATAACTTTCTGGAAGCAAACATCGGAAATTATAAAGCGGAGGACATTTATAGTTTCCATGAAGCTAACAGGAAACTAACAGTGTTAGCTAACAAACTTAACACGGTGAGTTTTCTGTTAGCTTTCTGGAAAGCTGGGTGCTATTTGGGCTTTTTGTTATTGAGTACGTGACAAATCTTGAATTTTCCAGATTATTCCCAGATAGCACCCAAATTTCCGGGAAATTTCCAGGAAACTCCCTGGAAATAGAACTTCCCTGGGAAATTTCCTGGAAACTCCCTGGGAAATTTCCTGGAAACTCCCTGGGAAATTTCCTGGAAACTTCCCTTGGAAGTTTCCCGTAACTTCCAGTTATCTATCTTTTTAATTTGATTCTAAATATTTTAAATTTATTTAAATTTAAATATTTATAATTTCAAACATTCTAAGGGTGAAATCAGATGAATGCGTGAAACTCTGCGTCATAATAAGAAAGAAAAAACACAAATATATTTCTATCTCTTTCTATCTCATCACGACGCAACGTTTGACACATCCATCTGATTTCACCCTAAGTATTTTAATTCTAAATTTCCTGGAAATATTCAATACTTTATATAAAAAATAGTTAATTGCAAGTTTCCAGGAAGTTTCCGGGAAGTTTTCAAGTGAAGTTTCCAAGAGAGGCTTCCGGGAAGTTTTCGAGGAAAGCTTCCTAGGAGAAGGACATTTCGCTATTTCCAAGAAATTTCCTGGAAAGTTCCGAACTTACCACGGGAAAATTCCCGGAAACTTCTGGGAAATTCGGGTGCTATTTGGGTTAAGGGGGTCTTCTACTCTCCAGGCCCGAAATTGAGTGGTTTTTTTAGGAATTAATTGTAAAGGATCTACTGAATATTTTTTAACAAATTTTCTTTTTTTTTCAAGATACATCCTTTAACTTCGAAATTTTATTGTTCATGATGAAAGAAAAAAATGGTGGTGACATTGAGATGCCCTTGAGTAAACGCGTTTCAGAAATGCAAGGGTCCCGCTTGAGTCATGATTTTGCCACTGCCCAGTGGGCAAAAAAAAACCAAAAGACATCCTTAAGACGTCTTTTGGAAATAAAAGCCGAAATTGGACATGTGTGCCCACTGGGTGGGTTAGTCCAAAATTAAAAAATGAATTTTTTTATGTTTATAGTTACGCTGACTATTTTTTCCGGTGACAGATTTTTTTTATTTTGCATTTTGTCCAAATTTTTTTACTTTTTTTTTCGACTTTTATGGGCTATAAAAAAGACGGAAAAAAAATTTGAAAATCGTACACGGGAAAAAAAAGCTGCATCATTTCTGAGTAATTTAAAAAAAATTAAAATCGGACCATTTTTACTATATATAAAGTGTTACTCAGCAGCTTCAAAAACACTACTTTCGGGAAAGCGAGTTTAAAGTTAACACATGGTGTATAACTTGATTGTATATAGTAACTTATGAGTTAATCTGCTAATATTGGGTCCGTACAAGGTTTTTTGTTTTTATAGGGGTCTTTAGACATCAGCAAAGATAAAAAAATTATAAATTGGTAATTTGTTGATAATGGAATCATTATAGATAAACAAATGTTACAAATGAACAAAAATTCGTGGGTTTTTTCGGTTCCCAGAAACATGCAAAAGAACGTGATTCTCACGAAATCCTTCCTGTGGCGTATTCTCAGATACATATAAATTAAAATAAAAAAGAAAAAAATTTTTTTTTTTAAACCCCGAGAGTAGAAGACCCCCTTAAGGTTTAATAGATATTTGATAAAGGATTTAAAGAACATAAAAGTAAACTGTTGTTAAACATTATTTAAATATATAAATGCAAAAACTTATATCGCAGTAAATGTGTATTTTCTACATTGGCGGATCCAGGGGGGGGGCCACGGGTGTTTGCCCCCCCCCCAAAAAAAGCCTCATATTTAACAATGAGAGTGAGAGAGATAGCACTATAGTGCTATCTCTTTCTCTCTCATGCAATACCCCCTCCAAAAACCTTGTCTAGATCCGCCACTGATTTTCTATTTCGTTTATAGAAAAAGACAGTTGTACTGTCTGTCTTTTTCTAACGCATAGTTTATACTAGCGTGTATTTTTATGTCAGACCATTGTAGACTCAATGTACGCTCCCAGCTCGGCGTCTGCCTGCCTGCGCGTGCAACCGACATGAGAGAAAAGAAGACGGAAATATAGTTCTGTCTTTTTCTCTCTCATATCGGTTGCACGCGCAGGCAGGCAGACGTCGAGCTGGGAGCGTACCTTCACTCTCAGGGCGCAATTACATGTCTGCGTCGAACGCTGCGTTTTTGCGTTGAATAGTAAGAGAGTGGAAGACAGAAATATAGTCACATCTTTGTCCCTCTCACCATTCAACGCACAAACGCAACGTTCGACGCAGCATGTAATTGCGCCCTCAGGATTAATCCGAACAAACCTGTAAAATACAACGGCAACGCTATTGGAGAATATTTTGTAGACTATCCAAATTTTTTTCAAGCGTATCTGTTTTTTTTTTTTTTTGATTGATATGATTTAAATATAAATAATATATTTTTTTGTTTAAGGTATAAAATAATGCATTCTTGTTGGGAAACGAAACCTATATCCAGACCAAACTTCACTGAACTAAAAGATCAACTGAATGCTCTCTTGAATTCTGTTACAAGTTCAAGATATTTTAATGTAACTGACGTACTCAACGATAATTTAATTTAAGATAATATGAAATATAACATACGTGTCAGTGGCGTTATTTCCTGGAAAAAGTATTTGGTTTGTTTTAAATAAATTGTCAAAGTGCAAATTTTTACCAAAGGAGAGGAAAGTCTTTGACAAACACTGTCGATTTGTCCATCGATCGTCCTTAAGAACAAAGAACATTTGAAAAAAAATCGTTTTACAAATTTTATTTTATATATTTCATATATTACTAATTTATTATAAATAATTACATATATTTTTTACACATAAAGAAATGAGATATAAAACACTGACGATAATAAGATATCTAAAATAAAGAATGTGCCTTTAACATAATTTAATAAGACTTAAAATTTTTACTGAGAAACCCTAAAATTAAAAATTCTTTTATTTTTTTCATTACGAACAAAAGAGAAAAGCATAATAAAAACATTAAAGGTTACAACTTAAACTAAAAAATGGGAATTTCATTTATTTTTTAATAATAATATCATGAACATGAAGACTAGAATAAGGAGGTGAAATGAGTGGAGTGGGGGTGTCCACAGAAGCAGGCCAAACAGTAGGCGCCTCTTTTCGGTTCGGGCTTTGCTCAGTAACGAATTTGAGTTTTCTGCGCACGAAGAGGGAGAAGGGAGAAGCAGCTGTTGATCAGCTCGCTTTTCCCTTCTCTTGTTTCTCCCTCTTACGTGCGCAGAAAACTAAAATTCGTTACTGAGCAAAGCCCGAACCAAAAAGAGGCGCCTACTGGCTAGCCTGTTTGCCGCGCCACCGTTCCCTGTGGTAAAACTATCTAATTTCACCTCCTTATTCTAGTCTTCATGATCATGAAGTAGGATAAGGAGATGAAACGGCTGTAGTTTGTCGCGGGAAAACTTGACATCAATCAGGGGGGTCCCAGTAGTACAGGTCTCTTTTTCCCTGTTGACAACAGCACTTGCTGTGGTGATTTTTGTAACTATAATTTATCACGTAACCATATCACATGAACATAAGACACAGCCACGCACACAACGAAAATTAATTCTACTTTTCCCCTGAAGGGGCGCATAGTCGGCAGGGAAAAAGCAAAGTTGTCTACTGTGACCCCCCTATATGGAGACCAGTAAAAATACATCGTTTCCAAGACGTTTCATCTCCTTATCCTACTTCATGAATAATATTAAAGATATACTTACACTGCACTATCCTTTGGTAATCCAAAAGAGGATATAATCCTCGACACATATGAGTGTAAGTCCCATTGTGACAACGCTTTACACCACAGTACAACATTATTTTTTTATTTTAATCAATTTTTCATTGATTATTCTTTTAAAATCCATAACAGTTTACTTGCACTGATAGCAAGTAAAAGCCACGGGTAGCGTATACGGTCACCTTCCACTCTCTACCCCCCTATCTACATGGAAGCTGATTCTGCGTCAGGGCGCAATTACATGTCTGCGTCGAACGCTGCGTTCTTGTGTTGTATGTTGAGAGTGACAAAGATGTGACTATACTTCTGTCTTTCTCTCTCTCAACATAGAACGCAATAACGCAACGTTCGACGCAGATATGTAATTGCGCCCTCAAGCGTCAAAACGCGCAATAAAGCCAATGAGAGAGAAAAGGACGGCAACAATAACAAACATTGTCTGTCATTGTCTCTCTCACAATTCTATGTTTATACGTTCCGCGTATTTACGCATAACCGCAGAATCAGCTTCTATGTAGATAGGGGGTACTATAACCCCCTATCTATCTACACCCCTGTTCATAAATGCTGTTCTTCCGGTTTATTGTTAGAACAATAAACAAACAATAAACCGGAAGGACAGCATTTATGAACAGGGGTGTACATGGAAGCCGATTCTGCGGTTATGCGTAAATACGCGGAACGTATAAACATAGAATTGTGAGAGAGACAATAACAGACAATGTTTGTTATTGTTGCCGTCCTTTTCTCTCTCATTGGCTTTATTGCGCGTTTTGACGCTTGACGCAGAATCAGCTTCCATGTAGATAGGGGGTAAGGGTGCCGTCTCATGCTAGGGATTAATGGATCAGGGATTAGAATAGACCAATCGGAAAATGCCTTCCAATGTGACCAATTATCAGATTGGTCTATTCTAATCCCTAATCCATTAATCCCTAGCATGAGACGGCACCCTAAGGATAAAATCCCATGTGAGCAGAAAGCGCAAAACCGAAAGCAGAAAATCATGAGAGTGAAGCCCAAAGCACAGTGAATACGGTTACGGGAGCAGGGCATGAGATAATAAAGGACAGAGACTATTTCTGTCCTTTTCTGTCTCATGCTTTGGTCCCGTACGCGTATTCAATCTGCTTAGGGCTTATGAGAGATAGGCATATATCACTGACTCTCTCACTCTCATGATTTCTGCTTTCGGTTTAACGCTTTCTGCCCACATGAGATTTTACCCTGACACCACTAGGGATGTAAAGTTACGAGTAACTTCGAGTTTTTACGTAAACTACGTGGATTTTTTACATTTGTAAATTACGTAACTTACCCCCCACTCCAAAAAAAAACACTGTTTGAAAGAATCAGAACTATGGATGGGGAGTGACCGTCATCTGACGTCAGGTGACCGATGACTGTCATCGGACCGTCAACATCTGTCATCGTGGACATCATCTTTTTTCGGGAATATGAAGTAAAATTTAGTGCAAATGAAGTCTAATAAAATTGTAAAAATTAATCTAAATTTGTTTTGTTTAAACGATATTTTACAATAATACATCAAACTAGCGTTAAGAATAAATAATATTTATTGTCGGTTAAAGATGCAACCCGATACACAAAGAGGGTCAAGAAGTAGGTATTAAACAGGAGCTGATTGACTGATGCATATGGAATTAAAAAAGTGACAATATTTGCACATAAAATGTTGCCAGGATACTTAAATGACAAAATAATAATGATTTATTATTTGCATTTGAGGATTTTTCAAGAATTATCACAAATTTGCGTCATCTTTAACAACGGTTTTGAGGTTAGATTTCTCAATTAATAGTAAGAACTTGGAAAACTGTATTATCTTTTACTTGCAGACCTCGCTAATGTTGTAAATGATTCAGGCGTTGTTTTTGTACTATTGTTAATTCTAAACATCAAGTGTAAATTCGTTAAAACTTGATTTATAACATGATTTCCTCGATGACGGTCCGATTTCCGATGACGAGTAATCGGACCGATGACGGTCATCTGACAAAGCGGTGCGCTGTCATCTTGGTCAGTGCACATCCCTAATCAGAACGTAAATTACGTGATGTAAATTACCTTTACATCCCTGTCAGAGCGTGAACGTCGAAAACACCCAGTGTCTCATCTTTGTTGTTGCTTGGCCATTTATCATAAATCATCTGTGTTCATTTCCAACCCTGGTGTCAAGAAAGTTAGGGCGCAATTACATGTCTGGGTCGAACGCTGCGTATTTGCGTTGAATAGTAGGGGAGAGAGAGACAGAAATATAGTCACATCCTTGTTCCTCTCACCATTCAACGCAAAAACGCAACGTTCGACGGAGACATGTAATTGCGCCCTTAGTTGAAAAGTGCATTAACAGAAGTGTGTTCGTACCCTAAATTATTAAATAATATAATATTCATGTAAACAACCGCATAAATAACTTCGTTTAATTTATGTACCGAACCCTGATTGCACTTAGAAGCAAGATACGACTACAAACTGAGTTATAAATAATGTTTTTAAATATTGCAAGTTGAATTATATAAGACTATTCCTTCTTTAACAATAATAAATAAAAAGTAAAAAAAAACTTTGCATATAAAAAAGTTTATTCTTGTCTTTAAGAATCTGTGGTTTAAGATTCATTGTGTCGTTTATAGTTTCACTTCAGTGTATGGAAAGTGTATCTTTGAGATTTGTAATATTTGAACTTTTAAATCACCAAATTTGTGATCTTTTTAAAAGGTATATACTAGTTTTTATAATACGTATTAGTGTGTGCTATTACAAAACAGAGAAAAATAGTTTTTTTTTAAATGTGTACAATGTAAAGTGAGTTTTAAAATGTCCTATATATATTTTTTTTCTTTCTTTTTTAATCATTTTTTATAGTGTTTACTATTTTTACAAATCTCTTAAATACTTGAGCTATTTTTTCTGTGTTTTTCTTTTGAATTGATATACAAATTAATTAAAAGTAAAAGTGTAACCTTGAAAAAAAGTATTGTTCTTCAAAAAACAATGAGTGGTAGGTATTTTTACTTCCTTTTTGAGTACAGGTTCTTTGTATCTAGCAACTAGCAATTATATTCCTATCTTCTTGTTGTAAAATCATATTAGTTTATAGCATAAAAGTTGTGTAAGGATGGGATAGGGTATAATTGCTACTATATTGAAAACAAAAATTTCCTATATTTTTCGTAACTACGTGTTTATTGTTTTAGAGTATTTATTTTCATTTTAATTGAATCAATAATTCCTTAAATATTACATTTAATAATTTCGAACACCATGATTAAGGTCAATGAAAATGTATAGTAACTTTGAATTAAAGAATATGATTGATAGTATCGTGGATGTAGTATAACCAAAGATTTATAAGGTTATGTGACGCAATTAAACAGTTAGCTTCTGTGTTCGTAGTAAAAGCCTGAAAATAATGAGAACGTGCAGAAGTAACTTTCAGTAGAGACATCGCTTTTTTTAAAAGGGTTCGATTAGGGATTTTGGAAGATCAGAATAGTAAACAACGATATGATATTTTTTTAACAGTTTATGTTTCCAAATACTTATACGATAATTTGGGTCCTTAATTGTGTTTATTATATCCCAAAGATTATAAAATTTATTTTATTTTCTCAATTAAGGGTACTAGCTCTCTGTATTTTTTTGCAGTAAGATTCCGAAATTTAACTATTTTGACATAGCGTCCGCCATGACAGTCATGGCGGACAATGTATTGAGTGTAATATGTCAAAATTCTAGGTTTCTATTGAATATTGTATAAAAAATACTGCGAGCTAATACCTCTAATAGAGAAAAAAAAATAAGTTCTGAACTCGTTGGGAGATGACAAATAAAAATAAAGACCCTAACTTTGGTATAAGTGTTTGGAATTTAAGAAGAAAATTGTTAAATATGAACTGCTAAAAAACTTATTTTAATGTTTACATTTCTAATTTTCAAAAACCCTAATTGTGCTCAGGTCTTAACCTAACAAGTCGCTAAGAAACTTCTCTAAGGTTAAATTGTATGCATTTTCAATGATAGTCAGTGAAACCTCGATTGATTAAATCGTTATCCGAAAATTTTACGTCTTATGAAATCTCAAAACATTACAAAATGTGAATTAGGTCGCGAAAAGTAAAATAATAGTTTTTGTATCAAAGAAACTTGTAATTAATTGTTTTAAATTAAAATGTGCATTTTTGTGGATAATAGTATTAAGTAAGGTTTAAAATAAATTTATTATACAATTTAAAACAGTTAGGTATTCTTAAACAGTAAATAATAATAATGATTTTCTTAAATACCACAGCAATCGAAGCATCCGCAGAAATTGTCACACTTGTCCTACATACCGAACAAAAATTTAGACAATTTTATATATTAGCATTGTCAACTGTATTATCATTTATTTCATAAAATTTACTTAAGAAACTTACATTTTTATTACAAAACATGTAAAATACATATATAATTTCATCGCAGATTAAGGATGATTAAACCCGTGAACAAAAATACTCTCACTTGATTTCAATATTGACGTTTCTCGGTCTTAAAAGACAAAATAAATTAGTTTATGTTATTTTATTTGAAATAATAGAGTGACACAAGTGGTGGAACTAAAATTTTGTTGCTATTGAAAAGAGTTAAACATTATTTTAAAAGTATTTTCAAAATCTGGAAAAATTATTAAAAAATAAGACAATTATATTACTAATATAATTATATTATATATTATTTTATTAATTTACATTTAATAATTATTTATTATTAATAATTAATTTAGCTCTTTTTTGTAGCAACAAAATTGGATTTCCACCACTTGTACCGTTCTATTATTTCTAATAAATCAATATTAACTAATTTATTTAGTTTTTTAAGACCGAGAAACGTCAATATTGAAATCAGCTGAGAGCACTTTTGTTCACAGGTTTGATGAGCCTTAAATTTTCTGAATAAGAAAATTAGAAACTTAGGTTTTCGTACATAAAATAAAACCTTGCATTATATGGTTTCGGTGTAGAATAATGTAAATGTGATTTTTAAATTTCGCGCAAATATATACTTGGTCATATCGTTTTCCATTTTGTAATTTATAATAGGAAAAAAAGATTTAGTTCCTTCATTATTTCAAACTTATTAAAAATAAAGCAAATTGCTTGTGTAGAAGAAAAAAAGTTTACCGTAGGTTACACGATTAAAAAGTTGAGAATCTATCGTCATCTCCTTTCATTATTCTCTGCTGCCTTTTATTTACTTATTCTCTGCTCAGTCTCAACCTCAACACTTTTGTATGAGTATATACGGCACTGCGCAGCGTTTAGTAGGCTCCAACAGCTGTTACAAGTGTTCTGACAGTTCATGTCGAAATAACTCCCTGTCCCTTTTTCATTATATACTTTCAATTAAAGTCGCTATAAGATAAAACCAATCTTATAACAAGAAAGTGCAAAAAAAACATTACGAAAAACATATAATCTACAGTAAGAAAGGTTCGTATGTGTAAGAATCTAGCTTTCTTTGTTCTTTTATTTAATGACAGATCATCCTCCTGTCAGATATAACCGCTCTCTCCTCCAACTTGTTTACCTATATGTTTATTAGCTAAATCATTTATCACTTTGTCTTCATTGAATCTTCATTTCTCCAATAATTCTTTCATAAATCGATTAAGTAATTTTTTTTGTAAAAAGTAACATTTTTCAAAAATCAATGTTTTTTATCTTCACTTTTTGCAGAAAAAATTTTCAGACTGTATAGATATTTCTTTATATTCATGTAAATTAACCTTAAATTATCTCTTATATGTAAAAAGATGTAATACCTAAATTTATCATTTATAGTAAAACTTAAAAAGTCTTATTATCGTCATTCCTGAAACTTTTAATATATAAATGTTTACATTAAATAATAAATATTTATTTATTTAAATTGTAATTTAACAAAACATTTTAGAATGCAAGATTAATAAAATATTGCCAAGGTTTACATAATTACTAAATACTGCATTATTTTTTTTATGTACCGACAAATATATTTTTAATTTTGTGCTTTATGTACAAATATGACGAACTCAATTTAAATAAAAAGTAGAAAACTATTATTTGAAGCGTTTTATCGTCATCGTCATCGTTAATAAACCTAATATTTGATATATTCATTAAAAAAATTTTGTTTACTGTAACACATTTTGTGAATTTAGTGTACACACGCAATTTGATTTGAATATTGTATATCCTAATAACAATTTTTGTACAAGAAGAGAGAAATTGACATACATTCAAATTTTAATTATAATATATTAATAAATTTCATGTACATTCATCTTATTTTTAACATAAGTATACTAATGATATATTATAATAATAGGGACCTCGCGCACCACCTATTTCCTAATTTTTATTTTTTAAGTTTTAATACAGTTTTAATTTCGAAAAAAATTAATTTAAATTTTATGTTAGTCTTTAAATAAATATTAATATTGTGGCGCGATATGAAGAAAGGGACATATGCAGCAAAGAATGTTTGGTTTTGTTATAGTTTTACCTTGATAAAAAGTTCCTTTTTAATTATGTAAAATAAGAATCAATTTTTATTGGATATTTTGAACGGAATGAAAACTAAAACATCAATGGTTTGTATTGAGAGTTGATCCTATTTGTGCATTTGCATTCTAAAAATCACAAACATAAACTAAAACTTTTTGCTGCTTAGGTCTTTTTCTTCATAACGGGTCTTATGTTTTTTTTTTAAGCCAAATTCATTAAATTAATGCTTTTATGAGGTTGTGGAGAGGCTCTTGTGAATTTCCAGAGAGTCGTGTAGGGATTTTCATAAAAGAGGGGTAATAGTTTGAGAATCTCCAATAAAATTCCAAAAACATTCCCCGCCGCTGGTTCAAGATGTCAGATCCATAAAGACTCTTTTTAATTATGTTTGATCTGAATTATATAATTATATTCTTTCTTTATATCCTTTATAAATTGGTTTTTAGTCAATTTTTTTGACATGCAGTGAGAGAACCTCAGATAAAAATAACAGAAAAATGTGGTCCCCGCTGTTTCAAACCCCTCTTAATTTTTTGGTATCTACTATAGAAAACTCAAGAGCCATTGGGGTCTGGATAAATATTATTATTATTATAAAAAAAATTTTTTTTTGCTCATTAGTTTTCTTTGATTCTCAAAGGATTTGTTTGTTAATAAGTAGAGATTTGATAGCTAAAGTTTTATTATATTATAACAAAATTTTACATTTACATTTTTATTGTTTTTAATGTTTGTTTTTTAGTGGCGAAAAGTTTTTAGAACGAAGTATGACCTAAAACTAATCAATAATAGACTTACATTTTTTTAATTTCAAAGAATATTTCTAAAAACCATTTAATAACAAATTCTACATTCTCTGGAGAGGCTGCGAAGAAGCTCTAGGAAGACTTTAGGGAGTCTCTAGGAAGTATTTAAGGAGGCTTATGAGGAGTTCTGAGGAAGACTGGGGAGGTTCTGTTGAGGCTCTAGAAAAGCTCTAGGCAGGGGAGTGGAATGGGAAGGGCTTCAAATCTTGAAACAGCGGTGGCGGCGACTTTGGCGGTAAAATCTTCTTGTAATAATATAGGGAGATATATGAAATATTAGTTTTTAAATTACAGTCTGTGTATTGCTGCTTCCTATAAAAAAAAATTTTTTTTTGATCTACAAGAGAAATGTTTATTTTTAAAAAAAATCTATAGATTTTAGACACTCGTGCGTTCAGTCTTTTTACCAATAATATGTCAAAAAATTTAAACTTTTTCTTTCAAAGCAATATTATACAGATTGTAAAATTTCAAACATTCATATCTCGGAAAATATTGAGAGTTAGGGTCGACTTTTTAGGTCCGAAGTCAGTTATATTTTATAAAAATCGTTTTTTTTTTAATTCTCATTCAAATTGGTTTCACAGCATTCGCGCTCTCCCTGTTAATGTTTTTGTTTCTTTTTTAAGAGGAAAAATGAAAATTTGGCATCGCGAACTTATAAACTGTTAGGTTTATTAAAATTTTGTTCTTGCCTGTTGAATTTACTATAAATGGTTTAATATTTTTAATATATAAATGAGTTTACTAAATTATACAGGTTGTTTACTCTGTTTTACACAAATAATAATTATCGTTGTGTCTATAAATGTTAAATATTTCTTTCTGTGTTGTTTCAGGTGGCAAATTCAGGTGACATTTCAGGTTTAATTGAAGATAAAATTGCAATTAAAAATTTCTTGATCAAAGATAGCTAGAAATTTACTACGTAAGTAAATTATATCCACAAATTATAAGCAGTTGAAGAAAACTTTAGCCACCTTTAGTTAATGGCAACTTTAGCTAATGAATTTCTTGAAAATTTTAATAAATTTGTGTATTTTGTTAAGGATTAAATAGCAAAAAACTTGACTGTAAATCGTCATAAAAAAGAAATTGACAAAATCACTGTTAAGCTATGTCAGTTTTGAATCAAGGCAGTGAGGATGCAGTGGAATGTCCACTGTGCATGGAACCATTAGAAGTTGATGATTTGAATTTCTTTCCGTGTACCTGTGGCTACCAAATTTGCCGTTTTTGTTGGCACAGAATTAGGACTGACGAAAATGGTCTGTGTCCTGCTTGTCGTAAGGCCTATTCTGAAAATCCTGCTGATTTCAAACCCCTAAGTAAAGAAGAAATAGCAAGGTGAATATATTTATTTTTCTTTTATAAAACTTGTTATAGTTTTTTTTAGTTTAAATTTAAAAATTATTATTGAAATTTATAAGGGGATGAAAATTGAGCAGCCTGATGCAATAACTAGCTAGGCACTCAAACATGCGTAAAAGTATTGTCCAAACCAAATTTTTGTAGTAGATTTTCAAATTGTTTAAAAAAATTTTTGTAAATATGAGGTTATAGAGAAAAAAAGCGTTTTTTTTATTTTCTATTTTTTTGTAGAATGCATACTTTTAATAATAAAAATTGAAAGTCTTGTGAGCTTTTATATAATAGTTATTTGTGTAACAAGGGCGCATCTGTAGGGGAATCGAGACTCCCCTAGATGCGCCCGTGTTCCACACATAATTTTATATAATAACCTTGTGTCAAGAAATCTACTGAAAACGCTGTTTTTAGAGTTTTAGAGATTAAAATGAAGAAAATCCTACTTTTTATCACAGGTTAACCCCACCAGCAATGCCATTCAAGTACGCTTGCTGTTCTAACACGTGACGCGACAGCTGATGTTTAGGTTGGCAAGCGTGCTTCAATGGCGTTGCTGGTGGGGATAACTGTGATTAAAAGTAGGTTTCTCCTTCTTTTAATCTCAAGAACTCTAAAAACAGACTTTTTAGTAGAGTTCTTGACGCAAGGTATTATATAAAAATCATTTAATATAATCATTATTATAAAAGCAAATGATTATTCCTGGGGGTGTTTCCATTTCAATTCAGGCAGGCTATGTATGTTGAAGTCAGAGAATCATTTCTCATTAAAATATATGTTATTTTCTGACAACTTTAGATGACACGTATTTTCTTGTTTTGGTGAAAAAAAAAATGTTAACAAAGTTATGCGGATTTAAATTTTTTTAGTTGGAAAGTGAGATTACAAGAAAATAACGTTAAAATTTCTAAAAATTATTATATCTTTTTTGCTATTGTACATATTAAAATGATCCTTCCTGTGTCTAACAAAATGGCGGCATTTTTTCGAATTTTCAAAATTTTCTCAAAAACCCCAGCATTTTTTTCTCAATTTTTTTTACTACTTTCTGGAGATATAACGATTATTGTCTATAAGAATTTATTGGAGTCCCGCTTCCAAAAAGTAGAGTAAAAAAGTCTAATGGCTTTTATCTCTAACTTGCGAATCTTTCGAATTATTAATTATAACAAAAATTAAATCCAAAGACATACTGTGTAATTTAACATTTTTAAGAAATCATTATTTATTAAATTAATTTCATATAGAATTTGTAAGTTTTTACGCATTTAAGTGATTTATTTCATTTCAGTGATATATTAAAATTTTATTATACTTTCAAAAATGCAAAATTTATGGATATAATTCGTGTTATAATTAATAATTTGAAAAATTCGCAAGTTAGAGATAAAAGTCATGAGACTTTTTTACCTTACTTTTTAAGGGGAACATTTTTTCTATTTGGACTTTTGTTGTATCTAGTACAAGGTTTAAAAATACTTTTAATTTTCTTTCCTTAAATAAATAAAAAAAATTTATTCTTCCCCAGGAAATGGGACTCCAATAAATTCTTATAGAAAATAATCGTTAAACCTCCAAAAAATGGAAAAAAATCGAGAAAAAAGAAATTCTGTGGTTTTTAATAATTTGATTTTTAATATTTTCGAAAAAACGCCTCCATTTTGTTAAATTTGAAAATATTTTAAATTCACTTATGGAATTTAAAAGAACATGAAAGCCCCAATTAGACGCAGAATGGTCCATTTTAATATATACAATAGTAAAAAAGATATAATAACTATAAAAAATGTTAATGTTATTTTCTTGTAATCTCACTTTCCAATTTAAATAATTCAAATCTGCATAACTTCATTAAAAAAATTGTTCACCAAAACGAAAAATGTCGATGAAAATAACAAAAAATAAGTCATATTATTACGACAATCTGTGAAACTAGATGTTCAAAATTATTTAAGCTTTGCATAAATACGTAAAATTATTCCAAATTTAATATAATGTGACGCTCCATAGGGAAAGGGACCTTAACTGCTAAACATTGGATTTTGATTTTTTTATTATGAATCGATAGAATTTGAGTTGCTCTTTCACATACAGAAATCGACTTGTTTATGTCTATTAGTTTTTGTGTTATTAGCTATGAACCATAGGCATAACATCACAATGACAAAGGCAGGCTCATCTTCAAACGCCTGTCTTAAAAAATTCAAAACATTCGATTTTGAATCTTTATTATGAATCGATAAAATTTGAGTTGCTCTTTCACATACAGAAATGAAACTTTTTTTATGTCTATTAGTTTCTGTGTAATTGTCGATGAAACATATATGCACAACCTAACAATATCATAGGCAGGCTCAACTTCAAACGCCCGACCCGCAAAATTCATTTCTTGCAGCTAAGGTCCCTTTCACCCTGGAGCGTCACATATGTACTTTAAAAGCATAAAAAAATTGTTTACCTTGGATGTGGCACATTTCTCATTAAAATAATTTATCTCACTATTATGTTTTAATAAATATAGGCTAAAAGCAGAAAAAAGATTAAAAGATCAACAGCGAAAACAACGGGTCACAGAAAATCGTAAACATTTAGCTAATGTACGAGTAGTTCAAAAAAATCTGGTTTTCGTGGTTGGGTTACCAATGCGGTTAGCAGATCCTGACGTGAGTATAAAACTTTACCAAAATTTAATTTAAAAAACAAACAACGGACAAGCAGGAGAGACTGGAACTACTTGGCGCACTTTTCACTCTTGGTTGATTAACTCTGCTAATTTTGTATTTATGAAAACTATACTGCACAAGAACGTTGTTTTTGTTTGACCTCTCAGCTTTGATTTAAAAACAAATGTCAGTCCCAAAACATTATCTATTTTTGTTTTTTTGAACAGTTTAGTTGGAGTAATTCAAAGTGCGCCAACCAGCTCCGGACCGGGGTTAAGTGTCGCACGACCCAGAGTTGGTTGGATCAGGAGTGAAAATATGTGATTTAAAGTATGTTATATTGTAAATTAAGCTTTGTCAAGGAACGTTATAATAAGAATTAAGTAATTAATGAAAAATAAAAAGTCATCTTACAAAAAAGTGAAGATAACAAACGTAACAACTACAGATATTTAAAAAAGTAAAATTCTGAAATTATAAATACTATTTTCATGGGCATATCAACATTTGAATGGGCTTTTGATATATTTTGTCAATTTTTATAAATATTGTAAATATAAACCAAAAATTTTTTAATCTTCCTTGAAAACAAATATTCAGAGCTCAAAACAGCTCAATACTCTAATCATATTTCTTAAAAAGATATAACAAAAACATTATGATGTTAAAAATTTCCTTCTGATTATACCAGCATAACCAGCTCTCTAGAAGTGATAGGCGGAGCTCTAGATTCTTTAAATTTATTTAAACTCTTATTAATTTTGAGCAAAAATAAATACACCATTAATATCACTGCTTTAGTTATTGGCACTATTTAAACAGTTTAACAAAATACTCTCTGAAGAGTATTTTGTATATTTTGATAGTTCAAACAAAATTATTTTCATTAAGTATTAATAAAAACAAAGATTATAGTAATTGAACGAACTTATTAAAAATTCAGATTAAAAGCTTGTCGATTTCCAAAGCTTTAGGTGAGGATTATCTGTAAATTTAACTTATATTTTGAATACAAAAAATCACACAAATTTAATACCTTTTTATTTGAGATGAAAAAGTAAAACTATACTAAAAAATAATGTTATCATTAATTAAATTTCTATAAATCAATGACGTACAGCGTACACGAAGATGAAGTATAAATAGCAAATAGTGATTTGTATTTTATAATTTTATATTTTTCAGGTATTGAAAAAACATGAATATTTTGGAAAATTTGGCAAAATTCACAAAGTAGTAATAAATCAAAGTACTTCATACGCTGGATCACAGGGTCCCAGTGCTTCGGCATACGTAACTTACCAGGTTGGATAAATATATTCCTTTAAGAAATAGCATTTTAATTTGTTAATCTCTAAGTTTTTTCATTTCTAAAATTTTCTGTATAAGTATAAGTACACTGACAAAAATCGGACATGTTAATTTACTACGTACATATAACGTTAGAAATTTTTCGCTTCACGTTTAACGTAGTGCTATTACTACATAATAGGTTAAAAGCTTGCTGTGTGTCAATTTACAATTAAAATTTTAATTTTCAAACCTTAGAACCATTCGTAAGATAGTCTCTCCTAATTTTCTTCATAATTATCATTTTACTTCTTTTGAAGAAGTTGTATCAAATCGTATATTAAGCAACAAGGGTAGAAAGGCAGCCATTTGTTTACTTTGATGTTTGTAGCACGAGTGGCAATCGAGCGGCATGTTTGTGCCTGTGGGATAAAAATTATAATATGTCAGCTAATAAAATAAAATTAAATAAATAGATGAAAATTCTGTTCATTTCATTAACACTTTTATTCCATGTAAGGGAAATAATTTGATTCCTCAGAGAAAGCAATATATGAGAACAATGCAAAAAAAAAGAATATTCCAATTTCATTAACAATAATAAAAAATAGCCATTAATTCTATTAATTTCTAGGAAAATACATGCTTTCTATTTCTATAGACCAATTAATTCTTTTTTTAATCTAGAATATTTTATTCAAAGGAACTATGGTTACAAAATAAAAATTGGAGTATTTTTAAATTTCAAAAGAATTGAAAAATCATGGTATTTTAAGAACTTTGGTGATTTGTATACTTTATAATGCATATAGGTCAACCAATTCATTTTGAAACAAGGAACATGGTTTTTTTGTTCATTAAGTTGAATTTTTAGCATGAAAAAGAACCTATCTAAATTTGAACAAAATATTTCCGTTGAAACATTATTGAAAGAACCTATCGATAAAAAAGATATTACCTACACACACTCATACATTGTACAGATATACATACATACATACATACAACCAATAGCGCATGCGCCAAGTCTTAGTCATGTGTTAAAAAAACATTTTTTCAATAAACTAACATTCGAATGTCCATTTAAATACCATTAATAAAATCTCTTCATTATGTAATTTTACAGTCAGGCTGTTTAAAATAATGCGTTGTACGTGAATCAAAAGGTTTCCAACGTGATACGTTGAGAATTAACATTCAGGTTGTTGATTTATCACCAAGTGTCATATTTACAACGATAAACGTAGTAACTTTACTTTTCAATATTGTTAACAAATTTTTGGGATGTTGAATTACTATGTATATCATAGTAAAATTAACACACCTGGTTGTTAAAAATTGCATCTCGATTGTAATCAATTGCAATTTAACATTTTGGATTTTTATCAGTGCACCTATTACTCTTAAGCGTCGCTCGAACTTTCTTTCTCGGTTATAAGGTACTGGTGCCAAAAAAGACATCGTAGAAAGCCTTATGGTCACATATGATTCGCTCTTACGAATTACGTTACCAAAGAATTAGTTCGAGCAGCGCCTCAATGTAAATAGTATTAAACAGTGGCGGATCCATACAAGGTTTTTGGAGGTGGTATTGCATGAGAGAGAAAGAGATCTCACTATAGTGCTATCTCTCTCACTCTCATTGTTAAATATGAGGCTTTTGGAGGGGGGCCAAGCACCCGTGGCCCCCCTCTGGATCCGTCAATGGTATTAAATATGAGAAGACATTAAATAATTTGCCTTTAAACCATTAAATAACGGTTCTGGACAAGTTTTGGAAAAAAAATTAGTACTTTTTATAGAACTTCTTAATTATAGTTATTTATTATTATTATTCTACATATTATTCATATATTATTCTAGCGCCAGGAAGATGCATTGCGCGCAATAGAAGCTGTAAATAATATTGTTGTGGATGGAAGGACAATAAAGACGTCTCTTGGAACGACAAAATATTGCTCACATTTTATGCGCAATCAAACTTGTCCGAAACCAGATTGTATGTATTTACATGATCTTGGTGATCAAGAAGCATCATTTACTAAGGAAGAAATGCATCAAGGAAAACATCAAGAATACGAAAGAAAATTAGTGCAATCTTTACATGCTAATACATCCATACAAAGGTGAGTTAATTGTTTAAAAAATAACTTAACAAATATCTCAAAATAACCCTTAGCATTTAATGAATTTTGTTTATATTATAGAATTGTAACAAAAATATTCTTTAAAATTGAAAAAAAAAAGAAATGTTTAGTAATATCGTATATATATATGGGTGATTCTTCTGAAAAGGACCTGTTTTTGTTTGAAAAAGTAAAAAATAAAATTTTTAAATTTTCTGAATTATTTTTTGTTAAACAAGTTCCAAAGAGGTTCCGAAAAAAAACATAAGTTGCGCAAAATTAATTTGCAAATCTTTGGCCTGCAGAAGCATTTTATTGTCACATACCTTAGAGGCTAAAAAGACTACAGTACGCTTTCAATTAATTGACCTCGTCGGGACCGGATGAAACATTTTAATTGACCCTTCCCACTCTTTACTCAAATACCAAAAACACTTCGTGCACATGTGTGGTAGGGATAATTTTGTTCATTTAAAATGTACGAAAAAGTTCAAATAAAATGGAAGTTCATTTAAAATGGAGGTCAATTAATTGGAAGCGTACTGTAACTCCAAGTCTGGTCTTAAATTTTTTTATTTTAATTTTCCAGATTTATAAATTATAAATCTTTGGCAATTTTATTTTTCCCGAAATTGAGTAGCAAAAATCTTTTCTTCATTATTTTTTAAACAAATATCACATTTGACTAAAGATTTAGATTTTTCAAAACAATTAATCTTAAATCAAAAACAAAACAAGATCGTCTCATAAATTTGAGAAATGCTTCGGAGATGAAAAGTTTCGTAAAAGAAAAATGCACATTTTTTAATATTTAAAAATATTAAGACATGATGAAATAATATTTTCGGGTTACATTTTCTTTTATTTAGAAGTAGCTTACATATAATGTTTCAAAGGTTTAAAAATATGCTTTTATTAACGAGAAAAGTAGACTTCGGAGATGAATCTGAAGTTCTACTCGCACTGATAATACAACTTTAATTAATAATTTAAACAACATTTTCAATCTTATATGGAACAAATAGTGAAAAATAAACGTTAGATTCTGACCTTTAATTTCTTTTATAATAATACTAAATTAACATTTTTTAAATAAGGTTAAAATAGAATCGTAAAATGCTTAGTAGTTTTAACCAAAACCAAAAGACAAAATACAAATTTTTTTTTTAATAATAAAAACTTGTACTAGAATTTTTACAACAACATGTAAAGATACATAAATCTACACAGTTTCAATAAAAAACTATGGTAAATGTTGAAACTCATTTTGGAGACACGTGAAGTGATCCCTTTCAGGAGAATCACCCATATGTTCGGTGTCTTCATACGCATCATTAAAAAGTTGTCAAAATTTAATTAAGAAAAAGTAAAAAGACAAGTCCTCACTGTATTGCTTCCTCATAGAGGAACTAGTGTTTCACCCCCAAATTAATTATCGATTGCAATTTTTTTTTTTTACAAATCTCGACATATTTCGACCCCCAAGATACCAAAAGTGATGTTTTTTTTAAAAAATCTGTGTGTGTGTGTGTGAGTTTGTTAACATTACGTTTGGCTGTATATCTCGGAAACTATAATAGTTAGAACCATGTTTTTTTTTTTGCGAAATTATAGACCTCTCAGGGGCCAAATTATGACATTCGTTTGAGCCTGATTGATCACTTTTAACTATATTTTTTAAAAGTTAAGACGTAAATATTTTATTCTTTTTATTTTCTGAAAACGCATCGATTTACCTAAGACTTATTAGCGAACCCACTAATGCAATTTTATCCAAAATTATTTACATTTTAAAAATTTTGAAAATCATAGTTTTTAATAGTTTTATTTTTTTATTGTCTGGCTAGTTTCAATATATTTTCATCAACATATACACACAAAACCTGAAAGCATCAAGACGTTGCATAATGATGCTGTTTTTTGGATCAATTATGAGAAATGATCTTAAAAGAACAGTATCATTATGTAGTGTCCTGATGCTTTCAAGTATTGGGACTTAAAAATACATCGAATGAACTATTTGCAAACCTATTCAAAGTTATTATGGTTTTCAAAATGGAACATTTTGAAAAAAAAATCAAGTTTTGTAGTTATTTTAGCATCTTATTTAAATTTGATAAAAAATATTGTAGATCAATTATGCAGACAATTCCAAAACGCACCAATTGGGATATTTAAGATTTTTTTGTGACATATTAATCAGAACTTGGTGATGTTTTGAATCAAAAATATTTTTGTATTTAATTTTTAGGTTTTTTTGGTTGTTTTTTCAGATAATTTATCTGATTTCTTAATTCTAGTGATATAAATACATATAAATTAAGTAATATCTATGAGGAAGCAATGTGATTATAGAATGAACACAAAAAGTAACTTACTCAAAATAAACACTTAATAAGGTACAACTTGACAGCGGTTTTTCTCATTTTAATAACTCAATTCTCTTCACAGAGTTTAATGGTAAATTAAAGTGTTTAAAATATTCGATTTTGCTTTTAATTAAAATAAATAAAATTGGTGTGTAAACTTTCAAGATAAATATTTTAAAAATAAAAAAAATAAAATAAAAAAATGTCGAAATATCTTTTTTCGAGTCATTTATGAGAAAAATTTATATGAACGCAATATTTTTAACACTTAATGTAAATGTGTATATAATTCGAAAAAGAACCTTATTGTGATACTGTAATAATTTTAGGAAGCCTACTCCTTCTCCTCCTGTATCAGGCAATATTGTTCGAGATAGTGGAATTTCAAATTCTCAAACCAAAGAAGCGTGGCCCTCGTTGCAATCTGGTCAAACAAATTGTAAGTTTAATATTCTTTAAAGCAAGGAATTTATGTTTAAGTTTTAGATGTACAGTAGAGTTCAACAAAATCTTGTTTCCTAACAAAATATATATTGAATTTCATTCTCTTAATATTTCTAGAGCTTTGTGAGAAAAGCTCATTTATTCGCCTTTTTAAAAGAAATGATATTCACATAACAATTCTAGTTGGAAATGAAGATAATTTTATTTGTTATTAATTGAGGGGCCGGATTCCATAAGGTGTTATGCGTGACTACCGTAGGCCCTGCGTTCAGCGAGAACTCACTGAACGAGGGGCCAACGAAAGTCACGCGAAACACCTTCTGGAATCCGGACCCTCAATTATATACATATTTATATGTCTTTATGCCAAGAAATAAACTAGTATCAAAAACTCACATTAGTACATACACGTATTAATCATAGGTTCACAGTTGAATATTAAGGACACATCTCTGCCTGTTGAAATCGCAAGTCAAAATAATGTTATTAACGAGAATACTACGAATATACAACAAAATCTTTCACCACCAACAGTGCCAACAAAAAAGCAAAGCAATAATAATAAAGGAGAGAGTGGAATTGGATTTCGACGAGGCAAAAGCAATAGTGAAAGTAAAGTACAAGCTGCTCGTAACAAACATAAAAATTGTCAAAATAAAGAAAAACATAATATACGAGGCTCTTCACAGTCAGATTCAAATCATACCATTGCTCAGACAAGCATGCAAAGTAAAACACAGTCTCAGGTTAATGGTCAAAAAGAAGTACGAAATTGTTCAGCCGATTCAATTATAGTAGAAGCAGAACAAAATTCTTCTAATAAACAAAAAGTAGATAATGCACAATTACACCGTATACAAGATCCAGAATTAAAACTTAAACAACAGTTTAATGATCTTAAAATAAATGGAATTGTTCAAAATTTAGATTATAGTCATTTAGAAAGAGAAGGAGAAACACAAGGTGAAAGAAGCACACCTACTAGTACAATTTCCAGTTCAGACGATTTAAATACAATTCAGCAAATAGAACTTCTAACAAAGTTAAAAGATGATGTCGATCGTTCAACTCTCTTAGGTATTCTTTTCTACTTATTATTTTATATTATTTTCTTCTTGTCAATTCAGTTTATACCTTGAAACTAATTTTTTAATTTAAATAAAAACTTAAAGTTTATAAATGATTTTACCTCAATAATAAATTTGTTATACTTGTATACAGAGTCTTCTCCACTTCGTTGCAATTCATCACAAAATACATGTCAACAGTCTTCTTCTGAATTATCTACAGACAATGCTAATAGTTTACAGACTCAGTTGAACCATCGAACTATTTTTCAAACAGATAATAATAGTTTCTTTAGCTCAAATAATTTCCATAAAGTTTCGACTTCCGTGCCAACACCATCCACAGCTCAAGCGGGTATGCTTATTTGTTTTATTATTTTTTATTTTGAAACACCTAAATTAAATCTATTATTATTTTTTTTATCTACAGCAAATTCAAGTGTCGATTGGATGAATTTAGGACATATATCCATACCTGATTCTTTACCAACTGTATATTCGAGTGAAGACTGGCAAGCGGCTTTCGGATTTCAAAATGAATCATCACAAACTGCTCGTTTTATAAACAAACCTAATAGGATTAACACTCCGAGAGTACCATTCCATTCCGAAGATTTTGTAGTCGAAGATACGTATATTAATTCACAATATCCTTCAAACTCGTCAACTATTGTATCAAATTTACTTGTAAATTCATCAGCCACAAAATTTATGGCAGATTTTCAACAAAATTCACTGCAGCAAAGACTTGTTATGCAGGTAATGAATATTTTTGAAACAAATTTTCTGATAAAAAATTAAACCCTTACAGGCTGAAGCAAATGTGAGGGTTCCTCTCGAGAGAACCGTGGAGGGCTCTTGCTAATGGCTTGTTAATGATCACCACTCAAGCTCGACTCCCCAAGAGGGGTGTTATTAGTCGTTAATTACACTTAATGACTAAAAAGCTAAGATTTTTTTAATTCTTGTTTTTTATTATTATAACTAATTGAAATGCAATATTTACATATATTTTTAGAATCTACATCTCCAGACGATTCCAACTGCATGAAACTTGACTTAAAAATCCAAAATTTAAGAATTTTTAATTTAAGAATGTTAGGTATATTTTTATAATATATATTGGATACTTTCGCCTACTTAAAACACCCTAAACTTATAAAAAGATCAGTGGCGGTTTTACGGGGGGGCGAATGGGGCGACCGCCCCCCCCCCCCCCGAGAATCTTATATTTGTATAAGAGAGAGAGAGAGAGAGAGAGAGAGAGAGAGAGAGAGAGAGAGAGAGAGATAGCACTATGGTGCTGTCTCTTTCTATCCCATATATCGCCCATCCCGAACACTTTGTCTAAAGCCGCCCCTGAAAAAGATAAATTATTTTTTATTATTAAGGTTGATCAAATTCATAAATTTGAAAAGAAAATCTACTGAGAATAATAGTATATTACGTTACAAGGGAAGAAAGTTCCAAATTCCTGTATGAACATTCCTAAAATATTGTCGCACATTTCAGGGCTTTGGAACTTTTTGCCCGTGTAGCGTATACGATTGTTCTTAACATCCGGTCGAAAGCACGTTTCAAAATTCACTTAAACTTATTAAAAACAATTTAACAACGTTCCAGCTGACAAAATTGACAGCCTGATTGCTCGGCCATCTTTAATTGTTGTCAATTGTTGCGAGCCTCTGTCGGAGACTCGTGAAAGTTTGATGCCTGCCGACATTCGGCGGCACGAGCGAAACGAGTGCTGCTGGTCGGGGACAGGCATCAAAAACACATATGTATATTAAAAACAAATAAAGCTAAGCAGGCCTCGAATCGACAAAAAGAACAAAAAAAGTTGTTTTAGTCGCATTTTAACACAAAATCAGAGACATATCCACACTTCCTTTAAATAGAAATATTAAATAAATTTAAAAAAATAAGTAATTATTTTTAAAACTCGCGCCATGTGGCGCAATGTATTCGCTCCCGGCAAACTGCTTTTAGTCCCGGTAAACTGCTTTTACTCCCGATGATCTAGGTGGCGCACGTGTGCATCCAACAATGAGCAAATCTTTGGCTTTCCTATTCGAAATCGAAGCCGAACGTTCGTACTTTCGACCAGGGTGTTAAGAAAAAATAATTACAGGCTCCAACAAAGTGCTAACAATGAAATCCAGTAATATATATTTTGTATAATTTATATATAAAATATAAGAAATAAAAAATCTTACTTTTTTTGTCAGTAAGTACAATTTGCAACTAATAACGCCCTGCTTCGGGAGTCGAGCTCAAGTTCAACTGGAGGTCATTAAGAGGCCATTAGCAAGAGCCTTTCTCGATTCTCTCGAGAGGAATCCTCATATGCGTTTAAGCCAATTAGTTCTTTAGACAGTAAAAATATTTTTATATTTTTGTTAGGTACTGCTTTTCATCAATGACACTTGATATCTTAAAAATAGAATTCAATATTTCAGGCTCAACAAAACTTTGAGAATAGTGAGTATTTAAAACAAAATGGTTACACTCCTTTAAACAAAGTTCAAACACCTCATGAGGTAAGACCTAATGTGAAAGCGGATGATGAACTTGGTTTTGATCCATTCCATGAGACACAAAAAGCACTGGCTGAGCTTATGGAAAATGAAATTCAAATACAGCAGCAAAGACTTTTTCAACAACAGCAACAACAATTAAAAGAAAGAGAAAATAATAGAGTGCAACTTCAATGTGCTTTGGGTCCTCAACACTTTTCTCAGGTATTTTAATTAAATTTTTATAACTAAAAAAGAAAAGAAAAAAATCACAATAATAGAGCGTTTGAATAACGTCTGAAGAAAGGGACCTTAGCAGCAAAATATCAGTTTTTGGATTTAGATTGTTTACTTTTAAGGTTGTTAGAAAGAGCGACTTGTCAGTTGTTCGAAAATTTACTTGAAATTTCTATTTTTGACAATTTTTTTCCAGAAAATCTAACACTTTGTCCGAAAAAAGGCTGTTATGTAATAAAGGGGGGGAGGGGGGGTAAGGGATAATGCCAAAAGAAAAACCTTTCTTTTGTGAATTTTTTTCAGAAAAACGGCTAAAGCGACTTTAATAAAATTAATTGCGTATTGTTTTACATTGTTTAAATTATGTTTGAAAAAATTTTCATCATTAAATATTATAAACTCAGCCGCTGAGAGAGAATTTTTCAAGACGTCTTTTTTGAAGGTAGCTGTGCGGTGCCAATCGTCATTTGGCGCAGGAACGTCTAACATCAAAAAAGTCGAGTTTTTTAGTTAAAGTATATCTTAAACTCGCCCCCCCCCCTCGGAGAAATATAATTTTTTTTTTCATTTTTGTAGTTTTGGCGGCAAAAAAACGTAAAAACAGCATTTTTGGCCGGAAAAATCCGCCATTTTCTTAGTGGAAAACTACCTTACCTTCCACCCCCCCCTTAAGTCGGATCTCCTATAAGTTAATTTTGGTGGAGGGTTAACTTAAGGGCATGCAATGATAATGCAAAATTTATCCGTAAACTTTCTCTTAAGGGGGGGGGGGGGGGTATGACGGGCGAAAAAACACTTTTTACCACTTGAGGTAGGCCATGGCAAGAATTGTTCCTCTTACGGTGTCCCGGATTAAAAATCGTAGAATCATCTGATACACATGGGATTAAAAAAAATTAGTTATTTGGAAGTATACCTCCCAGTCAACGATGTCCTTTTATTAAAAAAAAAAAAAAAAAAATCATTTTTTTTATAGTCGGTTAAGGTAAAATTACGTTTTTTATCCTAAAAAGGCGCCATTTTGTCGCTGTACAATCGATTAGAACCAAAAAAAAGGGGATCGTTGACTGGTAACACAGTCCTGCGAAATTTCACTTTTGTCAGTTTATAGAATAGGTCTGGGTGATTCTTGTAGGTTTTTTCGCGCTGAAAACGAATCTGGTTTCCAAAATGGTCCATCACGTCATGATTTTGAGTAATTCCGGGTCAAATGTCCCAAAAATGGCGTTTTTGGACATTTTTGGGAATTTTTTCTGGGAGACTGAAATTTTTTCATTAATTTTCTGTATTAGTTTCATATAGTATGCATTGTCACCTTTAAAACCCATTTTTAAAAATTAATTTACGATAATTTTTACAGAAGTTATGAACATTTTAGTATATGAGATTTAACCTCATTAACCCTCTAGCACACGACTGTCTGCCTAAAAAGTCGTTTCCAAATGTATCTATTTTTCAGACTAATCGATTTTAATATAACTTGGTATATTGGGGTTTTTGGGGTCGCTGATTACGAATCTGAAGTCAGAATTACAAAATTCAAAATGGCGGATCCAATATGGCCGACGAATTTTTAAAAAATTGCTGGATTTTAATATAACTTGGTATATTGGGGTTTTTGGGGTCGCTGATTACGAATCTGAAGTCAAAATTACCAAATTCAAAATGGCGGATCCAATATGGCGGACGAATTTTGAAAAATTGTTGAATTTTAACATAACTTGGTACTTTTGGGTTTTTGGGGTCGCTGGTTGCGATTCAGTAGTCAGAATTACAAAATTCAAAATGGTGGATCCAACATGGCAGACGAATTTTAAAAAAATTGTTGTCTTTTAATATAACTCGGTACTTTAGTACTTACTTTAACTGGCCAGTCCATCTTTCCTTTTTTCCATCTTGCCTTTGCTGGTCGGATCTATCTTTGTTCTTACTTTAACTGTCCGGTCCATCTTTACTTTTTTTCCATCTTGCATTTGCTGGTCGGATCTATCATTGTTCTTACTTTAACTGTCCGGTCCATCTTTACTTTTTTTCCATCTTGCCCTTGCTGGTCGGATCTTTCTCTGTTCTTACTTTAAGTGGCCGGTCCATGTTTCCTTTTTTCCATCTTGCCTTTGCTGGTCGGATCTTTATCAGTTCTTACTTTAACTGGCCGGTCCATCTATCCTTTTTTCCATCTTACCTTTGCTGGTCGGATTTTTCTCTGTTCTTACTTTAACTGGCCAGTCCATCTTTCCTTTTTTTCCATCTTGCCTCTGCTGGTCGGATCTTTCTCTGTTCTTACTTTAAGTGGCCGATCCATCTTTCCTTTTTTCCATCTTGCCTTTGCTGGTCAAATCTTTCTCTGTTCTTATTCTATTAAAATCCAACAATTTTTTTTTAAATTCGTCTGCCATGTTGGATCCACCATTTTGAATTTTGTAAATTCAAAATTCGCAACCAGCAACCCCAAAAACCCAAAAGTACCAAGTTATGTTAAAATTCAACAATTTTTCAAAATTCGTCCGCCATATTGGATCCGCCATTTTGAATTTGGTAATTTTGACTTCAGATTCGTAATCAGCGCCCCCAAAAACCCCAATATACCAAGTTATATTAAAATCCAGCAATTTTTTAAAAATTCGTCGGCCATATTGGATCCGCCATTTTGAATTTTGTAATTCTGACTTCAGATTCGTAATCAGCGACCCCAAAAACCCCAATATACCAAGTTATATTAAAATCCAGCAATTTTTTAAAAAATTCGTCCGCCATATTCGATCCGCCATTTTGAATTTTGTAATTCTGACTTCAGATTCGTAATCAGCGACCCCAAAAACCCCAATATACCAAGTTATATAAAAATTGATTAGTCTGAAGAATAGATACATTTGGAAACGACTTTTTAGGTAGACAGTCGTGTGCTAGAGGGTTAATGAGGTTAAATTTCATATACTAAAATGTTCATAACTTCTGTAAAAATTATCGTAAATTAATCTTTAAAAATGGGTTTTAAAGGTGACAATGCATACTATATGAAACTAATACAGAAAATTAATGAAAAAATTTCTGTCTCCCAGAAAAAATTCCCAAAAATGGCCAAAAACGCCATTTTTGGGACATTTGACCCGGAATTACTCAAAATCCTTACGTGATGGACCATTTTGGAAACCAGATTCGTGTTCAGCGCGAAAAAACCTACAAGAATCACCCAGACCTATTCTATAAACTCACCCTCGCAGGACTGTGTAATCTCTCGAACTAGCCCGACTACCTGCTTGACGCGCTCGACCGCTTCAGCAGCTGTGCGTTTGGCTCCATATCTCGTTCAGTTTAAGGTATTTCTCTCGCAGTTATACTTCAAAAAAACGATTTTCTATGGATTTTCTTTAAATTGTGAGAAAACGTTATTTTATATGTGCCTCGTATCTGGTTAAAAGTTCAGGAACCTCAACCGTCTAAAAGTTGAGATATTCATTTTCCAAATTTCAATTTTACATGCAAAAAGATAAAAATTGAAATTTCGAATATGCATATTTTAAATTTTAGACGGTCAAGGTTCCTAAAATTTTAACCAGATACAAGGCACATATAAAATAACTTTTTCTCACAATTTAAAGAAAATCCATAGAAAATCGATTTTTTCAAGAATAACTGCGAGAGAAATACCTTAAATTCAAATACAGTAAAACTCAAGTATATCGGATTTCAAGGGACCGAGAAAATTGTCCGATATAAGCGGGAATCTGATTTATCCGGGTAAAAATACATGATATATAAATTCAAGGGACTGGCAAAAATATCTGATGTAGGCGGGAATCCGATATATGCGGGTCTGATATAGGTGGGTTCTACTGTAGGTTGAAATTTTAGGACGAGATTTCTGAAGAGTTGTATTTTCGATTGAAAAAATAAAAAAACAGTCGATTTTTTTTGTTGCTAATGGACCGTTCACAAATGACGTCACGCTATAGAGGGGAGGGGGGAATCTTGATCAAACGTGAGAAAACGTGATATGGGAGTGGAGGGGGGGGGGGGGTTTGTACTTAACGTGAAGTCACGAAATTTTCTTTAATTCAAAAATTAATTCAAACTAGCATTCAAATTTTGTAAGCAATAAATAATTGGTCGAAGTATTTTCCTTTTTTTATATAAGAATTGTTTAATACTTAAAGTTTGAGGTATATGATTTGAAATGGTCCTTAATGTATTAATTGTTGGAAAACTAAGGAAATTTTGTAATCTCAGTTTAACCCTTACATGCACACATTTTTTAAAAGTAGAAAAATAATTGTTTTCGATTAAAATAGGCACTTTATAATCAGAAGATAAAAATATGAAAATTAGAGAATCGAAAAAAATTTGCTGTTTTCAAATTTTTTTCTTGGAAACTAAAAAACATATTTTATTTGAAAACCATAGTTTGGAATCGGAAATTTACTGAGGAATCTTAAAATTGGGTCTATAAATGTAAAATAGTGTCTGTATTCCAATAATCTTTAATAATCTACGAAAAACTCAAAAAAATAGGTGGTCAGTGGGACTGACCACTGTGCAGCTAAGGGTTAATAATCTATAATAATAATCCGCAATTTCATTCATTCTTTCATTCATTCTGTCCACACCTGAAGTTGGTCGTTTTTCTATTCAATTGTTTTTTAATAATGTTTTGCTTCTTGGTTTTGAAATTTGTTATGTAGTTGAAAATAGGTTACGTTTTTCGTTTGTGTCAATTAGGTAAGTCCATTGTCTTTCGTCTGAGAACTGTTGCGGACTTATTTTAAAAAAAATATTGTTCCAGAACACTTGAAACTTTAATATTTGCTGGTTTCATTGGTCATAATATTAAAGGGTAAATTGTATTTCTTTTAATGCAATTATTAATCAAAAACCTTAAATTTTTGCATTTTTTTAAAAACATTATCATTCAAAAACTATTTAATATTATCTATTGGAACTTACCAGAAACATAAAATGCTTAATTTTTAATATTTTATTGTTGATATTTTTATTAAAAAAGGATTATTTTAAAATAATATTTAAATTAGAAAAATTTTTACTTTGAAAAATTTTACAATTATTTTCAGCTTACAACTTTTTTACTGAACCTCCTACAAATTTCAGCTTTTGTAAATATTTGATTACATATTAATAAAATTTACTTATTATTAAAATTTTATGAACGTGTTTTACTTCGTTTTTGAGATATAAAATATTGAAATTTTATACTTAAAAAGGTTATTTCTAAAACTTGAAGTTAGTATAGACCAAGTTCACATCGCTCTATTCAACTTGTAATTCAAATTAGACAAGCATTATTACAACCTGCCTAAAGTTTAAAATATCAATTGAAAAATAGAAATCTAGATATTTATACCACCAGTTCTTTTCCATTTTCTCCATTTGTAGGAGGTTCCACAAAAAATTTGTAAGCTGAAAAGGATTGTGAAATTTTTCGAAGTAAAAATTTTTCTAATTTAGATATTATTTTAAAATAATCCTTTTTTAATAAAAATATCAACATTAATATATTAAAAATTAAGCATTTTATGTTTCTGGTAAGTTCCAATAGATAATATCAAATAGTTTTTGAATAATAATGTTTTTAAAAAATTGCAAAAATTTAAGGTTTTTGATTAATAATTACATTATAAGAAATACAATTTACACTATAATATTATGACCAATGAAATCAGGAAATATTCAAGTTTCAAGTGTTGTGGAACAATTTTTTTTAATAATATGTCCGCAACAGTCCTCAGACGAAAGTCAATGCACTTACATAACTATAAAATTGGTAAATTTTTAAAATAAACTAATAAAATTTTAATAATAGGATTAAAAAAGAAAACAAGATTAAAATATATACATTATGCAGGTATATAACCTGCTTTGTATTTAACATTTTTTTACAATTTTAATTTAATTTATGTTAAACAAAATTTATTTAAGTTCTTATTATGTAAAATTAAGTTTTTCTTAAATATTTTGAGTAAATTGAATATTGGTTTTTTTAATTCAGAAATCATTGAAAAATAAGCTATGCACAGGTTTTAAACATTGCTTAAGGTTTTCAATTACCTTTTTGATTATTTGCTTTCCTTTTGAGAACTTTTTTTTCTTTAGTTTAAGGGTCAAACCACTGACTTTCGACCAAAGGTGGTCGCTTACGATAATGATTAATTTATGCACTTTAATTATATTTTCATTAGATTCAAGACAGATATTTATTTTATTGCTAAATAATACCACCTTAAAATTCCGGAATTAACCCCAAAACACATTTTTAATCTTATATAAGTTTCTTCTGGATGATATTAAAAAATTAACACTTTTTACATATCTAAGTTTTTATAAAATATTCAACATATTAAATTTTCGCGAGGGTAATTTGCTCAGTTTATGAATTATTAAAGTTTAAAAATGTAATGAAAAAACCATATTTTTCATTGAACAAATTACACTCTTACATTTGTCGTTAAAATTATTGACAAAAATAATTTTGAATTTAAAATAAATAACAGATTGTCAAACTTTAGAGTGTATTTTGTACATTTTAAACTTGAATAATAATTCATAAACTGAGCAAATTACTCTCTCTAAAATTTAATATGTTGAAGATTTTATAAAAACTTAGATATGTGAAAAGAAATAATTTGTTAATTGCATCCAGAAAAACTTATATAAGATTAAAAATTTTGTGTTTTGGGGTTACTTCTCAAGTTTTAAGATGGTATTATTTAGTAATAAAATAAATATTTGTCTTGAATCTAGTGAAAACATGATTAAAGTGTATAAATTAATAATTATGGTAAGTTTGAATAATATTTATTAAGAAGGTTTCTAAAAAATAGATTTTTAAAAATGGTTAAAAGTGACAGCCTTTTGATCAACTTTAAATTGATTTTATTATTATTCTTATCATTATTCATTATATACAAAATAACATTAAATAAAATAAATATTTGGATGTTAATTAAACATATTTTCTTTACAATATGAGAATGAAATGTTTTCTTTCTAAATAAAAAATATTTGAAATATGCATTAAAAACGCCAATTTTTCTTGACACTTTCTTCTTTAATTACAATTTACGGCTGGAAAATAAAAAAATTATCTAAAACAACTTCAGAACTTGAATTTAGACACATCAATAATACATATAATATGGGTTTTAATATTTATTAAAATATGTCAGCGACGAGCTTTAGTTGAAAGACAGTGGTTTGACTCTTGAAGCTTTTTTGCGCTATTAATTTTTAAAGAAAAATGGGTACTGCATTAAATTACTTTTGAAAAAATTTAGTATTTTTATCTAAAAATTATTATTTTTTATTGCGTGAGTAAATGATTAAACTGCTTTAATATTCAATTTAATTATACATTTAAAATTAAAGACAATTATAAATCTAATTATATAGTTTAACTAGATTAACAGAAAATGAGATAGACTGAAATACAGTTTTTACTATAAAAGAATTAACTTTTTTTGGAAAGACTAAAATTATAAAATTAATCAGAAAATTTGGATTTATTTTAGTTTTAATGTATGTAAATTTTTTACAATTAAAACGTTTTTAGAAATTGGTTTAAGTTTGAAATTATTTTAATATGTATATTGTTAGAATTTGAAATTATTTAAAGTTGATATAATAATTAAAACATAGAATGATTAAAAATTGAAGCATTAAAAGTTTTTAATAATAATTGAAATTTATTAATAATAAAATTCAAATAATTCCAAGTTCCTAATAATTAAGAGGATGTGATAGATTGATCATTGACCACATGACCCACAAACAAAATTTTTCAGCGGTTTTCTCTAGGTACTGAATATTTTTCAATGCAATTTTGTCAAATTACCTAAAATATCACCTGAAAGGTCTGCGTACCCCTAACTTATTTGGAGTTTGACCCAAAATTAACTGTTTGAGTTTTTTCTAATTTTGAACAATTTTATAAAATTAACTTTTTAGTCAAAATGAGAACACACGCTAGAGTCAGAAAGATCTTTCGGTTGATATTTTATATAATTCTATACTAAGTTTTATATAAAAATATTCATTAGTTTTATACAGAAAAATCGCTGAGAAATTTTGGCTTTGGGTCATGTGACTATACTGACATCATTCTCCATCACAAGCTCTTACAGTTTGAAACACATTTTAAAATTGCATTAATAAAATTAAATTTAAAATATTTAGTTTATAAATATATAATAAAGTTAAAATACATTTTGTTTACATTGTTGAGAATCAAAGTGAAATTGGATTATATATGTCTCTTAAAACTTTGGTTAAATATTAAAATTTTGCTTAATTGAAGTTTAAAATAATTAGAGTTTGAATCTATAAAAGTTGGAAAATATTTTAAATTTGGAAAAATTAAAATCTGTGTTGATAAAAGTTTTGACGATTAATTTGCACCTAGAGAAGTTAGTAATTGAAATTTATATTGTTTAAAGAAAATTTAAGAATAAGAAACTTTGATTAATAGACGTTTGGAACAATTTAAATTTGTATAGAATTTTGAATATAATGTTAGTATATTTCAAAATAAATAATTCATTACGTTTTTCTCGTTTCCTTTTTGCTATAAACTTTTATTGTTTACTTTTTGATTAATCATTTTTTTGCATTTATGGGTCAAGAAATGCTAATAAACATTCAACTCAAAAAAATCATACCTCTTTTAACAAACCTTATCTTTCTTATTAAACTGGACTAAAATAATAATTATATGTTAAAATAAAATTTTTGTTTAATTTGTTTAGGATCTAATAAAATTAATTTAAACTAAATCGGATTACTTTTATTATTTAAAAATTTTTTATTATTATTTTATAATTAAATCAATTATGTATTAGGATGTATATTAATAATAATAATTAACTTTTAAGAAATGCATTTGACGGAACAAATCATAGTTTAAAGAACAAAACTCTTTTTCTGATTTAATAAAATTTAAATAATAATTATGTAACAGTAAAAAATGAGTTATATTTTTATTTAATTTAATAATAAATTATCTAATATAAAAAAGTTCATACTTTTTATATTTAAATTAGTAACAAATGCAAAACGTCATTCTCGCGCGCTGTAGCGCGCGTATATTTTGCTAGTTAATATTAACGAAATATCAGTAGTTAAAAACGAATGACTGCAAGTTTAAAATACACTGAATAAATGTTCCGGTAACTTTTACTGTATTTATGATAAACCTAAGATGCTTAAGATTAATTACACTCAAATTTTTAAAAAATTATTTTCATAATTCTGGTAAATTTAAGCGAAATTATCAGAAACATGGAAATAAGTTTCTAAAAACTAGAGTACTATATTTTGCTCTTGTGACTTTAATCTGAGATCTATCATAAATATTATAAAAGTTACCAAAAACATTTTTTCAATGTACTAAAACCGATAAAAAAATTGTTACTATTGAAATTTTATTATTAAAATTCCAAAAAAATAATATAAAAATAAGGGGGGCGGGGTCAAGAAACGTGACGTACATTTAGGGGTTGGTGTCTTCTTTCTTCGTGACAGTACGTGACAGGAGGGGGAGAGGGGTTAAAAAATTGGAAAAAATGCGTGACATCATATGTGAACGCTCCCTAAACCATACGCCCCCCTTAAAATACTAAATGTTTTGACACCAAACTTTGTAGAATTACTTAAAGTACCATTAGAAAGATCTCTCTGGACCAATTTTTAAAAATTTACCAAAATCCGTGAAATTCAAAAAAAAATTAGTTTAAAGACAAAAATGAAATAAAATTGGGCCAGAGATACCTTTCTAATGGTATTTTGAATAATTTTACAAAGTTTGGTGTCAAAACATTTAGTGTTTTAAAAGAAAGTTTACAGACAAATTTTAAATTATCATCACATGCCCTTAAGAGAGATTTGCTAAGTAAAGAGAAATTTTATTTACATTGTCGACATCTTGTTCCGTCTGTGCAAGTCAAAACATTTAGAAAGGGATCACGAGAGGAGAAAATTAACTTATGGGAGATTCGCCTGTATCAAAAATACATTTTTTTTAGAATCTTTACTTATTAACTAATTGCAAAACACAGCCCGTTCTCGGGAAAAGTGTTGGGTTATCTGGAAAAAATTGTCAAAGTAGATGAGTCAAGTAAACTTCTAAACTGCTCTCTTTCCAACAGCTTTATAGGTTTCTTTTCAATTATCATAAGTCAGAACAAGTTTTTATTGAATATTTTTCATGTAATGACGACTTAAACATCAGCGGTTTCTTCAGTCAGCTTCACATGCTCGCCTTTTTTTGCTCTGCTGAAAAATCACCATTCGGCTGCTAAAATCTCTTTCTTCTGAGCGCGTCACGTATGTATACCAGGATGTTCATAAAAAGTCAGTTTTCAAATTGGAACTCTCCAGTTTGATTGTATATATAGGTATTTTCGTAAAATTAATTAATGTGACAGCAATCAATTGAAATTTCTCATTGGAAGTACATGGAAAAAATACACTTTAAGGGTATATGCTACAAAGTTTAATTTTTCCTCAGAACTCCTGTGCGAATAAATCACTCCGCAGCACATGGTCTTAAAAAAAATTCATAATTCTTTTTAATTTATCACCCAAAAAATTTCCAGATTTCAATTTTTTTTTATTTGTAAAATTATATTTTAACCTTTACTGTACACACTTCTAAATTTAAAAAAATGTTTTGACATAAGATTTTTGAATGGTGCCCCTTAAACTCGAAAAATTGTGCAATGTATTTTACTATATTTCTTTTCATCAGGTTGCACATTTAGCACATCTTCAGCAGCAAGCACATTTACAGAGTTTACAAGCTCTTCAACAGTCGCATTCCTTATTGTCGCGATTACCTCAGGATTTTATTCAACAAAATTCTGGTCAAGGAACAATAGCAGTAACAAATCTAGGTCAACGAAGTCGGTTACCGCCTCCAGGCTTTCCTGGTTCGTCACCTAATCACATGAATTCATTTGGCCTCGGAATACCACGTCCAGCACCTTCTAATAATACACTTTCCGGTAAAACTAATTTTAAGATTTTTTTCTCTAAAATATTTTAAACCAGTATAAAAAGAATTTAATGGTTTATAAAATAAATACATATAGAAGATTTTTTAAACTTACTTGACGACACCAATAATGAAGCACAATTTATCCGAAATAACCATTAAGAATGCTTTTATTTATTTTTTAATGACTTTTCATTCTCGTTCATCTTTCTTTCTGACGTATTTATTTGCATTCCAAGATAATATTGCTTTTAATTCTGTTTTTTCTTCATTCTCTGAATAGTAACCAATAGTTTCTAAAATAGATATGAGTCAGAATTTATGAAGTGGCCCCCTATTTCACCGACATTGACAAAAGATAAAAGTCAATACATTTTTTTGTAGTATTAACTAATACAAATTAGCTGCTAAAAGGCTTTTTGAAAATTTTGAAAATGTAAAAAGTTATAAACAATTATAATTTTATGTACCCTATTTTTGAAAAATTCATAGTTTAAAGAGTTCAAATTAAAAACGAACATTAATACCCGGAGTTTACTGACAATAATTGTAACTTTTAAGTACCATAACTGATGTACCAAAAAAAAATTTTTTTTATGAAAATTTTTTTATTTTTAATAAACAAATTACATTATTTTCCTGTTCCAAATCGCAAATTAAAGTTTTCTTTTGAGATTACGAAACTCCATACATTCAAGAAGATGTTCATGCAAAAACATTTTGGTATTCTTTAATATTGAAAAAATTACATGGTTTTTTGTTGCGCGCCCTGTTACGCTTGAGTGCAGTGCACCGGCCGCGACGCGACTCCACGGCAGTGGGACAAAACCGGCTTTTCGTGGACTTCTTGACGGATTAACATGTATTTTTTTTTTAATTTACAGCTTATTAAATTGCGCTAAGAACTATTGTGGCTGACTTGTTTAATTGTTGCTTGTGTCAAAATTTATTAACAATTAAGCAATAAATAATTAAATATATTTTTTAAAATTTTTTCTAAAAGCTTTGAAATCCAAAGAAAGTACACTTTCTTACAATTATAGTTCAAAAATAAACAATTTCTGTCATAAGTATTTGTTATAAACAATTTTTATAAATAATTTTAAGCAACAAACCATAATTTTGTTAAATTAAAGAAATTTCTTTAGACTAAGTGCCTGAATACGTTCTTTATAAATGCACATTTGGCATAATGTAAGTAAATGTCAATAATTTTATTTGTTATAAATATAAAAATAATCAAAAGTATGGATTGATGCTTAATTGTTTATCAAAAATTTTTATAACAAATAAATTTATTGACATTTAATCACATTCTGTTAAATGTTCATTTATGAAGAACAAATTCAGACAAATAGTCTAAAAAATAATTTTTAATTCATAAAAATTATGAATTGTTGCGTAATTGTTTATAACTAATGAATTTATTGCTATTTAGTTACATTCTAGAAAATTTCCATTTATGAAGAACGAATTCAGGCACTTACTCTAAAGAAATTTCTTTAATTTAACAAAATTATGGTTTGTTGCTTAAAATTATTTATAAAAATTGTTTATAACAAATACTTATGACAGAAATTGTTTATTTTTGAACTATAATTGTAAGAAAGTGTACTTTCTTTGGATTTCAAAGCTTTTAGAAAAAATTTTAAAAAATATATTTAATTATTTATTGCTTAATTGTTAATAAATTTTGACACAAGCAACAATTAAACAAGTCGGCCACAATAGTTCTTAGCGCAATTTAATAAGCTGTAAATTAAAAAAAAATACATGTTAATCCGTCAAGAATTCTGACCTACAAGTTAATTTGTCCACGAAAAGCCGGTTTTGTCCCACTGCCGTGGCGTCGCGTCGCGGCCGGTGCACTGCACTCAAGCGTAACAGGTCGCGCAACAAAAAACCATGTAATTTTTTCAATATTAAAGAATACCAAAATGTTTTTGCATGAACATCTTCTTGAATGTATGGAGTTTCGTAATCTCAAAAGAAAACTTTAATTTGCGATTTGGAACAGAAAAATAATGTAATTTGTTTATTAAAAATAAAAACATTTTCATAAAAAAATTTTTTTTTTGGTACATCAGTTATGGTACTTAAAAGTTACAATTATTGTCAGTAAACTCCGGGCATTAATGTTCGTTTTTAATTTGAACTCTTTAAACTATGAATTTTTCAAAAATAGGGTACATAAAATTATAATTGTTTATAACTTTTTAAATTTTCAAAATTTTCAAAAACCCTTTTAGCAACTAATTTTCATTAGTTAATACTACAAAAAAATGTATTGACTTTTATCTTTTGTCAATGTTGGTGAAATAAGGGGCCACTTCATAAATTCTGACTCATATGTATGATTGTGTGTTTGATAGTTTTCTTACATACCATCAGTGTCGTCGCATTTAGAAATTTTTATAGGGAATATAGTGTTAGTTGCCGCCCCTTTCTTAAAGATTTTTTCCAATATGCTTTTTTTTATAGTTAAATTTTACAATTCGCAATTTCTCATTTGTTAATTTGGTTAGTTTTGATTTATTTTACAACATGTTTCGACATGTTTTATTACATAATCATTTTTACATAATCATAAAGATGTAGCTCCATTAATACAAAAAAATAATTTTCTTAACACCCTGGTCGAAAATATACGAACGTTCGGCTTCGATTTCGAATAGGAAAGCCAAAGATTTGCTCATTGTTGGATGCACACGTGCGCCACCTAGATCATCGGGAGTAAAGCAGTTTACCGGGAATAATACCGCTTTCATACCTTTTTCATGAACTTTACTTTTGTTTCATTCTACTGCACAGCAGTAGTGCGAGAACGAGACAAACTTATGCCACTGCTGTGCAGTAGAATGAGAGAAAAGTAAAGTTACTTTACTTTAAAGCAGTTTGCCGAGAGTGAATACATTGCGCGAGCTGGCGCGAGTTTTAAAAAATTATTTATTTCTTTAAATTTATCTAATACTTCTATTTAATAAAAAGTTGAAATTAAACAATAATAATTTCTTTAAACAATTGGTAGAATTGTTATTGTTAGTTTGCTGTTAGTAATTGAGATCATTCAGTTTAAAAAGTTGCAAAATTGAGATAAAATTGCAACTCTATTGCCTAATTTTAAAAAAAGATAAAATTAAACAACGGTACCAAAACTTGTTTAAACAATGCGCAATCAGGCTGTTAATTTTGTCAGCTGGAACGTTGTTAAATTGTTATTAATAAGTTTAAATGAATTTTGAAACGTGCTTTCGACTGGATGTTAAGAAAAATCGTATACGCTAAACGGGCAAAAAGTCCTAAAGCCCTGAAATACAGGGATTTGGAACTTTCTTCCATTGTCCCTTGTACTATTAATTTATCAAGTTCCATGTATGAATTGTAATACATGTCTTATATTGGATAAACAAAAAGACATTTGCAAGAAAGAATTAATTAACATAAACGTGATTCAGAAAATAAACTTTTAAATACAGGTTTCACATCATTCCATTAAATTTACACATAAATTTGATTTTATTAATATTATTAGAGCTTTAAATTACGAAAATAATTAATACAAAAGAATGCATTTAGAAATGATTTATATAGGTACAAAAAAAAAGTAATTCTACAGTTAATTTTAATAACGATATAAATAAATTGAGCCAAGCTTATTCTTATTTAATTCAAAGTGGTAGATTTTTATTTTGATTTCGACTTTTAAATTAATTAAATGTTAACGACCTTTGAATTAATTTCGACTATTAAATATGAAAATTTGTTTCGATTTGAATTGATTTCGATTTTGATCGCTTAAAAATAACCTCAAAATGTCGTACGCTTTTGCTGTATTAATTGTCACAATGTTCATCATGTAACTTTGATACGTACATAGAAATCTCCTTTTAGGAGGTAAGAATTTTATAATTTTTCGTCGTGTAAAACCTTTATTTAACTATTTAGTATAAAACCTTTAATGTAAAACTTTTAATTTAATTCTTAATGATATATTATATTACAGATTTCTATTTATTTTTCATTGAAAAATATTTCATTGAAAAATTTTAATAGAACATATTCTTAGTTATGACCTGATGAGGATATCAAATGTCGAAACATGTTATCAAATAAATAGAAACTAACCAAATTATTTGAGGTGCGAAATTCGCTATAAGGCCTCGTAAAAAAATCCCTAGTAATCTTTTTTTTTTGTTTTAATCAGTGACTATTTTGGCTCCCCAATGATACAGGTCATACGCACCCTTGCCTCCCTCAATGAATAACAATATTTGAAATTTCAGATTTGCTGATGTCTACTGGCAATAAAATTTTACCATTTGTAAGTCATTCGTCTGGAACACTGTCATCAGGACAAACATCTCATCACACTCCTTATCTTTTAAATCAAAATTCAGTTCTCAATTCACAAGGTAATTTGCAAAATTCTTTGTAATTTTAATAAATTTAATAATAGTGAAAGATTTTATTTTTAATTCTTAGACTACATGTTTTTTTTTACATCTAGGACATTAACAATTGTCAGGCTGAATTTAAGCTTTAAGTTAGAATCTATACAAATTATCAGTCTGTAAAAAAGTTTTTAAAAAATAAGATTAAAATAATAATTACTAAAATAAGATAATTTTTATTATTGTAATAAATTATATGGAGAACCATATCGTAGTTAGTTAAATAAATCAAAAATATTAATAAAATACAGTCGGATATCTGACGGGCGCAGTCTTCAGGTGTGGACTGCAACCGTCTCAATTCTAAACATCCAGGTCCATGCTATTTAATTCGCGGAGCCGTTTATCACAGTGTTAACCAAATCTTATTATCTCAAATCGTACACTAAATCACAAATTCCTTTTCCTACTAATAGAGTTTCCTTGCGCCCCGTTTATACTTTTCGCCGACTGAATGAGACCTTCGCGATCACGAATGTCAGAGACCCGACTGTAAATCTTATTCATAACATGTATAATAATACTCAAATCACGTGGTGTGAATATAAAGTCTTATAATTAAAATTTTTAAAACTTTAATGTTGTTTAAACATTTATTTAGAAAAATTGATAGTATTTTTTTGTGGTTTTCATTTTCGACCTGCAATATCCTTAATCGTACATTTTAAAACACATTTTGTCCCCAAAGAAAAATTATGAATACTGTACTGTATTATTTGTTTTCGCCTTTTGAAATAAGTTTTTTGTTTATTAATCAAAGAACGTTGTTTTGAAAAAATTAATCAAACTTTTTTGTAGGTTAAGAATAATTGTACTTTGAATAGTCAATTTTTTAAAAAAGAAACTTCTGTCTAACGACTTTTTTTCCTTTAAAAATTATTTTTTATCAACTTATTGGAGTTTGCATCCCGAGCATATTACAAACTTTTGCCTGGAGGAAATCCTGATCTAGGGTGGGATTGCTTATTTCGAGCGAACGGATGGGCGGGTACATCAGTGGCGGATCTACGTTGGGAGCAATCGGGACGACCCCCCCCCCCCCACATATCACCCGAGATTTGAAAAGTAATGTACATATTATTGTAACTTTCGAGTGGGGAAAAGGTTGGAGAAGGGTAAAATTAATACAACCGCTCCACTCGAAAAAATATTCTGGATCCACCCCTAGGGTACAATGGGTGATAAGAGTGAGTTTACACCCAGCTTTACTCACGCCAATTCGAGGAGTGAGTTAAGCCAACTAGTGGCTTAGAGCAGTATCTTTCTCTCCACTCTTATTGTCCCTCTCCTACTCTAAGCCACTAGTTGGCTTAACTGACTCCTCGAATTGGCGTAAGTAAAGCTGGGTGTAAACTCAATCAGATGATAATCTAAGTGTCTATTTTACCTTGATAGGACTCTCTGCGAAGCTTGCTTTTAGATTAGATTAGATTAATAGATTGGGGTCCCAGTACTGTTGTGCTTCACCTGGTACACCGAAAAAAATATATTCTTTTGAGCGGAATCCACTCATTTTGATGCTTTTTCCCCTCTATAATATGGTATCAAAATGATTCCCCTCGTTTTGAGAGGATTTTATACTTATCAAAATGAGAGGAACTTTCCTCTCATAGGGTAAACTTTTTCACTTTCACACTTAAATTACTTTAAATCATTTAAAGAAAGTTAATATCACTAACTACCTTCATTGATTCACATAAAGAAAGGAATATTCATCAATATTCGAACATTTTGTATGTTGTTTTATTAAATATGCGAGTAAAATAAACATGTCATACTGCTAGGTTATATTGGTCTTTTACTTTAATTTCACATTCGTACACAAACAAATAATGAAGTCAAAATATTATTATGTGCACAGAACACTAAAATATTATCATCTAGTCTTAAATCTTTTAAAACACACTGTAAATTGTCTTCCACAATCGAAAACTAAAGGTAAAAATAAACGTTAAAGCTGACGACGCGATACAATTGTTACTGATTGCGCATGTGCAAATACTATATAGAGAATATTCCTCTACTTTTGATCGGACGTCTCCTATCGAAAGTAGTGGATTACTCTCAACATAAGATTAAACCGTGAGATTCGTCTTCTAATATTTTTCCTCTTCAAAACAGGAAAATACTATTGGTTGTAGTATAATTAGCTCATTTTGAGTAAAAAGCTCAAGAGGATTTTATGATAGGAATGTTCCGCTCAAAAGAAGATATTTTTTTCGGTGTAGCAAGGTTACCTGAAGATTTTGAAAGCATAAACATATCATAGTCATGTGAAGTTGGCACCCCATTTTCAAAAAAATTAATTTTTTTTCGGAGTTCCAGGTAGTTTTTGCATAGTTCTAGAGTTCCTTAACAATAATTTAAATAGTTCCAGCGAATAAAGCAAAAAAAAATCAATTTGAAAATTTGGGGTGCTAACTTCACGCTGCACCCTTTTTTCGAGAAAAAAGAGTTCTGACACAAAATTTCAACAAACAACAAAGAGTTCTAGAGTTCCTTAATTGTTTTATAAATAGTTCCGGCAAATTTCAAAAAATAAAAAAAATAAAAATTTTTTTAAAAATTTTTAGTTTTCAAGAATCTTAAAATTCTAACTACAATTCGGTCAGCTCTCAACAAATGCTTCAAATTATCCCTATAAACTTTTTTTATAAACTCAAAATCAAAAAAGTTAGAGGCACTCAAAGTGGAACCTAAAATTTTGAGTTTACAAAAATCAAAGATCCAGGAGTTCTGACTAGAGTTCTGATAGCACTCTTCAAAGTCCTACAAATTATCCCTATAAACTTTTTTCATAAACCTAAAATCAAAAAAGTTAGAGGCACTCAAAGTGGGACCTAAAATTTTGAGTTTACAAAAATTAAAGATCCAGGAATTCTGACTAGAGTTCTGATAGCACTCTTCAAAGATCTACAAATTATCCCTATTAACTTTTTTTATAAACTCAAAATCAAAAAAGTTAGAGGCACTCAAAGTGGGACCTAAAATTTTGAGTTTACAAAAATCAAAGATCCAGGAGTTCTGACTAGAGTTCTGATAGCACTCTTCAAAGTTCTACAAATTATCCCTTTAAACTTTTTTTATAAACTCAAAATCAAAAAAGTTAGAGGCACTCAAAGTGGGACCGAAAATTTTGAGTTTACAAAAATCAAAGATCCAGGAGTTCTGACTAGAGTTCTGATAGCACTCTTCAAAGATGTACAAATTATCCTTATAAACTTTTTTTATAAACTCAAAATCAAAAAAGTTAGAGGCACTCAAATTGGGACCTAAAATTTTGAGTTTACAAAAATTAAAGATCCAGGAATTCTGACTAGAGTTCTGATAGCACTCTTCAAAGTTCTACAAATTATCCCTTTCAACTTTTTTTATAAACTCAAAATCAAAAAAGTTAGAGGCACTCAAAGTGGGAGATAAAATTTTGAGTTTACAAAAATCAAAGATCCAGGAGTTCTGACTAGAGTTCTGATAGCACTCTTCAAAGTTCTACAAATTATCCCTTTAAACTTTTTTTATAAACTCAAAATCAAAAAAGTTAGAGGCACTCAAAGTGGGAGATAAAATTTTGAGTTTACAAAAATCAAAGATCCAGGAGTTCTGACTAGAGTTCTGATAGCACTCTTCGAAGATCTACAATTTATCCCTATAAACTTTTTCTATAAACTCAAAATCAAAAAAGTTTGAGGCACTCAAAGTGGGACCTAAAATTTTGAGTTTACAAAAATCAAAGATCCAGGAGTTCTGACTAGAGTTCTGATAGCACTCTTCAAAGATCTACAAAATTATCCCTATTAACTTTTTTTATAAACTCAAAATCAAAAAAGTTAGAGGCACTCAAAGTGGGACCTAAAATTTTGAGTTTACAAAAATCAAAGATCCAGGAGTTCTGACTAGAGTTCTGATAGCACTCTTCAAAGATCTACAAATTATCCCTATTAACTTTTTTTATAAACTCAAAATCAAAAAAGTTAGAGGCACTCAAAGTGGGACCTAAAATTTTGAGTTTACAAAAATCAAAGATCCAGGAGTTCTGACTTGAGTTCTGATAGCACTCTTCAAAGTTCTACAAATTATCTTCTTAAACTTTTTTTATAAACTTAAAATCAAAAAAGTTAGATGCACTCAAAGTGGGAACATTTGGTGAAGAAAATATCATTCTTACGAATATAAAAAATATATTTTTTCACAATAAATTTTTCTCTACCTTCTTTTTTATTTAAAATGGACGATTATTTCTTAAATTGACTACTAAATTTTAATAAAAAAAGAGATCATTTATTGATAATAAACTTATATTAATTTAACCCAATTTGACAGTCAGTTTACACTGAAAAAATAATTACGTAATGTTTTTTTTTTTTTGGGGGGGGGTCAAGCAGTTTGTTACGACCAGCAGAAAAAATGGCGCTAATGTATGTAACGACGTGTTACTTGGGGGAGGGGGGGGGGTCAAAATTTTCCGAAAAAAACGTTACGTAATTTGTGAACGTTTCCTTAACGTACTCGGAACAAAACAATCAAGATACCGGCGATCACAGTGAACTTAAAGGTTAACAGTACGCGTTTAGACGGCTACAGTAGACAAAGTGGTTTGCAGGTGCTATATCAACAGCCTGTCTACGCTACGGTAGTCAAAAATTTGTTATATTTAGTCAACTTATTTTCTCACTGTACTAAAATTAAATCGCGAGTTTAGTAAATAATAATCTACAAAGTTTTTCAGTGTACTCCATCTCCATCACATGTCCTTAGAACTTACTAAATTGTTTCTGAAAGAAATTGAACCACTTAATGCGAAAAAAGTGAAAAATATTTAAAATCATCCTAACACCATTAATGAATGGTCTTTTAGTGCATCCAAACTATCTTTGAATTTGAAAAAAACATTGCATATAAATCATGTTATTCCAACAAATTTAATATTGAACAGATTTCAAAATAATGTAGTAATATATCAAAAAATTAAAAATCTAGGTGACTGACATGTTACTTAAAGATGAGTAATTACAGGATTATTATGAATAAGAAATATGTATAAACAAAATTTATAAATTCAAATAAAAATATTTATTCACAGTGACTGTAATTAAAATATGAGGAACATAAATATACAACTAATTATAATCTAGAATCACACTATTAACTTTATAAAATTTTCAAAATGTAAGATGTCTATACTAAACTGAATTTTTCATTCTTTCGTAACCTAAAAATCATAGCTCTTTTTAGTTATCCAAGGTAACTAAAATACCGCAATAATTACAACCGTTAAATAGGTTAAGTTGACAATGGTAATAGCAATTTGAAGTCATATATATAACATCGCAATCATGATCATACATTCACAATAAGTAAAGATAATTTGTTATAGAAATATTTCTTGTTATAATTTTAGTTGTATGAATAAGGATCATTATTAAGCACCCGCTTAGAAAACACTAATTCTTTTATATTGGTATATTATACCTTTCAATTCAAATTATAGATATAAGAATAATTATAATGTTAATAAACCTAGAATCACAGTGTTAACTGTTTAAAATCTACAAATTTTGAGTTGTCTATATATTTAAAAGAATTTTTCATTCTTTTATAACCTAAAAATCACAGATATTTTAAATTGTCGAAGAAACCCCTACTGAAAAATCCTATATAGGATCCTACATAGGATCCTATATAGAATCCATATGGATTCCTATGAGAATCCACGTAGGATCCTATATAGGATCCTATATAGGTATTGTCCTATAGGAATCCACGTGGATTCTCATAGGAATCTATGTGGATTCCTATAGGTCGCCTATAGGACAAGTCCTATATAGGATCCTATGTGGACTCTCCTATAGGAATACATGTAGGATCTCATATAGGATCCTGCATAGGCGTCCCAAAAAATTTTTGTACACCCTCCTACATATGATCCTACGTAGGTTCCCATATAGGATCCTACATGGGTACCCCCAAAAAAATTTTTTGTACCCCTTCCTCATGCGCAGTCGTCTTTTACGTATTCTACAATACTTACGCCTGCGCAGTAAATATTTTTCGTCCTTATAATGGTGCTTAATGTATATTTGAATAAAGTTGCTAAAAAAAACAATTAATTCTGTGTACATAATTTTTTTTGGGCGCCCATAAAAGATCCTATATAGGATCCTATATGGGAACCTACGTAGGATCCTATGTAGGGGGGTTTACAAAAATTTTTTTGGGACGCCTATGTAGGATCCTATATGAGATCCTACATGTATTCCTATAGGAGAGTCCACATAGGATCCTATATAGGACGTGTCCTATAGGCGACCTATAGGAATCCATATAGATTACTATGAGAATCCACATGGATTCCTATAGGACAATACCTATATAGGATCCTATGTAGGATCCTATATAGGATTTTTCAGTAGGGACTAAAACAACAAATTGAAGTTGTACGTTACATCGCAATCATGATCGTAAATTCACAATTAGTAAAGATAATTTGTTATAGAAATATTTCTTGTTATAATTTTAGTTGTATGAATAAGGATCATTATTAAGCACCCACTTACAAAACATTAATTCTTTTATATTGCTGTATTATACCTTTAAGTCCAAATTATGCATATAAGAGTAATTATAATTGTAATGAACCTAGAATCACAGCGTTAACTGTTTAAAATCTACAAATTTCGAGATGTCTATATACTTAACAGAATTTTTCATTCTTTTGTAACCTGAAAATCACAGATCTTTTTAAATTTACGAAGAAATTAAAAAAGCAATTTGAAATCGTTTATTACATCTCAATCATTTCCTTAAAATCACAATACGCAAATAAAACTTATTATCGAAAAATCTTGTAGTCAAATTTTAATCACAAGAATAAGGAACATTTTTATGCACCAAATTCTAAAACAGTATTTCTTTCATATTTCTCTATAATAATTTTAAGTTCAATATAAACATATAAGAATAATTATAATAGTAATAAATCTAGAATCACTTTGTCACTATGTAAAACCTTCAAATTTTAAGATGTCCTAAACTTATTAGAATTTTTCATTCTTTCGTAACGAGAATGTAGTATATTTTTATAAATATTAATCAAATTGTTGAATGCACGTATTTTTTCTTGTTCGAGTTTAAACAGTATAAAGGATAATATTTCTTGCATCTATTCAAGTTTTTACATACAACAGTAAGTGAGGAATTATAATTTGTTTGATGCTGCAAAGTATCTTTTCCTGATCCATGTCATCATACTGACACCAATTTTGACCATTAAAAATAAAGGCAGTATAATGACCGCTTTTGTTAGAAACTCCAGGCAAATAATTTGCAGCACCAACAACTGAGTATTTGTCGTCTCCTATATTTATTTCCTTATCTACAGTTTGCAAATAGAAAGGGATTCGCTCATTCGCATTTTCTTTATATCTAGAGTCAGTCGAGATAGATAAATCTATTAGAATGAAAGGACCATACCGTCTTTTTATTACAACTGGATTATTGCATTGATGACAATTTCCTGTAACATCATTTCGGATGTCGTCAATAGCATTTTGAATCCGATTGTGAGCACTAGTCAATGCTATTTTAACATTTATGGGAGTTGTGATGTGAGTTCTTTCGATTTTATAAGTGCATTTAGTGCAATTCTTTTCCATTGTATGAGAAGGAGGCATAGCTGTTAACAAATATTCGGATAAATGTGCAACGTTACTGTTGCAATTGTATGATTCTAAGTAACGTGTTTTTATTAATGTTTCTACAATTGGAATATCTTTTAAAATCTCATACCTAGCCAGGTAATGTTTCAGTTGTAGTTTCCCATCAGCTAAGATTTTTAAACTTAACTTTCCAAATAAGCTTCGGGAACATTGAAACGACTCTTTGAAATCTTTGCTTACAACAAGACCTTGCATAGATAAAAGTAAAAAAGTGTCAAACCCACAAGTTTCCGAAACAGTTACTTTAAGTTTGCCGCGTAAAAGTAGTGTTTTGCAAATGCCTCCATTTTTCATAATGGGTATTCCGATGTTTGTTATGCCTTTCATTGAGTTCCAGTCTGGACATTTCGACGTATAATTATTTTTTTGTTTTTTCACAGTTTCAGGAAAAATATCAGAATAGTTAATTTTTATTTTTTTTTTTTCCTCTGTAACACATTTTTCCACCTGTGTTAGAGATTTTTCCTTCGATGTTTCTGCCTGAATAACAAAATTTTGATCTAGAAAATCATAATTTGAAGTAGCATTTGTTAATTCTGTAACATCTGTTTCGGAGTCAACCACTGTTGAGCTTATTATTACGGAGTCAACCACTATTGAGCTCATTGTTACGGAGTCAGCCACTGTTGAATCCATTGTTACAGATTCAACCACTGTTGACTCCTTAACAGAGGTTAAAGTTTCATTATTACGATTTTCCTGAGTCAAACTTTCGTTGTCAGAGTCAGAACTGCTTTTCTCATCTTCAAAAGTGGAATTTTTTAAGTCTTCAGTAATCTTATTTTTCTTTTTCCAATTTTCTGTTTCAGCCAGTGATTGAAAAATAGATGTAGCATTCTTGTTGGTAACTTTGTTGGTTCTATTTATTTTTTTCAAATTTTTAATTTGTGATAATTTTGCTCCAACTTCTTTTACTTCGCCTCTTACATACTTGCAATGAATAGGAATAAATTTATCAACCTTAACAGGAAGCTTATCAAACACGTGATTTTTTAGTTTAGAAAATTCTCCTTCGATGGTGGCTGAAGATCTAACTATTTTCGGATCAATATCAAAAAATTGAAGACAGAGTGTCTACTAACCTGGAATTCCGGGAAAGCCAGGAATTTGCCGGGATTTTAGTTCGACCGGAAAAAACCTGTGAAATTGAAGCGAAAAAATATACACGGGACTTTCTGAAAATTAACGTTAGTTGGAGAAAATCCAACGGTTGAACACTGAAAACTCGCTAGGCTAATTTTAATAATAGCAGAAAAAATGGCGCTAATGTATGGGACAGTGTGTGACATGGGGGGGGGGGGGGGGGGGTCTAAAATAGTGAAAAATAGTGTGACGTAATATATGGACACTATCTTCCCACGTATTCAAAATTTTTCTCCTTGCAGGAATAATTTGTAGAACAGTGCTATCAAAACTGTAAACAGAACTCCTGGATCTTTGATTTTTGTAAACTCAAAATTTTAGGTCCCACTTTGAGTGCCTCTAACTTTTTTGATTTTAAGTTTATAAAAAAAGTTTAAAGGGATAATTTGTAGGACTTTGAAGAGTGCTATCAGAACTCTAGTCAGAACTCCTGGATCTTTGATTTTTTTAAACTCAAAATTTTAGGTCCCACTTTGAGTGCCTCTAACTTTTTTGATTTTGAGTTTATAAAAAAAGTTTATAGGGATAATTTGTAGATCTTTGAAGAGTGCTATCAGAACTCTAGTCAGAACTCCTGGATCTTTGATTTTTGTAAACTCAAAATTTTAGCTCCCACTTTGAGTGCCTCTAACTTTTTTGATTTTAGGTTTATGAAAAAAGTTTATAGGGATAATTTGTAGGACTTTGAAGAGTGCTATCAGAACTCTAGTCAGAACTCCTGGATCTTTGATTTTTGTAAACTCAAAATTTTAGGTCCCACTTTGAGTGCCTCTAACTTTTTTGATTTTGAGTTTATAGAAAAAGTTTATAGGGATAAATTGTAGATCTTCGAAGAGTGCTATCAGAACTCTAGTCAGAACTCCTGGATCTTTGATTTTTGTAAACTCAAAATTTTAGGTCCCACTTTGAGTGCCTCTAACTTTTTTGATTTTGAGTTTATAAAAAAAGTTAATAGGGATAATTTTGTAGATCTTTGAAGAGTGCTATTAGAACTCTAGTCTGAACTCCTGGATCTTTGATTTTTGTAAACTCAAAATTTTAGGTCCCACTTTGAGTGCCTCTAACTTTTTTGATTTTGAGTTTATAAAAAAAGTTTATAGGGATAATTTGTAGATCTTTGAAGAGTGCTATCAGAACTCTAGTCAGAATTTCTGGATCTTTAATTTTTGTAAACTCAAAATTTTAGGTCCCAATTTGAGTGCCTCTAACTTTTTTGATTTTGAGTTTATAAAAAAAGTTTATAGGGATAATTTGTAGATCTTTGAAGAGTGCTATCAGAACTCTAGTCAGAACTCCTGGATCTTTGATTTTTGTAAACTCAAAATTTTAGGTCCCACTTTGAGTGCCTCTAACTTTTTTGATTTTGAGTTTATAAAAAAAGTTTATAGGGATAATTTGAAGCATTTGTTGAGAGCTGACCGAATTGTAGTTAGAATTTTAAGATTCTTGAAAACTAAAAATTTTTAAAAAAAAATTTTTTTTTTTTTATTTTTTGAAATTTGCCGGAACTATTTATAAAACAATTAAGGAACTCTAGAACTCTTTGTTGTTTGTTGAAATTTTGTGTCAGAACTCTTTTTTCTCGAAAAAAGGGTGCAGCGTGAAGTTAGCACCCCAAATTTTCAAATTGATTTTTTTTTGCTTTATTCGCTGGAACTATTTAAATTATTGTTAAGGAACTCTAGAACTATGCAAAAACTACCTGGAACTCCGAAAAAAAATTAATTTTTTTGAAAATGGGGTGCCAACTTCACATGACTACATATCATAAGCAATAACTAGATTTAAATTTTAATAGGAAGAAATATTAATATAATAATATTCCTTGTTAAAAGGAAATTCTATCTAACATGTGTTAACATCTTATTTTCAATAAGAATACTTAACTTGTATTTGATCCTGGTTGAAGAGATAAAAAATTGTTAGTTAAAGAAAAATTTACGTTTGTTTGAAAGGTGTACTAAAGCTATAGAACAGGTTCCTAAATGAAAGTTGTTCCTCCTAAACAGTCTATTAAGCAACAAGGAGTTAAAATCAGCCATTTACTCGTTTACCGTCACTCAAATACGTCTCGGGTTCACCTCGTTCGCCCTCGGCTGTCACTCATACACAAAAATTAACGTAAACAAATTGGATTGACTTTAAACCCGTGTTGCTTACGATACTTTTTATTTCAAAGGCACAAACGAAATGCTTTTAAATGCCTGTATGCAGGGTCTAAATGCGTTTATTTGTTTAATCGTATGAAAATGACGTCCATATTTCCCCTAAGGCGAAAAAAAACGTGGGTCAGCTTTTCATTTTTGCCCTAGGAAAAAAATGGATGTCATTTTCACACGGTCAAACAAATGAATGTGTTTAGACCTTGTCTACAGGCATCTAAAAGGGCCATGTTTGTGCCTACGGGTTAAAATACTTTTTTCAAATCTTCTTATGGGATTAATTACAATATTTTACTTTAAAGAATTTTTTTTAGATAAATCCATCTAAGATTTTTAAAAACATTTATTATATATAAATATTTAAATAAATATATAAATATATATTATAGAAATACTTCCTCGTGGAGGAAGGAATAAATTAATTTTTAAAGAATTAATAATTTCAATTTTTAAAAAATCTGTAAATTGCATGTTATTCTATAAAACGTTTTAAAAAATATTTAAATAGATCAATTGATTTCTTTTATGCAAGGAATGCGAATTTTTTATATATTATGTTGGATATATATATAGGATACATTTTTTTTAACAAATTAAGAAAAAAATCATAATTTAATAAAAAAAATTTTTGTGGTTATTTTTAAAAACCCTTGTGTCTGATTTCAGATTTTAGTAGTAAACATAACCATACTAAATTTTATTTAAATTCGTCAAACCGTTTTCTTGTTATCGTGTCCACAAGAAAAAGTAGATTCACAAACCCACAGATACACATACAGATACATACATACGTTGCGTCTCATAATATGAAAACGGAATAGGAGTCTCATAATATGAAATGAACCTAATATGTCTTAGGGTGCCGTCTCATGCTAGGGATTAATGGATCAGGGATTAGAATAGACCAATCAGAAAATGCTTTCCAATGTGACCAATTATCTGATTGGTCTATTCTAATCCCAAATCAATTAATCCCTAGCATGAGACGGCACCCTTAGATCTTCTTCAAATTTTGAGAATGCAAATATACACTGCACTCTCTTTATATGAAGGTTCGCTCACAAAGTAGTATAAGGAGCTCCCACGTCCCAAAAAACATGGGGCAAGTTTTCCATTTCTCTTTGGACTTTGTAGCAGTAGGAACAACGACGAACCTGGCGAGAAAATGTGTCAACACGGAGGCGCATGAATTCTTCCAAAATAACAATAGATCGAATGCATTGGCGGATCCAGGGGGGGGGGCACGGGTGCTTGGCCCCCCTCAAAAGCCTCATATTTAACAATGAGAGTGAGAGAGATAGCACTATAGTGCTATCTCTTGCTCTCTCATGCAATACCCCCTCCAAAAACCTTGTCTGGATCCGCCACTGTCGAATGGACATTCGACCGAATGTTATTTGATCGAATAGACATTCGACCGAACGGACATTTGATCGAATGGACTTTTGACCGAATGGATATTCGACCGAAATGACTTTTGACCGAAAGGACTCTTGACCGAATGGACTTTTGATCGAATGGACATTTGATCGAATGGACATTAGATCGAATAGACATTCGACCAAATGGGCATTTGATCGAATGGACTTTTGAACGAATGGAATTTTGAACGAATGGAATTTTGATCGAATGGACATTTGAAAGAAAAGTCATTAGGCCGAAGAGTTTTTTTAATGTGAGTTTCCTCTCTATTATGTAACATTTTATGGATACTAATTACCATGCGTTCCAAAGCAGAGATACCTCGGATCCTCTACAAACCCATCTGCGCAAGTCTTTGGAAAGTTGTTTGATTGGTCGAAATGAGCGGGGCGCACAGTGGGCCAGAAAGGGGCAATTTCTGGCAAAAATTCATACCTCTAAAAGTACAAGAAATTTTTTAATTTCAATTACGCTATTTACTGTTTTTTGGGTCACTGATTACGAATCTGATATCAGATTTTTAAAATTCATAATGGCGGATCCAATATGGCGGACGACTTTTTTAATAAAATTATTAAAACTGCGTAAAACTGGTTACTCAGGGGTTTTTGGGGTCACTGATTACGAATCTGACATCAGATTTTTAAAATTCAAAATGGCGGATCCAATATGGCGGACTAAAATTCAAAAAATGAAGTTAAGGTCATGAAAATTACTATTCGGAAGTTTTGGGGTCGCTGATTACGGATCTGACATTAGATTTTTAAAATTCAGAATGGCGGATTCAATATGGCGAACAACTTTTTAAAAATCAAGCTAAGTTGCTTAGATTTATTTATTCGGGGGTTTTTGGAATCGCTGAATATGAATCTGAAATCGGATTTTAAAAATTCAAAATGTCGGATCCAATATTGCGGACCACTTTTTAAAAATTAAGCAAATTTGCTAAAACTGTTTTTTAATTTGACAAAATTATAATAGTAGCTCGATTCTTTTTAAATTCACTACTTTTAGCATTACCCAGAAACGACTACGTGAACGTAGTAGTTTTTCATTACCATTGATCCCCAACATTGGATCCGCCATTTTGAATTTTTAAAATCCGGCTTCAAATTAATATTCAGCGACCCCAAAAATCCCCGAGTTACAAGTTTCAAACGAAATAGATTATTTTTAAAAAAAGTCGTCCGCCATATTGGATCAGCCATTTTGAATTTTTCAAATCCGACTTCATATTCGCAAACAGCGGCCCCAAAAACCCCCGAGTAACCAGTTTCAAGCGAAATAGATTATTTTTAAAAAAAAGTCGTCCAGCATATTGGATCCGCCATTTTGAATTTTTCAAATCCGTCTTCAGATTCGTAATCAGCGACCCCAAAAAGCTCCTTGTACCAAGGGGCTTATAAATAATATAAATGATCCAAAAAAATTCAAGAATGGAAAAAAATAAAAAAAATCGTGTTTTTTATTATAAAACTGCCTGTAATTTGAATATTTATAAATATAATTAATTTTTTATTACAGAATCTGAAAGAGCGATTCTTGAGAAAACAAAAATGCCTATAGCCAACTTTATTTTAAAATGTTTGAATACGAATAAATGATGTCAAACTTTATTAAAAAATTTTGTACATCCCGGCGTTAATGGGTTAAGCAAACGATGCTAAAAAGAATTTATATGTTTTCAATACTATGTAAATAGTAATACTATATATAATATATATTAATATATATTAATGCTACATAAAAAGTAGACTGAAGACAACGCAACGCAAAGTATATATGTTATAATTTGTCCTTTCACGCACCGCGCTGTGCATCAGTAGTAGACGGCGCGGCGTTCTAGAACGTGCGCTTCGCTATGTAACAAGTGCTGCGCGCACACGTTTTGCTTGATTTCTCACGTAAATAAAAAAAAGCGCAAAAAGGCGCAAATTTTTCTTGTAAAATATATTTCAGAGAATAGACCCACGTAAATTAAAACTCAATATCTGGTGGAGCTTAGGGGAGCCATAATTTGAAAATATGTGCAACATTAAAAATCACGTTCACTTTTGGAAAATATAATAGTAAAAAATATATTTACGACTATTTTAAAAATTATGAACTATTATTTTAGACTTACATAACATTGTTAATTGTAGTAAAAAAATAAAACACTTTATATTATAGAGAAATAAAAATTTATTGAAAATAAAAAAATAGTATATTAAGCAACAAGGGGTTAAGGGCAGCCATTTGTTTACGCTGATGTTTGTGTACGAGTGACAGTCAAGGGCGAAGCCCGAGACGTGAACGAGTACACAAACATCATTGTAAACAAATTGGACTGACTTTAAACCCGTGTTGCTTACGATACTTTTTATTCCAAAGGCACAAGCTTGGTGCTTTTAAATGTTTGTAGGTTAGGGTCTAAATGCATTCACTTGTTTGACCGTATAAAAATGGCGGCCATTTTTGCCCTGTGGTGGAAAAAATGCATGGATCAGCTGTTCATTTTTTCCCTAGGGAAAAAATGGAAGCCATTTTTACCCGGTCGAACAAATGAATGCGTTTAGACCCTGCCTACAGGCATCTAAAAGCGCCATGTTTGTGCCTGTGGGATAAAAAAAAATTTAACTTAACCTGCGCAAAATTTGCAAATACATCTCCTTGTCGACAACGTGTTTTTTAACTGAATGGTTTGAAACTTTAGTAAATACTAGTTTAATATGCCTTTATTAAGGACAACTAATTATGTTTTTGAAATTCCGAACAGTGTTTTTTGCCAAATTTTGGTCCTTCCTGGCCCACTGTGGGGCGCTTTGAAATCGTTTTATTAAAAGAGTTTTAAATCACACCGCTCATTTCGACCAATCAAACAACTTTCCAAAGACTTGCGCCATTCGGTCAAAAGTCTATTCGGTCTAATGTCCATTCGTTCAAAAGTCCATTCGGTCAAAAATCTATTCGGTCCAACGTTCATTCGGTTAAAAGTCGATTCGATCAAAAGTCGATTCGATCAAAAATCCATTCGGTCGAATGTCCATTCGCTCAAATGTCCATTCGGTCAAAAGTCCTTTCGATCGAATGTCCATTAGATCAAAAGTCCATGCGGTTGAATGTCCATTCTGTCAAAAGTCCATTCGGTCGAATGTCTATTCGGTCAAAAGTCCATTCGATCAAATGTCCATTTGATCAAAAGTCCATTCTGTCAAAAGTCCATTCGGTTGAATGTCTATTCGATCAAATGTCCATTCGGTCAAATGCCCATTCGATCAAAAGTACATTCGGTTGAATGTCTATTCGATCAAATGTCCATTCGATCAAATTTCCATGCGATCAAAAGTCCATTCGGTCAAAAGTCATTTCGGTCGAATGTCCATTCGTTCAAAAGTCCATTCGATCAAATGCCCATTCGGTCAAACGTCCTTTCGGTCGAATATCCATTCGATCAAATGACATTCGGTCGAATGTCCATTCGATCAATTGTCAGTTTAGAAGAATTCATGCGCCTCGTCAACACGTGATTTTTCCTTTAATGTCATCTGCTAAATTTTTAATGTCGCCCGCTAAGTTTACAAAATTTAAATGGGCCAATCAGATGTAATTCCAACAAGAAATAATTTCACTTTCCGAACAGTTGTACAGTTTTTCCCGTTGGAGGCGCTACGGGTTCTCAACATTACACGGTTAAAAGGATGCGAAAAACTTGGGTCAATTATTTTTTAATATAACACTATAGTGGGAGCTCCTTATACTACTTCGTGGGTTCGCTACATGACATTCTGCGAATAGGAAGAAAGGGAAATTAGAGTTGAGCGTCGAGCATGTAGGGACAAAGACATAAGAGGGGTAGCAAAGGACAATGCGTTTCGAGCGTTTGTTTACAATTCGCTATATGAAAGACCCAGCCCGAAGAGTTGCATATAAAGAGAGTCAAGTGTATCTGAAAATAAAGTAAATGTATAAAAAGTTTTAACTGCAAATTGTCACTTACTTAGCATCAAAATGTCTCTGAATTTTTAAAATTTGAGTAAAATCTGAGTCATCATAATTATGTTGTTTTCATATGAAACTCCTCATATGGACATTTGATCAAGAACTCATATAACACATTTCTAGATAGGGGAAACTTAATTCGAAGTATTTAAACAAAATTTGTAAATATGAAGGAATACAAAGCCTCCTCCATGAGAAAGCAAAAGAAAAAAACAGTAATAAACGACAAATCTAGAGCTTAGGAAAAAAAAAATTATTTCTTGTTGTTTTTGTGCGCTGAATTGAATCTACAACATTTTTTCAAAATTTATAAAGAGTGAATTCAACGACCAACTTGTTTATTTTTCAAACGTGCACGACTGAAATTGGGATGAAATAAGACTTCCATCACAATTTTCAAAGTAATAAGAGTTAAGTATACAAGATTTAAGCTTTAATTTGAGTCCTTTTTGACTTTATTTAATAAATTGAAATCATCTGGTCGCAGAAAAATAATAATTAATAAGTATTGGGCTATAAAAATTTTTAAAATCGTTGTGTAGGTACATAATTGTAAAAAAAAATTGTAAAATTTTTGAAAGAAATCCCCATTCATATATTATTCATTATCATATATAATAATATTTTTATGTTCCAGGGACCGAAACATCACAGACGTAAGAATACGGCGTAAGCTGGCATTCTACAATTAGCATTAATATTTGCCAGCATTTTGTGCTATATTTTACAGTCTAGTGATTTGCAAGCATAAAATATTTAATTTTGAATAAAAATGAGTGATGAGAATGTAAAAGAAATCACCATGTACAATTGAAGACTGCTATTTAAAAACTCGCTAAGTGCTATTTAAAATGTTATCACTTGATACATTTTTTCCATGCTACATTATAATACTTAGGTATTTAGTTTAGTTTTCTTTTTAGATATTACTGTCATGCTTTTCAAAAACACTTTTTACTATATTAAAAATTAATTATTGTTTTTTAAAAAATATAATTTTCAAAGCATATATATATATACAAATATACAAATATATATATATATATATAAAACGCGAAAAATGCTTTAATGCAAATTTTAATTAATTACAATTTATGTCACTTTATGAAAAAAATAACATTGTAAAGCATTTTCCACACGTAAAATAGTAATACACGTAAGAATGTTAAATAATTTTTAACAGTATTCAATATTATTACCTTTTTAACTGGCAATGTGTTCCATCATTTTTTTTTATTTTATTTTTTTTCATTTTTGCTCTTATTACCAGTAAAAATTTTTAAAAATGTTAATATTCCATACCTTTAATAATTAAGTTTTGTTAGATTTCATAAATTTATTAAATTATTTCGTAATTTTAAACACCTTGAATTTCGTTAATTTAATTACATTTTCATATTTATGGTCACAAAAGAATTTCATTAAACTCAATTGAACATGTTCCATAATCTAATAAGAATCCTTTCACAAACAATGGCGTAGCAATGGGGAATGTGATTTATCGGTGCCCCCAAAACTAAGATATAGGTGAAATATTTCTTTTTTAAATTATAATCAAAATCATGTTGGGTTCTGAAGGGCCTCCAAATCATTTGAAAGTTTGATTTTGACAATCTATTCCAAAAGATGTAAGTATCTTATTAAATAAAAACATTTTTCAAAATAAATAAGAAGTCAATTAACTGATAAAACGATGAGATTAATTTACTATTTGAAAAAAAAGTTGTAATAAAGTATGATAATTATTATTTTGTTCATATTTTCTGTACTATCTTTATTTTTGCTTAATCTTCTTATTATATTTTATTCAAATTTCAAATTGTTATATTTTAATATTTTTTATTTTTATCTGAAGTTATGGAGTTCGTGTAATTACTAGAAACTAAAATGATAATAAGAATAAATTCATCATACAGTGAGAAAACAGATTTTTTTAAACCGCATATTCAAATATCGAATTTGAATTATCGAGAGTCACGCATCTAGGTGGAACCCAGTCCTCATCTCCGAAAAAATATCTGGCCATAGACCAGGTTAATAAATTCGACAAAATGTTATTTGAATTAAATTTAATTAGAATTACAGATGCTTATGCGTACGAATTCATGTCTTGTAGCCTGGAAAAATGGATCCGAGACGAGAAGTTTTACGAGAAATATTTCTGAAATATTAATTCGTAAGTATTATTTTAAAGAATTTACTTCCTCTTACACTTACAGATTGAAAGCATTTTTGTAAAGTTCTTATGTCTTCATGATAAAAATGAATTTTTGGAGATTGAGGAGAACAAACGAGGACGGTGTGATTTTAAAGGATATCTTGCAAAACTGCGCCTATAAAAGAACTTAAAAAATTATGATAATATTCAAAGAAAATTTTAAATATGTAGGTATTAAACAATATAATATCTACAAGAACAATAAAAACATAAAAATAATTAATATTATGAATTAAAATATGGAAAAGCAATAAATAAATGACTTAATAAAGTAATAATACTTAAACATAAAAGCAACAAAAAAATAGTTTTAGGGACAGTAAGTTATAAACACTTCAGAAGTGTTGCGAGTATAGTCCCTTTACCATTATTCAACTCTCATTTATTGTTTCCTTAAAACATTGCAGCCCAAAAATTACTAATTAAGTTTTTGAATTAATGCATTCAAGAAAATCATTAATTAAAACAGGTACCAATACGAAATCATTTGGTTTTCGGAGGTTTTTTTTGTCAAAGTATCTAGTAAACGTCAATAGATTTTACTTAAAGATTGAAATCAATTCATCAAATGTAAAACAAATAACAGTGTATGGTATTAAAATTTCAAAATTTAATAATAATAATCTCCGTAAACTCCTGAAGTTAATTAGTATTAATATTTATTCATCTTTTTCTGTCCATGTTTTAAAATCTGAAGTAAAGTTATGTTTTTTTTATTGATTTTGATTCTCTTTATCAGAAAAAAAATTTGAAATTTGAATTGAAATCTGTTTTGTTTGTGTCAGGTTTTGCTGGTTTTTAACTGTCATTTGTATAAAAAAAAGATTTTGAAAATATGATTTATTATGGTTTATTTATGAAGATGAAGTTTAATAATATTTGAAAACATTTGTGTCGTTTTTTCTTACGTCGTGAATTTTCGTAATGACTTGTAGTCAATCATGAACACGATGAAAAAGTACTTCTAGGAGAAAAAATATCAACTATTCTATAAAATTGGTGAATTATTAAGGGGAGACACCACTTTTATTTTGACCCCTTCAAATTTGAATGATCTTAGAAAATTATTTTATTTTTAAAGTATAAATTATGTTTGATCACTAATTCAAAAGTAATTGACATAAAGAGAAAAATAATAAGAGAAAATTTTGCTTTGAATAACTTTTAAAATTTTATTTTTGAAAAAGACTTTTTAAAATTTTTATCAGTTTAAATGTTGAGAATCTTTCAATTTATAAGTATTCTTTTAATTATCTGACTCTCAACAACTATCCAAAAATTAAACAATAAATAAGTTTGAAAATAATAATTTTTTTTTTAATAATTCAGTTTCAAGAGTTTTTAATGATTTTAACTTAAATATATATATATGATATCTTTTGGTAAAAAGAACAATTATTGTAGGTGACACAAGAATCCCCCGTAAATTTAAAACGTAAATTTTTATATTGAAAATTCATTTTAATAAGCAAAACATGATTATATTTTATTTCTGCCAAGCAGACGATAAACAAAACAACATAAATCCCTGTGTTAAAAATTAACACAAATTTAGATTAATGTGATTTATGTTAAATAAAACATAAACATGTTTAACTGTGTAGAGTAGACAGTGTAGCTGCAATTATTATACTAGTAAACTAGATGATACTAGAAGTCAGTCGGAGGGGTAGGCAGAGCCCAAGAGTTGGAGAAGGCCCGGAATGAGTTTTCCTCGCCGAGCAGGTAGACGGGAATAAGTTCGGGATGAAAAGTGAAATGTCCCTTATTGTGCCCTTAACGAAAGCAGACAAATTTCTAGTTTGAATCCTCCCCCTCCCCCTATGACGACGGGTAGTGAAGCGCTTTTAGTGATTAAAACAATTTATATAAAAAGTTGTTCGAATATTTTTCGGAAAAGAAAAAGTAGACCTCCAGCAGAATGTAATTTGTCTGCTTTCGTTACCCGCATAATATTATTATGCGGGCCGTCCATAAATTACGTAAGACGTTTTTTCGGTAATTTGAACCCCGCCCCCCCCCCCCCCTACATGTAAGATTTTTTATATACATTAGCGCCATTTTTTCTATTGGTCGTAAGATTTGCTGGACCCCCCTCCCCCCTAAAAGTCTTACGTAATTTATGGATGGCCCCTAGCTAAGAATTAGTCATTACAATAAATGCATAATTAGCCGTTGCACTTGATGAAATGTTTAAAAATTTAAACACATAGTGAAATAGATGTTTATTTTACAATATGGCTGCGCTTCATGAAACAGAGCCCATGTTATGCCTGTTTCATCATTTTAGCGATGAAACATAAGCATAACATATCAATAACATAAAGGCAGGCTCGCATCTTCAAATGCCCGTCCTGAAAAATTTATTTCTTGCAGCTAAGGTTCCTTTCACTGTGGAGCGTCATATATATTACAGAAGTTATAGTTTACAGAAGTGAATTCTAATAAAAAATGTTTTAAGAAAGTGTACTATATTAGTTTTTTTATTACTTGTTAAATACTCTCTTTCCCAAGAGAGCCTTTATTACATGAAGAATAAATATATAAATGAAGAATAATACATTTTTAATTTTAACAAATGAACTAGTAAAGACAAATTTATTCGCTCACTAGCTGCTATTCTTTGACACATACACACTCATAATTATGTACATACACTGTGATGGAATTATATTTAATTTTCTTTTTTCATACGATTAGATGTCATTCTATATATGATAGAGTCACGTCCTGGATCCATACTAGCAATGGCAACTGGAAAAATTAATTACAAATTACTTAAGTAGATCTGTATCTCATTATATATCAAATAAAATTCATAGAATTTATTCTTAATTTTTCAAGAAAGAAATAAAGAATTTTACAAATTTTAAGATTTAATAAAGATTTTCTGAGAATTTTTAATACGTAATTATAAAAATCGCAAAATTTTTCATACAATAAAAAAAAATTATAATAAGTATGGATATAATCACTTACCACAAATTGCTAAAAGGGAGAAAAAGAAAATTACGCCGAACCACAGAATAATATTAAAAATAACAGGGTAGTTTTTATCATACTTTTTTGCAAGGTTTTTATCAGCAGTCTGAAATAAATATTGAAAATGAAGAACAAATTTTTAAGAAATTGTTAAAATGTAAAAATTTTAATAATAATAAAATAATAATTAATTAATTTTAAATTGAAATTCAGTTATTTTAATTATTTTTCAAAATATAAAGAGAAATTTAGAAACATATTTGAACAATTATGGGAGACAGACCGTTTTTGCGTCTTTTTCTTTGACATCTCTATATGTCCTACTTAAATTAATAGATCTTGTATGACGAGCTTGACTAGCATCATTTGTAAAGGTTGTGATTAATACCTAAAATGAATAAAAACTTATTATACATTAAAAAATTATTACCAACTATTAATAACTACAAAGAATGACTAATATAATTCAGGGGTCGCATGCAGCAGCTGTCTCTGCGCTCGAATTGTCGGACCAGGGTTGCCAGAAGAATTTCATTTTCATTTTCCCTGACTTACAGACAATATTTTGTGTTTTTCCCTGATAATTTTGTACATAGGTTTTCCCTATTAAGTAAGAATTCTACAAAAGAAATTTTGTCAAATAAAAGTTCGATCAAATAAAATTATGTTTAACAGAAGTTTTACAAAAGAAAAATCTATTAAATGGTTATTATTTTGTTATACAAGATTATGTTCCTTAAACAAGTTTGAGAAAAACATGTGCAAAATAATTAATATTTAATTATTTATTTAAAAAATAAGCTAAGCTATATCAAGGTGACGGTAATTTTTATGATTGTAAATTCCCGGTCGTTTTTGTTTTATTTCACATTTATTTGGAATTTTTAATTTTTCAAAAATGCAAAGAAATTAGGATGCAAAGTTAAGTTCTAAGACTCATTAGTTTGTTATTTTCATTTTAGAATTTTATTAGATAGAATTTATTGTTTTCTAGACGAATTTCTTTTTAATCGAATTTAAATAGTTTTAATTTAGCACAATTTTCTTTTAACAGATTAAGTAAAACTAATTATTATATACCTGAATAACAATTTCACCAACTCTTTATTTATCCGAATTGATATTGATAGAATTCTTAAAACCTGGAATTTTTATTTCTTCAAAATTACAAACGGACAAAAAAACATCCGACATCCGGCCATTTGTAAATTCAGACAAATGGAAATTCGACGTTTTAAAAATTATATTAAATAACAATTGATGCAAATAAAATGTCGAACAAATGAAGATTCTGTAAAATGGATATTCTAACATTTAAAAATTCAACTTACTTCATTTCTACACAATAAGAATTCTGTTAAATAAAAATTCGGTTGAATTTAAATTATTTTAAACAAAAAGTAGGTTAGAAAGAAATTGAGTGGACTTCTTATTTTGAAATGAATAAAAAACATGTTTAAACAAAATAAGTTTGAAAACTTAATTTTTTTCTTATTTCAGAAAAGCTAAAAAAAATTCTTAAAAAGAATGGGATTTCGGATCCATTGAAAATTAGATAAATTTAAGTTCCAATTATTAGTTAATTGGAACTAATTAATATTCAAAAAGATAAAATAAAATGAAAATAAATCAATACATTGAGAATGGAGAAAATCTAAAAAAGCAGAAAAAATAGACGAGAATAAACTACAAAATAAAACACAGTAAGAATAAAATTAGAAAATGTAAAAAGATGATATAAGAAATGAAAATATCCTTTAAAAATGAAAAAGTTTAAGAAATTATTCACAAAATGCAGAAAATTTAAAAAGAAATTGTAAATATCTTAGCAAAATAAAAGAACCAAAATTTTTTATTATCAGGCACATTTTTAAAACAGTTTTAAAAAACAAATATTGATAGAAGCCATAGAATCTTGAAATTTTATCGAAGAAAATTTTGGCGCGAATTTTGAAATTGAGCAATTAGAAAATATGAAGAAAATTGCAATTGGTCAATTTCAAAATTCGCGTCAAAATATTTCTGTCGGTTACTTTTTTGGCCATTTGGAATTTCGTACAAATGAACATTCTGCATTTTATGTTTTCTATCAAATTTCAATTCTTACTAATACAATTTCGGACAAATGAAGATTCTGGTATTTAAAAATTCGATTAACCTAAAATTCTGTAAAATAAAAATTTTTCTAAATTAAAATTCGTTTAAATTGGAATTCTTTTGAATGAAAAGTTGGTTAAAAGGATTTCTGTAAAATGAAAATTCTGTTAAATATGAATTCGGTGACCTAAAAATTCTGTTAGGTCAACATTCGGATTAATTTATGTTCAATTGAAAACATATTCGAAAATGTGAAATTTCGACTAAAAAAAGATTCTTCCTAATAAAATTCTATGAAATAAATATTCTAAATAATTAATTTTAGAACTTAATCATACGTCCTCAAAAGATATTGACCGATTTAAAAAAAATTGTAGAGGTTCTACTGACGTCCAAAGGCAATAATCCCCCGCCATTAAAATTCCGTAATCCAATTACGGAATTATTATAAATAGCAATATTATTAATTTCTGAATATATAATTGTGTACACTGTAACTATAATAGACTTACTTTATTTTCGTAAACATTAACAAATGATTTGCTGATAGCATTGATGGCATCATTTAAAAGTGCAAGAGCTTCATTCGAAGAGGGTGATCCTTTTCCGTGTAAATTAATAACAGGACGTAAACCAGAAACTACAAACCAATAAACATCAGGTTTTAAGTCTCTAGTAGATGTAGTAGAAGTTACTTTCTGAGCAATTGCTCGTAAAAGTTCAATTTCCTCAAGAAACTTTTTATCTTCGTCAATGTTTGGACTTAAAGCTTGCAGAGTTGATGGATCAATAGGCATTGGTTTTAATTCACCAAGAGCGGATTGTCCAAGCTGTTAAAAGTTATAAAATAATAATCAATAAAAAATGCATTCAGTTTAAATAAAGTATTTTGATAACTTAAGCATGGATTTAAAGATTACATTATGTCTCAAGAAATATAATTTAAGAGATTATGTAACTTACAGCATCGAGTCCGTCACTGAGGTTAATTCTCACTAGCATATTGTCATCATCTCTTTCTTCTATACGGCCACTTAGAGCTTGCCATGTAGTTTCCTCATTTTCATCTACATTAAGAGGAAATAATATTCCTGTTGTTGAATTTAATGAATCCACTCCTTCGACTGCTATACTTACTACAGCTTTCGGCAAAGCAAAAGAACTCTGAATGGAAATACCATTCCAATATCCTCTCTGTAAAATATCAACTTTGAAATGCAATAATAAGAAAAAATAATAAAGGGTAATTCCACTGAATTTCATCTGAGGGCTGTTGCTGGCATATTTTTAAAAAATCTTGTTTAATATATATGTGAAAGTCGATAAATTTTTACATTATAAAATAAATTTAAATTCCCTCAAAGATATTCTTAATCAAAAATACAAAAATACTACATGATTTCGTAACCTCCGATTTTGCATTTTTTTAAAAACATTATTACAAAACTACTTAACAATATGTGACTTGGAAAGTTAAAAGGGACCTTACGTCAAAAAAATCAATTTTTTCTGTTTAGTTCATTCGAAAGAGTGAACTTTTCTCTTTCAGAATCACCTATTAGTAAAAAAAATCGATTTTTTGACGTAAGGTCGCTTTTAACTTCTCAAGTCACATATGTATTATTACTTACAACATAAATCACTTTATTCTATCCAAAGAAATTATGGTATTATAAAATTATTTTATTTTATGATTATAATTAAATTTTAAAAAAAATTTGTGTACTAAATTTCTTAATTTTTTAAAATTTATAATTTTTTTATGAAAGCTAAAAAAATGTTGAAACTGCAGATATTTTATTCTTAATATAATTTACCTGTTATTAAAATTTGACGAAAAAAAAAATTTGAACATTTTTTACTCATAAAGGTTAATGCGAGGACTTAAACAAAACTTTCAAATAAAAGAAAAATATTTATAGGCATGTACCAGAATATTTGTTCCAAGATATCGGTAAAAAAAGTTTATTAACAAAATTTTTAAATTCAAAATATATAGTTAAGCTGGCTTGATTGGCTTTAAAGATGTACAGTTTTCCGACAGAGAGATTAACATTTTAAAAAAAATCATTCCAATAGTTCTTATATCAATGAGATATCCATGAAAATTTGATGCTTACACACACATGAAATGACATTTTTTCACATACTTGCTTTGCAGTGTATCCAAGGGCTGCAGAAAAAATTTCTTTTAAAAGACTTTGATCAACTTCTTCATTGCCACTAAACTTGACGCTATTCGGACTGTGCAAAATTATGAAATTTCCTTCGGCTTTTACTGAAATTGAAATTAATATTTCAATTTTTTATTACGATTTCTTATTTTTGAATGATGCCTAAGCTCGTAATTAATATTAAGAATTTAATGACAGAAAAAACAAAGAAATTAGATTTCTAGGAAATACGAATTTTTGTTAGAAATTAGATGATTGAAAAGATTTTAATAATGAAAACAATATGAATTACAGTATTCAAAATAATATTTTATAACAATTATTTTATATTTTATAAAGTTGTCTATTTAAATACCACCTGTAAATCATTTCTCATTTCTTAGATATTTTTAGAGTTTAAGTTTAAAACACAAATTTATTTCCTCACCTGTACTAAATAAAAAGTAAAACCATACAAATTTAAGTAACATTTTACTGGAAAACAAATTTTTTTCGAAAAGCCTAATTTTTAGTGAGTAGAGTGTAAGTGATAAAATCATGTGATATTGACATTCATTGACATGTGACACAATGTGACATGTGACCAAGACAGGGTTGGGAAATGACGCGTCACTCGAGGTTTTCTGCGTATGTTACCGATATGTTAGGGTAAAATGAGGGCGCAATTATATGCTGCGTCGAACGTTGCGTTTTTGCGTTGAATGGTGAGAGGGACAAAGATGTGACTATATTTCTGTCTTCCACTCTCTTACTATTCATCGCAAAAACGCAGCGTTCGACGCAGACATGTAATTGAGCCCTGAGGGTAAAATCCAATGGACATGCAAAGCGTCGCGTTTTTTCGCGTTGTAATAAGAAAGAAAAAGACACAAGTGTATTTTCCTCTCATTCTCTCCTATGGCAATGCGTAAAAACGCGACGCATTGCGCGTCCATGGGATTTCACTCTGACCCCCTATCTACATGGAAACTGATTCTGCGTCAAGCGTCAAAACGCGCAATAAAGCCAATGAGAGAGAAAAGGACGGTAACAATAACAAACATTGTCTGTCCTTGTCTCTCTCACAATTCTATGTTTATACGTTCCGCGTATTTACGCATAACCGCAGAATCAGCTTCCATGTAGAATTGTAGATAGGGGGTGACCCCCTATCTACATGGAAGCTGATTCTGCGTCAAGCGTCAAAACGCGCAATAAAGCCAATGAGAGAGAAAAGGACGGCAACAATAACAAACATTGTCTGTCCTTGTCTCTCTCACAATTCTATGTTCATACGTTCCGCGTATTTACGCATAACCGCAGAATCAGCTTCCATGTAGATAGGGGGTGAGAGAGAGAATCTCACCATTCCACGAAAGAACGCAACGTTTGACGCAGACATGTAATTGCGCCCTCACTCACGACCCTAACAAACTTACCTTATTTTATAATTTCCGGTTTGTGAGAACTATTCTAAAAATACCAAGAAATGGAAGACCAATGAAGTTAAGAACCCAGTAAAAGAAAAATGATTCGGCACACACGAAATTTATTGGGTAAGAACGAGACCTGTACTCTGTCTGGTGTACATTGTGTGACGTCACACTGGTTTGCTCAATGCGGAAAAACATCCCAGTTCACCATATTTTTTTACACGTTCTACAAGTTTTTTACGTAAATTAATTTTTTACGTAATTTACATCAAAAACTTCAAGTTAAGCCCAGGGTTGTGTACGTAACATACCAGAGGTATGTTAGATAGTTTGTTACTGTATATTACCTAGGTAAGTTACTTGCAAAATTTGTGACATAATGCATTTTTTTTGTGGTGGGGAGGTAACATACCTAAAACAGGTATGTTACTTGATGTAACATATCGGTAACATACGCAGAAAACCTCGAGTGACCCGTCATTACCCAACCCTGGTTAAGCCCAAAGCACAACGAATACGGTTACGAGTGCAGGGCATGAGACAGAAAAGGACAGAAACAGTCTCTGTCCTTTATTATCTCATGCCCTGCTCCCGTAACCGTGTTCGTTGTGCTTTGGGTTTTACCAGGGTTGTGTACGTAACATACCAGAGGTATGTTACATAGTTTGCTACTGTATGTTACCTATCCGGTAAGAAGCGAGAAATTAGAAAGATTTGAAAATTTCTAATGATTATGAATTCCATTTCTGTCCAATTCTTTTGTATAGCCTAAAGCACAACGAATCGTAATCGCTAATCCTTAATCGTAATAATGAGAGAAAGCAGGACAGAGATATATGTCTATCCTACTTCCTCTCATTCTTACGATTAAGGATTAGCGATTACGATTCATTGTGCGTTAGGCTTATCAATCGAAAACCATTGAAAATAAGCTAAATCCAATCTTTGTCAATAGCATTTTAAATATTTATACAGAAAAAAAATCGTCGGTTTGAAAGATTCGAACTCGGGTTTCCAGCGCAGAAGTAAGACGCCTTGTCCCAACTGCTACCAGAGATATATTTGAAAATTCCATTTTGAAGATATGTAACTTGAGACTTACTTATGTATTAATTGGACTCCAGACAATTATTCAATACCCTTTTTTCGATTAGCGTTTGTCTCTTTTATATTTATTATATGTTTTCGTATTAGGAAATATATGAATTTCATGATTTTAATTCATCCTAGAATTTTCAGAACAACCCCTGTTTAATATCTATTTTTAACTTTCCCCGTAAGTCGGGTTGCTTACTTAACTTTACTAACTTTTCAATTATTTTTAATCGCCTATAGCCATTTGAAAAGGATTGAAAAGTTATCGAAACTTAGTCTCAACACAAGATACAAAAGCATTGGACAGAAATGGAATTCATAAGGATTGAATAATTTACTTTTGACTATGAAGAGGTATAAATTTACCAATTCTTTTTAATTTCTCGCTTCTTACCGGGTAGGTAAGTTACTTGCAAAATTTGTGACATAATGCATTTTTTTGGTGGGGGGGGGGGGGTAACATACCTAAAACAGGTATGTTACTTGATTTAACATATCGGTAACGGGACGCATAAATTTATACCGATTGACATTTGATCGACTGGACATTTGGACGAAGGGCGTTTGGACGAATTGACATTTGGACGAAATGACATTTGGACGAATCGACATTTTGACGAAATGACATTTGGACGAATCGACATTTAGACGAAAGGACATTTGGACGAATCGACATTTTGACGAAAGGACATTTGGACGAATCGACATTTTGACGAATCGACATTTGGATGAATCGACATTTCGACGAATCGACATTTTGACGAAAAGACATTTGGACGAATGGACATTTTGACGAAAGGACATTTGGACGAATAGACATTTGGACGAAAGGACATTTGGACGAATCGACATTTTGACGAAAAGACATTTGGACGAATGGACATTTTGACGAAAGGACATTTAGACGAATCGACATTTTGACGAAAAGACATTTGGACGAATCGACATTTTGACGAAACGACATTTGGACGAATCGACATTTTGACGAAACGACATTTTGAAGAAAGGACATTTGGATGAATCGACATTTAATCGAAACGACATTTTGACGAAACGACACTTAAACGAATCTTTTTTGGCACATAAGTTTACTCTCTCTGTTGTACTTGTTCATGGTTTGCAATTATCAAATATTCCAAGTGCATGAAGACTAGAATAAGGAGGTGAAATGAGTGGAGTGGGGGTGTCCACAGAAGCAGGCCAAACAGTAGGCGCCTCTTTTCGGTTCGGGCTTTGCTCAGTAACGAATTTGAGTTTTCTGCGCACGAAGAGGGAGAAGGGAGAAGCAGCTGTTGATCAGCTCGCTTTTCCCTTCTCTTGTTTCTCCCTCTTACGTGCGCAGAAAACTAAAATTCGTTACTGAGCAAAGCCCGAACCAAAAAGAGGCGCCTACTGGCTAGCCTGTTTGCCGCGCCACCGTTCCCTGTGGTAAAACTATCTAATTTCACCTCCTTATTCTAGTCTTCATGTCCAAGTGTTACTAGGGTTCAGTGCTTATCCGAGAGATGGAGCTAGAAGTATTAAAATTTAGTTAATCTGTTGGTAAATTACCTAAAAATTATCAAAAAATATAAAAATTTCATTTTATACACAATTTTAATACTTCTAGCTCCATCTCTCGGAAACAAACTGAACCCCGTCAAAACTTGGAATAATTATTAATTTAAAAACCATGATCACGTACAACATAGAGAGTAAACTTATATGCCAAAAAAGATTCGTCCAAGTGTCGTTTCGTCAAAATATCGTTTCGATTAAATGTCGATTCGTCCAAATGTCCTTTCTTCAAAATGTCGATTCGTCCAAATGTCCTATCGTCAAAATGTCGATTCGTCTAAATGTCCTTTCGTCTAAATGTCGATTCGTCCAAATGTCCTTTCGTCAAAATGTCGATTCGTCCAAATGTCTATTCGTCCAAATGTCCTTTCGTCAAAATGTCCTTTCATCAAAATGTCCATTCGTCCAAATGTCTTTTCGTCAAAATGTCGATTCGTCCAAATGTCCTTTCGTCTAAATGTCGATTCGTCTAAATGTCCTTTCGTCAAAATGTCCATTCGTCCAAATGTCTTTTCGTCAAAATGTCGATTCGTCCAAATGTCCTTTCGTCTAAATGTCGATTCATCCAAATGTCGATTCGTCAAAATGTCGATTCGTCCAAATGTCCTTTCGTCAAAATGTCGATTCGTCCAAATGTCCTTTCGTCTAAATGTCGATTCGTCCAAATGTCATTTCGTCAAAATGTCGATTCGTCCAAATGTCATTTCGTCCAAATATCAATTCGTCCAAACGCTCTTCGTCCAAATGTCCAGTCGATCAAATGTCAATCGGTATAAATTTATGCGTCCCTCGGTAACATACGCAGAAAACCTCGAGTGACGCGTCATTACCCAACCCTGGGCTTTACACATAACTTTACATCCCTGAGTCTGGTCTGACTGGCTTCGTCTGCTAACTAATTGCTTGTTAAGGCCTAAGCAGATAGAAATACGGTTACGGGACCAGAGCATGAGACAGAAAAGGACAGAAACAGTCTCTGTCCTTTATTATCTCATGCCCTGCTCCCGTAACCGTATTCGTTGTGCTTTGGGCTTTAGTGTTTTAGTCTTGCAACTTAAAACTTCACAACACACTTGTAAATCTTTTTTTTTAAGTTTAAAGGGAGAATTAAAAGTTTTTTCTGCATTTTTAAATATTGATTTTTATTGTTCAATGAACTGTACAGATGAAAATGTGTTTAAAAAGATCTTAAATCGCCATAGAAGAAGTAAATAAACGACTATCAAGAAAGAAGAGAGGATATGTCAACAGTAAACCAGGTTCAGATGTTTACTATTTACATATTTAATGGATCATAGGAAATAGTAGTAGTAAGCAAATGATTAATTAACCATATTCTTTAAAAATGTAATATTATCATAATATATATATTTTTTTAAATTTTGATTGTTTCTTATTGTTATATTTTACTAGGTTTCTTAAGTTTTAATGTAAAGTTCTATAACGAACTAAAAATAAACTACTGGCATAAGTCATGCTTACTATTCATTATAATTTAAGATTAATTTTTTCAATTAAGCATATTTAAAAAGAACCCATAGTTTGATAGTCTCTATACATTTTGTCTAAAGATAAATATGATAATTAATTTGTATCACTTAGTATTTTAATGTAAGTTATAAGATACGTTGGATCCTAGGGGATCCATCTTCGAGTTATATTGATGAGATTCATGTATATACAACATTTTGCAGACTATTACAAAAGAAGTTACAAAAACTAAGATATTCCATGAAAATTACGCTGGAAATTTGGAATTAGAAGAAGATATTATTCTAGAACTAAATGATTTTCCACATATCTTGCAATTTATACGTAAATGCCAATGTCGCATAAAACAACAGGACTCATTAATTCATAAATTGCAACAGAAAATAGTACAACTGGTAAGCTTATTTTTTCAAAAAAATATAAGATTTTCTGAAAATAAAGTTTATATTATTTGTTTTATGATTTTTGTTAGAAAGAAAAACAATCTTGTAAATTACGTAAAAGTTTCACTGATTCCGAAACACAAACAAACTTTTGTGATGAAGATAAGTCTGGAAATGAAATCCTTAAAAATTGGAATTCAATAGCAAAAGAAGATGGTACTAGTCTCGTTGAACAAATCAAAGAAGTAGCTGAGCTCGCAGTTCAACAAACGGGATTTGTTTATGAAGAGACTTCAGGATTATATTATGATTACAATACTGGATACTACTATGATACAGTAAGTATTTATTTAATAAAATATAAATAATTTTATCTTTTTTTACTGAAATCTTATGTTGACGGCTTCCATTTTTTAAAACAATTTTTATTATTTTCAGAAGTTGGGTTTATATTACGATGGTAATACAGGAATATACTACTACTACGATGAAGAAAGTAAATCCTATAAATTTCATAGTCAAACAAATATCGAAACAACAGTTGATCAGAATAAGGAAATTCAAGGAAGCGCAAAACGAAAAGCAGACAAATCAAATAAGGTAAAAAAGCAAAAATATACGTCTGTATAGACCTTTTACGTTCCTATTCTGAAAGTTTGTAAAATTAATATATTATAAGTCAAATTTGTTTAATAAACTTTATCAAATATTCAACGAATAATGAATTACACCGGCACACAAAAAAAAATTGATTTGCAGTGCGGAAGATCAGACTAGTCAGTTCTTACGTATTTTTGGTCGCTGAATCCGAATCCATGGTCATTTTTTAAAAGTTAGCTCTCATTTATTTTCTAACCTCAAAAAACCACAAATTTAAGTTTGACTCGTTGTAGTATCTATAAAACCTGTAAAAAAATTTTTAATCTCAAACTAATGTAAGCTTTGAAGTATCACCTTTAATTTAAGCCAATAAAACTTAAAAAATATTCAGTAGTTCACGAGATATGAGTCAAAACGTCCAAGAATTTTCCCTTTAAAAGTCAAACAAATCGTGACTTAACCTGAAAATTATGGTTTTTTAGGAAAACATATTTGGACGTTTTGATTCATATCTCGTGAACTACTGAATATTTTTTAAGTTTTCTTGGCTTAAATTAAAGGTGATACTTTAAAGCTTACATTAGTTTGAGATTAAAAATTTTTTTACAGGTTTTATAGATAATACAACAAGTTAAACTTAAATTTTTGGTTTTTTGAGGTTAGAAAATAAATGAGAGCTAACCAGCGCCCTGACACTCCAGCCTTTTTACATGCAAATAAATTCGCCTGAGAACCGACCGCGGCCACCGCGGCGCTGGCTGTTCAGTGTGCCGGGTTTAAAAAAAAATGCATGGGAAAAAACAAAAAAATTTGATTTTGACCCAGTAAAATGTATTTTATCATAATTATTTTTGCGTATCATTAATCTAGAAATTTTTAAACATATTTTCTGCTATAATTCACTTTAATAAAGATCATAGTATTTTATTTATAATGAAAAATGTGTTGCAATTCATGGCGGGAAATATAAATAAAATTAAATTCTTATTATTATTTATTAATATTACTTAATTTCTTACTAATGTTAATTATTAATATTGCAAAATATTATTAACAAATTAAGAAATACTAATAAATAATAATAAAAATTTTATTTTATTTAAATTTCCCGCCACGAATTGCAACACATTTTTCATTTTAAATAAAATACTATGATCTTTATTAAAGTGAATAATAGCAGAAAATATGTTTAAAAGTTTCTGAATTAATAATACGCAAAAATAATTATGATAAAATACATTTTACTGGGTTAAAATCAAAATTTTCTGTTTTTTCCTATGCATTTTTTTGAAATCCGGCACACTGAACAGCCAGCGCCGCAATGGCCACCAGTCAACAGTTGTGTGAGTTTCAACTCAAAAGTGTCAGGGGGTTGGAGCTAGAGTTCCTATAAAGAGAGTTAGGACACGTGAGGTTCAACTTTTGATTGGCTCAGCGTAACCGGAGACGGAAGTGTATTGAAAGTTTTTTCATTGGCTGAAAAGAGCGCGCTGATTTTAAAATGCTTTCTTAACAAACATTTTTAAATTTCGCCCGCCCTTTTTAACCAATCACACAAATTACTTCATCGTCACTTCCGTCTCCGGTTTGTCAACAGGCTAGTGGAAGGGGGCACATGTCCTAACTCTCTTTATAGGAACTCTAGTTGGAGCTAACTTTTAAAAAATGACCATAAATTCGGATTCAGCGACCAAAAATACGTAAGAATTGACTAGTCTGATCTTTCGCACTGCAAATTAATTTTTTTTTGTTTGCCGGTGTTATTATTAAAATGATGGAATTTTACAAATTCAAATATTTAAATTTTTTCATTTTGTCACAGTCAATTTTTTCTGTAATTTTTCTAATTTTGTTTTCTTGTATTTAGAAGAAAGGAAGTAAACATAAGATAACTCGTGCAAATGAACACTGCGAAAATCCTGAGGAAGGAGAATGTTCCGATAGTAATTCAAACTGCAGTAATGAAATTGAATCCAATCAGTCCATCAGTGATAAAAGTGACGACGAAGATGAAATAGGTGTGTGCATTGAAATATATAAATTACTTATTTTTTTATTTATCAGGATAAAAAAACTAACTAATTGAATAATTTTGTTGTGTGTGGAAACCACTGACCTCTATAATAACTGGATAAGCGATTGCGTGGCTAGCCGCGTTCTAATTAAAATACCGGAAGCGCCATGTTTATATGCAACAATTTTTTAAAGGGATTTTATTTCTTTCACATAAAGCATTCACAGTAGTAATTTCTTGTTTTTATCTTTAAAAACATTATTAGCATTTGTCCTGAAATACGCAAAACTCACAATAAAGAATTTTCAAACATATGAAAACAGTGATGACACCAACACGAAACACACGTACGCGTGACACACCCTACCGGAAATAAATTTTGTACAGCAATTGCTTATCCAGTTACAGTGGTGGAAACAATTTATCTTACAAGGATATTATCAGAATTATTACTATATCTTAATATATTATAGATTTAGCTAAAACTTATCCACCTTGTATGCGAATTGTTGTCAAGGAGACTAATTTATTGAAACTTAAATTGGGAACTCTTTTTCTAATTCCATACACGGGAGGTTCTATTGGACGTGAAGGGAATCACAATGTTTTAATCCAAGATATAAACATAAGTAAGGTGTGTTATAAAACATAAACGGTACAAGAGCATTGATGCTTAAAAATAAGTATTTACTAGAAATAAAAAATTAATTGATTGCATTTTTTATTTACAGCATCATGCTAAATTTCAGTACAATGAAGAAAAAAAGCTTTACGAAATAATAGATTTGGGTTCTCGGAACGGTACAATTCTTAATAATACAAGATTATCTGTAGCAAAGCAAGAATCCGATCCACATGAAGTGATCCATGGATCTATTGTACAAGTGGGCAGTACTAAATTATTATGTCATATTCACAGAGGCTATGAAACATGTGGAAATTGTGAACCTGGTCTTCTACAATCTATTAATTTGACTATTGAAGATACTACCCTTTCCAAAATTCAACAACATAAGACAGAGCTACGGCGTTTAAAAACAAAATTTGGTGTAATTAGTAATAATAATGTTTCAGCTAGTCAAGTAGCATTAGGCTATCAAGACAGAGCAGAAGCTAGAAGACTGTGCAATGGTTCTTCTGATCAGTATGCTAAAACACAACAAAGTTCTTTAGAAACGTACGTACAAGTAGTATAATACCTATTGGCGATTCAAACAGCTAAAGTAGCACCTCTACTGGCCGGCTTTGAACTAATATGTACACGACTCGCTGTATGGTTCTGTATGCAAATCTGGTTGTTTTTTAAGTTTTTAAACTTTATTTCAAATTTCAACTATTGAATCGAGCTAATCTAATATTCTTTATATTATTTTAAAGTTTTGCAAATAAATTTTAATAAATATAGACAAACATTCGTACTTGCAAACAGGAAAAAAGAAAAAACGGGAACGAAACAACTGTTTTGTTCCTCAGTGTTCTATATTAAAAACACCGGAAAATCATCTCCATCAGGTTCCAAAAGATCTTGCACGACTTGAACAATAGGCTATTGATATAAAAACGGGGAAAAAATTGACCGATAGGATAAAATATTGCAACAATCATTTTTAAACTGAGGACTACATACCAACTAGTATAAGTACATTTTTTGGTTATGTTTTTATATGATTTCCAAAAATTGTAGTTTTATATTATTAATTTAGGCTCAAAAATAGAAACGATTTGTTGACAGGCGACGAAATAACCATATCAACATATCATGCTTATTTCTAATTTGTAAGTTTTGAGAAGGCACATGAATTCGCTTTAAATTTGGTTTTAATCCTGCCCCACCTGTGATAATTAAAGATTAAATTAATAATATAAAACTACAATTTTTGGAGATCATATAAAAACATAACCAAAAAATGTACTTATACTAGTTGGTATGTAGTCCTCAGTTTTAAAATGATTGTTGCAATATTTTATCCTATCGGTCAATTTTTTCCCCGTTTTTATATCAATAGCCTATTGTTCAAGTCGTGCAAGATCTTTTGGAACCTGATGGAGATGATTTTCCGGTGTTTTTAATATAGAACACTGAGGAACAAAACAGTTGTTTCGTTCCCGTTTTTTCTTTTTTCCTGTTTGCAAGTACGAATGTTCGTCTATATTTATTAAAATTTATTTGCAAAACTTTAAAATAATATAAAGAATATTAGATTAGCTTGATTCAATAGTTGAAATTTGAAATAAAGTTTAAAAACTTAAAAAACAACCAGATTTGCATACAGAACCATACAGCGAGTCGTGTACATATTAGTTCAAAGCCGGCCAGTAGAGGTGCTACTTTAGCTGTTTGAATCGCCAATACTAGTGTGACCCAGAAAACCTTTTTTTAAACGAATTCTATTTTTTTTAAATAATTATTAATAACTTTTATCAAAATTGATTTAAAAAACATTTTTCTAAATTTTATACAGAAGAATGATATATGTATATCAAGTTTTCTGCTAACTACTTAGTGCTATTATCAATACAATTATAATGTAAATACATCCATATTATGGGGCGCATGATTATACTATAATCCGTTTTTTTTAGAAATTACAATATTTCGAAATCCATAGCTCAGAACAGCTATTTCATAGAAGTACATTAATTCGAACTAAATTGTAGATGAATTTTTATGATACAGAATTTTCATTAAATCGAATATTTATATAATTAAACCTTAATTCATTCGTATTTTTATTTATGAAAATAATTATTTGAATGAATTTCATTTTTTCGACTCTTCAGTTAAAAGAACAGCAAATGCAATGAAATCTTATTTTGATGACATTCAACATGTAAGAAATTTATTTAAAGATAATTCAGAATTAGAGGAATAATAAATTCTTAAAAATTTAAGGTTATGTAATTTTCATTTGATAGAAATTCAATTTAATGAATTTGAAGAAAGTAGGTTTGATAATTAAAAGAAATTCTAAATAGCTGAATTTAAACTTGACGTAACTATTATTTGACAGATTGATTAAAATGTCGAACATTTTTATGGCACAAATTTTAATAAATTTAACTTAAACTTGACAGAATTTCAATTTAATTGAATATTCATATAGTCGAATTTATAATTGAATGAACTTTTATTTAATAGAATATTTATATAACCGAAATGTCATTTGATCGAATTTCTATATTACCGACATATTAAACTTTCGAATTTTCATTTAATCGACATATCATAGTGGAAACGAGCTCCCTTAGTAAGACAAGGACAGAGATATGTTCATCCTTGTCTTACTAATGGAGCTCGTCGCCATTATGATATGTCGATGAAATGAAAATTCGCAAGTTTAATATGTCGGTAATATAGAAATTCGATCAAATGACATTTCGGTTATGTAAATATTCTATTAAATAAAAGTTCATTCAATTATAAATTCGACTATATGAATATTTGATTAAATTGAAATTTTGTCAAGTTCAAGTTAAATTTATTAAAATTTGTGCCATAAAAAAGTTCGAAATTTTAATCAATCTGTCAAATAATAGTTACGTCAAGTTTAAATTCAGCTCTTTACAATTTCTTTTAATTATCAATCCTACTTACTTCAAATTCATTAAATTGAATTTCTATCAAATAAAAATTACATAACCTTAAATTTTTTAGAATTTATTATGCCTCTAATTCTGAATTATCTTTAAATAAATTTCTTACATGTTGAATGTCACCAAAATAAGATTTCATTGCATTTGCTGTTCTTTTAACTGAAGAGTCGAAAAAATGAAATTCATTCAAATAATTATTTTCATAAATAAAAATACGAATGAATTAAAATTTAATTATATGAATATTCGATTAAATGAAAATTCTGTATCATAAAAATTCATTTACAATTTAGTTCGAATTAATGTACTTCTATGAAATAGCTGTTCTGAGCTATGGATTTCGAAATATTGTAATGTCTAAAAAAACAGATTATGGTATAATCATGCGCCCCTGTAAATACATCCTTATTATGTTTTTAAACTGTAAATTTCAAATTTTTGCAGATCCATTGCAAAAGACAATAAGGGTTTTAAATTGTTGTCTAGTATGGGTTGGTCAGAAGGTCAATCTCTTGGAAAAGAAGGTGGTGGCTTGATAGAACCTGTAAGTTTTAAGTTTATCATTTTATATTCTTTTTATACGAAGAAAAAATGTACCTTTTTTAGTGTAGAAATCCGTATTAAGATGTTCAGATGTACCGCAGGACAATATTATTATTTTTATTATTATTCAAATTTATAATTAATAATTGTTTCAGATACCATTAGTGCAAAATCATAGTAAATCTGGTTTTGGATTTATGGATTCAAACTTCACTACATTGGAAGAAGGTTCATTTACTAAGAAAAAACAGGAAATGTCGCAAAAAATGCAAGAACGTTACAATAACATATCAAATTAAAATTTTAATTAATTTTTAATATAAAACTTAGTGAATTATAGTAAAAAAAAAAGATATTGAAATTCTCCTGTGTTTCAAAGTTCATTACGTTAATTACATTAACATAAATAAAAAGAGAAGCATGAAAATGTTCTAAAGCAAATTTGTTAGAATAATGATTTGATGGAATTTTTTATCAGTAGAATCTTAATTTTACAGAACATCAACATGAACGAATATTGGTTTTGCAGAAAACCAAATATACAGAATATTAATATTGCAGAATCGTTATTTGGCCGAATATTAATTTTACCGAAAGTCTTTTTGATCGAAACTTAATTTGTGCGAATCGGATTTTGATAGAAAACCAATTTTGCAAAATATTAATTTTGCAGAATCTAAATTTTGAAGAATAATAACAGAATATCAATTTTACAGAATGTCAATTCTGCCGAATATTAATTTTGCAGAAAATCAAATAAATAGAATATTAATAAATTGCAGAATCCTCATTTGGTCGAAAATCAATTTTACCGAAAGTCATTTTGTTCGAAATTCAATTTGGCCGAATCGAATTTTGATAGAATACCGATTTTGCAGAATAATAATTTTGCAAATTCAAAATTTCATAGAATATAAATTTTACAGAATAATAATGTGGCAGAATATTATTTTGCAGAAAATGAAATGTGCAGAATATTAATATTACAGAATAGTTGTGTGGTTGAAAATCAATTTTACCGAAAGTCATTTTGATCAAAACTTAATTTGCTCGAATCGCATTTTGATAGAATATCAATTTTGCAGAATGTTATAACAGAAACTAAATTTTGCAGATTGTTAATTTTACAGAATATCAATTCTGCAGAATGTTAATTTTGTCGCATAATAATTTTGCAGAAAACCACATGTACAGAATACTAATATTGCAGAATCGTTTTTTAGTCGAAAATCAATTTTTCCGAAAGCCATTTTATTCGAAACTCAGTTTGTCCGAATCGAATTTTGATAGAATATAAATCTTGCAGAAAACTGGACGAAAAATATTTTTGTTGCGATGTTCACATCGCTGCAGGGGGGCCAAGCCGTAATGCATTGACTGGATATACAAAGTTGACTGTTTTACTCTATCGCAGCGCTAGTGTCGCTATGTATGTGAATAAGAGATCCTTGTGTGTGTCAACGCACACAATCAATCCACCATTCACGTATGTACATAGCGACACTAGCGCTGCGATAGAGTAAAACAGTCAACTTTTAATATCCAGTCAATGTATTACGGCTTGGCCCCTCTGCATCGCTGTATTAACAAATACCGACGGTAAAATAGTTGCAGAAGATGCTTCTTAGGTATCAGTAAATGCAGCTATGGGAACATCGTTACAGCAATATTTTTCGTGCAGTTTTCTGCAAGATTAGTATTCTATCAAAATCCGATTCAGACAAATTGAGTTTCGAACAAAATGGCTTTCGGTAAAATTGATTTTCGACCAAACAACTATTCTGTAATATTAATATTATGCACATTTCATTTTCTGCAAAATTAATATTCGGCCATATTAGTATTCTGTAAAATCTATATTCTATAAAATAAGCATTCTGCAAACTTATGATTCTGCAACATTAATATTTTATCAAAATCCGATTTGCACAAATTGAATTTCGATCAAAATGACTTTCGGTAAAATTATTTTTCGACCAAATAGCGATTCTGCAAAATTAATATTCTGTACATTTCAGTTTCTGTAAAATTGATACTCTGTCAAATTGTTATTCTATAGAATTTATATTCTATAAAATTAGCATTCTGCAAAATTTTGTTTCTGCAAAATTAATATTCTGCAAACTCGATATTCTATTAAAATCCAATTCGCACAAATTAAGTTTCGATCAAAATGACTTTTGGTAAAATTAATTTTCGACCAACTAACGATTCTGCAATATTAATATTCTCTATATTTGGTTTTCTGAAAAATCAATATTCTTTGATGTTGATGTTCTGTAAGATTCTACCAAAAAAAATTCTATCAAATCATTATTCTAACAAATTTGCTTTAGAACATTTTCATGCTTCTAAAAAAAAAGTCGTTTATATTATGTGTGCGTTCGCGTGAAAAGAACTTAGTTTTTGTTGAATTTGGTTTTCGAGATAATCGTACTTCTTAAATTTCAGTCGAGATTCTTCATTTTATTTTCAAAATCAAAATATAATAGAGTTTTAAATATCAAATTATGTCATTTTTATGGCGTTATCTCTACTAGTAATTGAACCTTTGGAGAACAAAAGGGCAAATAAACGACTGCACAAGTCAGCCGTAGACTTGCTGTACGTAAGGCCAACCAACCATCACCGTGAGTTTCATAAGTTAATGTTCAAGTCCTAAACATTTAACTTTACGAATTTTTATTCTACACAGAGAGAACTGTACTCACATACTAAAAACGTAAATTACAGTAACAAATTTAGTAGGTCATGTAGTGTGCTATGGTTACGATTAATCACTCGAAGTCATAACTTCAAAAAAATAGATTTTTTTGTTTTATATTTTATGAAAATACTTCATCTCAACAATGTCTTCTCGAAGTTTGGAAACCAATTCCATAAGAATTTATGAAGTAACCCATCCTTACCAAATTTAGTAGTCTTTTTTTATACATTTAAAAGCAGTCTTTCATCGAAGGAATTTTTTTTTGATAAAATCTGACTAATAAGTCAGATTGTTAATAAACAATTTAACAAAGAAATTTTTCTCAAAATTCAAAGATTTGACTTTGACCTGCCGCAATTTCGTTAAAAATTTTTTTTATTAAATACCTTCGATTAAAGACTAAAAAAACTAATAATTTATTGAAATCGATTTGAGTTTTTTTATTTTACATGACTCTCTGAAGGGGATTTGATCTCCCAGCTAAGGATGAGCTTCATGTAGGTATATTTGAAAATACATTTTGTCAAAAGAAAAAGGTTTTTTTTCTTTGGAAACTTGTAGTAAGCTTACAAGACAAGCTTGATAAGGTGAGGACAGTTTATTACTTGCAGCAGGCCAACTGGGAATGGTGCCAAAGTAGGCCCTTTTGATGCGTACGTGTACATACTGTTTATTATTTACTGCAATTTTCAAGTCATTTTTTTATTTTACGTATTTTGTAGTTTTTTAAAATTCTCTTCATTATTATTACTTATAATGTTTTAACTATGTATATGGCTATATGTTCACATGAAAAGAGCCCACTTTGTCGATTTTTCTAAAGGAGCAGGCTCAGATTTTCGAAATTTTGTTTATTGCTAAAAAACTAACTACGTAATGTCTCACGTCGAATCATGCATTTATTATAACTTAATCGTAATTTAAAACACAAAAAAAAACCTTTTTTTTAATTCTTAAATTACATGGGCGCTAATATGATAATCTTGAACTTTAAACCTCTTAAAATGTTCGAAATATAAATGAAGAATATGACCATATAGATAAGTCCAATATAGTACCAAAGTAGGCCCCTTTTCATGTGGACGTACACATTCAATAACGAAAGTGGCAAAACTAATATTTAGAACATTCCATTTTTTCTCTTTTTACAGCAATTTAAATAAATCTGCAAACATGTAAAAGCTTATATAAATTTTTGTTATGGGGCCATCCATAAACCACGTGGACAGTTTTGGGGGGGCGGGGGGGTCCATCAAAAGTCCACGAGGGGGGGAGGGGGAGTTGGAGCAAATGTCCACGTGGACATGCATTTAAGCATGTTCATAAAGATTTCTAGCATGGCAAATTCTTGACTTATGTTTGATCAAAAATGATCAAAACTAGGGCTTTCTGAGTTTCTGAGCCCTGTTTTTCAGAATCTTGACCTCATGGACCAGTTTTGGTCATGGTCAGATTCGTGTTTAGTAATAAAAAATCTACAAGAAAAACTTAGTCCGATGCTTAAATAAAAAAAAGTCATTTTTGTCGACCAGGGTAATTTATAATGTTAACAATTTAGGAATTCATGTTATTTTCCGTAATCAGTACTTAATAAATTATAAGATGTTCAATAGAGTGGTCCAAAAATTTTTTTGGATTTTTTTATGCTCTTACCCCCTAGGATTTTTTATCGAAAAAAATACCCCTATGATATTTTGTTAAAATTATATAGTAATGAGAGATAGCTCAAAGCTGATGAAGTTTCCCACGTATTTTTGATAAAATAAAGCTATAAACTTTTAATACAGCTTTAACTTTATAAGGTTTACAACCTTTTATGTTTGAAATAATTAAAAATAAACTATAACATTAAAATTTATTTATAAAAATGTTTAAACAATTTATTTTTGTTATTTATCAGCTCAAAAAAAATTAGAAGAGCATTTTTTAATGAAGTTTTCAACTTTTTATATTTTACATAACTCAAAATATATAGCAACTTTAAAATTTATTTACAACAATTGTTGAAGAAAATTATTAAAGCATTGTTAATTATCATCTTTTGATAAAATAAAGATAGTAACTTGCAATTTTTTCTTATGTACTATGAATTTGTAAGATAAAGTTATAATTTTAGTCATTGTTTAAGTTATTAAATAATTTTAACTTGATAATATTTTCAGACTGAAGCTAATAGAGAGGTTTAGTTTTTTTTCTAAATTTATCAACTTTAGATATAATAAAGCATTAGAATTGTAGTTTTACTAGAAAATAAATTTTAAAAGAAGATTATCTTCAATTTGTACTTCTAGTTCTCACAATAACAGTGTCCTTTCATTAATTTTAATTCAAAATTTAAAAACATTATTAATAAACTTTAATAGATAACTTACTGGACATTTGAAATGTCTAGAGCTATTATTTTATCCTTCATATTCATAATAAATAATTTATTCTGTTTCTGTAATAGTTGCAATACCGTCCCAAGCATAAAAGTTGTAATATTGAGAAAAAATGGCAAGTCTCTAGCTTCATTGTATCATAAGACGATAAATAACAACAATAAATTGTTTAAACAATTGTTAAAAATAAAATCTGGTATTACTGTTTACTTTCAGATACTTGAAACATAAAAAGTTGCAATGTTGAGAAAAAATTGCAAGTCGTTATATTTATTTTATCAAAAGTTCATAAATAACAACAATAATTTCTTTAAACAATTGTTAAGAATAAATTTTCAAATTATTGTTAATTGTTAGTTACTTCAAACGAAAAAAACTGCAAATTTCAGAAAAAATTGTAAGTCTCTATAGCTTTATTTTATCGAAAGTTGATAAATAACAACAATAATTTGTTTAAACAATAATTGTTATAAATAAAAATTTTAATTATTCATTACTTTTAATTACATATCACACATAAAAGTTGCAAAAATTAAAAAAATTGCAAGTGTTAAGCTTTATTTTATCAAAAGTTAGTAAATAACAACAATAAGTTTAAACAAATTAACAATTACGTGAATTAAATAGTAAAAGCTTATAAGTTATTTTTGTAAAATATTGCAAAAAACTCCCAATAAAATAGTAAAAGTTATTTTTTAACGTTTTTTCCATAATTTTACAATTTTAGGGAAGGTTTTACGACCCTGTACAAAATATTAAACCACAAAAAATTTTTAATAAATTTTTGGATGTTATTTTTTGAACGTTTCTAAGAAGATGCAGAGTTGTCCGATTAAAAAATATTGATTTTCGTGAATTCTATACTAAATCTACGAATAAGTATTTTTTCCTGATGCAAAATTCATTTATAAAACTTCATCGGCTTTTAGCTACTACGTCTAAAATTTAGAGTCTAAATATTATTTAACTTAAAAAAATAGAGGTATTTTTTTCGATAAATAAGAAAAATCCTAGTGGGTGAGAGCATGAAAAATTAAAAAATTTGTTTACAATGCGTTTTTGGACCACCTCAATGGCCAAAGTTATTTTTTAAGATCTATAAAGATTGTTTAAAAATGTATTTGCTAGTAGTGAAAATTGTCTTTAAAAAGAGGATAGTGATTTTCTTATTGTTACAAACCACTTCTTAGGTTTACGATATCTTATAGTATATTTATGCGTATATTTTAATTTTCCTTTTAAGAATAATGTAAATTGTGTTTATTTATTATTTTTTCATAAACTTCTTTATTCCAGCAGTTTTTTTTGAAAAATATTCAGAATTAAGCTTTATAATTATATTAACTTATTGGTTTATAATATACAAAGAATTTTTTTGCAATGTCCACGTGGACAATTTTGTAAGGGGGGGGGGGGGGGGTTTGTAAAATGTCCACGTGGTTTATGGATGGCCCCTAAGAGCTTTTTCCACTCAAAATTTTTTGAAATCTGTATGGTTATTAATTAAAATAAAACTAAATTCCTTTTTCTTACCACGTAAAAAATATCAAAACAGCTTTATTAATACTTGCTCTTTATAAACATATGTTTCATATAAATTTTTTTTAGTTGTATTACACAATGTTTTCCATAAAATACGTAAAAATTAATGTTTTAACATAAAAAACCGATTTTCTCAAAAAACGGCTCGATGAACGATTTTGATTTTTTTTTAAATACTCAGAAAAGTCCCCAAATTTAAGATATGGAAGAAATTTTACAGTGTCAGGACCTTTGGCTTAAAATATGTTAAGGTATTTCTCTTGCAGTTATACTTGAAAAAATCGATTCTCTATGGATTTTCTTTAAATTTTGTATGTAAAATTGAAACTTCGTACGTGAATATCTTAAATTTTAGACGGTAAAAGGTCCTGAAATTTTAACTAGATAGAAGGCAGATATAAAATAACGTTTTCTCATAATATAAAGCAAATCCATAGAAAATCGATTTTTTCAAGTATAACTGCAAGAGAAATACCTTAAGGACCACCGTGTGTTATAACTTTTATGAACATTTTAAAATATACCTATAAAAATACGTACTGGCAGTTCCGAAGTGCAGTCTCTGTCTGTTCTAAAATATACTGATTCATTTGATTCTAATATTAAAAGAATAAATTTTACTAACATTCAATTAAATTGAAAATCTTACTGACACGAGTTTACTTTCTTTTCTTTGATCCTAATTCGCAGTGACCATAGCTGCACATTATACTCCACATATAATTATTTTTTTTATTTTTCATTACTTAAAACATTCAAAACTAGGGTTAGGGACAAGTAGACTCGCAAAAGTAAAGTCGAACATTTAAAATTTAATAGACCCTGCTTTGAGCTACAAATTTATATAATGTCAATTGAGAGAAGAATTTCATATTATAATTAACATTTCAAAACAAAAATAAATAAAAAATATATCAAAACCATCTAGATATATCCAAGGGACATAAAAGTTATAGGTTCCTGAGATATGTCCATATATTTTAACAAATAATAAACGAAATTAACAGTTTTTCATACAAATAAAAAACCAAGTTACGCCACTAAAATATGTATAGTAATGTAAAGTTTATCAAATTAAAAAAAATCCTTAGTATATGTGTAACATTTTTTATTCAAAGAAAATAAAACAAATATTTAGAGTTAGCTTAGATTTATTATGTCATCAACACTGTAAGACGACATAGACTGTAATTTCTGTAGAATTAATAATTTATTTGTTACTGATCTTTAAATTCAAAGTAAGTCTTAAAAGAATGAATTTAAATAGATTATAAATTATTTATGTATATAAATGTTTTTTTACATTGACAATAACAGTTTTAATCTTCACCAGCTGGAATTGCATCTTCTAGTCTTTTAATAAATTTAACTCTTATTTCAGTAACACTATCATTTTTCAATTGATCTTGTACAAACCATGCAGAGATCTCCATTTGTACCATTTCACAAGCACCACGTAACACACCAGTTAGTAAATTACAATATTTCAAATGTAAACAATTATCTGGAAGTTCAACAAATTCTGTTAATGGATTGGATTCAAAGCACAAAGAAAATTCGTCTCCAGAGGCATTCCAATTAGTAATGGAAGGTGTGATTCCAAGATAAATCTTGAATGCTGTTTGAATTTTTTCTGCTGTATCCCGAAAATCATAACACCGTCCAGAACCAGTCCGAGCCAAAAAATCTTCAATTAATCTTATTCCCATGTTATATCCCATTCTCTCTAATTGTTTATTCACATCCTCAACATTTTCATAATCCTTCAACAATTGAGCAACAAGAGCACCGTAAGTTAGTGTGAATAACTCAGAATTCTGAAAGTAAAGAAAAAGATTAACTTGAGAACTATATTATTAATATGAAACGGTACATACCTATCAGTATTAAAAAAAGTCAGTGACTATTTCGCTTTATTCGTGGCGACCTAAGAATAATAGATTAGTAAGCCGTTACGACAAATGCATGTGTTTTAAAAAAAATGGCGAAAAAAGAAAAATAGATTAGTTCGACCGTAAAGAGAAAAATATGGTGAAAACGGGTGAAATAAGAACAGATTAAATCGCCCGTCAATATAAATACCTAGCGAAAAGCGGGCGATTTAACTTGAATGCTTAACATCAATGCATTGTTAAATTCTTACGAGGTACCGGGGGATTCATTTAGAATATATCTTCTTCTTACCTCGTAAAAATTTAACAATGCTCTTATATTAAGTAATCACTGGGTATTAATATTCACGGCGTTATAATCTGTTTTTCTTATTTCACCCGTTTTCACCATATTTTTTTTATGGGCGAACTAATCTGTTATTCTTAGGTCGCCACGAAAAGGGCCGAAATAGACGCTTTGTTAAAAAAATTATATTACTAAAATAATATATCGACAGACTCAAAATTTGCATACTAATGCATTAAGGGTTATTTGATTTGATCCAAAAATTTTAACAATCCATAATGTAGAGCATATACCACTTTTTTAGTATCCAATCTTGTCCCTCCCCTCGACATTTCTGAATGTAAATGAAAATCTGTAAAGCTGTTTAGTGTATTTCAAAAAATTACTTGTAATTGAAGCATATATTGCAAAGCTCATTAATAATTATGCCAGCCGTTAATCAATTACCAATTAAACCACTAAATATATAAACAATCTGTCTTAAGTATTTTAGGTCCTTTTAACACCTTTGTTGTTTATTTTTAATCAACAGTATTTTATTTTCTTCTTTTCCTTTAATTAATTGGCTTTGTAACAGTTATGTCCATGTTTATTTTACTACAATTATTATTATTATTATTTTAAGGCAGGGTTGTGCAGTGACGCGTCACTCGAGGTTTTTACGTAATTTACACGTATTTTACATAAGTAAAATACCGTATATTACCCCCCACTCCCAAAAAATACATTATGTAAAATATTATTGAGGTAATTTACTTGGTATTTTACCGTAAAGTACCACGTAATTTACCTAAGGTATTTTACTAGCACAACCCTGTTTTAAGGTCAATCCAGGGCACGTCGACCAACATCGATAGGGTTTAGAACGTAAACTACTTCACGTAATCTACTAGGTTTGGGGTGAAGTCATATCCAGGGTCGCGTTCGAGATTCTCCACCCAGGTAATTGTTTGTCCTTTTCTTACTAATATGTAATAAAAGAGAAGGACAGAGACACCTGGGTGCTCCCAGGTGGTAATTCTGAATGCTACCCAGAGGTTAAGGGGTTCAGGGGAATAGAATATACCAGATAATTGAAAACATTGGAAAGCATTTCTTGATTGGTCTATTCTCTTCCCCTTATACCCTACGGCACTTCAATGACTTCACCCTTAATACAACGAAGTCATGGGACTCCGGCCGAAGGGTGAAGTCCCGTGATTGCGTTTGAACATCCGTTTTGTAACTAAACCATGAGTGCAAAAGTGACAACAGTATATCTACATCTTTTTTGCACTCATGGTTTAGTTACAAAACGAACTTCAAATTAATTAATTTAATTGACCCTTCCCAATATTTACGCAAATACCAAAAACACTCTGCACGTAAAGGCCTAAGCAGATAGAAATACGTTTACGGGACAAGAGCATGAGACAAAAAAGGACAGAAACTGTCTCTGTCCTTTATTATCTCATGCCCTGCTCCCGTAACCGTATTCGTTGTGCTTTGGGCTTAATTCGAACTTCCGGTCGGTCATATTTCTTTTCATATGTTAATAACATGGTGAATTTCCGAATATGACCGACTGTCATGGCGGACTGAGCATGCGCATTCATTACTTCCTATTCGAGATGAAAAGGTCTATACGTGAGTCAGAAGGAGAGGTCCGGAATAAGGGTGCCGTCTCATGCTAGGGATTAATGGATTAGAATAGACTAATCAGATAATTGGTCACATTGGAAAGCATTTTCTGATTGGTCTATTCTAATCCCTGATCCATTAATCCCTAGCATGAGACGGCACCCTAAAGCCCAAAGCACAACGATTACGGTTACGGGAGTAGGGCATGAGATAATAAAGGACCATTCTGTCCTTTTCTGTCTCATGCTCTGGTCCCGTAACCGTATTTCTATCTGCTTAGGCCTTATGGCATTTATTCACCTATGTGTACACCCAACTGCATATATGCCGTCCTTTCGGTTAGGCAATTGCGCAGAACTAACCGGAAGGAAGGCATTAAAGTAGTTGGGTGCAGATAGGGGGGTTACGCTTTTCCGCTTTCACGCTTTGACGCAGTCCATGCACTGTAAAAAAAATTACTTGCAGAATTACAATGCAAAGTATTTTTCCGTCCCAAACATTAAATTTATATTGTAATATTCCATCGTAATACGCGATAAAAATACAACGCGACTGTAAAACTACACTTCGAGTGTAGAACTTCATCGTGTTGCGATGAAAATATTTATTCGTTTTGAAAATGTCTTGTAAATGTTTCACGTATAACGTGGTGAAATCACAACGCGTTGTAAAATTACTACGTAACACGATGGAAATATTTCGCTTCACGTATCACGTAGTAATATTACAATGCATCGTCTGTGATTTCACGACGTCGTAGGTGAAATTGTTGCATGTCGGTCGAATATTTTCATCGTAACACGTTGTAAATTTATCACGTGTCACGTGAAGCGATTTATTTCCATCGTGTCACGGTGTAAAAATACAACGAAATTTTTTACAGTGTGGATAAGAAACAACACATTCCTACCCATCACTGCTGAAGTACCTGTCTCTGATACAGACGCAGCATTTAACTTGGTTATTTTTTTACCTTCTCTTCCCTGGATGCGTCACTTCCCATCACTTGGTGTTACTGGTTCTTTTGCTGTTCTAAAATCTTGCACATGTTGAGTGAAAAGTTTAATTGAAAGCAAGAAAATTTTGTATTTCTTGTAACTTTGATTGTTGAAAAATCATTATGGGTGGAGATGATATTCTTGGTGTAACAACAGGACAACCTAATTTATTGAAACAAGACTTATCAAAACTTGTAAGTATGGCTTTAGTAACGTTTATCCGGTTTAAAAATGGTACTTTTCTGTAATCACATTTTTTAAATTTGTGAATCTTTTTTTTTGCACTTTGAAACTATGTTTTATCTGACTTGCCTAGGTGTTTGTTTTTCAAGTTTTTTACTTCATAATTACCTCTTGTTTTTTATCAAGTATAAAATGTTGTTGGGGAATATCGGGAATATATAATTTACTATCACCGTTTAGACGCGGCATATGGTGAGGTTGTATGTGTATTGTCAATTTACGATATTTAAAATATAATATTATATTATATTAGGTAAAATTTTAGCTACATACAGGTATCAACTTCTGCTATACGTAGTGTGAAATAAAATGTAGTAAACAATTTTTATGTCATCTACAAATCTAAGACCAAAGTAGATGAATCACAGTTACCACGTTTCCACCTTAGGCATTTTTCTCGTTGTACACTGATCGCCAGATATGCTTTAACATATTTCTATTGGACCTACGTGTTAAAATGTTAAAGCATATCTGGCGATAGCTGTACATGTTTGTTAAAATAGCACTACTATTTTTATATTCTTCAAACTAAAATGCAGGATTAGCATAATATTGACGGTAGAGACATGGTAAATATTTCACTTCCATGCTAATTTTAATATTATAAATTTAAATATAAATGTTCTTCATAATGAAATGCATATAATTTCAATAAAAATATATAACACCACTAAAAATAATTTACTTCAACATTTTTGCACACAATAAAAGTTTTCTCTTATAGTTATTTACGAAATTTTAAAAAATTATATGATTTTAGAAAATCATCAAATTTTGTTTAAAAAAGATTCCTTATAATTTCAACCTATTAAAATGTTTAAACAGAAAGGGTACAACCGTTTCAAAGTTATGGTTGTTTGTTTAAGAAAAGTAAAAATTATTTTAAGAGTTCTTTAATCTAACAGCTGAGATGTCAAAATTGTTTATCAATTTTTTACAGACTGTTGTTCTGGTAAATTAATCTTATTTACATTTAATTTTATTTTTACAAATTTTAATGCACACGTCTTTTATACATATGGTTCACGATATTAGGCCTAAATATTAATTAATCGATTTACTTTTGCTTAGTACACATATTTTACGATGTTTCTTTAAATTTCTTAAACTTATTAAAAATTTTACACTGTTGATGAAATGTTTATGAAATTAACGTTTCAGTATTTACATAGAGAAGAAAAAATGTTTCTAATATTTATCTCAAAAGTTGCTTAATTTCATTATTGATATTAAGGATATTCTTATCATAAATGCAACTTCGCAATCTGCAAAAGACTAATAATGGTATTAGATAGGCTTTATTTCATAAAGTTTGAATTTCTGTTTTAGGATGTTCATCAACTATCTCCTCTATCACCAGAAGTCATCAGTAGACAAGCAACTATTAATATCGGTATTTCTAAATTCTCTTTCATAAGTTTTGTATTTAATGTAATTCACTTTTAATGTAATTAATGTAGATTTAGTTTAAATGTAACACTTTGTTGTTATTTTAGGTACTATCGGCCATGTAGCTCACGGAAAATCGACTATTGTAAAAGCCATTTCTGGAGTTCAAACAGTTCGTTTCAAAAATGAGTTGGAGCGAAACATAACCATCAAATTGGGTGAGTAATAATCTTTAACATTAATAATTACTTCTATTTTTGTTTTACTTTTTACTTTAAACAAAATATCTTAAAATATTTTGAAGTACTTTGAAGTATAAAAATTATTTTAAAATATTTGGAATTATAGAATTATTCGTAAAATTCTTTGGCTTAAAGGGTATATTAAAAATTGGTTTATCAAAAAATACACTTTAGAATCTTTTTTTTTTCTTTTTCTCTCAATAAACTTCTAATTAATTTGTACGAATTATGTTGACTTTCACAACTTTGACGGTCTATTTAATAGTCCTGAGATAAACCGGCAAGAAAATGGAGTAAATTTGTTTTAAACAGCTAATAGACGCGCTCGTGAATTGAATTAAATTGAGCGAGTAGGGCTCAATTACTCCTTTTTCTGATTATCCTGTTCCAGTATTTATTGGTTTCATATAAGGGCCCGTATAAACAAAATTTTAATGTAAATATTTTTGGACTAGATCCAACGCAAGACCATGGATGCTCGTTCCTTTCAGTCCTATTTACTTAGTTTTCGAATAAAATGTTGCAGGCGGTTTCCGTTCGAAAAAGACATTTTTGAAACATTTATTTCTTAAAATATTTAAGAATTCGAGATCGAGAGAATGGACAGAAAAGAGTAATGTCTTATATCTTTCTTTCTCCCATTCTTAAAATAAGCTATTAGAGATTCGTTTCTCTAACTGAATCTTTAATTTCATTCATTTGTATAAAGTGATTTTTGAAATTATGTATTTTATATGTTTTAAATTAATTTTTATTTGAAAATAATTTTTTATGTTTCTCCTTCTACTGAATTATAATATATTATTTTATAATTTAATTCAACAAAAAGTGTAATTGAAAAAAATTACTTTTGTACTTGAATTAATTTTTTCAAGAATCACTGGACACCCTGCGTTTACTAAATTAGTATCGAACTCTGTCAGCTAAATGTACACAAAATTTCAGTTATTTTGGTATGTTAGATCAATAAACTTAGTATACTGGCAAATTAAGTTTATTGGTCGGCAAATCAAAAAAACTAAAAATTTTAGTAAATTTAAGTGGCAGAGTTCAATACTCTTCACAGAGTATGTGTCAGATACTAAAAACTTATATTACGGAAACAAATTCAGGAAGCCATGTAGTAAACTATGGTGGTGGTTAATTGTCGCCTAATAACTTTGCTTATAAGAGTTCTATTTGAGCGTGGTTAAACCGCTGGTTTAATACTGTCATAGAACGCTTAAAAACAAGCATAAACGTACTGGTTTGGCTTAAAAGTAGTGGTTTCCATTGTAACTGAGCCAAACCACTTCAGTTAAACCTATCTTTAAGCGTTTTGCGCTAGTATGAAACCAGCGGTGTGCTCACGCTCTCTTGTCTAGTGAATTGCAGTGTTAACTTGAGTTGCAATTATGCATATTAAATCTAAACAGTTGCTTGTGAGTCAGATCATATAAGTGAAATGTAATCTCTTTGTATAATTTTCAATATTAGGATTATTAAAACTTTCCTTACTTTTGCTCGTGCATTGTTATTGAATTTTTATAAATCCATTTTATGTATCTACAACCGAATTTTGTATACAATATAACTATTTGTCTCAACTTTTGGCGAGGAAAGAAAAAGAACACTACAGAGAACCCTTCCTGCTTTTAAACAGAGTTTTTAACGGAAAGAATTGTGAATATACCCACAATATTATCGACAGTACACATGCACATCTCAACTTCGAAGCTTTTACTTAAAGTATCGTAAATGTATTTGAAAACATTCGATTGGAAAAGAAGGAGAGAGACCTCTTTGAACTCAAATACTTATTAGTACCCGAATTTTGCTTTAAAAATTGATAATAATCTAGCCAATAGTTTAGCAATCTTCTGAACTTCTGATTTAACAATTTTAGCGCATAATTGTATATCAATTGTCTAAAATTATATGCCAAATGTATGTGAAAATAGTGACAGTAGGATAGGATGCAAGACTGGATAATTATTACACATCTGAGATATTTTACAAAGAAGCATTAAAAAACATAAAAATGAATATAAGATTATGTTAAATTAGCGAAAATTACGAAAGAATATTATGCAAAATTTTAAAGAAATTGACACCTTTGAAGAGTCTTAAAGTTTTTATGTTTGATGTAATAACTAATGCATTATTTTTACAGAAAAGAAAGATTTACAAGGTACTCTTGTAATTCGAAAAAAACATTTGAAATCTCTCAAAAAGCACTCAGAAATATGAAAAGAAGAAAAGTTAACATTCATGTGAAGTCTAAGTTTTAAGACTGTGAAAGTATAAACTGAATAAAAGAGTAATATTGGAAGAAAAATTTAATATTAATGAAGAAAAATATTGAAACACATATAAAAGAAATTTGGTTACAAATATGAATTAACAGCTGGTTTAAGTAGTTTAACAGTCATAGATGTATTCTCTAAATTTTATGACGTTATACTTATATTAGCTGAGAAAAACAAAAGCAACTTCAAGAAATTAAATATAATTCTTAACTGATAAATCTACTTCTAGTCTAAAGTTAAATTAACTATTTATATATGTAATTGAATCAAGTTACCTTGTGATAAATAAGTTTCGTTCGTGAGACTGTATATTGAATTAACTTTTTTGTAATAGACATTGTTCTAACTTTCGTTTAGATTTTTATTAACTTGTTATCTTCTACCACGGTATATTTAGTTTTATTATTTAATTCTAGAAAATGTTACAAAATATTAATAATAATACGTTTATTGTTGTTATTATTACTATTATTATTATTTGGTATCATTGTTGTAGGTAGTTATTTTTAAAAATTATTTGAAGAAAGATTCTATTACTTCAGTGGAGCTCAGTTCCGTGTGATATAATTTTTATGACTCAACGGTCACACTTTTTCAAAGTAGTTGAGAACGATTTTGTATTGTCCTTTTCCTTCCACTGCGTGCAAGAGAACTTGACTCTCTCGCCGCTCTACGTACATTGGAGAACCAACTTGATGTTTTAATTTCAAAACACACCTCACTCTCTTTATATGCAATTCTTCGGGCTTGGTCTTTCATATAGCGAATAGTAAACAACGGCGCGAAACACATGCCCTGTTAAAATGTGGTGGGATAACGTCAATCTCGGCCCGTATTTGGCCGATCTGTGATTGCACCAAATGGATTCCAGTTGACTCAATAATACGGTAGTTGAAGCAATTAACAGTCTTTACTTGAACCATAAACAGCACGATATTATCTTTAAAAAATATTTCATTAAATATAATTTCATATAACTGAATCAGTGACTTGTGAGTTTCTCATGAAAAACTATGAATTTAAAGCAATAACCTTAATGCATTTGAATAAAACGAAAATGAATTTGACTCAAATACACTATGAGATTGGCAACTTAAAACTATAGTTTCAACGGATTGTCCGCAAGAGGCGCATTATGCTACATCTCACAGGAAACACCGCTGATAGGATTTATAAGAACTCGACGCTGCATCGACGAAGTCATAGTCATAGTTGGTCATAGTTCATTCTTCGATTATATATATTATATACAAATAAGTATACAATTGGACTTTTAATGAATCCCTTCTCTTTTTTGTAGTCATTTGTCAATTTTGGAAAAAAATTTAATCTAACTAAAAATAAAAAATTCTTTTTAATAAACAATAATATAGTCTGACAATGAAATACATTTTTTTAACTGAAGTAAATATTTTATTGCGATAAGTAAAAACTGTTATGAGATAATAACATTCGATAATTGATTAAATTAGGGGAGTGGGCCCCAAGATGGAGATAGTATCGATTTAATGCTCTAGTATCCAAACCGAATAAGATATTTTAAAATGTTTTATACTGGATGAAAGTATTATGTATTAGGTAACTTATGGCAACAGAGATTAAATTTTATTTAGAACATAAACCTTTTTTAATGCATATTTTCTAATTGTTAAAATTTTCGATCTAAAAAAAGTGGCCCGAAGATGGATACCTTCTTAAAACTATTTGAAAAATGTGGTAAATAAAAAATGAACATGGTGTAACAATTCTTAAACTAATTTTTAATCATTTTACTGTATTTATGAAGAAGTAACATTTTTAAAAACTTCAATTTAATAGCAACAGTAACAAAGTAATAAGATATCAAAAAATATCGATATATCAAATTCTCTAATGATAACACTACATTTCTTGGCGGAAAATAAGAAATTTCAATTAGGTGGCTCAAAAAAATATTAAAAAAAGTGCATAATCGAAAACATAAGAAAAATACATTGAGAAGTGATAACTGTCCATCTTAGGGTACATGACACTAGTTTTTGAACCTTAGTAAAAGTTTGTATACAACCATAATATCAGTAAAATCATTATAGAATATTATTATACGTTAAATAAATAATATTATGACGTTAACTACCTATTCTAAATCAAAAATTTAAATAACTTTACCAACTTGAGAAAAAATTGCAACAAAACTTTTTTAGACACAAAATCACGGGGTATGTGAAGTAGAAAACAAACTGTTTTTTTTTTTTCAAATGTGCATCAAAAACTTCGCCTATACAAACTACAAAAATGACAGAAAGCATAAGGCGCTGTCACCTTAAACCAAAATTTTATACTAAACGTCCATCTTGGTGCCCTATTTATCTTAGGACCCTTTCCCCTACATATTTTATAGATTTAAGAGAATTTGTGTTTAAAAGAGGGATAGAAATACTTGTATGAAGTGAATTATATTCATCTTAATTTCTTATGTATTTGACTCAAAAACATTCAGTCAAATTCGTTAAGCTATTGAGACAATCTCGCGGCGAAATTGACTTATGGGGATCCCACTTGTCGCTAAGAATTCTTTTTCTCAGTGTGGGCCTTTAGTCCCTCTTACGTCTTTTACTCAGCTTAATTTTTAACCCTCGCGCCCTGCTTCTTATTTGCAGAATGTCATATAGCGAATCTTCATATAAAGAGAGTGCAGTGTACTGTAGTTAAAAGTTGAGTATTGCAGCCTCTCTTGAAAATTGTACATGTAAACATGTTATTTCATTCATTTGTCTTTTTCAATATATTAGTTTTTTAATAAAATTTGTAAAAAATATTTTGAGATATTAATTAAAGTGTGTCACTTTCAAATGTTTAGCATAGAAATCCTATGTTAAGGACATGTCCCAGAAGTGAGATTTTCCGATGCAAATTTACATTAAAAAATGTGACTTCCGGGACATGGCTTTAAAGGCTCAAACTCTGAAGCTGAATTTCTTAATTTCTACCACTGCAATGGATACTGAATTTTTTAGAACAAAAATATACTTTTCTGTCAGGCAGATGATTAACAAAAAGTAATAAACAAAAGAATACTCTATGTATGTGTCGTGACCCGAGGAAAGGTACCTTAGATCCCATACCGTATAAGGCAGTTTTCCTGTGGCGAGACGCGGATTATGCCACATTATTGTTAAAATCGTTTTTCGAGATTAAAACATTAAATAAACGCCCTAATTCCAATTACACTGAGAAAAATGGATATTAACCCTTAACATTTAGATGTTAACGCTTAACATATTTATCATTTAACATAGGAACAGCTATCTAGATGTTAAGCTTTAATATCCACATGTTAACGTTTAATATCTTAGATGTTAAGCTTTAATATTTAGATATTAAGGGTTACTATCTTTTCTTAAACATCTAATTTTGAACAACCAGTTTTCTCAGTGTAGTTAATAGTTCACTGAATCAACTTTGTAATTTAAACAATAAAGAATTTTAATAAAATAATTAAGAATGATAGAGTGAACTCTAATAAAGTTATTGGCAAAGTTATTTGATTAAAAACACACTAATAATTAACCCTCAAAGTGTAATGGGTTTTTCGGCACCCTTAAGCTGTAATGCTGGGTCACTTGTGCTTTGCACTTTAAAAAGTGCTTTAAAGTGCTCTGAAAAAATTCTGGAAAATTCATAGTCTTATATCAACTATCCTACTATAAGGACTAATCATTATATTGCCGATATGTTCATTTGTTTAAGCAATACAATTGTTCAAACAAATCAAAATAGTGAACAAATTTCAATTTTTTAAGATTGGCAGGGGCACAAGTGACCCAGCGTTACACTTTAACGGTTAATAATAATTAATAAGTGTAAAAATCTAAAAAAAACTTTTTTAATAATAATAATTAGTGCTTTTTAATTAGTTGATTTTGAAAACCGCTTCATTAGAGTTCACTTTTTTATTCCCAAGCATTTTATTTGAAGTTTTTATTGCTTTAAGGAGGTTCTATCGTAAAAAGAATTAACATTACCATTTTAATCAAATTTGGTCCACTGGTAGATAATGGTTTTATAATGATGCCGTTAATTTTTTGAGATCTCAAGATACTTTTAAAAATCCATGTAAATATCTAAATATATAGGACAAAAAAAACCTTGAGGTCTCAAACTGTTAACTGTTAACTGCATCATTATAAAACCATTATCTACCAGTAGACCAAATTTAATTAAAATGGTAATGTTAATTCTCTTTACGATAGAAGCTCCTTAACAACAAAATTTGATTCAATACTCAAGTATCACGAAAGCCGTATATTATAGCATTCTAGTCACGTCGAAGCCGTCCGGTCCGCCTAGGTAGGGAAGAGGGTATCAGTCTTTAAAATTATGATAGGCTGTGACAATTTGTAATTGTGACAATGAGAGTCGTGTACAAATTACGTAAGGTTAATTTTGAACAGTTTAAACCTCCCTGCTTCATGTAAGATTCAGTAAGACATTTTTCACCCTCCCCCCCCCCCCCTTTTCTTACGTAAGATTAACAAAATTAGAAGTCAAAATTGAAGGTCACTTATGTTTTATACTTGATGATTTTTTAAAATAATAGTATGTATTTAAAATAAAGTTGATATTATTTAAACAATTAGATATTTGTTATCGGCAGGATTGTCCCCGAATTTTAAAATGTTTAAAATATATATTCTTACGTAAGAAATTCTTGCCTCCTCCATAAGGACATTATCGGATCCAGATATGTCGTGGTTGCTTAGCCCTTCCCCTTCCATTTAAAGAGAAAAGCCTTGCATTTATATGTGAGAGTGAAAGAGAGATGATACTATAAGTTTATCTTTTTCCATCTCTTATATATATTATAAACCCCTTCAAAAACCTTGTCAGGATCCGTAAAGTTGTTTACTCCCTTCCTTCCCTCACGTAATTCTTTGCCTCTTACGTAATTTGTACACAGCCCTATGTAAAAACTGTGACATAATTTATTAGAGCTGTCAAAGTACAACAAATTATGTGAAACTATAAATGATAAAAAATGAAAATTAAACTTATGGATTTGAAGGTAGTTTTGGAGTTTAATTGTCGTTTTTTAACATGTATTATTCCACTTCTTTCAGTGTACCTTACAGCTAAATCGCAAGATAAACTGTGTGCAGTAAAATAGTTATTTGTGTGGCAAAGGCGCAAAAAATAGGGAAATTGAGATTGTCCTATTGCGCCCTTGCCTCACACACTATTTTTTGTATCCCCTCTAATTAGAAACTCGACTTGAAAAGTATTTTTTACGCACACTGTGCGTGAAAAATTTGTGTTTCTAATGAGAGGTGGTACAAAAATGTATATACATATATGGTAAATCAATTCTCTATTTTAAAATTATTATTATATTGCAAAACCATAAAGATATATTATGAAATGAGACACAAGTGCTCGACCTTGCTTATTGCCGGAACAGTAATTGTTAATCTACAGTTTTAAAAAATTATTGTGTAATTTGTGGTGCCAGAAAAGGGTGAGGGAAAGAAAATGGTAAAGGAGGGTTGGTGTGGGACGGGAGGGTGAACAAATTTAAACTTAGAAAGAGTTTTTCAAATAATTTGAAACAAGAGCTTCTAAATAAAGAGAATGACGTCGTTTAAATGTTTGGCATTGCAGAGGCTCGTGCTCGTGCAGCAGATACTAGCAGTGGAGAAAAGGCAGGACTTCCAGATGAACCGGGCAAAACGATCAGCGCCTGCCAAAAACGGCCCATTACTCTTGGATGCTTTCAACCAACAGCGAAGCAGCCAAAAATTGAAGATCCTTTATGTAATTCTCAAACATTTACATGTTTAGAAGAAAATAGAAAAGCAGAATTACATGACAGTAGTGATTGTTTAGTAAAAGAATTTGACACCGTTGAGAATTATGATGAATTTTCTCAAAATGATACTTCAGTTAAGTATTTTGTTCCAGTATCAAACTTAATAAATTTTGAAAAGTTAAAAGAAGTGAGAATAGTTTTAGAAGATATAAGTAAAACAAAGATTAATTTGAAAAATAATAATAATAAAAAAAAAAATAAGTCTGAAAACATATATGAAGTTGAAAGAATTTTGGATAAAAGAATAACAAATGGCACAGCTTCCTATTTAGTTAAATGGAAGAGTTGGAATATGGATAACACTACGTGGGAGCCAATTAAACATTTAACTGATTGTTCAGAAGCTCTAGATGATTTTGAAAAAAATAGAGTTAAATTACTTCAAGAATTGCAAATGAAAATTCAATTTTATCCAAAGAAACGGGAAGTTGAGCGTTTCATGAAGAAATTGATTACTGACGGTGAAGAACTCGATGACTCTGAATTAAATGCAGAAGACTATTTATTCAAAAAAATTAAGCAATTTAATAGAACGGTAGTGGACAAACGTGAAGGTATTACTGAGAAAGTGAAAACCGGTATTCTGCGCTTGTCGCTTTGTAAGGCAAGAAAAGATCAGTTAAATTCTTTAAAAGATTGGGAAAACGAAATTAATAGTATAACAAAAGGGAAACCTTTTATACGAGTAGAAAATATGGTAGATCTAGAGTCTGCTCCACAAGATTTTTTGTATATTGAGGATTATTTGCCTGGTTTAAATGTCACAATCCCAGAAGATCCACCGATTGGTTGCGAGTGTGTGACTTGCGATTCTAAGACAAGATGCTGTTTTGCTCAATGTGAGAGTGCATTTCCTTACACGTCAACTGGAAAAATCCGTTTGCCTCCAGGAACACCAATATATGAATGTAATAAACGTTGTCATTGTTCTTCAGATTGTCAAAACAGAATTGTGCAACGAGGTGCTCAAGTGAAACTTTGCGTGTTTAGAACGTCAAATGGAAGAGGTTGGGGTGTGAAAACATTGAGAAAAATCAAGAGAGGAACATTTGTCACGCAATATGTTGGAGAAGTCATTACCAATGAAGAAGCTGAGAAGCGTGGCAAAGAATACGATGCTGCTGGGCGAACTTATTTATTTGATTTAGATTATAATGATACAGAAGATCAGTGTCCTTATACAGTAGATGCAGCCGTCTACGGAAACGTTTCTCATTTTATTAATCATTCTTGTGAACCAAATTTGGCCGTTTACGGCGTTTGGATTGACTGTTTAGATCCAAATCTTCCAAAACTAGCTTTATTTGCTACTAAAAATATTGAACAAAATGAAGAGCTTACTTTCGATTATATGTGTCAATCAATTAGAATGCATGAAAAGAATAAAAGTCATATCGGACAAACTCTGAATGGTTCTCTGAATGGTTCTCTGAATGTCCCATCAGAATCGCGAAAAAGATTGGAACTACCATTGAATTTATCTAATGATAAAACTATAGATAATCGGACTAGATGCCGTTGCGGTTCAAAGGTCTGTAGACAGTATTTATTTTAGTAGGATTTCTCGAAATTTTTATGAAATTAATAAATTCATGTCTCAGTGAGATTTTTGACAAGGGACAAAAGTAAAACATTTTGACATACATATCTATAAAAGATATTAAATGCTCCTTTACAAATTTGTCATTTATGTACCTTTATTATCTTTTGTAACTCATACGTATGTATAATACTTAAAGCTTAATGTCAGTATTGATCATGTATGCAATCAAAGTTATTTTATGGACAGCAGAAAGTCAATTGATTACTCACTTAACGAACTCGCTTACGTTTACAAAAAAGGCAAACCTATTGATATACTTTTTTTATACAATATATTTCAATTTTTATTGAACGCTGAAAAATGTTCACTTTTTTATACTAAAATAATAACATTTAAATCAACTTTTATAAACATATTGACACAAATAAAAATCCAATTTATTTTGATCAAAAAATGCCTTTTCATATTGACATAGTTTACTGCTTCCTTCTTTTGATGGAACATTTTGTGTTAACAATTTTTTATTGATTTTCTCCCTAATTCTATTTTAATAATAAAATTGAACTATATACATAAAACGAGAATATAAACTTGGTTAATTAATTAATCCCTCTAAATTTTATATTTGTCGTGCAAAAATAATTTGCATGTCACATTTCACAATTCAAGTTACATACACTTCTTTTAACTACCTAGAGGATTGTTTTTAAAATTATTAAAAACTATGATTAACGGTAATGTATAAAAAAAATTGTTATTGTAGTTTATAATTTTTACAATAACCTTTATTTTGTCAAATTTGTAATTATGTGACAATTTAAATGTTCAATTTTTCAAATTACTTGACTATTTTAATGTTTTTATTTAATTTATAGACTTAAACATTTCCATTGATTTTACGTGATATATAACTTTAACAAATTTTTTAATGTTACTTGCTATTTTATCATGACGTTTCTTAGTTATACTTATCATTTTATACATAGTTTTACTTAATCAAATCACATGTATTTTTAAATATATTTGTCAAAAATTCTCTTTGATGTGCCTGAAGAAAGCCTCTAAGTACATAGTTAGTTTTCGACAATGTTATTGCCTAAACACTCATATTTAGAACTATTATAAGATTCTTTAAGTAAAACATTAAGAAAATCACTATTTGATAATTTTATTAAATTAAAATGTTCTACACCATATGGTATCTTTTATATTAGTTAAAATTCGTGTAAATTTTGTAACAATTATTATTCATTATGTATGTAATACAAAAATTTTATTGTTACAAAATGTAAGATTGCATCTAAATCGACGAAATGTGCTTTTACAAAATATTTAAAACGTTAAATAATTCATTTAATAAAATATTTTTTGTATAACGAAATGATGGAAATTAAGTTTAACCTTTTCCTCTGAAAGATCTATTATTAAATTTTTTTAGTAGTAGTTTTTGAAAATTTTACTTAAAAGTAAATGTTAAGAGATAGAATACTCATGTGTTTTACTATACTAGAAAATGTCAATGTTTATTATTATTTTATTTTTTCCTCTTTTTTTAAAATGAATTTTCTACGCTAATACAATTTAAAAATTCAAAAACGTATTTTAATTTTTTCTTTGTAATAAATTTATTTTTGCAATGTACATACTTATTTCAAAAGAACACTATGACTTTTTAAAAATAATTAATATTGTAAATAATAAAGCGTCTTGGATTCTTATTATTATTATTTTTAAGAGAAATTTTGCTTTCTTAATTAATTTATTAAAATCGTTTCATACATCATCAACACATATTCTTTATACTTTGTTCCAGGAGAGGACGCTTGATCATCGTATGCAAATGTTGAAAATAATTATTTTATTTTATTTTTATTGAATTTTATAACTTAAAAAAGCACAAATTGCATTTCAGTACCCGGTAAAAAGAAATTGATTAAGAAGCACAGAATGCTTTGAAGGATTAAGATAATTGGACATTTCAATGCCTCTAAATACTAAACAATTCCGTTTTTATCTTAAATGCCAGCTAATGCACTCTACAGTGAGAGAATTATATTGTTTCAATCCTAAAGAATGCGTTCATTTTTCAATCCATCCAGTGGAATTAAACTGACTTTTTTTAATGCGTCTTACACTTTCAAATTAATGTCATTTAATGCAATTCTCATAATTCGACAGTCCAATGCTAAATAATGCCATTTATCTATCAAAATGTGAAATAAGTAAATGCTGTTTAATGTATTTTGGCAAAAAACGGAACTGTTACGCATTGTAAGGCATTTAAACTCAACCTCTTCTTACCGGGTATAGATTATAGTACTTATTGTATACTTGAAAAATCCTGATTACCTTCTAGATTACGTCTAAATTTTATCTAGTAAAAAAAATTGCTAGATTACTGCACACTATGAACGAGTTAAGCAAGTTTTCAGCATCTGTAAGGTTGGCAATTTTCTGGTGAAGAATTGTGAACTGATGGAGGACAAGTTTAAAAAAAATACATTTATATACAAAAATTGTGTTCCTCCACTTTCATCCTCAAAGCCAAACATTTTTTTAAATAATTTTTTTAAAACAGAGAAATTTTTTTACACTAAAAAAAGAATGTACTTTTTTGAATATAAGTTTTTTTGTGTAACACCTGTAAAAAAGGTATCACTTTTCATGCCTGAAAAGTAGGTGCAAAGGCACCAGTGTAGAAATAGTATATTGTGTGACTAGTGGTGAAAGAGATTGATTTCTCGAGAGTGAAGTTTGCTGCTCGAGCTTAGCGAGAGCAGCATTCACTTGAGAGAAATTATCCTTTTACCACGTGTTACACGCGAGATTTTCTCCAGCACGTTGCGAAATGCGTTTCCGAATATACCTTTATAATGTTAACTAATTGGGAAGAGTTAAATATATTATTAAATAGGTTATCCGTAACATCAATGACAATAACCAGCCCTATGACACTCGTATAGAAAATCGTGGAAGAAAGTTGGCAGACTGTTGGACGTTGATATAAGGGTTCCAGAAAATCCAAGAGATTGCGCTGATTGTATTTCGGGCCGAAATTAAAAATTTTTTTATTTTCGCGCTAGGATTCTATTGGTCAATTTTTTCCGACCAATAGAATCGTAGCGCGAAAATAATTTTTTTTTTAAATTTCGGCCCGAAATACAATCAGCGCCATCTCTTGGGTTTTTTGGAACCCTTATGTCAACGTCCAACAGTCTGCCAACTTTTCATTTGCAAAGTGTCATAGGGCTGACAATAACAGATGCAGAATAATGCTTTATGAACATTCCGCATGCAGAATAGCATTTTATGATAAATACGCATGCGGAATAGTGTTTCATGAAGTGAATTCGACATTATAATTGCACATGCGGAATTATCATAAAACAATATTCCGATTGCGTACTTCCGCAATTTATTCCACTTGCGTAATTGTCCTAAAATAGTATTCCGCATGCGCAGTTATAATGCGGAATTCCGCATTTTATTCCGCATGCGGAATTATTATAAGACAATATTCCGCCTGGCATTTATAATCCGGAATTTCGCATTCCGTATTTTATTCCCATTGCATAATTATCCTAAACAGTATTCCGCATGTGCAATTATTATGCGGAATTATTATAAAACTCTATTCCGCCCTCTGGATTTTCCTAAAAGATTATTCCGCACGCGGAATTTTCATCAAACACTATTTTGCATGCGGAATTTTCATAAAGCATTATTCCGTATGCGGAATTTTGATAGAACACAATTCCGCATGCGTAATTATTATAAAACACTAGTGGTGGGCCTACTCTTCCAAGCGGCTAGTTTTTTCCGTAATTTACTTTCGCCACTGTTTTTAATAGTTGCGAAAAGTATCACTTTCGCCATACTTTTTAACTTAGAAACTTGAAGTTTCAGAGATGGTGTTGGAGAAAATATTTTTGCTGCACATTTTGCCATAAAATGTGCAGAAGAATTAACTTTACTGCACACTTTGTCAAAAACTGTACAGAAAATTATATTTTTCTACACATTTAGTCATAATGTAGGCCCCCACGCAACCGGAAACCGCACGCGTAAACGGACTCGCAGGAATAATCACATCCATTTATTGGATGTACCTCCTCAATAAATTGGTACTTTTTTTGAACAGGTGTTACATAAGTATCGTGTGCACCTCGAACAAAAATGAATTTTCCATCTTGATGCAAATTACTGCACTCCGCGGAAAACAGTACTTTCGGTTCTTGGTGCACAATGTACTATTCTATAATATAAAAATCTTTTTAAAATTTTAGAGTATTTTGCACTATTTTTATAGTTTTTTTTTATGTTTTATGTTAAATTTTTTATTGAAGTTAATAATTATATGTTTTTTGCAGGATATGCTAATGCCAAGATATACAAGTGCGACAATGAAAAATGTCCTAGACCTGGATGTTATATTTCTGGAGGTTCTAGTAAAGATGATTCATTTCCATGTTTACGGTCTGCTTGTCCTGGACGATTTCAATTAATACGTCATGTATCTTTTGTGGATTGCCCTGGTCACGATATTCTTATGGCAACAATGCTCAACGGAGCTGCAGTTATGGACGCTGCATTGTTATTAATAGGTAGAATTTATGTATAATGTACAACTTGATTAGAAACTTCTTTACATTCAGATTATTTGTAAAGTATAGCTTTTGACACTTCTGAAGCCGAAAATTTCAGTAGGGTATTATTGGGGTTCAAAATTTTGGTATGGATTTTGGAGAAGTGTATGTCAGTTGTTCCTCTTACAATTAGTATGATTAGCCTAAGAAAAAAAAACACAGTAAAAAGAAAATTTGCAAATGTTTTGCTTTTGGCTCCCCTCCCCCCCAGATTTATTCCAAATTGAAAAAAATATTGACTATTTTTAATGCAGGGTTGCCAGGAAAATTAATTGACTCCCGCTATTGGGCGAGCAAAATGCCAAGATGACTGCAACGTACACAAAACTTCTCTTAACTCGAAAATTTGGTTTCTCGCCACCTCTATATCTCGAAACTAATATATAAGACCGTTTTTTAAAATTTTAAACAGAGGTTTTCTGTATTGATCTCTCTTTAACTTGAAGTTTTTAGCGTTCCTCTTGAATTCGCCTTATCGATGTTCCACTGTATTATTTTAATAATCCTAAAAAGTTGTATTTTTTCTAAATATTTCAACTTTTTATTTTCATAATAACAAGATAAAAGCCATTCCAGTACATATTACGTAATCTTTTTTGTAAAGGTGACCCCCACCTCCATGTCAGCAATTATCAATGGATAAAAATAATATTTTTGTATAGTGTGAGCATTTTGGTACTTCCACCGACCACCTTGATGCTTACGTAATTCTTGAACGACTCCATACCAGTGCCTAGTCACAACAATCATTAACATTTGTTTAACCAATTAATTATTTAAAATTACACTAGAACTCCTATCGAGCGGACAGCTCGGGTGAGTGTCCGCTCGAAACAATGTGAGCATTCAAATGCTTTATCGTTTACAATTTTTCATTTTCTCGAATTTTTTTTCCAGATAATTTTTCCATCATCTTATCTGACGAAAAAAGCGACAGACAAGGCTTTCGAGCGTAGATCGAGTTCTTCTTCCCGGTCGCTCAATTTTACTGTTTAGAATTCATGGAATATTTTTGTTAATTTTGTACTCTTATTTGAATTAATATTAAATATATGTATACCAAGTAATTATATCAGAACCAACCTGCATTATCTAATGTAAATTCAAACAAAAGTTGTCGATTAACAACAATAAATTACGTTTTTCAATGGAAAATAATGGAAATTTATATGTTCTTTGATCGACCCCTAAATATTCTCCGACTTCAAAAAATAAAAAAAAAGAAGGGGTGGAAATTTTTAATTGAGAACACATTTGGAGGCTAAAGGTGTAAAATTCCTGACTTCTATCTTTTTTTACCACTCTACTATACATTCGTAAATTTTTATACTTATAAAAATAAAGCTATCTTTTGCAACTTGAGATTCTTTTCGTTAAAAAATAATAAAAATAATATATTCATTTTTAGCTGGAAATGAATCTTGTCCTCAGCCACAAACGTCGGAACATTTGGCAGCCATTGAAATTATGAAGCTAAAACACATTGTCATTTTACAAAATAAAATTGATTTAGTAAAAGAGGGCCAAGCGAAAGAACAATACGATCAGATACAGAAATTTGTTCAAGGTAAGCAATTTTTGAGAGCTTTAGTTTTGTCATGTATATATGTTACGTACAAAGCGCTGAGTGTACACAGGCCCGTGCGCAAGGGTTGGGAGGGTTTGCAGGTTCAAATTTTCCCCCACAGAGGTCTTAACTGACTTTAAAAATTTTCAAACTTTCTGATTAAAAATTATTTTTAATAAAAAACGAAGTTTTAACATTTTTTTTGTGACCTCCCCCCCCCCCCCCCCAAAAGCAAATCCTGAGCACAGGCCTGGTGTACAACCATTTTTTTATAGACCGCGGATTGTACAAGCGATTTTGTACAGAGCTGGAGTTTCCGGGCTTGGTACAGATTTTTCTCTACAAAGCTGACCCGGTACAATGCCTTTTGTACAGAGCCTTTGATATTAGTTGTAGTATACAAAGTCGCTTTGAATTTGATTTAGAATTACATATGTCCAGATATTGAAAATTAATTTAGTGTAATAGTAGCCTTCTTTGAAGATACTTTATTATTTATTCGAAATCATACATACTTTTGAAATGCCAAATGAGTTGCCTATTAAAAATAATTCTCTCACTATAAGTTACGAAAAGGATTATAATACAGTAAAACTCACGTATATCGGATTTCAAGGGACCGAGAAAATTGTCCGATATAAGCGGGAATCTGATTTATCCGGGTAAAAATACATGATATATAAATTCAAGGGACTGGCAAAAATGTCTAACACTAAAAAAACTTCGAGTGATTATTAAAAAGATTATAGTCAAAAACAGCTAACACGTCAATTCTTTTTAATCGTCGATAATCACACGAAGTTTTTTTAATGTTATTTTTTGATTCCAAAACCATTTTTTCATTATTTCATTCGAATCCTTTTCGTAACATATAGTGAAGAAATTATCTTTAATAGCCAACTCATTTAATTTATTTTCAAACTCATTTTGCATTTCAAAAGTATCTATCATTTCGAATAAATAGTAATGTATCTTCAAAGAAAACTACTATTACGCTAAATTAATTTTCAATTTTAAAATAAAATTAATTTTCAATATCTCGATATAATCCTAAATCAAATGTAAACAATAAGCAAAATTCAAGGCGACTTTGTATACTACAACCAAAATCGAAGAATTTGTATAAATGGCATTGTACCGAGTCAGCTCTGTACAGGAAAATCTTAACCAAGCCGTGAAATTCCAACTCTGTACGAAATCGCTTCTTCAATCCGCGGTCTGTACAAAAATGGTTGTAAACTCCGCGCTTTGTACAATTTCGGTCTTTGTAAGTAACATACATATGTGAGACTGCGACAAAAGGAACCTTAGCTCCCAAACATAAACTTTATACAACAAGCATTTGAAGTTGCAGCAACTAAAAAAAAAGTTTAAAGCTAATAGAGCGGGACCGGGAAGGAGTTGAGTATGCAAAATATGAGGAACAACATTTGAAAATTGGAACATATAGAGGACACCCTCCCCTATCAGAAAACCCATGTTGCCATCTAAAATTTTGGTGCGTTTAGCCGCCATTTTGTTTTAAAGTTTGAAATTTTGTTTTTCATTTATCTCATAAAATATCACTCCCACAAAATTTTTGTTAATACCTATTTTGTAGATAATATTGAGGTCTACAACTTTTATTGATAACATTTTTTTCTAAAGGCAATAATAAAAAAGTTATAAACAAAAAAAAGGTAAAAAATAGGAGATGAAAAATTTTAATTTTAATTAACTCCTTTATTTTTAATTTTAGATTAAAAACAGTTCAGAGGTAATTTGTAGAGTATTTTATACCGAGTAATTTGATTTGTTTCACTTTTCTATCTGTTTATTTTTGTAGATTTTACAGTAATGCAAAGGCGAGTACATTTGAAAACTAACGGCTTACGAAAGCCCTGCATAACACAAGACTCTCACTACACAGTATAAGCAAAATTTAAATTCAAATTTATTAAACAAATAAAATATGAGGAACGATTTTTGAAAATTGGAACAAATAGAGGGCACCCTCCTCTATCACAAAACCCATGTTGGCGCCTAAAATTTTGGTGCGTTTGGCCGCCATTTTGTTTTAAAGTGTGAAATTTTGTTTTTAATTTATCTCATTAAATATCAATTCCACAAAATTTTTCTTTACACCTATTTTGTAGATAATAATGAGATCTACAACTTTTATTGGAAACATTTTTTTCTAAAAGCAATAATAAAAAAGCTATAAACAAAAAAGAGGTAAAAATTAGGAGATGAAAATATTAAAAATTAATTAACTACTTTATTATTAATTTTAGAGTAAAAACAGTTCAGAGATATTTTGTAGAGTGATTTCTACCGATTAATTCGATTAGTTTCATTTCTCCATCCGTTTATTTTTGTATATTTTACAGTAATGCAAAGGCGGGTACATTTAAAAACTAACGGCTTACGAAAGCCTGCGTAACACAAGACTCTCACTACCCAGTATAAGCAAAATTTTGGATTCAACTTTATTAAACAATTAATATGAGGAACAATTTTTAAAATTGGAACAAATATCACAAAATCCATGTTACAGTCATGCAAAAGCTGTTATTTTTTAAACACAACAGCTTACGGATGCCCGCTAAACACAAAAAAATTTGTAGACAAACTTTATTTAATTACTACAAATGGCTTTATTGTTTAAAAAAGGTGTTTAGTAACTAAATAATAATGATTATACGAAAATTGTTAAATTTTACAAACAAACAAACTTAGTTAAATGTAATCGATAATTGTATAATACAAATTTGTTTTACTGATAAATAAAATTAAGTATTGTTTGAATAAATTATTTTATAAACAATTTTCTAAACAAATTAAATTTTATTTATATAATGTATATTTTTTAAAATCTTTTAAAGTTTATTATTGCCTTTAGAAAAAAATGTTTCCAATAAAAGTTGTAGATCTCATTATTATCTACAAAATAGGTGTAAAGAAAAATTTTGTGGAATTGATATTTAATGATTTTTTTGGCCGCCATTTTGTTTTAAAAATTGAAATTTTGTTTTTAATTTATCTCATTAAATATCAATTCCACAAAATTTTTCTTTACATCTATTTTGTAGATAATAATGAGATCTACAACTTTTATTGGAAACATTTTTTTCTAAAGGCAATAATAAACTTTAAAAGATTTTAAAAAAGTATTCATAAGAAATGTTTTATACATTATATAAATAAAAGTTAATTTGTTTAGAAAATTGTTTATAAAATAATTTATTCAAACAATACTTAATTTTATTTATCAGTAAAACAAATTTGTATTATACAATTATCGATTACATTTAACTAAGTTTGTTTGTTTGTAAATTTATTTAACAATTTTCGTGAAATCATTACTATTTAGTTATTAACACCTTTTTTAAACAATAAAGCCATTTGTAGTAATTAAATAAAGTTTGTCTACAAATTTTTTTGTGTTTAGCGGGCATCCGTAAGCTGTTATGTTTAAAAAATAACAGCTTTTGCATGACTGTAAAATCTATAAAAATAAACGAATTGAAAAATGAAACAAATCAAATTATGCGGTATTAAATACTCTACAAATTACCTCTTAACTGGATTTACTCTAAAACTAATAATAAAGGAGTTAATTAACTTTCACAATTTTCATCTCCTAATTTTTACCTCTTTTTTGTTTATAACTTTTTTAATAATGCCTTTAGAAAAAAATATTTTGGATAAAAGTTGTAGATCTCATTATTATCAACAGAATAGGTCTAAAGAAAAATTTTGTGGAATTAATATTTAATGAGATAAATTAAAAAGAAAATTTCAATTTTTAAAACAAAATGGCGGCCAAAGGCACCAAAATTTTAGGCGCCAACATGGATTTTGTGATAGGGGAGGGTGCCCTCTATTTGTTCCAATTTTCAAAAATCGTTCCTCATATTTTAGTTGTTTAATAAAGTAGAATTTAAAATTTTGCTTATACTGGGTAGTGAGAGTCTTGTGTTACGCAGGGCTTTCGTAAGCCGTTAGTTTTCAAATGTACTCGCCTTTGCATTACTGTAAAATCTACAAAAATAAACGGATGGAAAAGTGAAACAAATCAAATTACTCGGTATAAAATACTCTACAAATTATCTCTGAACTGTTTTTAATCTAAAATTAAAAATAAAGGAGTTAATTAAATTTAAAATTTTTCATCTCCTATTTTTTACCTTTTTTTTGTTTATAACTTTTTTATTATTGCCTTTAGAAAAAAATGTTTCGAATAAAAGTTGTAGACCTCAATATTATCTACTAAATAAGTATTAACAAAAAATTTGTGGGATTGATATTTTATGAGATAAATGAAAAACAAAATTTCAAACTTTAAAACAAAATGGCGGCTAAACGCACCAAAATTTTAGGTGGCAACATGGGTTTTCTGATAGGGGAGGGTGTCCTCTATATGTTCCAATTTTCAAATATTGTTCCTCATATTTTGCATACTCAACTCCTTCCCGGTGCTGCACTATAAGGTCCCCTTTATCGTGGAGCGTCATTTATTATTATGAAGTAAAACTCTTAAGATGTCCGAAGCTCAAGAGTTAAGTGCACTCATTAGAGTTTGTTCTCAGAATAATAAATGTGAAAATAAACACGGCCGTGTGAAGTTCTTATTTTACTTATTTTATTAATACTTGGTTATAAATAAGCCTTCAAGTAGGGCGACCAGATTTACAAAAGAATTTTAGATGACGAGGCATGATTAGCAAAACTACAAAAAAAGCCTTTTGCTCATTAAGATAGCTTATATTATCGTCCAGCGGTGGAATCGGTACATATGGTTAAAATAAATTGTAAGGATATTAGGAGGACAATTTTTTGTGATTTACACTAATCACAATATTATTTATTTAACAGAGTCGCACACAGGATAATTTCATAAACTATCTCATACTATTAACACAATTTTAATAGTTATTTATGACACAAGGACCCTAAATGGGTCGCAGCCGAGGCGAAGTAAAGGTGGTGACGAGGCTTCATCGAACGTAGCCGAGGCGAAGCCGAGGTGAAGTGAAGATATGAAGCCGAGAACTTAAGTGCCGAAAGGGTCCAAGTGTGATATAACATTTTTCATCACACAAAAAACTAAGAATTCGAACCTAGGGAGAGGTGGTTATCGTAAAAAAATCCGGGGGCATTTCTAGGTGGGAGTAGGTCGACAGACTTAGAAATGCCCCCGGAGGACGGCGAAACCATGAACAGCCGTGAACTTTCGGCAGCTGTACCATAAAGTAAAGGTCAGCTGACCAGAATCAGCCAATCAGATTGCGAGTTCATTTACTTCACGGCCTAGGCCGAGAAATGAGCTCTTAAAGGTTCCCAAACAAGCCGTAAAATCTAACTTTTGATGTAGGGGAGTGGGTCTCAAGATGGGCAGGACCCCAAGATGGACATTTCGTATAAAATATGTGTTTAAGGTGACAGCGCCTTACGCTTTCTGCCATTTTTGTTGTTTGTATAGACGAAGATTTTGATGCACATTTGAAGAAGAAAAAACCAGTTGGTTTTTCTTTTACACATACCACGTAATTTTGTGTCTAAAAAAGTTTTGTAACAGTTTTTTCTCAAGTCAGTAAAGTTATTTAAATTTATGATTTATAATGAGTACTTAAAGTTATAATATTCTTTATTTATCGTATAATAATATTCTAAAGAGATTTTACTAATTCAGTGTTCGTATATATATATTTACTGGGGATTAAAAAATGGTGTCATGTGCCCTAAGATGGACAGGCCTCAAATCTCAATGTATTTATTTGCATATTTTTGATTTTACACTTTTTTCAATAATTTTTTGAGCTGATTAAGTAAAATTTTTTATTTTCAACGATAAAATGTGATGTTATCGTTAGAAAATTTGATATATCGATATTTTTCGATATTTTATTACTTTTTACTGTTAAGCTGTTAAATTGAAGTTTTTAGAAATGTTATTTCTTGATAAATTCCGTAAAATGATTAAAAATTAGTTTAAGAATTGTTACACGGTGTTTATTTTTTATTTACTACATTTTTCAGAGACTTTTAAGAAGGTGTCCATCTTAAGGCCACTTTTTTTTAGACCGAAAATTTTAAAAATTAGAAAAAATGCTTTAAAAAATGTTTATGTTTAAAATAAAATTTTATCTCTGTGGCCATAAGGTACCTTATAAATTGTACTTTCATCCGGTATAAAACATTTTAATATATTTTATTTGGTTCGGATTCTACAGCAATAAATCGAAATGGTGTTCAACTTAGGGCCCTCTCCCCTAAGTGTGATAAAAAATTAATTTATTATATCCAAGTTTCGAACCTACATACCTATACCTACACGAACAAACACACGCAAATCACGAACGCGAATGAGACACCTCGAGCTGTAGACAGCTGATAATACGCAGTTGCTCCCTACGCAATCAGCCCGAAACGTACTCTAGCAAAGTCAACGAATTTTCCACTTACTCGTGCAATAGCAGTTCTAGTATATCAATCCTTGACTGGACTTTAATAAATCTTGGAATTGTTTTTACTCAGGCCCGGATTTACCAAACATGGGGCCATAGGCAGACGCTGGTGGGGGCCTATGCAAGGAATGGATTTTTCCGAAATTTACTCAAGTCGAAAAAGCAGTTTCAAAACTTGACACTTTTTTAATGAGCGGGCTTTTTGAATTTCTAAAAACTTACAATTATTTTATAAAAGTCCCAGTAATAAGAAAGGAATTGAAAAGTATTAAAATTTGTTAATACTTTTGAATACCTTTTTTGTCCCAATACATGTGTATCCGGCGATATCATCTACTTTTACTTGAAAATCAATCCTTATTAATACACGTTTCTAAATATTTCTCAATCAAAATGAATGCGTTTATAATAAGAAAAATAAAGTTATTATTTTGTAAAATCCACAGTTAAGATTAATTGAATCCAAGTAAATCCCTTTATAATGAAAATAAAAGAAAAGTAAAACGAATATTTTAGAATACCCGCAATACAGATTTATTAAATCCAAATGAATCCCTTTATAATTAAAAAAAATTAATATTTTTTAATACCGGCAGTTAAAATTTATTTAATCCAAATGAACCCTTTTATAATGAAAAAAAAGTGTATGTTTTCTAATACCCACAGTTCAGATTTATTTATTCGAAATGATTTCTCCTATAAATAAAATAATAAAATGAGTGTTTTTTAATACACATAATTCAGATTTACTTAATCCAAATAAATCCCTTTATAATGAAAAAAGGTATATTCTGGAATACCTACAGTTCAGATTCATGTAACCTATATAAATAATCAGAATAGTAAATGTTATACTAAACAATATTCAAATATTTGTTTTCTCTAAATCAAATATAAGGTAAAAAACAATTTCTTAAATATGTAACTAAGCTTTCTCAATTTTTTTAGATTAATTTTATTAAAATCAAACATGAAGAAATAATGTTATACAAATTTAAAGAACTGTATATACTATATAAAGTGGGTATTCGGAAATATTCATTTTATTTGAATTTTATTTTTATTATAAAGAGATTCATTTGGATTCAATAATCTGAACTGTGGGTATTAAAATATATACATTTTATTTTTTTCGTTATAAAGGGATTCATTTGGATTGTAAAATATTAAGAAACGTATTAGTAAAAATTGACTTTTCGATAAAAGTTGGTGATATCACCGGATTCGAATAGATTGAACAAAAAAGGTATTAAAAAAGATTGAACAGTTTTTCTTTTTCTTCGAAAATCATAAAATTTCAATATTTTTTAATTTTCTCTTTTTCTTACTGGGGTTTTTCAGATTTTTAAATGCCTAAAAATATTTTTCGAAGTTATTTTTGTGGAAAATCTGATAGCTGGTGGGGGCCCTTTTTGGTGGGGGCCCCTAGGCAGTTGCCTAGTTTGCCTACATATAAATCCGGCCCTGTTTTTACTGTTTCGAGCAAATCTGAATATGATAAAGTAAACTACTGGAAATTTTCAGAAAATTGTGTCTCATCCAAAAGTCAAGCATTTTCAATTAAAGATTCACGTACTATTTTTTTCCGTGCACCCTTCAAGAAAGGAGAGCGTCTGTTCACCCTACTTCAAAGGAACCAAAATTTAAATCAATAAGTTATTAAACCATAAACTAGACATAGTTGACAATGTCGTGTCGTATTTGACCTACGGGGGCCTAAAGCCAAAATCAAACCAACCAACCAATAATTGAGCCTCCGGATTCAAAAACCGCCTTTGCGCGTGAAAAGTCTGACGTATGGTAGTCGGATCAATGAGCGACAATGGGAATTTCACTGATTTTCTCAACGCTTGGTCAGACATCTCGAGCGCAGAGGCGGTTTTTGAATCCGGCGGCTCAATTCTACTAGTATTAAGAATCACTATTAAATGTAAATGAATCCTAATTTTCTTAATTTTATGGAACAATTTCATATCTTATAAAATAAAAACTTTTAAACAGGAACTGTGGCTGAAGCAGCTCCAGTGATTCCTATTTCAGCACAATTAAAATACAATATTGAAGTATTATGTGAATATATTACGAAAAAGATTCCAGTACCTTTACGCGATTTCACTTCAGAGCCAAGATTGATTGTTATCCGATCATTTGATGTGAATAAACCTGGTTGTGAAGTTGACGATCTTAAAGGAGGAGTTGCCGGTGGAAGTATTTTAAAAGGAGTATTAAAGGTAATTTATTGTGTTTATTCGTTAAAATGTTTTATATAAAGCTTTAAAAATGCTGCTTTCTTATTCTGTATTATCACATTGTTTGTCTGAATTCAAAATGATACATTTTCGTATATAATCAATAACGTACCACTGATAGTATATTAAGCAACAAGGGGTTAAAGGCAGCCATTTGTTTACGCTGATGTTTGTGTACGAGTGACAGTCGAGGGCGAAGCTCTCAAACATCAGCGTAACCGACTTGGATGACTTTAAACCCATGTTACTTACGATATTTTTTATTCCAAAGGCACAATCGTGGCGATTTTAGATAACCTGATGACAGGGACTAAAAGTCGTTCATTTGTTTGATTATATAAAAATGGCGTCAATTTTTAACCAAGGGCAAAAAAACACACTCGCCATGCATCCTTTTTTGTCCAAGGGTAAAAATAGACGTCATTTTTATATAATCGAACAAATGAGTGCCTTTTAGTCGCTGTCTTCAGGTATCTAAAAACGCCATTTTTGTGCCTGTGGGATAAAAAAGTATTTAAAGTATGCATCTCAAAAAAGAAATTTCTTTCTATTTAAACAATTTATTGAATTTATATTATTATTAGATTTATTCTCCATTGTACACTCATTTTACAATATCTAATTCTCATTTCTCACAGATACAATTATAGATTAACGTTAAGTATTTAAACGATTAAACAATTAAACAGAATCACAAGTTAACACTAGATCATTATCAATTTTTAACATAACGAATATAGTTTTAGCTTTAGAAAGTAAACTGAACGGTTAAGATTGACAAAATTCAACTCCCCATCACTGCTGATCTTCTTTCGTCTTTTTTACAAACTTCCTTGTATAGCCACAAATTACTGCGTTAGGTAAAATGTTCAAGCAATTGATTGATTATTAGGCTGTCCAGATTTTTTCCCTCTCGTCCTACAATTCATTCATTCAATCCCTAAACCAGATCATCCCTTATGACATTACTTGCTTCCTTGCATACTAAAATGTGATTTAGATTTTCGACCTCCTTTTTACACATTCTGCAATTTTCATTCTTGATTTCTTTCTTTCCTGTCTTTCCTAAGTTTCCACATCTTAATCTCGTCCATTCCTCGTCCTTAACCTATACTTTTCTTCTCCCAATATTCTTCTTGCCCTACCTGCTTGTTTATACTTTTGTAGTATTCACAATAACTTTACTTGTCTATTCTTCTCCAACCCCCTTGCAATTGAGGGATTGGATTCCATAAGATGTTACGCGCGAATTCTGTCTGAAAAGTTATTGTTCTCAAACTTGATTTATCGACTATTTTTAATTATAATCTTAATTATCTTAATGAACACGTTTTTCATCATAAGAAAATTTTGCCATAACTTTCGCCCGTTAAACGAACCACTTAAAGTTTGACATTCACAATTTTTTCAATATCTCAGAAAAAAATTATTAATTTTTTTGATTATAAAAATAAAAACTTTTTGTTTCTACGTTTACTTTTTGAATATTATAAGCTACAATTTCCTTTTGGTTTTATTAAAAAATTCTTAAAATTGGCCAAATTATCACGAGTTGAAGTGAAAAAATGTTAAAATTTTTCACCTTTCGAAATTTTATTTTTTTTTATTTATTAAGAATACTAAAAAAGCTACAACTTTTTTTGAGAGGAAAAAAGATAGACACACGTGGATAACTACACATGGATTAATACTTAAGATTATAATTATAAATAGTCGATAAATCGGGTTTGAGGACAATACTTTTCAGCCAGAATTCGCGCGTAACATCTTATGGAATCCAGCCCCTTAATTCCTATTCGATTCTTTTCTCTACCAATGTCATCAATTTTTCGTGAATTTTATCCGGTTCTTCCTCCCACATTATTAAATTCATTTCTCCATCTCCTACTTCACTAATAGCTTTCTTAAGGGTTTTCCCCCATTTCGTAGAATTACACGGAAAGAAATAATTTCTTGAATATTACTGAACTTTGTACTTGAGTTTGGGGCAAGAGAGGAAATTTAGTACTAATTCAAACCAAAATATTTTAGGTTAATAATGAACTAGTTACTGAAAAATTCTTAAAAATTAGATGGAAAATAAAATTTATATTTTGACTTCTTTCGGTCTGATTTTAAACATACAATTCACCTATAAATTGGTGATTTAAGGTATTAGTCGCGTAAATGCTCCCGCAAAATAAAAAGAACAAAAAATTAACTTTTATATCAACTCACTTGCTTCCTTGTGAACTCTTCTAATGTAATATATGTAATTTTAACGATTTTGAGTCAGGTACTATAAGTTATCGTGATGTATTGCTCACACGTTTTCGACATTTTTCAATGACACCATGTGAAAATGAAAAATTATGAATTTTTAAATTATTGTATTTTTTATACGGCGTGGTCAATAAAATTAATTTTTTTTTAAAGGATTTATTTTATCTCAATGTGTAACTTAGTAGTTTTATTTGAAAAACTGACGACTTGTTTTTTTAATTGAATATAAGAGATATTTTTTACATGCATTTTGTGCTATTGCATGTAAAAGGTATAAACTTTGAATTAATATTTTGAAGCTCAGAAGTGGTCAAAATTAATAGGATAGATCTCATTTCATAGATAAATACGTCATGAATACAGATACAAAGTTTTAAAAAAATCTGACGAAAATCATTTTACGCGACTAATACACTGAGAGAAGTGTGAGACGAGTGCTGCACCGCCAGAGGGCGCTCTGGAGTCCTACTGGTTTTGGTACTTGAGGTAACCTAAATTTGGGATGTCATACGCACCAAAAGGCGGCATCCCAACGCGCAGACAACAGCAGCACAAATTTTGGGACGTCAGAGCTCCCACAGTGGGGCGTCAGAAGTCCGATATGGGACTTCTGGTCTCCCAAGTCGCGAGTTTACTTGAGGACTATATTTAATATTGCAGAGGGCTCTCTTGGGACGTCTCACGTCCCACACTTCTCTCAGTGTACCTTAAATTAAATATTTTAAAATCAGAATCAGAAAAATCCGAAGCTGGAAGATTCGAACTCGCGACCCTTCACTCTAAAGGCGTCCGCTGTATCCACTAGGCCACTGACGCAGTTATAAGTCTTTACATATACGTTATATACTAGCAACGGCTTGCAGTGCGCTACAAGACAGTGGGCGTGAGGCCACGCCTCCTAATGTATAAAAGTCAGGAACCGGTTCAGTAGTATTTACTGAAATATAAAGTGCTGAACCATATTTTAGTTTCTACATTACTGTTTTGGGATTTCTGCTGAATTTTCGTTAATCGTTAATAAAAGCTCATTAAGAATCGTCAAATTTTCTCTATTGCCCTAAACTTATGAATAAATTCCGTACTTATTCATGAATATTTTTTTTTCCGTGTATTATTAATCACTCCCCTAATTTCTTCCCCGAGACAGATTTTTGGCCATCTATGACTGTCCTCCTTAAAATTTCTAAGAGATACTTTCCGACTCTCATTTTCGTTTCTATTTCCATGCTGTGTTTTCCTGACTCCATTCTCCATATGTAGTTTGGTGTCGTTCTAGCTAGCTCCGTTGCCATTTTGACAATTTTTTCCTGTATTCTTTCCACATCTTCACTTCTGGCCCAACCTTTAAATTTCCACACCATACAAACTTCCCGCTTTCGCTAGAGTATCCAGTGAATATAATTTTTTCTTTACATTTTGCAAACCCAATCTTTTTATCACCCCCAAAGCTGCATTTGTAGCTTTTTAGACTTTTCCGCCTACTTTCCTCAAATGTTTTTTTAAGTTCTTCTCGTCGAAAACCAAAAACGCAAATATTTGTAACTATCCACAATTTAAAATGTTTCGTTGTCAACTTTAAATATTTCATCCTTCACCCTTCCCCCTTCCTAAATATAATTATCTTTGATTTATTTACGTTGATCTCCAGTTTATTTCTCTTTAAATGTATTTGTTTTAGTAGCTTTTATTAAATCCCACAAACCCTCAGGTATACCCGATATTGGTCCTAAATCGTCTGCAATTTTTATTCAAAAATTTCAAGTCTTCCAATAACAGTTTCTCCATCGTTTCTTTTTTACGAGCCTAGATTCATATCTTCGATAAACACATTAAACAACATAGGGCTTAGTGGATATCCCTGTCACACCCCTCTGGACATTCTGAAGCACTCTGTGAATACCTGCCCTGTTATTCGCTCCGTGCATAGATTTAAAATGATACCGGAAATGACCTCCAGCGCTCGAAGTGGCAAAAATAGACATTTAGCGTTGGATAACTACAATGACAGATCACTATGAATATCATAATAAAGACGATAAAAAAGATTTTGCTTAAAAAAACACGTAACTGTGTTTTGGTCGATGTCAATAACAAATATTGAATCTTAGTTGCGATACATATATTATAATAAAATCAGGCGAAATTAAAATAAATAGAATTCTTTTGATATAACCTTGCTTTTTAAAAAATGAAAGTTCGTTCGTTAAAATCATTTATTAACTTGTTTTGTGTGATAGAAAATTCAAATTTTGTGAAGAATTTCTTATTTAATTCGTAAAGTGATAACTAATGTTTGGTAAAGTTTTAATCATACTTTAAAATAAAATTATTTTTCTTAAGCATGTTCGTTAGTTTCTTTGTGGCTTCTTTAATTTAGTAAATTTTCTTGTTGTTAGAAAAATCGTTTTTGAAAGAATTTAAAGATAAAAGTTACATAACCTATAAAATTGAGCAAAAAACTTTATCATTTCGACTGCGGGATTTTACATATATAATAATTTGAAAAATTAAAATACATTTAATGTGAGTAAAAATAAAGAAAAGAGAAAATTTCTTGTGCTGTCGGAATTTATTTTTTTAGTAAATGCAAAATAATAAGTTTATATTTACGAAATAGAGAAATCCACCAAAATCCCATGCATGTTTTGATAATATATTATTAATAATAAGCTGCAAGTTTGAGTTCAGTGAATTCTATTAAATAACGAAAAACAAATAGCATTGTTATGCATTAATTTTGAACAAAATTAAATTGAATAAAACACATATTTACTTATTTTTAAAACAAATGATTAAATTTTCAAAGTAATCAGTTATTTTGTATCCAACGAAAATTGCGCCGAGGTAGCCATAGAGGCGCTACCGTGCTTCCGTATTCCCCTTTCTTCTAGTTTTCTCATCAGAATCTGCTTGTCCACAGTATCGAAGGCTTTCTTTAGATGTATGAATACCGCATATTACTTTCCTCTTTTTCTTTTCAAATTTTTATAGATTAGCGCGTTCATAACCCAGATGTGATCCCTTGCTTCTCTGCCTCTCCTAAAACATGCCTGACTTTGTTTGAAGAGCTTCTTCTCTAGCCAATTTATTATTCTGTCATTTAAGATTGAAGCGAGAATTTTATAACCAAGATCCAACAACGATACTCCCCTGTAATTCCCAATATCATTTTTCTCCCCCTCCCCTTTATGTATTGGGTAGATTCGCGCTTTATTTCATCCACAACCAAGTTTTCCTTCTTTCCATAACTTTTCATAGTTTCGTGAAATTCAGTTCCCCAATTTTGAGGTATTTCTTGAATTAATTCTATAATAATCCGATCCTCTCCTGCTGCCTTTCCTTTCTTCAGACTTTTAACTACTCTTATCAATTCTTCCAGTGAAATATCAGCATTTAAATCTTCCCTTTCTATTTCCTCTTCTTCTACTTCTGAGCTAGCTTCTTTATCAAGTATAATGTTCTCGTTTACATAATTCTATTTCTTTATTTCCACTCTCGTGTCCTTCCCCTTTCGTTTCTCTTCTATTTCTTTGCCCTCCAGTAGTTTCATAAAATGTTATTTACTTTTTCTTACTTCTTCTCATTGCTTATCTTTGTCCTCTTTTATTTTCCTTGCTGTCGTTTCTTTGAGTTTTTTTCTAATTTCAACTCGACTTTGTCCGCTTCTTCTTTTGATTTAGCATATTCTTTAAGTCTGCTCAAGATCTTTTTCTTTTGATCTATCAGTTCTTTGTCGTTCCTCTTATCTTGATTTTTACTACTCCTTCCATTTTCGCCTACCTTCTGTGTTCTCTTCATTCCTGTTTTCTCTGCAGCTTTTTCCTTCGCTTTCAGTTGAAATATCACTGGGAAGTGGACAGATTTTGCTCTTGTTACTTTCTGAATTTTTTTTTTTTTAAATACTATCTTCTTCCTCTTGCACTTCTATTAAATAATCCAAAACAGAGCTTCCATTATCACTAATATGTGTCCATTTACCTTCCATATCTCCTTCAGTTCTTGCATTTAGTATAACCACTCCTAATTCATCACAAAATTTTTATAATTGATTTCCTCCGAGTTTAGCGTTTTGTCTTCCGACTTACCTTTACTATAATTCCTAGGTATGTCGTCCTCTTCACAGTCACATTCCCCTTGAAATTCTCCTACTCTTGCATTCCAGTCTCCAATCATTATTATCCCCTCTCCTTTAGCTTGAAAGTTTTCGATTATGCAGTTCATTGCACATTGTTGTTACACTTACGTTAGTATAAATTGTAATAATACCTATTTATTTTTTTCTTTCCTTCCCCTATCACATTTGAACTTAAAATTAGTCCATATTCCCACTCTTTTACCGTAGTTTTTAGCTCGCTATTTTTACGGATCCCCACTAACTGCCCTCCTTTAGCTCTCCCTTTTTTCTTTTCTCTAATCGCAGCTGTAGCCTCCCAATTGTAATTCCTATATAATCTTTTCACAAAATCTAATTCCTTTTCTGTCTCTACCCATGTCTCTAAAATTACAGTAATTTCAAATTTCAATAAAAAATTACACACATTCTCCATCTTCTTACCTACAGCTAGATTTCATACTATCCCGTTAATAGACCTTAATTCTCGACCTATTGATGTTGTATCGCATTTCTTTTAAACCTGGCTGTATTCTGTCTATCCATAATTGTTCTTTTATTTTTATAAATTTTCCTTTACACTTGCATTCTTCTTGGTTCTGTTCCCTATTTTCTCCTGTATTCAAAATTGCTTGTGCGTCTTCTAGAATATCCTCAATCTTCTTAGTTTCATCCTCTAAATCTGCACTTTCTGTGCCTGCCTTGGTGCTAGTTTGCTCCTGTTTTTTTCTCTTGGTTTCCTCCTTTTTTCCGTTACAACTTATACTTATATTATACCCTTTATTGGATGGCGAACGTATCACTTTGTCTTTTTTCTAAACACTTCACTTCCTAAACCACTAAACCACTTTTTGTACTAATTTTTCTTTCTCTTTTTCCTTATCTTCCTTTTTTTTCCTTCCTGGTCCTCTTCTTTTTCTCCTCAACCTTCTGTTTATCTGTCTCCTTGTTGTCATTTTACAGTTCCTAATCGTTTGTCTGGTTATATGCTGCCATCTGTTTTTCTCTCGTCGTTCATAATTACCTTTTCGCACCGATCGAGGTTTCTATCGAACCGGACTTCAACCTTAAACGACCCCTTATTTTACACACTTTTCACAAGGTAAAAGGCACCTCCAGTTTCGATTTATTGTTTCATCAACCTCCGATTGTCACAAAAATACACTGCACTCCAATTCCACTGATCTCGCAAAATTTTATTCAGATAAAACGACTATTTTTCACGATACAATCTCGTAGCATTCTCACTCGCGCCATCATCTTTCTGAATCTCTTTTTGAATTTATATATTTTTTAAATTACAGGTTGGAATGGAAATAGAAGTTAGACCTGGTTTAGTGTCTAAAGATAGTGAGGGAAAATTAACTTGTCGCCCAATTTTTTCTCGAATAGTATCTTTATTTGCTGAACAAAATGAATTACAGTTTGCTGTACCAGGTGGACTAATAGGTAAGTGAGAATTACTAAGGTATATTTATTTTATTTTTAGAACGGTCGAAATTTCGACGACTGCAATTTGTTTTCTTACAACCCCTGCAGAGTAAAATTAAAAGCGGTTGTTTATCAGATTTTTGAATAAAGAATAAAATTGTGAAAGCATTGCACTCGTTTCAAAGAGATATTCAGTTTACACGTGTCACGAAACATAGTCCATAAACATAAATAAAATATTTGGAGACAAGAGAACACTTTTATGAAGAAGCAAACAAAAAAGAAAGCTTTGTTTTCAAACAATAACATTTATTTTTGTTTTTATAGGTGTTGGGACTAAAATTGAACCCACTCTTTGTCGTGCTGATCGTTTGGTTGGTCAAATTTTAGGAGCAGTCGGAGCACTGCCTAAAATTTTTATTGAATTAGAAATCTCTTATTACCTTTTAAAACGATTACTGGGTGTTAGAACTGAAGGGGACAAAAAAGGAGCCAAGGTATGCATAATCAACTTTCAAGCGAATCTGTTGGAAAATCCAATTTTTTCTACATATTGAATTTCATAAAACGTTACTCGACATAAGACATTTCGACTTGTGACATTTTTCAATATGGAGACTCGCAATTTTATTATTTTATATGGACTAAGCAAATTGAATACGGATACGGGACCGAAAACAGCAGGCTAAGTTTAAAAATGTATGTAAAGAATTAGAATTTAAAATGGAACCGCCATTTTGGACCAATGAAATAAACTTCTAAGAGTGAAGTTATATGCGGAAGATTAGGGGATCAGTAGGATAGAAGAGATCAATTAGATAATTAATCACATTGGAAAGCATTTTCCGTTTGGTCTATTCTATTCCCCCATAATTTTCTAATCCACCGTATGTGACTTCGCTCTAATAAGTTTCCGATTCTGGTTAGACCTCCGGTTATGAACCTCTTTTTCTCTTTCTCTGCCGTCCAAACAAAAAACGCCGTATCTGCATTTCTGATTAGTCACCTGCCTTTTAATGGTTATAGTGGTGAGTAGGTGAAAAACAAATACTGCTTTTCTTGATTGGACGGCAGATTTTCTCCTATACTGTTGACTTAAAAAAAAAAAATAGATTGAAAGAGTTTCATAAGTTATGTCCCCGACTGTAGTCCTAAATTTGTCACTTTTTGACCCCTCCCTCTCCCCACGTTGACAATCCTAGATTTTCTCAAATACCTCCCCCCCCCCCCCGCCATGTAAAACGTTTTTTTTGCTTCTATCAAAGTAATTTACCGTAAACTTTGACTGAACCTACCCTCCACCGGAATTAATTACGTAGATTATGGACAACCTCTATCCAGCGACCTTTCATATTGGAAAATGACGTCACTAATTAAAATGACTTAAAAAGTTTTTTTTTCATGAATTTTACGATTACACAGGTACACAAAAAAAATAAAGTTCTCTGAGCTGGGTATGAGACCAATATTTTCCTATGTATTTTGAAGCGCTGAGTCCGAATTCGTCACCAGAATTGACCCATCACATCACGTTTTGAGCTTAACCTCAATATCAATAAAATGATTGAGTTTTTGTTCATTAGAATCTGGACCCGACTTAACTTTAATGCATGTCTAGGGCCAATAGAAAGTCGGGTTCAGATTCTAATGAACAAAAACTTTAATTTTATTGATACTGAGGTTAGGGTCAAAACGTGACGTGATGTGATGGGTCAATTCTGTTGACGGATTCGGATTCAGCGCATCAAAATACATAGAAAAATATTGGTCTCATACCCAACTCAGAGAACTTTATTTTTTTTGTGTGCCTGTGTTATTAATAATAATGCATATTTAACATATTGTTTGTAGGTCCCGAAGTTGTCAAAGAATGAAGTACTTTTGGTGAATATTGGGTCTCTAAGTACGGGAGGTCGTGTTCTAGCTACTAGAGCTGATCTTGCAAAAATTAGCTTAACTAACCCAGTTTGTACTGAAGTTGATGAAAAAATAGCTCTATCAAGGCGCGTAGAGAAACATTGGCGTCTTATAGGATGGGGACAAATTCGTGGAGGAGAGACTATTGAACCTCTGTTAGATCATAAATAGTTTTACGTATCATGGATTACATTTACACTTTTGATAATTTTTAAAAATATATTCAGTGTAATATGTAAAGATTACATTTCATGACAAAATTTATAAACAAATATTATTTTCTTCTGTAAATTGACAGCAAAAATGACGGATACCGTGCTTTTGAGCTTTTTAAATTGTTTAAAAAATAAAACGGCATAAAATGTATCGATTTAATATTTCTCTCCAATAGAAAATTAGTTTGTTCACTTAGAGTAGATGAAGTGTATACAGGGTGTCCGAGGCGAGGGTGTACATATTAAGAGGTGATAATCTGTAATAAAAAACCAGACGAAAAGTCCTTTGTAGTTTTTGAAAATTTGCAATAGTTAACGAGTTATAAGAAAAACAATTTGGACCAATAAGGAAGGTTTCTTAACATTTCGGGTGTTGTTAATCAAATGTGGGTCCATCCTCCCTAAAACTATACTCCCTGTGGCGAGCCCGAGCTCTCGAAAACTGACCTGCCATTGGTTCTGCTCCACGGAAAATTTTTCTTCGCAAGTATCTTGATATTATGAAAAAATGTGTGGTTTGAAGGAGGGTGTACCACACTTGACAAACAACACCTCCTGATGCCCAAAATGTCAAGAAATCTTCCTCATTGGTCAAAATTGTTTTTCTCATAACTCATTAACTATTGCAAATTTTCAAAAACTACAAAGGAATTTTTGTCTTGTTTTTTATCAAAGATTATCACCTCTTAATATGGACACCCTGTATAAGTACCTTTATGGTACAGTCACACGAAATTAGGAAACTCACCCTACTGAAAAGTAATGGAGAACCGAATCACGCTTTTTATGACTTTGTTATGAAAAGTATCGTTCGTAACTGCGTGAACAAAGCAGTCGTTTTAAAACTCGCGTATTATTTTGACTTCAGTTTCTAAACAAAATATTGAAAATTGTGTACTTTTTTGTATTCATAAGTTTCAATATTTTGTTCATAAACAGAAGCCCAAATAATCCATATTTCTAAAATGTCAAATTAGTTTTAGAATCTGCATAAAATTTAAATTATGGGTACATGGTCATATTTTTATACATTTTTTGTTTCTGAAAAAATTAACTAAGTGTCAAAATTGTACTCTGCTTGGAAAAAATATTTTTAAGGTTATGTTAAGTATGGTTAAGTATGGTTTACCAGCCCTGAGTTCCAAGTGCTCCCGGAGTGAAATAAGCCAGCCCAAAGCACAACTATGGATGGGGAGTGAACGTCATCTGACGTCAGGTGACCGATGACTGTCATCGGACCGTCAACATCTGTCATCGTGGACATCATCTTTTTTCGGGGATATGAAGTAAAATTTAGTGCAAATGAAGTCTAATAAAATTGTAAAAATTAATCTAAATTTGTTTTGTTTAAACGATATTTTACAATAATATTTTACAGGGGGTAAAATACGTTAAGAATAAATAATATTTATTGTCGGTTAAAGATGCAACCCGACACACAAAGAGGGTCAAGAACAGTGGCGGTTTTACAGGTGGGCGAATGGGGCGACCGCCCCCCCCCCGAGAATCTTATATTTGTATAAGAGAGAGAGAGAGAGATAGCACTATGGTGCTATCTCTTTCTATCCCATATATCGCCCCTCCCGAACACTTTGCCTAAAGCCGCCCCTGGTCAAGAAATAGGTATTAAACAGAGGAGCTGATTGACTGATGCATATGAAATTTAAAAAGTGACAATATCTGCACATAAAATGTTGCCAGGATACTTAAATGACAAAATAATAATGATTTATTATTTGCATTTGAGGATTTTTCAAGAATTATCACAAATTTGCGTAATCTTTAACAACGGTTTCGAGGTTAGATTTCTCAATTAATAGTAAGAACTTGGAAAACTGTATTATCTTTTACTTGCAGATCTCGCTAATGTTATAAATGATTCAGGCGTTGTTTTTGTACTATTGTTAATTCTAAACATCAAGTGTAAATTCGTTAAAACTTGATTTATAACATGATTTCCTCGATGACGGTCCGATTTCCGATGACGAGTAATCGGACCGATGACGGTCATCTGACAAAGCGGTGTGCTGTCATCTTGGTCAGTGCACATCCCTAAGCACAACGAATACTGTTAGGGGTTATCCATAAATTACGAGGGGGTTCAGCAAATCTTACGACCAATAGAAAAAAATGGCGCTAATGTATGTAAAAAGTCTTACATGGGGAGGAGGGGGGTTTAAATGACTGAAAAACGTCTTAGGTAATTTTTGGATGGCCCCTTAAGGTACGGGTACACCTCGCGGACTATAGGAGTTGTCTATGGCAACCGTAAAAGATTAAGAAAGACAGAAGATTCTCGTCGAAGTACACCTCGCGGACTGTAGGAGTTGCCTATGGCAACTGTGTAAGAGTAAGAGAGTCCGAGAATCTTCTGTCCTTCTTACTCTTTTACGGTTGCCATAGGCAACTCCTATAGTCCGCGAGGTGTTACCGTAAACACCACAAGTTAATTTCCAACCACACGGAGAAAAATTTGGAACAGTTGCTGTCTCTTCTGTGGGAGCGCTTTTCTCGCACAGTTTTGACTGGTGAAATCTAATGCACTAGCTGTGGGACAGCTGCTCTCCCATGACTTTTACTCACGAAGGAATAATAAGGAGACTGCACTCGCTCATTTTTACGTGCCAAAATTCTGTCTTGGTTCACGTGTTGGAATTAACTCTGATATGGGTACGCATGTGCAGAACGCGATTACTATCGATATATCGATGTATCGATACTTGTTTACATTATCAAACATAACCTCAAATATCAATTGACGTTTCGATTCCCGCCATAATAATTTTCTCTCTCATTCTACTTTTGGGAGCAACGAAGACAGCAACAGTGCGCCGCGCACGCGTACTCATATCAGAGTTAATTTTCAACAAGTGAACCAAGCAGGGATGTGCATGTATTATACATGATGTATTTTACATATGTATAATACGTATTTTACATCATGTTGAAAACCATGTATTATACGTCGAAAACCTCGAGTTACGCGTAACTTTACATCCCTGGAACCAAGACAGAATTTTGGCACAGTTTCTACAGGGATGAATAGGGATGTGCACTGACTAAGATGACAGCGCACCGCTTTATCAGATGACCGTCATCGGTCCGATTACTCGTCATCGGAAATCGGACCGTCATCGAGGAAATCATGTTATAAATCAAGTTTTAACGAATTTACATTTGATGTTTAGAATTAACAATAGTACAAAAACAACGCCTGAATCATTTATAACATTAGCGAGGTCTGCAAGTAAAAGATAATACAGTTTTCCAAGTTCTTACTATTAATTGAGAAATCTAACCTCAAAACCGTTGTTAAAGATCACGCAAATTTGTGATAATTCTTGAAAAATCATCAAATGCAAATAATAAATCATTATTATTTTGTCATTTAAGTATCCTGGCAACATTTTATGTGCAAATATTGTCACTTTTTAAATTCCATATGCATCAGTCAATCAGTTCCTGTTTAATACCTACTTCTTGACCCTCTTTGTGTATCGGGTTGCATCTTTAACCGACAATAAATATTATTTATTCTTAACGCTAGTTTGATGTATTATTGTAAAATATCGTTTGAACAAAACAAATTTAGATTAATTTTTACAATTTTATTAGACTTCATTTGCACTAAATTTTACTTCATATTCCCGAAAAAAGATGATGTCCACGATGACAGATGTTGACGGTTTGATGACAGTCATCGGTCACCTGACGTCAGATGACGGTCACTCCCCATCCATAGGGATGAACACTACAGTTCGGTCTCCCTATTATTCCTTTGTGCTTTTACTACTGAATTTGCCTTGTATTTTCTTGGGCGCGCATTCCTCCCAAAGAAAAGACAGCAGCCCACCTTCTTGGTGCGGCTTTTCTCCCAAATTTCCCTCTGTGCAGTACTGTATCAAAAAATGAAAAGTCCCTAGATTTACAGTAGTTTTCGTTGGCAACAAACTTATTGTTCTGTGTAGAACTATTGTTCTATCGTTTAGTTTAATTTGCTTTAATAATTTTAATTTAAATCAAAATATCACGCAACAAATATATATTATCTTTATTGCGTAACCAAAAAGTTTCAGTCAAGTTTAGTTATTAATTTGATTTGTGTTTATTATTTAATTACTTTTAATTTAAGTCAAAATATATCATATATTAACTAATATTCTTTATTTTATATACTTATTTAAGTTATATTTAAAAAACAAACAATAAAAATAGAACATGAAACAGCTGAGAGTGAATAAATCCCATGGACGCGCAATGCGTCGCGTTTTTACGCATTGTCATGGGAGAGAATGAGAGAAAAATATACTTGTGTCTTTTTCTTTCTCATTAAAACGTGAAAAAACGCGACGCTTTGCGTGTCCATGGGATTTTACCCTGAGTGTGCGCAGAGTAATAAAATACATGACCGCGTACTGACCGAACTAAGGGCTTCTGCCCACTGGCACATCCACTCTTATCCTCACTCCTTTCCATACAAATAAAGCGAAGCTCTTTCTCCTGTATATAGTCTTTTTGCCTTTATTTCACGTTTTGACTTAACGCAGAATCAACTCCTATGTACAGTCGAACTTCCCAAGAGTTAATTTTGGTGGGGATTAACTTATGGGAGACAAAGGCAAATGAGGGGAAATTTTATGTAGATTGTCGCCATCTTGTCCTGTCTGCGCATGACAAAACATGAGGAAACGGACCGCAAGAGGAGAAAATTAAGGGTGCGATCCCATGTGAGCAGAAAACGTAAACGGAAAGCAGAAAATCATGAGAGTGAGAGTGACAGACGTAAATCATTGACTCTCTCACTCTCATGATTTTCTGCTTTCCGTTTACGTTTTCTGCTCACATGGGATCGCACCCTAACTCTTGGGAAGTTCACTCTTCGGAAGTTCGACTGTAGTAGATAGGGGGTTCAGCAGGGATGGGTAAAAGTGCTTTCTTCGAGGTTTTATACATGGCAATTTCTAACACATTTGAAAATATTGTAATCAATTAAATATATTTAAATTCTTCAATATTATACGCAAATAATCTTGTTTTATTCATATTATTAAATAAATATGATGCATTAATTCATATTTTAAATGTTATTTCGCATACAAAACTCTTCAATTTGTTGGTTAAGTTGCTCCTTCAAATTATTATCAACAATTCAACATTGAAATGTTTGTTACCACTGGTTAATTAAATTTAATAACAAATAAATTGTTATATTTTCCAACATTTATGTATAACTTATCGTTATTGAAAATTTATTAATCACATAATTTAAAAATCCAGCATGTCGTAAGCCAAGATGTATAATACACGTAGTGTGTAGAAAACTGTCGATGTATAAAACATAGTATCATACTGTACGTGTAGAAAACCATGTATACATCCACATCCCTGGGGTTAAGTCAAATCTCTGGGTAGTATAATATGTACATACATGACGTATTGTATATTACTACGTATTTTACGTCCTGAGTTTTCTACAAAAATTATATGTATTTTACATATGATCACTTGACTATCTACAAAGGCGGGAATTTTATATTTAGTAAATAAATACTACAGAACTGCATTGTACAAATCGTAATTAAAATATATAAAAGTTCTATTTATATTAGTTATTACTTTTGTTGTCAAATTTTGTATTTTTTTCTTGGCGGGAAATTTAAAATAAATTTTTTAAAATTATTTTTCAGAATTTATGGTTAATTACACAGGTCCACAAAAAATAATTGTCGGGGGGTTCCTTTGACCAAACTCGGTGTATTATATGTTTTTGGGGTCGCTGAACACGAATCTGAAGTTGGTTTTGCTCCATCACGTCATGATTTTTTCCTAACCTCAAAATCAATAAAATGACACTTTTTGCTCATTAGGATCTGAACCCGACTTAACATTAAGATATGCCTATGTCTAGTAGAAAGCTTAAATTATTCCCTTTAAAACACTTTTTTAAAAAGTGTTCTACGATGATTTTTAACGAAGATATGATGTTTTCCATAAAGTAATTTTTGTTCATAATTCATTATTCACGTGTTTTTAGCATTTAAAAAAATCATATATGTGAAGTAAAACATCATATCTTCGTTAAAAATCATCGTAGAACACTTTTTAAAAAAAGTGTTTTAGAGGGAATAATTCAAGCTTTCTACTAGACATAGGCATATATTAATGTTAAGTCGGGTTCAGATCCTAATGAGCAAAAAGTGTCATTTTATTGATTTTGAGGTTAGGAAAAAATCATGACGTGATGGAGCAAAACCAACTTCAGATTCGTGTTCAGCGACCCCAAAAACATATAATACACCAGGTTTGGTCAAAGGAACCCACCGACAATTATTTTTTGTGGACCTGTGTTATTTAATAATAATTGGCAATGTTAATAAAACTTTTAACATATGTGTTGATTTTAATAAATAAGTGCCACCTAATTGATTATTATACATTGGTGTCACCGAGCTTTATGGAAATAAAGTGTCCGACATTTTGATTATGTATTATACATAGTTTTTTACTAAAACTTTAACGACCAGATTTTTTTAATGTTGAGGAATAAAATGACTTAATTTTTATTATTATATTTTATATAAGTTTAGTTTTAAGTTTAAAATTAGATTTAATAATGGTGTTTACCATATCTTGTTTGACTCCTTGGAGTGTCAAACCTTTATAATTAACTTGGTATGTAACTCTTAAATTCGAAGGATTATATATCTAATTTTTTATTTTTTTGTAATTTAGTTAATGTATTAAATTATTTGTAGCCCTGAAGATGAACTGGTACCAGTTTCGAAACGTTGGCAATAAAAGTTTTTTGAGAACTAATTCGACCAATTAAGCCATTTTATTCCTCAACATAGTTTTCTACGTAAAATACATGATTTTTGTATTTTACGTAGAAAACCCTTGTGACTTGACGTTTACCCATCTCTGCTTTTACTTTAAGCGTCCATGGGACGCCCTGATAGGGCTCCCATCCCTGCTAGTTGGCTATTACGTCAGTACTTTCCAAACTCTGCTAGCAACTCTGGCGCCATCCTTAATGAACGGTATAAGTCGGAAATTCTTTTTTTCTCTTTTACCATCCAGTGAGACAAGATGGTGAGTTTTTCTCTAATTTTCGTTTATTAATCTATAAACATCGTAAAAAATAATAACCAATTAAAAGTTGTTTGAGATTGCAGAGAAGAGTGATATTATTGATGTGCCTTTAATAATAATTATTTTTTATTGAAATTCAATTTTTTCATTACATTTTCGGTTTAAAGTGTGGCGTGTTCGTTTTGAGTGTTGTCACTTCTAGAATCAGTTCTCCTTAACATTTACTATTATTTAAAGATAATTTGTTGAAAATCATTTTTAAAAACTAGTTTTAACAATTTACTAATTTTATTACACAAAAAATGTGAAGTTAATCTCTTAACCTTAAATTGACCTAACCTCATTATTTGACAAATGTTTTGTGAAGTATAAACAGCAAATTATCTCCTTCACAAAGGAAATGAATGGTGCTTCTAATTTTATATTTCATTAAGCATGTGTTAATTTTTTAATTATTAGACTTAATATTAATTCAAAAAATTCTGACTTGTTAAGAGTTTTCATTTTTAATTAATAATATCAATAACGTATAGTTTTTATGCATTGTAACGTAATTTAATGTGTATTTATTTTAATTAATGTTGTAACTACCTGATAAAAAATTTGCATTTCCAATTGTAACTATAGGCTCGAGGACCAAAGAAGCATTTAAAGCGTCTTAATGCCCCGAAGGCATGGATGTTAGACAAGTTGGGAGGAGTTTATGCTCCACGACCATCTACTGGTCCTCACAAATTAAGAGAATCTTTACCTTTGGTAATTTTTCTTCGTAACAGACTAAAGTACGCCCTTACAAACTGCGAAGTAAAAAAAATCTGTATTCAAAGACTTATTAAAGTCGACGGCAAAGTTCGCACTGATGCAAATTACCCAACTGGTTTCATGGGTAAGTTTTTAAAAAAATTCTAGGTATTTAGTAGTTGTATTTTACTGCATGCATTTTTTAATATTTTATATTAATGATGTGATTTTAAAATTTATTTCTGCTTTATAACCCTTTGATGGAATATCACTTAATACTAACTCGAAAACTATATTCCTTTTTTTTAATTGGTTAACAAGTTGTTATTTATGATTAGTACTTTGTAGTCAATTGACCATACTCTACAATGTAAACAAATGGCCTTTATCGAAGCTAGGAAAATTTATTTTTAAATTTCTTGGTCAAAATTGGGCCGAAAGTAATAAAATTGCCTTTTCATATGGTCACTGATTGAATTATTTATATTCTTTCCGTATCACCCAGAAAGGGTACATTATTTAAAAAAAAATATGCCAATAACATTTTTATTTAATACTTACAAGATGCTTAAAATTGATATTATATTTTATTCCAGATGTTGTGACCATCGAAAAAACTGGTGAGTTTTTCCGATTGATCTATGACGTCAAAGGAAGATTCACAATCCATCGTATTACGGCAGAAGAAGCCAAAGTAAGTTTTTTTTTTTAATTTAAGTTAAATTACTTATGATTACTTGTTTTATAAGTGTATCGGATTTATTTAGTTTTTATTTTTAAACATTTTTTTCAATTATTAATCATTTAAAAATGTTTCATTACATCTTATTTTTTTACAGTACAAATTATGCAAAGTAAAACGAGTTCAAACTGGACCTAAAGGAATTCCTTTCTTAGTGACACACGATGGACGAACTATCCGTTATCCTGATCCTTTGATTAAGGTCAACGACACTATTCAATTGGATATTGCGACTTCCAAGATTCTTGATTCCATCAGATTTGATTCCGGTAATATTTTTTATATTTACAATTACATATTGTTAATTGTGTAAACCTTTAAAATACTGCTGAGCATTAAAAGCATTGATCTTTTCAGAAATAATTTGAATTTTATAAGACATTGAAAATCAATTTTTAGTAACTAGGGTGGAAACAAGTTTAAGTTAATTTAAAATCAAATTAAATTATCAATTTCCAAAGTTGTTGTAACTTTAGTTATGTTTATTTAAAAAAATCGATAATTTTTAAATATTTTTGTTTAAAATCGTGTAAATAGTCACAAATAAGTAAAATCCAATAGTAGTAGCTTTACAAACCTAAATATAATTCTATTCTTTGTAGGAAACTTATGTATGATTACTGGAGGAAGGAATTTGGGTCGTGTTGGAACCGTTGTAAGCCGAGAACGTCATCCTGGATCTTTTGATATTTGCCACATTAAAGATTCACAAGGTCACACGTTTGCCACAAGGTACAATTTTTTTTAAAAGTACATTAGATTCTTTTGTTACTAGGTTAACTAACCAGTCGTATGGACGTTGTCCATATAATCTGCACTCCAATGTAGTTAGTAAAAAAGAAATTAATCTTCACGAAGCTTCAACGCTGATTTGTAAAGTTTTGTAGATTTTTTAACACCAAAAGAAATTACCTCGTAATTGGTCACTGATTTAGTTATTTAATAATCTTTCGTTTTAACCTAAAAAGGAAACATTCAATTTAATGAATTTAATTATTTAGTTAACCTGTAAACCGATGGGGTTGGATGAATTCTCATACCCTTAGAAAATCCCAAAATAATGTGCATCTTAAATTTGTGGAGTCATATTTCTGGCTTTCCGTTGGTCTAAAGGTTAATAATTTATGGTTACGGAATTTAAAAGTCAGAAAAACTGGTTTTTTACTTATAGTTTTAAAAAATTTAATAGTTTTTTTACAATGTTTTGTTTGCTTTGCGCATTTATTTCCTTAATTATGTGTACGTCCACTTGAAAATAAATTAGGTAAGGTTTTTTTTTTTTTTTAATTTTGACCCACGCACCCCGTCTGTAAGACACTTTTACATACATTTTGGAATCGCTAAACTCCGATACGGTGGTATGAATTTGAACTAAAAGAAGTAGGTAAAAAAAACAAACACGTAAAAATTTTGAAAAAGGAGAAAAAATGTAATTTTCTAAATTTATTAAAAAAGCTACATTTAATTTTGAGTACGGATAGATGAAAAAAATAAAAAAGAACAGTTTAAAAAAAAATTCCTACAATCAACATTTTTTACGCAGTGTATATGGATATAACAGCTGACCTGCCAAGAATCCTAACTTATAAATATTTATTATTATCTTTCAAAAAATGGACAACTAACAGAATGAAACATGCTAATTAATAAATAAATGGAATTGTTTTAAACTTTAAAGATTACAAGTTTTTAATGCAAAATTTTTAAATATTTAAACAACTATTTTCAACGTGTTTTTCTCCAGTACACAAAATATGTTATTTCTGCCGTTTGAAACTTTCTTACGCTGAACAAAATTTTAGTCTAGAGAGTGTTGATTGCATAACTTTACAAATTTTATTTAAAGTGAGTCGTATTTTATTATTTTTATAATGTATTTTGAAAAATTTCTCTCGTTTGCGTACTTTAGTTAAAAAGTTACCTACTTCTGTCAGCCATTTTTGTTTTGTTGACGTGAAGACCGCCAATCCCATTAGCTCCATTTTTTCTGCTGGTGATAAGAAATAGCTTGACCACCCTCCCACCCTAAAAGCCTTACGTAATTAATGGACGGCCCCAAAAAGCCCACTTTGGCACTATTAAACTAAATGCATTTTCAAAATTAGAAATAAGATTATTCTGTTTTTATAATTACGATAAAGTTATGATCGACGTGGGACATTACGTAGTTTGTTTTTCAGCAATAAAAAAAAATTCGAAAGGTTGAACCTCCTTTAGAAAAATTTGAATATCTCGGAAAATAAAATCGACAAAGTGGGCCATTTTCATGCGAAAGTACACATATTTAGAGCTGTTTCTAAGTATAAGTGATATATTTTTGTGTAACACCTGCAAGAACCTTTTCTTGCATGTGTTACACAAAAATTAGACACAAAATATGTGATGACTGCACATCCTAGAAATGTATATTTTGCAACACACTTAGCCATCTAGTAGTTATCCGCACAATTATTAATTAGTGCTTTTCTTAAATCGGTGTTACACAAAGTATCGTGTGCACCCCGTGTGAAAGAGCATTTTTCGTCTTCGTGAAAACTGCTCCACTCGTCGGAAAACAGCTGCTTTCGACACTCTGCACAATATACAATATAGTACTATACACGGAGAAAAAAACTAACTTTTCTAGCATGAAACAGCTTCTTACTTTTAAAGCAGTAATCTTTGCTTACCTATTAAAGCAAGAAATCACGTATTTATAGCAAAAGAAGTGTCCATAGTTAATAGGTAAGAACATCATGCCTTTTCGTGCTGAAGCGGGTGCAATGAGAGATTTGGCCACGCCTACTTATCCCCTCTACATATCTCATTGCACCCGCTTCAGCACCAAAAGGCATGATGTTCTTGCTTTTGCAGTATGACGTTCTTACCTATTTACTATGGACACTTCTTTTGCTATAAATGCGTGATTTCTTGCTTTAATGGGTAAGCGAAGATTACTGCTTTAAAAGTAAAAAGTTGTTTCATGCTAGAAAAGCTAGTTTTTTTTCTCCGTGTAATTTTGTCTTATGTAGTCGGGTACGGCAACAGTAACATCGTATCTTTTTTTTCTAAACTGAATGATTTAGAAAAGAGAAAAACGAGCATTTCTGTAGCGGTCCCTGACTATTAGGATAATTGATCAATTATGTTTTTATTTACTCATTTATTTATTACAGGTTAAACAATGTGTTCATTATTGGTAAAGGATCGAAACCTTATGTGAGCCTTCCAAGAGGAAAGGGAGTCAAGCTAACAATTGCCGAAGAAAGAGATAAGAGATTGGCGTCTAAGCGAGAATAATGTATGTTTTTGGAGAAAATTACTAAATAAATGGAATTTCTCGATAAAATATTCCGATTTTTCGTATGATATTGTATTCCGTGTATAATTATTATTTAAGGGATTATGCTACTCTAGGATTTTCAAAAAATCGAAAACAATTTTTCTTTAATCCTCTGCCTACGGTTACTTTTCCCCACTCTCGAACTATCCAACAATTTTCCTATAGTCCCAACCAGGCGTCCGAATTGTTGATTTTTGTCGTTAACGGTCATTTCAGTAGGCAGAGGGTCAAATGGTCTTTTAGGGTCTCAAAAATAACATACTGAAGGATTAATTCAGGTTTCGAAGTGCTACACTTTTTTGGGCGTGTATACTTTTTTTACAACTATTTTTGGTCAAAAGCTACTAAGACACTTTTTGGGGTCAGATCGAAATATTGAAAAAATTATTATGCTAGATCCTAAAAATGTTTCTACCAAACGAAAACATTTTAAACATTTTTTACAAAAGTTATTGCAAAATGAAAATTTTAAACACTTTTTAAATAAAAGCTTATATTTTTAAAATGAGTTTCCCGATTTAAGTGTACCTTAGATAGAATCAAAAGGCATAAAATATACTTATACTTACAGTTCGAAAATTAAAAAAAGAATTTTATTTCATAATTTGTTTATAAACAATTAATTTTTTTCAATGTTCTGGATCTTTAAAAAATCGGGAAAAGATATTAAAATACACTTTAAACTCGAAGAAATCGAAATCCATTAAGAAAATTAATGAGTTTTTTGGCTGAGACACTACACTTATGTATTCCTACCTACTTTTCTCCGCTGAATCCGAATTTGAAGTCAGAATAACTAGATTGGCTAAATTTTTTTAGATAATCTTAAAAAACTAATGAAAACAAGAAAAAATCGTTTGATTTTAAGATTATCTAAAAAAAAAATTTAGTTAATCTGATCACTGACTTTGGATTCGGATTCAGCAGAGAAAAATACGTAGAATTTTTCAGAAATTTTTCAGCTAAAAATTAATATATCGAAAAAATCCTATGTGTTGCTTTAGCAACTGTAATATATGTGACTGTCCATGAGAAAACGTGCCTTAACTCCCAAACGTCAACTTTACAGGGTGAGCGTTTAAAGTTGCAGCAATGCAATAAGCCTACGCTCTTTGCTTAATATCACATAAAGTTCTTTAAAAAAGCAATTTTTTATTTTTGGAAATGAAAGAGCAAGTGAAAATCTGTCGGTTGACATTAAAAAATCAAAAAATTTTTTTGGAGCTAAGGAACGTTTTCTCATAGACAGTCACATATGGGGCAAAATTCCTGAACTGTCCAGGTCAAAAAATAAAATTTATTCAAACTTTGCTAAAATGTTTCCATTGTTAGTGAAAGTGTAAATACCAAATATTTTCAAATTCCATAAAATAGTTTTTGAATTACATAGTTTTAAAATTTTGAATTTTTTTAAAATGTAGTTTTTTAAATTAATTATATTTCTAAGTATATTGCATAAAAGTTAACATATATATAGTGAGTTTTAAAGCTTTTTTTACAGGCTATTCGATGATAATAGATGTTTCTTTGTAAAAAAAGCCTGTAAAAAAGCTTTAAAAATCACTATATATATGTTAACTTTTATGCAATATACTTAGAAATATAATTAATTTAAAAAACTACATTTTAAAAAAATTCAAAATTTTAAAACTGTATAACTTAAAAACTATTTTATGGACTTTGAAAATATTTGGTATTTACACTTTCACTAACAATGGGAACATTTTAACAAAGTTTGAATAAATTTTATTTTTTGACCTGGACAGTTCAGGAATTTTGCCCCATATAATAAAAAAGAATTTCTACCACACATGCACGAAAACCTCGTGTTTTCGTTCGCCTTAAGCGGGGCAGAACTCACAGTTTTTAGGTCAGTGAACGTTAGAGGTAAAAAAAACTTCCGAACAGTGAAAAAAACTCTCATCGCGCAGGCGCATTGCGGCGCGCCGCACTGACCTAAAAACTGTGAGTGCTGACCCGCTAACGCTAACAAAACACGAGATTTTCGTACATACGTGATAGAAAATAGCATACGCACCTCGGGAGGCCGATTTTTTGTCTCGCACAATGTTCTCCGAACTTGTTTCGCACTCGCTACGCTCGTGCTACACTCGTTCTTCGAACATTTGTGCTTGACAAAAAAACACGGACTTCCCTCCCTTGATGCATAATATACTATTCAAATTCCCGTTATCGTCCAAAACTGTTTATTTGGACGCCTGGTGGGAACTATGGTAAACTCATTGTGAAGTGCTAGGGTACGGAGAAGTTAGCGTAGGCAGAGGGTTAAATATATTGATGTATTATTGTGTTTTTATAATATGGAAGAGGAATGGGACCGAGCCAGTCTGTAAAAAAAAGTTAGTCCAAGAGCAGTAATTTGTTTTTTACCACAATAGAAACAAGCTCAAGAATATTTTTGATTTTTATCAATTTTCAAGATTATGATTTATTTGACATTATAAAATTACGTTCTTGACAGTCTGCACAGATTTATGAATTGGTAGATTATAAAACTCATTGTTTACTACTCCTTGAGGATAACGTATTTGTATAGGAACGCGAAGAGTTAATTGATGATTTTATTGGTTTTGTTGAGCAGTTTTCTTGTAGATTTTTTTTTTCTTCGCATCTACAAACTGTTTGAGGTAACTCAACATGAATGCATTTATTTTGCATTGCACTATTGTTACCTGCGGTAGAAATAATAATTTATTTTAAAAAATGTAGTATTAGAATTTTCGTAAATAACTTATCTGATTATATTTATCATTACCATTGTGAATAGCTTTAATACTCTCAGTACTCTCCGAACGAGTCGTGAGACCTGAAATATTTTCTTGATCAGCTTTCAATTCTTTTATTCGTAGTTTATTCCACTCTTCTTCTCGAATACTACATGTAGATTTCGATCTAATGCTTTCTTCTGGTTCTTCATTCATTTTCAATTCAAAAGGGCATTTCCAAATCAAGATTGCCCCATCAGCACTCACGGAAACAATATATTTAGCATCTGGACTAAATTTAATTCCAGTAATTATCGCAGCATGGCCCAGACCAATGTGAGTAACTTGACCATTTTGATAATCCCAAAGTTTTACAATTCCATCATTTGAACCAGTGACAAAATATTGACAATCTGCACTTATATCTGTGCAATTAATAGCTCCAACACCAGAACCTTCGATTTCTCGAATTAGGGAAGCATTTAAAATTTCCCAATAGCATATTTGCCTATCAGTTCCACAAGTTAAGACTTGAATATCGTTTGGACTAAAACGTGCTGCCATGTACATTGTATTGCCCATTAAAACTTTTTTTCTTGTACAGTGTCTGCAAACATAGATTTTTTTTTTTAAAATAATAAAGCTTTTTTGTATTAAAGAAGTACACCTTTACATAATTTTCAAATAGTTGTAGAAAGTATACATGATTTTCAGAAGGAATTTGGAGTAAAAATCCACAAATTTAAATCGTTAAAATGCGACAAGTCATTGGCAAGGATTCGCCAATCTCATCAGGTATAATTGGTTAACACAAATTGTTTATCATGTCAACCAATTAACATTCTTTCTTTAAGTAAATTCTTAAAAGTAGACGTTGCTCGTATGCGACTCAGAGGTCTGGTAGAAACAGAAATTTTAATTGCCTGACTAGTTAAACAGTTTGTGTTAACCAATTTTGCCTGATTAGAATGGTGAATCTTGGCCAACGAAACGTCGCATTCCGAGGATTTAAATTTGTGGATTTTTATTCCGAATTTCTTCCTAAGATCGTGTAACTTTCTATAATTATTTAACAAAGCTTTTTCTCTATTAAAACTATTTAAAAGCTTACACAATATCCCATATAATGCATGTTCCATCCACACTTGAACTAATCACTTGTTCATCATTTCCGGAAATATCTAAAGATGTCACTGGTCCTCTGTGCTCTTTTAAAATGCAAACAAGTCTTTGAACATCAGATTTGATATCCCATATTCTTACCTAAAGCACATATATAATAATTCGATTAAATAAACAAAAACACACTTTTTTTCTCTTCTATTAAAGATTTATGCTGAAAGGGAATTGCTGGTGTTGCAAAGAAAGACATAACAGTCGCGTGGACAACAGTTTCTCGGTTTTCGTTTTCTTAAAAACTAAATTTGTAATAAAAAACGAGGTTCATTTACTTCTGAAAAGTAAATATCAAAATTTTGCTTATAATATTTTTGATATTTAATTTACAAAAAAAATCCTAATAAATAGATAGATTTACAAAATCAAATTGTGAAGTCTTTCCTTGCAATGCCCTTAACCCTCTGTCTACGCTAACTTCTACCTACCCTAGCGCTTCACAACGAGTTTCCTATAAATCTTTACCAGGCGTCAAAAAACGCGATATTATAAGATAACGGTCATTTGTGTAGGCAGAGGGTTAATTGGACATTTTTGATTTATAAAAACTTACTTGTCCGTCACATCCAGCACTAACAATTTTCTTCCCATCTTTTGAAATAACAACAGCAGATACAGCTTTCAAATGAGCATTATGAATTGCAAAAAGTAATCGACCAGACTGTGGAGTAAAGGCTCTTATAATTCCGTCATTCCATGCTAAAATTTATTATGGATTAATCAATATTTAAGGGGGCATTCATTAATTACCTGAGGTCAAAATAGGGAGGGGGAGGGGGGTTCAATAAAAATCTCACGTCAACTTTCTAATTTTAGACAATACACACTTTACTACATAAAAAATAACAGTTCGTATGTTTTAAAAAATAAAATTTAATTTTCATGTGGAGGGGGGTCCATATTAAAAAAAAACACACCCACATAATTAATGGGCATTCCCTAAATTCGAATTTCAATTAAAAGTGAAAAAGATTAAATTTTTAAAAAATAGTAGTAGATATTTTTTATCCAACCAGATATAATCATCTTTCCGTCATAAGAAAAGCAAAGATTCGAGCAGACAAAATTTGGAATAGTAATTCTGAGTAATTCTTTTTGTGTCTCAATTCTCCATAATCTGATATCATCTTTACTACTTGTAGCAAAAATTTCCGAATAGTTGCTGCAAACAATTAAGAAATTAGTTTTAGTACATTCATCTAGAACCAATTTAGAAATTTAAAGCTGTTTACTATTAGTTCTGATAAACTATTTTAGGTTGAATCCATTTCAAATCATGTAGACCGACTAACTTCAAATTGTAGATTTAACTTCCGCTAAAATATGTTATTCTATGTGTGAAATAAAAGGACACATATTTTGTTATTTTCGATAAAAGTTATTTTTATCGAAATTACGACTACTTGAATTTCCAAAAATAAATAAGGTTCAATTTCTCAAAAACCCCACCTTTTTTTCTTAAAAATTTTGACCATAAATTCTTATCAACGTAAGCAAATATTCCTATAAGTTTCAAGTATGCTAAACCGTACGGGCCCAGGAGAATTTTTTTCAAAAATAGTTCTTTATTTATAGTTTTAGATTGTTGGTATGCAAGCTTAAGAACAAATGAAATGCAATGAATTCAACTTAGTAAGTCCTTTTACGAAGTCAACAATTAATGCACACTAACAAACTCAAATTTTTGGGTAAAAAATAATATTTCGAAAAAACTTTCTCCTGTTTGACAGTTTGGTTTAGCACACTTGAAACTTTTAGGAATATTTGCTTATGTTGATAAGAATTTAAGGTCAAAATTTCAAAGAAAAAAGGTGGGGATTTTGAGAAAATGAACCCTATTTATTTTTGGAAAATCATCTTGAATTTTTTTTAATTTAGAAGCTTTTTAAAAATTTCGTACGTCATTTTAAAGAAGAAAATGCCACCTAAAAGATCCAAGAAACAAAATTTGATTATATTAATTAGGAAAAAAATTACAGGCGAAACAAATTTTTTTCAATGTTATTTTAAGTTTAACTATTAAAAATTCAAGTGCTCGTAACTTCGTTAAAAATAACTTTTATCGAAAATAAAAAAAAAATACGTGTCCTTTTATTTTCCACATAGAATAACGTATTTTAGCGGAAGTTAAATCTACAACTTGAAGTTAGTCGGACTGCATGATTTGAAATGGATTCAACCTTTATCAGAACTTTACTAAAGTACTAAAGTATTAACAAAATCTCGCTAATGATTGCAAAATAACAATCTCTTAAATTCTGTCGAACATTTGAATTAGTGAAATTTCACTGATTCTCAGAGACTCACTTTTATCTGGTAATTGGTGAAATTTCACTAATTCATTTTAATAGAATATGTAACTTACTGAGGAAAAGCAATACTGTATATCGTGTTTGTATGGCAAGTTACAATAAGCCGCATGTCGAAATCTTTCAATTTTATCTGGTAGATCTCACAGTGTGTAGTCCCAATGAGTATGTAATCGTTTTTATATAAAATCATTGAAGATACCGAACCGCCAACATTTACTGCTTGAAGCTAAAATCCGAAAAGGAAGAAAATTATGAATACAAAGAATTTCTTTAATCCTCAAATATAAACAAAACTTTGTGAAAATAATGATAATTTTTTTACTTTTCAAAAAAATATACAAGGAAATGATATTACGGTTTGAATTTGAGGAGTACTTGGTAATTTAACACCTTTAGTGTAGTTTATAGTAGTATTTATAATTTTAATAATTTCAACATTTCCTCCTCCAGAGCCAACCAATATTCTTTCTCCATCCAATATTAAAAGAGCTGTTACACCTCCAGGATAAAGATCTCCTATTCCAGCTTTTAATTTTTTTAAATCCTTAGGAATTTTTGAGTAACAGCCAACCATTATAGGAGATTGTACTGGTTCCATGTGCTCCATATTATGATAATAATTTAATCTGCTTATTAATAACATTTCAATTAAATGAGTAATTTAAAAAAAAGTGTCTAGCTTTACTAAAATTCAGAATTTGAAAAAATATAAAATTTATCTATTCAGTTATGTTATAGATATCATTCTAACGGTGTCCTAAGATAAAAAAAGTTTATTTTCGTAAGAAAATCTTACTTAATAATCGCACTTACCATAACTTCTATTACACTTCTTGAGTTATTTTAAGAGAAAAAGTTTCAAAATTAACTTGAAAAGCATGTAATTATTAATGTTACTTTTTTGAGGTTTTTATGGCACCGCGTGTAAAATTTAAATTTAATGCTTATTTCTCGTCTTTTATAACAAAACTAAGAAAAAAATGTTTCAAAACGAAACACTAGAGTTTTTTTTACTAACTACAAAACAAATTTTTTAAAAAAAAACTTGATTTTAAAGAATGCACAAAATAACCCACCAAATCCTGGTTTTTCAGTTTTTTATTAATAATTTTAGAAACACTTTTAAACTTCTTCAGGAGATCTGAACAGAATTTTGAAAACTTTGAAAATTTTCAGCTTGATTTTCACGATTTTACGATTTTTTTTCTGATTTCTGTTAAAGAATTAAGTAATTTCATTTAATACTCTCTGTAGTCTAGAGATTAGAAAATATTGAAATACCAAATAGCAAACTTAAAAAACTTAATATAAAGATTTTATTCATTAAAAACCTAGCGTGCACAAAATATCCCTGCTTGACGATAATTTTTATTTTGAATAATAATTTTTATTTTATAGAAGTATTATTTTCCAGAGGGTACGTTAAAAAATTACGTAAGCATTAAGGTGGGTGGAGAGGGTCCCAAAATGTTGATACTCCATACAAAATTGTTATTTTTATCAATTGAAAAATGCTGACATGGGGGAGGGGATGGTCAAAAACTTTTTAAAATATACTTACTTAATACTTCAATGGCCCCGGAATAGATAATTATGTTTATAAGAAATAATTATTTTTTTGGTTTATTTTTACTTAATGGAATTTTTATTTAAAGAGGTTCCCTCCCATTGACATAATTTAAATTAAAAAGTGGTTTTTCCGGTTTTTTACACCAAACAAAAATATTATAAAATTGATTTCACCAAATTTTGAAAGATTTGTTTTGCATGTACACTAAAGCGTCGATTCAGTGGACGTCGGTCGAGTGGACTAGTTTGTGGATGAAGTGGTGATCGGTGAGAAGGGGGCGCTGAGCTCGGCGAACACGCAAATTCATAGGCGTACTAACTTCTAACTTTCGCGGGCGCGTGGTGCCCTACTACAAACGAAACCGTGTCGTGCCTACTATTTTTTCAATAGTTTAATACTTAAATATTTATTTTAAATGTCCATTCTTTTATTTTCCAATTATAGTTCAAAATATGTATGAATTTAAAGAAAATAAAAAATAAGTACTTGGGAAATATACTTTTAAAGTTTCATACGGCCCTGACTGTTTACGTGACCTTCCGCCAATAACCTCGTCGATTCAGTGGACCACAGGACATTTTAGTCCACTGAATCGACGCTTTAGTGTAAATACATATACCGATTTTTGACAAACTTCGTTAAATCTACCGATTTTTTCTTATGTAACTTATTCGTAGACATAAAATCTTGTTCTAACAAATAAAAATGTAAAGAATTACTAAAAAAGCAAACTGAGCTATTATTTAACAAAATTAGATGAAAATAAATGACAAATGCTAACTAGATGTTAAATGTTAAATAATTTTTATCTGTAAAAGAAGTATAGCTGGAACGTAAAGTGGTGAAGTTACGTCCTTCTTGCGTTCCAGCGATATCTTGCCAAGAAGATCTTTCAAAATTTCATAAAATCGAGATAATGCAAAAAAAAAAAGGTATATTAAATGATGCTTCAGAATTATGTGCATTAAAAATTATTCGCAACAAAAACTATGAAAAAGTAAACTTAAGACTGATCAAACCTGTGAACAAAAAAGCTCTCACCTGCTTTCAATCTTGACGTTTCTCGCTCTTAAAAGACGGAATAAATTAGTGAATGTTGATTTATTGGAATTAATAGACTGACACAAGTGGTAGAACTTGAATTTTGTTTCTATAAAAAAGAGCTAAATATTATTTCTAAATAATTTTTCAAAATTTCGAAAATACTTTAAAAATAATATTTAGCTTTTTTTTATAGCAACAAAATTCAAGTTCCACAGCTTGTACCATTGTGTGACATCACACAATTCATACAATTTTTATGTGTTAAATGTTTGCATAGATCTTGTTTCACAAACTTTGCTTTATATTTTTCGAAATTGTAATTTCTAAGAGTTTAAAAGTTAAAAATTTTCAACACTTCAAAATGTACAATAGAAAAATTTAACTGTTATTTTTCCAACGTGATATAAAATAGGGGGGGGGGGGGGGAGTCAAGAAAATATAACGTAACGTTTAAGGGGGGGTTGATAAATATGTGACCAGTTACGACAAGGGGGAAAAAGGGGTTGAAAAAAGGGGAAAAAAGTGTGACGTAATTTATGGACGGCCCCTTAAGAGCAAGAAACGTGAACTTTGAAATCAATATTTGCTCATAGGTTTGATCAGCCTAAATTTGAGAAAGTTTATGTGAATTTGATAGTTTTGAGGAAAAGATTCAATTTGTTTGAAATAATTATGATTCCGGGAATGGGAGTAAAGACTGGGTATTTTTCGAACTGTAAGTGGAAGTCTGTTTTATGCCTTTTGATTCTATCCAAGGTACACTTAAATCGGAAAACTCATTTAATGATATATAAGCTTTTATTTAAAAAGTGTTTAAAATTTTCATTTTGCAATAACTTTTGTCAAAAAGTTTTTAAAAATGTTTTGTTTAGTAGAAACATTTTAAGGATCTAACATAATAATTTTTTCAATATTTCGATAAAAAAGAAAATTCTTTTTTTGTATTCGTGCCAAAAAAATTGCAGCAAACTTGTTTACATTGAAAAAATTGAAGAAATATAAATTTTTTCAATGTGTGTATTTTAATATACACATTAAATATTAATCTTCCCTTCAGGGAAGGCAATTTGAAAGTATTTAAGTATTACCGGGAAGTTAACTTCTTAAGGGAGCCACAAACATTTTTTTTCGATACAAAATTATCAATTAATTAAACTTTGACAATCAGTTTCAATTTTGCTAAAAAATATGCAGTCAATTAAAAACCATGAAAAGTGCATGATTTTTTTCAAAAATCGCTGAACACCTTGTAAAAACTACATGAAAGTATGGAAATATATTTTAACTATTTTAAAATTAGGTTCAAGGAATAAATTCAAAATATTTTTTACCTTGCTTTTATAATATCCCCTGAAGCAGTTCCACAATAAGCGACTTCATCCCTATCATCAATTACAATGCAGTTTATACTTCGTTTTATTTTACCAACTTTAACATTCATTCCAGTAAGTTTTCGAATTTGTGGATTAATTCTCCATACTTTAATGGTATTTTCGCCTGCACTGATAAAACATTGATCACGCACGTTTGTTCTTTTTATGGTCCAAGCACTTCCGGCTATTTCAGTACTTGCATAAGATCCTAAATAATATAAGAATATGATTACATACTGTTGACAAATATTAAGTTAAAAATATATTTTTTTTAATTTAAGTTGAGTTTGTACTTGGTTTCTGTTTATTGAAATTAAGTTGACTAAGGTTACAGGTATTTACAATGTCCAGGGGTGCCAATTTATTTCTAATATATTATAATGTTAGTCCTTAAAGTGTGGGATGTCAAAAATAAAAATATTGACGAGTTTAAAATATTTATTCTAGAAAAAATTAAAAATAAACTTCTACTATTTTCCGTAATTTTTAACGCCAATTTTGTTTTGCACTTTTTAAATGATATTCTCTGTAATCTAACGTATAGATTTTAAAAAAATTGTATATTTAAAAAAATCTTAAATTATGTGAGAAATAGATTGACACCTCTGAGCATCATAATTTAGATGGGTTTACATTTCACCGGTCTCTCTTCTTAATTAATAGAATTGATTTACTTTTTATTTCATTTGATTTTAATTATTTCAATCGTATACATCGATTTCAAATTGAATTAATTAAAATTTTACGTGATTAAAATTACAGTTCATTCTGATTTAAAAATCTTAACTTTAAACAATTAAATTTTCGATTTTGTCAAATTTTAATTTATTCAAATTCAAATACAGCGATATTTCAATATCGCAATAACAGATATATATTTCAATTATTCTCATTTGTTACTTGTAAACTTCTGCTAAAGAAAATTGTAATCGATTGGATTCTAAATTTAATTTAATCAAATTTAAATTAAAAACTTAATTTTTTTCATTTTTAATAACAATTTTAATTTATTTAAATTTTAGTAGATTCAAACTACTTTAATTTAAATTTTGATTATTCCAGTACCGCATATTGCTTCGTTATTATGAACATCCCAAATAACAACGTTTCCATCATCTCGGCCTCCAAGACTAATTAAATAATTACTTTCAGATGAGAAGCATAAGTCTTCAACTCTTACTTTGTGAATTTCGTAGCTACTTTTTATCATTTTATTCTCATAGTCCCATATGATGACCAGTGCCTAAAATATGTAAATAATTTTAATATTTATTATTTTATTTATTTTAAATGTACCTACTTTAAAACCAAGATGATTTATTTGACCCGAGGCTACGAACTTTCCACAAGAAGAAATACACAAAGCTGATATTAAATTCGTATGTCCAGTTAAAAAAGATTGAGTTCCCAAGGATATATTTTTAATAGTCACTTTATTACCCATTGGAAATAAAAGATGCCGTTGATCCGGGTGCACGTGCAAGCTATTTTTCGTAATTCCTTTAAGAATTTTTTTTATTATATAGTAATACATATTTAAATACAAAGATATCAAAATATTGTATGATGAAAACATAACGCAGATAATAATTTTAAAAGGCATACACAGCATGTATATGCATACCATCGAATGAAATTACACCAGTTAGATTCAAATCTAAAAGATCCGTATTTTCATTATTCGCAATTTTATTCATGTTTAAAAAACTTCTTTCTGTTGTATTGTTTTTTTATTAATATCTAAGAAAACAGTCAAATTTGATCCTGGCGTTCTTTTTAAATATGATGGGTTGCCATGGCAACCAGAGATGGGTAAATGTAATAATCTTGACGCTTTCTACGTATAAAGCCCAAAGCACAACGAATACAGTTACGGGAGGCATGAGATAATAAAGGACAGAGACTGTTTCTGTCCTTTTCTGTCTCATGCTCTGGTCCCGTAACCGTATTTCTATTTGCTTATGCCTTAAATGACAGGTAAATTACCTAAATTGGGTAATTTACGTATAAAACTGATGAAATACCTAGGTAAATGACACAGCTTGCGGTAGTGGCATAAACACACTCACAAGGTCCATTTACACCTTTGGTAAAAAAAAAATGTATTTTGTTTTACATTGGTGTAAAAAGGACAGCTACACAGTCTGTCTTCCTTACTCTATCAAGAACCTACTGTCAGGGTTGTGTACGTAACATACCAGAGGTATGTTACATAGTTTGTTACTGTATGTTGCCTAGGTAAGTTACCTGCTAAATTTGTTACATAATGCATTTTTGGTGGGGGGGTAACATACCTAAAAAAGGTATGTTACTTGATGTAACATATCGGTAACATACGTAGAAAACCTCGAGTGACGCGTCATTACCCAACCCTGCCTACTATACACCCAACCAGAGATCGGAACGTAAATTACTTAAGGTAATCTACATGGTTGGTTACATGTAAATTACCTAGTAATTTACCGGAGAAGTATTCTGCCGTACATTTGAAGAAAGTCACTATCTGCATTTGAAGTCGAACAAAGATATTTAAGGAAACGCGTTTGCATGAGAATCCTTTAATATATAATACTTTTTAAAAAGACAACTATCATTTCTTAGTAAAATGGACTCGATCTATCGATTGGTGCAAAAAAAAATTATAAATTTTAATTGTTTATATGCAAAACTGCAGATAGGCCCATTTTGCATGCGTAAAATTACTCGAAATACATTTGGTCGGGTCTTATGTACATAGGACCTCGCTCCCGAGTCGTGAAAGCGCTGAGATACATTTGAAGAAAGTCACTATCCAACAACCGCTGTGTGGATTTGTTGGATAGGACCTTATTTTAGACTTCAACTGGGTTCAAATACATTCGAAGAAAGTCACTATCTACATAGGTTTTCTTCCTTCGGTCATTTCTAGCGAATTTACATTTAGTACTACCTATGTACATAGGCCCAGAAAAATGTATTTGTATACCGTCCGACACCCACTTTACATTTTTCCCTGTTGGATAGGCCCGCCGTTCTGCAGATAGTGACTTTCTTCAAATGTATTTCACCAAAATCGCTGTAGATAGGCCAATTAGGGTTTAATTATTTTCGAAACTAATTAATATTTTTAATCGCGGATTGCACAGATAAATTTATTTTTTTATTGCGAATCCAACGACATAAAAAACTCATTTTTCGAAAAAATGCAGATAGTGACTTTCTTCAAATGTACGGCAGTATTCTACGTAATTTACATCCCTAATAAATATCACGTGATCTACAAAAATACGTATGTAACATAACCTAAAAGTAAAATCTAAAACCAAAATAATTGCATAATTTATTTTTAAACTAGCCGAAATATATAATAACACCTTTAAAAATTAATAAAAGTCATTCATAGAATCAAAAAATTATAAAAAAAAGTTTCTTTCTACTGCCACCTTGTTGAAATTGTAAATTACCTAGGTTGTTTACAGTTTTCTACGTATTTTACGTATTCTACGTGTTCTACCTCAAAATCTAAAATGACATGTCAATTTCGGATCTGCACCCAATTAGGTAGTTCAAGTTCGGTGGGGGAGAATCCAATATGGAGGATACTGGAGCACAGCTTTGCATGGAAGCCAATGGGACGAAATCAGTTTTTTTAAAATAACTTTTTAAAAACAAATTTTTGAACCTATGTTTATTAGCAAATTATTTTTCTTTTCTCGAAAGCTATTTTTTAAAACAATAAAAATTGATATAACAATTTTATTAAATTTTATTATTTTAAAAAATAGGTTTCGATAAAAGAAAAATAATTTGCTAATAAACATAGGTTCAAAAATTTGTTTTTAAAAAGTTATTTTAAAAAAACTGATTTCGTCCCATTGGCTTCCATGCAAAGCTGTGCACCAGCAAGCGGCCATCTTGAATTTTTCCCCACCGAACTTGAACTACCTTATTGCTTTAATGTCGTCCTTCCGGTTAAGCAATTGCGCATCCTTTTAGCCCAAAGCACAACGAATACGGTTACGGGAGCAGGGCATGAGATAATAAAGGACAGAATCTATTTCTGTCTTTTTCTGTCTCATGCTCTGGTTCCGTAACCGTATGTTTATCTGCTTAAGCCCTTTTACTGCTGCGCAGAACTAACCGGAAGGATGACATTAAGGTTAAAATCCCATGTGGGAAGAAAGGGACGCATAAATTTATACCGATTGACATTTGATCGACTGGACATTTGGACGAAGGGCGTTTGAACGAATTGACATTTGGACGAAATGACATTTAGACGAATCGACATTTTGACGAAAGGACATTTGGACGAATCGACATTTGGACGAAAGGACATTTGGACGAATCGACATTTTGACGAAAGGGCATTTGGACGAATAGACATTTGGACGAAAGGACATTTTGACGAATCGACATTTGGACGAATCGACATTTTGACGAAAGGACATTTGGACGAATCGACATTTTGACGAATCGACATTTTGACGAAAGGACATTTGGACGAATCGACATTTTGACGAAAGGACATTTGGACGAATCGACATTTTGACGAATCGACATTTTGACGAAAGGACATTTGGACGAATCGACATTTAGACGAAATGACATTTGGACGAATCGACATTTTGAAGAAAGGACATTTGGACGAATCGACATTTAATCGAAACGACATTTTGACGAAACGACACTTGGACGAATCTTTTTTGAAATATAAGTTTACTCTCTATGTTGTACGTGTTCATGGTTTTTAAATTATTAATTATTCCAAGTTTTTACGGGGTTCAGTTTGTTTCCGAGAGATGGAGCTAGAAGTATTAAAATTGTGTATAAAATGAAATTTTTATATTTTTTGATAATTTTTAAGTAATTTACCAACAGATTAACTAAATTTTAATACTTCTAGCTCCATCTCTCGGATAAACACTGAACCCTATCAACACTTGGAATATTTGATAATTGGAAACCATGAACAAGTACAACATAGAGAGTAAACTTATATGCCAAAAAAGATTCGTCAAAATGTCGTTTCGATTAAATGTCGATTCGTCCAAATGTCCTTTCTTCAAAATGTCTATTCGTCCAAATGTCCTTTCGTCAAAATGTCGATTCGTCCAAATGTCCTTTCGTCTAAATGTCGATTCGTCCAAACGCCCTTCGTCCAAATGTCCAGTCGATCAAATGTCAATCGGTATAAATTTATGCGTCCCGGCAGAAAGCGCAAAACCGAAAGCAGAAAATCATGAGAATGAGAAAGAATATCTACCTACCTCTCTCACTCTCATGATTTCTGCTTTCGGTTTTACGCTTTCCTGCTCACATGAGATTTTACCCTAAAGGCATTTATGCACCTGTAGCCTGTAGGTGTACCTTTGGCACGTTACTTGCTCAACCTTGGTTTTAAGTTTACGTCTTACGTCTCTTACGAGTTGAATGTTTTGTCATTCATAATTCTGCATAACCATGCTGGTAACGGTCTTTAAACAGATTTAAATCTCTCTTCATTTTCGACAATTTGTTTGCAAACAAAGATTAACTAGCTTAAAAAGTTAAACATGGATATTTTAAAGTAAGTGTATACATAATGTAATATTTTCTTTTATATTGACTTAAAAATGCATATTATCTGTATTTTTATTAATTTAATAATTAATATTTCAACTTCAAAAATAAAACACGTATTTCAACAATTTTTTTTCTTAGTATGTTAATGCAATTATTAAAAATTGGCTATTAATTTGTATAAATATATAGACAGATAAATGATATGGGTTTTAATATTTCTTATGATTATGAATGATTTAAATAAAACGAAGTGTCTAGACGTCCGGCTAGCCGGATAAAATAATTTTGTTCGTCTAGAACCTCTAGAACATATTTCGTCTTGCAAAATAACCACTCTGTATATTTTAAAAATAATATAACAAATAAAATGAATCGTTTATATTGAATTGAAAAAGTTTATTCGAATTTAACAAATTTTTATTTTACCATAGTAACATTTTTGATAAAACTCCGCCCACATTTTGGAAGAAAGGTAGATTAGAAACTTTTGAAAATTGGCCTTTCCAATCAGTTGATAATAACTGTAATCCAGAAAAAATGTCAGCTGCAGGTTTCTTTTGTATTGGAAGTGAAGAAGAACCTGATTTAGTAGAATGTTTCATTTGCTCTAAACAACTTGATGGGTGGGATCCAGATGATGATCCTTGGTATGTTTATAATTCAAATATTAATTGATTACATACTTTTTATATTAATTAAATTATATAATATAAAACATCTACAGGGCAGAACATGAAAAACATCAAGCACATTGTGCTTTTGTTAAGTTGGCTAAACAAATTGAAACATCATGGACTTTAAATGAATTTTACTTACTTCTAGTGGAATATACAAAGAAAGATATGGTAAGTCTAAACGAATATTAATTTTATTTATATTATTATTAATTTATTTTATTTATTTAATGAACACAATTTAGTTTTTAAGTGTCAGTTTTTTTTATTTATTGAAAGTAAAAACAATTAATAACTGTAAATTTTATTTTAGCTTAAACAATTAAATATTAAAACAAATACAATCAAAGAACGTATGGCTGAGTTGTCTGCTCAAATTCCAGCAGTTTGCAAAGGATTAAAGAAAAACAGAAGGAATGTTTGAAAAGTCAACATATCTAAAATAATAAATAATTTAGGAATTGAGCTTTTGATAATTCGCAGTTATATTTCTTATCTACTTGATAATTATCAAAAGTCTCTAAATAGGAAATATTGATAGTGTATCTTCATAGTTTCTTAACAGTGTTAAAAGTATTTACACTGTTTCGTAATTAATTATTTTCTACATTCTTTAGATTCTTTTTAAACTTTTGAATCACATAATCACAAATATGATATATTTTTGCTAATAATAACTCTCTGCAGATAGTTAAAATATAATTTTTGTTTAATTCCTAAATCCTTCCAAATTCAAAAATGTGAGTTGCTACATATTATTATTATTATTATTATTATTATTGTAGGTACTAGTAGTTGTAGTAGTAGTAGTAGTAGTAGTAGTAGTTTCTATTAGTATCATTATAATTAACTATATGTCTAAAGTTAATTCTAAAATTTTAAGACTTGCAGTTGAATACAATATTGATATATTTGATTATTTTATCAAATCAGTTTGAAAGTATTATTCTTGATATTTAAATAATAACAAGCCAGTTTGAAGACGTTCGATGCTTCTACAGTGAATAAGTCTTCCTGAATGTTTGTTGTTGTCACTTTGCGATAAAGCTCTGATTACAAGAGAGCCTGTGTTGGTTAATTTAAATCATTGTGAAGTTAAAAAGTAATGAAGGAAGAAAAAATTCCTCTTGTTGAAAAATGGACAAAGTCAACGGACGAAAGAAACATAAAAACATTTGAAAAAGGTAAATAATTTAAAATAAAATTTATAATATCCTCGCTTTTAAATTGGTAAAATCTTTGTTCCTCTTTATCGATATACTGAGACCTGTGGTATAATGGTTTGGTAAATTTCCACCAACTTGAAATTTATTTACACTCAATTTAAAATAAAAATACTAATGAATCTTATTGTTTTAAATAATTAAACTATTGAATATTTGATAACAAATTATTATGGAATGACGTACGAATAGAAATATTAAGGTATTAACATGATTTTTAAATAGTAAAGAAAAAATTATGAGATTATGATGTTGGTACTTTCTTTGTAATTATTATTGTTAATTAACAGAAAAAGTATATATCTAAGTATTTTTAATTTGACAGAAAGAAAAAAAGGAGAAATACATTATTTATCATCTAAATTTTAAAATAAATGAATCCTAGTAAAAATTCCACTTTTAAGCAAAAAATATAATTTTGAATAAATTACTCTTTTCCATTATGAAGTAAATTTTTGTGCTTATTTAGTAAAGCTATATTCAATATCACTGTTAATTGTTTAGAGTAAGTTATTTTAATCAACTGTCAGTCTAAACTGGCAATTTGTAGTTGATCTTGTCTGGGTTGCTAAACATTAAGAAGAATATTACTATTAAGAATCTTCTTATCTGCATAAAGCATTTTCATTAGAAACTACGGCTAGCTGCCGCATCTGTCTTAGATGGGTTTTGGTGAGATTTTTTGTAATAAAATAAAAAATAAATTTTTCTTTATAAAATTTGGGTAAATTAAAGTACATGCATACATAATTATGTATAAAGTCAAACTTTTGTTTCTTGTTTAAAATTTCTCCGAACTAAAGTTGAATTTTTAAATTGTCAATATACAATTATTATACATAAGTATTTTATCTTATAACCATTATGCAATTAAAAAATAATTTTAATACCAAAATTGAATTACTCTTTTGCTGATGTATACCTAATTTACCAACAAATCGTACAAAAGTTCATGATTTTTCAGTTTTTTTTTACATTTAAAATTCTTTTTTTCAGTTACAACTTCTAAAATTTTAATTTTATAACCATAGTTCTTTTAAAAACATTCTAGATTGAAAAACGAATCGATTAATGTAAATGAAGTACTTATATAATTATTATCTTCCCGCAAATTAGTAGAATTAATATTTTTTATTTTTAACAGAACTCTGCATGGAAGCAAATTAAGTGTTCATGAAATGAACATAATTTTTATGCAATTTTTAGGTATAATGATTTTTATTTAAAAAAAAATCTATTTTAGATTTTTTTAAATCTAAAAAAAATATATTTATATAAAAGGGTAAAAAAATTAAAATAAAAGCATTAAAATGATTTTGTTACAACTTTTCGCTTTTACAAACTTTACATTACTTTATTCCGTCTAATCTCTTAATACTCTCAATGATTGATAAATTAATTCTTCCTAGACTTGTTCATACATCGATAAAATAGGTATTATAACACTATCTTCAACATTCTTGGAATGAATCACAAAATTACATGCATCAATTGCCTACCTCATTAATTGTTTTTTAATGAAATATTTTCTTTAAAATTCTAATAAATAATTCATTAAAAATATACATATATGACACGCATTATCAATTTATAATTTGACTGAAATTTAATTTTTAAACATTTTCAAGACGCCATTGTTAGAGTTAATTGTTTAAAAATAAAATTATAATTTAAATTAATATTATAATTACATATAACTGTGGGGCCATTCATAATTTACATATGACGTCTAGGGGAATTGAGGGGGTGGGGGAAGCCAGGAAAATCTTACGAATCTCAAGCGCGTCTGTTGGTGTTAATTATTCTTATGTAAATTCTTGAACTAATATTAATTGTTTCTAAAATTACACCATTTAATTTTTTAGTTGTACTTAAGTGTTAAAACACTAAAAATAGACCATAGAAGACTACATAAATAATTTAAAATTATTTTCCATAATTTTTTTATTACATCTTACGTAATATTTTCTGTAGGTGTGAGGAGTGGATGGGGGGGGGGGGATAAAAAATGACCGTAAATGTCTTAAGTAATTTATTTAACTATATTTTTATTATAATAAAATAATTTAAGGAGTATTATTGTTTTTTTCTATTAGATGCGCGATAAATAATTCAAATTCGCTGCAGGAAAAATTGAAGACGCAAATGTATCTAAATGGAGTGCTGTTTAATAGTTCAATTCAATGATAATTCTCATAATCATTATCACTGTAAATCAGTAACAACCTCGATTGTGATGCATTAATTGTCGAACATACTACAAAAATATCTGACTATGTAGTGCCAAGTACACGAATTATTGAAACATGCATAATACATATACTACAGATAGACTTCAAGGATACACACATGCATGCGTGTATGAATTCATACATTTTTTAATGTCTTCTTTTATAATTAGGAAAACATTTAATTCATTTGAAGTAAATTATTTATTTAAATACATATATATATATAATTGGGTTATTCAATCGAGAAATATGTGTATTTGAATCTTTGTTTTTGTTATTTTTGATCAAATTTGAATTCGTTTTTAATGAAAATTATCTGGAAGACTTATTTTTATTAAGAAAAATGTGTTATTTTTTTTATACTTTATTTAATATTTTTCTGTCATTAATAAAGTTCGTTGTAAAAATCCGGATCTTCTTTCATTTGATTTATTCATTTTTATAGAATGAATAAAAGATTTGAATGGATAATTAGGCAGACTTGCAATTTGCAGCGAGTAATTAATTAATTTACAAACGTTCTGCTTTGAATACGTTTTTACAAGTTTGAATTCTCTAGTTTCATCTTTAATTAATTATTAATTTTAAATAGATGGAATATTGTAAAGCTGCACAAACTGATGTAGAGATATTCACATTTACCGTTTTTCACTTTCAAGGAAAATTCAAAACTGTACTCTTTTATGACAGTATCTTTTTCAAACTTTTCAGTGAACCGTGAACGATAAAGTCGAAGGATTACCTTCGATCCTTGTCCTCGATTTCATATATACAAGTATATAATATTTATATATGTATCTTATAAGTTACAAAAATTCGTTAAATTATCTATTCCGATAATCATTCAATAATTTTGATGTTTTCCTAAAGAAAAAAATTGTATATATATATATATATATATATATTAATGAAACAAAAATATGTCTTTGAATAAATATTTCATTGTTTATTTATTAATTTTTGGATAACAGTTTATTTTAATTATTTTATGTAAATGGAAATTTTTTCTAACTTTGTCTCTGCAAAATTTCCTTGTGTAAATCTTATTTCAAAAGAATGACATAATCTTATTTGATTTTTCATTCGCATAATTTTTATCTTAAAACTTTTGTATCATATGTGTTTGTTCCGTTTATGAGATAGATTTTTAATGAGTCTCAATCTATAATCTAAAGCAACTGCAAATGGTTTAAATCCATTTTAAACAGAACTCACTTTTTGCTTTATTTAATCTTAAGAAAAATACGTGTGAGATGCGAATAGAACAGGATCTTTAAAGAAAAATATAATTTTCTTTGAAAATTGTTTTGCTTGAATAGAATTTTTAAGTGTATTGAGCAGTGAATTGGCCGATTTTTTAAAAATTTTATTAAAATTTATTAATGTATTCTATTTATCAAAATAGAAAAAATTTTCTAATTTTGTATTTGCAAAAATTAAACATTAATATATTTCCCAAAAAAAAGGGTATGCCATATATAAAAGTATATTTTTGATAACTAATATACATTTTCCTTTATCTTAGGAACCCTAAGCTCTAGGAACTTCTTATTAAATAAATATGTAAATAAATTTGAATATTTTCTATGTAATGAATTTATTTTACTGTTTTATTTCTAGATGTATGTCTAAATAATTAAAAAGATTAATTAATTAGTTAATACATAAGAATTTGAAGTCATCTGCGCAATTTTCTGATAATTCGGTCATTGTAGTTTCTATATGACAATATTATACAGGATTGAAAATTGTTAAAATCACACGGCCAGTGATCTTCTTGTTGCATAAATGTAGCATCGAATTCAGTATGTCGAAATAATGGTTACCTTTTTTGCGGTAGAATAGGAAAATTTTTAAGAATTTAAAGAATGTTTAAAGATAAATAATAAGTTATTCGAGATGTATATCTACTGATAATAATGAGATTTAAGCGACAAGAGTGATTTTTCCTTTAAAAGCTATATTTGTGAAGTTTAATTTTAAAAAGTACACAAAGTAATAAGGATCATTTCCAATATTCGTACACTCCAAATTTTAATTATTAAACGTTTTATTAACAGTGCAAAAACAGGTGATTCTTGGTGTCTCAAAATAAGTTACTACATATAATGTATTTTAAATAACTGAGATACAAAATGTGTTTCAATATAATACACTTGATTTTAATTATTTTTCGTTTTGAAACAGTATTATAAGTATCTCAATCTCAGTTAAAGATACATTATTTAAATTATGTAACATAATGTGTTTCAATTATGTGGTCACAAGGCAGTTTAAATGTTTTAAGTATGAAAACTTAAACTAGGTACTCAAAATAAAACATTTGAACCAAACTTTTATTGCATTCAGTGCACGTATATTAATTTATCTTTAAACTTGTAAAACTATATCCGGATGTATTTACTTTACAAGAAATAATAACGTATACATGTACATAAAAAAATTATTTAAATTATCCATAATTGAAGGAAAATAAAATTTTATACTGCAAATAGTTTCCATGCCTAGTTTTGAAAACTATAGGTAAAATGTAAGTTTTATGGTTTCTAGAAAATTATTTAACTGTAATATTAAATAAAAAGTATAGTTTCTATTGTATCCCTTATGCGGGAAAAAATTTATGTCAACTGAAAAGTCCTTACAATTACAAATAATAAAAATGTATTCAAACTTTTGCAAAAGATTTTTGTCTGGAGTGGGGGGCTTGGTTTCAATAAGGAAAATAATACATTTATACATATATACATACTGTTTTAATATGTGAGAAATTTTTTAAACTCATGTTTAAAACTCTCTAGGAGGTAGAGGGTTAAAATAGTATTTATAAACACCTATAATAAAACGCAAGATTACTCCAGATTCTTCAAATTTTCATTCCAATAAATAAGAAAATAAGAAGGAACTGCGGATGTCAGAAAAGGGAACTGAAACTTTCAATGTTCCATTTCCCTTTGTTACATTTAGGGATTTGAAATTTATATCTACATGGTTCCAGTTCTCTAAATGTAACAAAGGAAAATGGAACTTTGAAAGTTCCAATTCCTTTTCCCAAGATACATCAGTTTCTTTTAAATTAATGGGATAAGGGACCTTATATATAGGATCCCGTATGCCATCTGATATGATTCCTATATTTTTCATCTAACTAGCAATTTTTTAAAAAAAAAGTTTGGATAACTCAAAAACGGTTGTAATTACTTGCAAATGAGAATGTTTACTTTAACAAAAGTATTTTAAGGTTAAAAGTTGAAAAATTTTGAAAATTTAAATGTTTAAAACATTTTTTATAATCTAAAATTAACTAACTTTTTGTTTCTTTTTATCTTTACGTTTTATTATAATTGTTGTTAATTACAAAATTTTATAGTATTTTTATTGACATTATTAAATGTCGCATGAAAAAAGCTGACGCATGTGTATATGCGTTTTAAGATAATATTAATTAAGGAAGTTGAGTTTCAAAATATTAGGTATTATACATCTCATATAGAAAGCAAACGTGAATTTTGCCGCTCAATATCAATATCATTAAACTTAAGTGTAAAATAAATCACGTATTTATACGCTTAAAGTGGGAAAATCGTAAAATTGAGTATACAATTAAAAATATATATTGTATCAATATACAAATATGGGAAAATTTTAGAACACAGAAGCATCAACTAATTGATGGCTTTTTAAAAAAACTCTTTTTTATGACTTAAGATAATGTTAGATATTTATCAAAATTTCTATACCTGATTATTAACAATTGTCCATATGTAAAAGAACACTATGGATGATTCTCCTTAAATTAAGAAGTTTCCCTTCTGTAACTTGAAAATTAAAAGAAATATATTTGCTGAGCTCTTTAAGACAGAATCATATAGAGTTTTGGAAGATATAACACTTTTGAAAATGATCATGCTAATTTGGAGCCTTTGAAGAAGATTTTTTATATTTAAATTGGTATACTCATATTAGGGAAGACCTGGGCTTTTTGGCGCAGGGGCTGGTTGAGGCTATTGAGTTTATTCAATCTGGAGCCAGACGAATGACGATTTCAATTTTTTTCTAATATTATTAATTATTATTTATTACATGAGGAATTAGTAATAGAGGTGTTAACAAAATTGTTTAATAGAAAACTTAATAAATAACTCCACCCATATTGAAAATGTTTATTTTATTTAACCAGATATACGGGCTACAAAAACACCCTTTTTTTAAAAAAAAAAATAATAATAATTAGATTCTTATATATAGAATAACAAAACGAAAAAAAAATCCGCATCGCATTACAATAAAAACCACAAGCATGTGCGTTTTAAACAATCGTAGAGTTCCGTTGAAACAAAAATTGCCTTAACAAAAAAAATGTTAAATACAATATAATACAATCTCATACAAAAATTATATTATTCCAAATATATAATTTTTTTGGTAGTATTATTTAGAAAAAACTGATGAAATATGAAGGGACATTGTCATAAAAAATATTATAATATTATTGAGAAAATCTTGAGAACATACAAAAATAATATTGTATGAGAAATCACCCTTATATAAATATAGGTGGACCTACGAGAATCTGTACCAAGTCTCAAGTTTTCTGAAAAGCTCGTTTGAAAGTCTTTACACTTGATATGTAATTCTCTTCAATAGGATGTCATATCTCCAATCATTCATGTCTTTAAAATCAAAAAGTGGGGTACAAAAGTTGACTGTCGAGTAATGAGGTAATGACTGTCTTATCGTAACACGTAGATATAAGACGAAAATACTGATGGTGGTCACTCAGTCGAAGAATTGGATGTGTACTAGTCTTTTCAGTGAATGTTAGTAAAGGATTGTGCGATTCTCGTCAATTAACTATAATTAACTAATTTATTTGTTTATTTTTTATCTTAATTGTTGTAAAAACATTGTTTGAAAACAAAACTTCATTTGTGTGATTTATAATTGCAATATTTTAGAAAAATGACTTTATCTGCTTGCAAAACCTGCTGTAAGTACATAACAATTATTAAAGATATATCAACTTTATATGAATAAAAAGTCTAAAATACCTATACATCTTTTAAAAGTTAAAACTTACGCAATTTTTCAGTCAACAAAACCAATTTTGGAGTCGTAATTTTAAACTGTATGATAAATATTTTTATATTGTTAAAATAAAATGTTATTTAATTGTTAATAATTTCTTTTATGGCGCGATATAAATTTCTCTGCCGAAACAAAAATATTTTAGAATTGTTGAAAAAAGCATTTACTATCACATAAATTTACATACATTCGCGGTTATCAAAGTATAGTAAATTCTCAATTATATTATTAACATTATAATACAATTTTTTGTTTGATTAATAACAAAGTATTGTAATAATTACACATTGTAACAGTATATAATAATTGACTTACGGAACGCTAAAAATGTATACATATCAACACACTGAAGAGCTTGTTACTCAATTGTACTGAAAGTTATTAAAAAACCTCTGCCAAGTTGCAACTTAAGTGTTTATTTTAAGTAAATGACTTTTTCTGTTCGTTTTATGAACACATTGCTTTTTCATAGAAATTACTTAGTTAGTGTATTTATATCATTAAAATTAAAAAATCAGGAACATTCTAGAAAAAAATTACAAAAATACCCTAAAAATTTAATTTTGAAATAGTTTTTATTTTTAAAATGCTAATAACTTTTGATAGCGTTTCACTAAATTTGACTAAACTAGGTAAAAATTATGTCAATTTCATGGACATTTCGCTTCCAAGTAAGCAAAATAATTTGCTTCCTCAGAGAGGAATCAATAAATTAATAACGAAATTATGAAAAAAAAAAAATTTTAATTCAAAAAAATGTATAAACATGATTTATTTTACGGATTTTTGATCAATTGTAAAAGTTATATAGGCAATCGATTCGTTTTGAGGGAATATGATTTTTGTATGGAAAAAATTTTTGGAAAAAAACCATTTTTAACGATGAAAAAAGGTGTTCAAAAAAATTTGATTGGGTATTTTTAAAAATCCCTGTGTCCCAATTTAGATATTCATGAGCTTAATAAGTCATCCAAATTTTATTGAAATACTTTAAAGCTTTCTCGAGATATCCCGGCGACAAAAAACGGTATACACACACACACATTTGGACATTTGCTTAAAAATGAAAATTCACGCTTTTTAGATGAAAATAAATCGATTTAGACCATTTTTGAAAAATCGAAAATTTTAACGATCACAAATCTTCCTCTATGAGGAAGCAAAAATAAGTCAACAAACTTAATGGGTCGGACAAGATATCAATTTTATTAATTTTAAACATCATTTTAAATGATGTGATGATATGATGAGTTTTTAATTTTATTAAATGGACTTGGTCTGGAGACTATAAGTTATATTTTATTTCCTAATTTTTTAAACAAATTTTCATAACGCGCATGTATATCTATTAAAGTTTTGTTTAGTGCACGAAATGAATTTTTTTTTATAAATTTCATTAAAATGTTTTACAGTTTAGTAAAAAAGTGTCAAAAAGGGAGAATTGCTGATAAGCAATTGAGGGGCTGGATGTCGTCTATATCCCTTTATTGCATCCAGCCCCTCAATTTCAAACTTTAAAGAATTGTTCAATTTGCTATTATAAGTATTAGAGTTAAGAATTAGTTAGTACTGCTTCAATTGTTTTTTTTCTAAGCCTTAAAATTTCTTCTATAAATTGTAAAAAGTTTAGTGAATTTTGTAACTTATTTTTTTCCGCGTAACACAGAAAAAATTAGCTGTTACATTTGGTGCAAGGAGTTTTCTGGTAAATGAAATTCTTATAAGATTATATATTAATATAGATCATTGTATTACACCCTATTTTGATATATTAAATTTACATCATACGTGATTGACTTTGTGCTGCATTGAAATTTTTGCGACTTACAAATCGTATCTTAAATTACTCTCTAAATTTAAATAAGTGAAAATTCACTTATTAGATGTCAAAAGTCGTCCACTCTTTCAAAAAGTGTATATGCACTTATAATAAGTGAAAATTTCACTTATCATAAGTTCATATAACTTATTGTAAGTGCATATGCACTTTTTGAAAGAGTGGAAGACTTTTGACATCTAATAAGTGAAGTTTCACTTATTCAATTTTAGAGAGTAACAAAAATTAATTTATTATTATTCATTTAATCCTCTAAAAATTAACGATTTTATTTAGTATAACTTTGAACCAAAAGGGAGTTACTGAGAATCAGTGAAATTTCATTGGGAATTAGTAATATTTCACCCATGAATCAGTAACCTCTGTCAATAGAACAGATTCACTGATTTTAATCAGTAAAATTTTCATTGAGAATCAGTGAAATTCCACTGAAGTTTTCGTCAAATTTCACTAAGAGTGATCAGTGACTCACTTTTGTCTATTAAATCAAGATTGTTAAATTTGAATGACTGGATTAAAGACGTACACATTTTAATTTCAATAAATCAATTTAGTCAAATTTTATCTATAAAAAATAAAGAACCAAATGAATTCTGTTTGAACTAAAAAATTGGTACCGGACTGATCAAACTTATAAACAAAAATGCTCTTACGTGATTTCAATGTTGTCGTTTCTCGCTCTTAAAAGATAAAATAAATCAATTAATACTAATTAATTAGAAATAATTGAGTGGTACAATACAAGTAGTGGAACTAAAATTTGTTTGCTATAAAAACAGCTAAATATTATTATTTAATAATTTTTCCAAATTTCGAAAATACTTTAAAGATAATATTTAGCTCTTTTTTATAGCAAAAAATGAATAGTTTCACTACTTGTACCACTCTATTATTTCTATAATAAATTAATATTATCTAATTTATTTTGTCTTTTAAGAGCGAGAAACGTCAACATCGAATTGAGGTGAGAGCATTTTTGTTCACAGGTTTGATGTTCTTGCCTGTTCTTGCCTCGGGCAGTAGTCACTGAATGGAATCAGTTGAATTTCAACTGATTCAGATTTCAAGAGTATATACAATTAGCAATAGTTGAAGGGTAGCATGACAAAAGGGGTCAAGGACAATTTTTCAAATTTGAGATTTTTGCATTCAAAAATCAAGAAAATTCATTTACACATTTTTGGAAAAGAATTTTCTTTTAAATTGTGTTTTTAAACCGATTTTTAAACAAAATTGAAATCACAAATCAATTGAAAAGCAGTAGAGTTAGTGTAAAGTGGATAATAATATGTATAAATAAGGTTAAAAAATCTGAAAAATTCTATTTTTACAACGCAAGTGCCACATACATGAAAAAAAACCACTTTCTATAAGAAAGAAATTTATAAAATTAAAAAATTATTGGGGGTGTGATATTAAAATTTTAATAAATTGTTCTGGAAAAGGCTAACCTAAATTTTATTGCTCAATTTCAAGAAAAACTTTTATTAATTCATTATTTTCTTGAAAACAATCAATGTTTTTTAACAAATTTTTTTGAATTTGATTAGTAAATTTGTTAATTCAAATATAATTTCCCAATTTTGCTTTAAATTGTATAATTTTTCCACAGTTAACGTTTAAAGAAAAAATGCACTTTTGATGAAACCTTAAAGTAGGACAAGTTTTTTTATGTTTCTCGTTATTATGGAAGTTTAGCTAAACAAATTATTACCTAAAACATATCAATATCTCGAAACGGTTTTACTAGTTTTATTTCAAATAACCAGTAAAGTATTTAAATTTGTTTTATTCGTTTCCTGTAAAAACATGAAATTGGCGCTTGACCCCTTTTGTCATGCTACCCTTCAGTTATAAATACTTAACATAAGGTAATAGTGAAGAACTTTAATTTGTTTCGATATTCCAAGAAAAACTTTTGTAAAAAAATTTTAATTATCTTACTGACGTTTATTTTATTACGGTCATACATCGTTTGTGCACTAAACACATATGCATAAAAAAAGAGTGTAATATTTATATATATATATATATATATATATATAGGTATATATATATATATATATATATATATATATATATATATGTAATTGCATATATTACATAAACGTTAAAAATAATTGTTATTTAAACTAAATAGAAATATTTGTATCCTACAATTTTTATCATATGAGCACGTGTTATTTATCTTCCTTGTTGTGAATTTTTTTGCAATATAAATAACTAAAATATAATATAAATTTAATAAAATTTTACATATTTTAGAAAAAAACAAGCACTTAATATTTTCAACTTAAACAAAATATATTATATAATATAGGTACATATGTAACATAAATAATTATTATGTATTAAAATTAACAGTAATTGATAATTATGTAATACCTATAGTATCGTTTTAAAAATGACACCTAATTTAAAAAAAAAGAAGAAAGACTAATAGCATTATAATGAGTGAGGCAAGATTTTACTTTATTGCAATCTTTTAGAACGAAATCCATAAATTAAAACACAATAACTCTTAGAATATTTGCATCGACAAGGTCACAAACATTAAATGGAAATACAAGATCTTAATTTTTCTTTATATACCTGAATGACAAATATTATAACAAAATCGAATGTTATCGTATTTTTTATTGTATAATAATATACTCGTATATATCTTTTATTATAATCAATGCTGTATAAACATAAAGATATATTTAAATAATAATATTATCTACAATTATTTTATATATACAATTAATATTTATCGTCATGAAATTTATTTACATGAAGGTATAGAGGTGGAGGAAATCCTCCCTTTGAACTTCCTTACATAAGAAATCATTGTACATGATTCAAAGTGAATAAATCTATTATCCTCCTTCTAGGTCACAAATTCCTAAATGCGCTGATAGTATTTGTAATTAAACAGTAAAAACGATTCCAAGAATATTTAAGTATAAAGAAGATATACATATATGTATAAAAGCTCGGTAAAAGATTTCTTAATTATGAAATAGAAAAAGTATTTTTCTAACTACTAATGCAGAAATAAATATGTTATACATAATTCATAACAATAGAATATAAATTAGTATGAAGCAAAAAAATATATTTACAAATGCAGGAAACACATGATGATAATATAATAGAATATGCTTTGAAGAAGTACTCTGGCTGAAGTTTTACTATAATGAAACTGATGTGTATCTATTTAAACTGATGTGTTAGAATAAGAATCTTTTTCCTCGAAAATATATTAAATTTTTAATATATGATAAATTGCAGGTTACATTATGTTTGAAAAACTTTCCTATTCATATACCTATAGTCCTATACTGACAATGAATATATATTATATGTATATTGCAGTCGCTATATATATATTCTATATTCAATCTTCGAGAAACATCAACTTGTTATCAACTAGAGATTAATGCATTAATAAATCATTGACCGTGCTAATAAAGAATACTATGATTACTAAGTATTGCTCTGATAAGATTAATCGCATTTATCAACAATAAAATTTGTATATATATGTGATTGACATAAACATTACCTCTATGTATAAATTCCACTATAACAATAATTCAAGAATATAATTATGAGCATGCGACTTTATATATTCAACAGCCTTCTTTACATTAAAATTTGTAAATTAATAAAACAGGAAATACAACTTCTAAAACATATTTTAATTTATTTAATTTGAAATATTGCTGGAATATCCGGTACTGTTCGGGTAGTTAAGACTGATCGAGCTCGAGCCTTTGTGAATAAAAATGCTCTAACCTGATGTCATTGTATTAGATGCTTCTTGCTTTTGAAAAGACAAGATAAATTATTATCAATTGCCAATTTATTTGAAATAATATAAGAAGAACAGAATAGTACAAGGGGGCGATTATAATTTTTCTACTATAAAATAGAGCTAAATATTTTTTAAAAATTATTTTCGAAATTTGAAAAAATTAATAATTTTTAGCTCTTTTTTGTAGAAAAAAAAATTATAATCGCCCCATTTGTGCAACTCCATATTATTTTAAACAAATCTATTTTTGCTCAGGGGCCGTCCATAAAGCATGTGATACATATTTTCGGAAATTTAACACCCCGCTGCCCCTCGTGATGCTTTTTCCATGCATTAAAATTTTTTTAAATATAATTATAAATAAATTATAATTATAATTATATTATAATTATATATAAATTAATTATAAATAATTAAATATAATTATATATTTGACTCGAATTGACGATGATAGAGTTATTCCGGAACTGTTAAGTACAAAACTCGAATGGAATTTTATGATTTTCTCACACCAAAATGTTCCGGAATCTTTCCATTATCTATATATATAGGTCCCTAATAATTCCCGATTGTTTCTTACATGGAGAAAAAAATTAGCAGCCAAAGCTAAGACTTAGCTACCTTAGCTAACTTTAATTGCTATTATATGGATTATGGATAGCTAATTTTTTAGCTAAATTAATTACCTTTCACAGATAATTTTGTTTGCTGAAACAGCTAAATATTAGCTATCCATATAGTAGCTAACTCATTTTTCTCAGTGATATATCGTCGTTTTTGGAACAAATTCAAGAGTTTACCTGGAATTAATTTTTTTCAGTGTACATATACACATACGTATATGTATTTTTATACATATTTATATCAAAACTAGTGTCATTGTTATATGTGATTGTCCATGAGAAAACGTGCCTTAGCTCCAAAAAATAAATTTTGATTTTTAATTTCAACCGACAGATTTTCACTTGCTCTTTCATTTCCAAAAAAGAAAAATTGTTGTTTTAAAGAACTTTATGTGATATTAAGCAAGGAGCGTAGGTCTATTGCATTGGTTTCAATGCATTGATGCAACTTTAATCGCTCATCCTGTAAAATTGACGTTTGGGAGCTAAGGCACGTTTTCTCATGGACAGTCACATATATAAAATCATTATAGAGTTAGATCAAAATATCTAATAGAAACCAGACAGTAAAATAAAATAAAAAATTAAGTTGCAATTATTAATTGAAAAATAAAATATTTTTTCTCTTATTCAATATGGCACTGTTAATAACTGTTTTCCTCTAATATAATTACTGAATGTTAATTTTTTTCAGGCATCAAAATTCCACAGCGATGGGTCTTTGCAGTTATGGGTTTTCTTGCTCTATTTATTGCCTATGCAATGAGAGTATGTTTATCGATTGCTATAACGGAAATGGTATTACCTCATAAGGAAGATAATAATACAAAAAACGAAGAAGGCAGGTGTGATGCTTACAATGATGACTACCCTAAGGGGAGTGGTGGAACATATGACTGGAGTGAAGAAACACAGGCAAGCAATAATAATAATAATAATAATATATTATTCACTTAATACATTATAATTATAATCATTATTTTCTCAGATGTTTTTCTTGTTTATTGAATCTTTGAATCATTTTAAAGAAAAATTTCAATAAAAGTAAATTAATTTCTTGAAAAGATTTGATGTACCTATATTTAATGAAAATCAAAATCTGTGTATAATATAGATTAAACATAGATATAATATAGATTAAATAAAATATTATTTAGGTATTTTTTGTGTGATATATTTTGAAGATTTTGTTAAATAGCGTTTGATATGAATCTAAAATATCTAAAATAAAACTGAAGATTCGAAATCGTCACTTCAAAACTTATATATCTATACTAACTCTGATAAAATTTTATAATGTATATGTGCATGTTTAATCGTCATTCAGTAACTTTTTAATTGAATTGATCAGTAAATCAAGATAAATCGTATCTGACGAATTATCATCAACGGCAATGAAAGATAATAGAAAAACATAAATTCCATGTAAAAAATTTTGATCAATATAAAGCTTGACACATTTTATGGTAGAGTGAATATTCAACAACAAAAAACCAACCAAATATTTCTTAGTCATATGAATACTACCGATGTCTATACTGTGATACATTTGAGTTAATAATATAGTTTATTTTTATATGTTTATTTAGCCGTATGTAAAAACTTTTTAAAAATATTTTCGTCGCATATTTTTTTGCGATAATTAACCAATTTTATTTGATATTTTAAAATTGATCAAATTGACACAAGATTAACACAAAAATTTACTTGCTTTCAGAGGAAGCACAACCTTTATTTTATACCCTAAATCTGAATAAACAGTGCTAAATATAGGAACACCTCAAGCCCGAATGGGTAAAAACTCTAAATTTCGAGTGGGTCATGCTAATACTCACTCGACCCGTACACTGAAAAATTTTTTTGTGAAAAATCCAACTAAAAAAATCCAACTGAAAACCAATTAATTAAACTACTTTTGTAGTAAAGTGAGACATTTTAACTTACTAAAATGAAGTACTTTTTCTTAGTTGTGAAAATATCATTAAAACAATTGTAGAAAGTAGTAGAATTAACTACAATGCAACAGTTAATTGGTGAAAGTAGTAAAATCAATGACAAAGAATAGTTCCGTTAACGGTATTCTTAGTTCACTTAACAAAGATTTCATATTTGGGTGATTCTCCCGAAATATTACTTTTGTATGTCCTCAAGATTTTCTCAATAATAATAATAATTTATGCCAATTTCTCTCTATACGTCAATAGGTTACCACTTTTTCTAAAAATCCTGCAAAAGAATTTAATTATTTTATAACTTTAAAGTACTTTTTTTTATAATTTTAACTACTAAAAGTGAGCCTTTTAACCTGTCCTATGTCAATTTTTCATTCTTTCAAAACGTAAAACAACTATTTAATATTTGAAAAACAATACTTTACAGATATTTTCTAGAAGCTAAGGGATTGTATAATATTTGTACAAAGTATAAATAAAATAGATCTTATAGATTTTCCATAAATGGAAAATGAATTTTGTCCTCTGGTTTTGCATCATTCCTCTGGCTTGTTGTATATTATTGAATATTTTTTATATTAGTTGAGTTATTTATTTGTTTTCATACTTATTAAATACATTGACATCCCTAATAATAATTTGTCTAGTGGGTTTTGTAAAAAAATCATTATTTAAAGTTAAAAATATATAAATTGAAGCTTTTACAGCGATTCACAACCTGAAGCGTCATTCCTCTGGCTCAAATTAAAAATAGAATGACAGTAGATAAAATATTTTTGCAATTTTTCTACAATAAAGTTAACTTATACAAACATGCTAAACTATTTTAAGTTTAAGAAAAATTGCTTAATTCTAAATAAAATGTAAAAAATGTTGAAATCATCATTCCTCTGGCTCGTCATTCCTCTGGCTCATATTAAAAATTAATATGAATATCAATTGTTTTTGAACTGTCAACGAAAAATAAACCTTCAAATCTTGACAAATAATTATTGGTGGTCAAAAGATTTCATATTTTGGTAAGTTTTTTAAAATCTACAATTTTTTTGAATTATAATTAATAATAAATTAATAATATTAAATAGCTTTCTGACTAGTAAAAAATATTGTTTAAAATAAATTCAAATGACATGAAGTTGTTGTTTACTTTAAAAAAAAACACCTGCTCTACATTTTAACCTTTAGATTTATCTATAAATTTTAATATTAAAAATCTTTTTTAAATGCTACAAATTAGCATGATCAAGTTATGAAGGTGTTAAATCTTTAGTTGCTTAACATGTTTATAAATTTTAGAGGTCCTAAAATGTATTTAATAAATTTTCATTTCCGATGCACAAAAAGGAATATTTCTGGAGAATCACCCATTTAACGTAATTTCAAAAAAAAAAATAATTTCAAAAAAATTAACTGAAAAGTAGTCAAATCTAAGAATCTTTTTCAGTGTACCTCCTGTCGGCCCTGTGAATAAGTGAATATTAACTTCTTATTTAATGTCAAGTCTTCTATTTATTTCACTTACAAATAAGTGAAAAATTTACTTATTGTAAGTGCATTTGCACTTATTAAGAGAAGTGGAAGACTTTTGACTTATTCAGATTTATAGAGCACCTATATTTTGTTAAAAAAACTTATATCTGTCTTAGCGAGTATTTAGCTGTGGTAACTATAAAAATTTTCAGCTAAGGGGTCATCTATAAAGAACGTTCCACTTTTAGGAGAGTGGATCGGGGGGGGGGGGGGGGGATTTAAATTTCAAAGTTCTTATTTTTATGTTCTTATATTCTTTTTTGTCTATGAGTCTTTAGTTTTAAAAGTCAGCAATAGAAACGTTTTTTTAATATTAATATTATATAATATACCTATCTACATATTTTAAAAAATAATTTGAATATTACTATCACATCTATTTTTATTAATTACTATTAATGATGAATATATACGATAAACAAAAACGATTAACTTTTTAATATATAAAATTAACAAATTTTGATTTTCGAGGGTGAGGGGGGGGGGGGTATATAAAGCACTTTTGAACGGTTCATTTAGGAGGGGGGTCAAAACCCAAAAAAAATTGGTGAAACGTTATTTATGGATGATCCCTAAGTCGCTTTTTCCGTGCCGGAAGTTAACAAGGATAACTAAAAAGGGGTGGTCGTTTATGCATTTTACAATCAGGAAAGTTAACCGTAATTAGTTCGTCAATTAGCACTGTTAACTTCCTGTTAATTTCGGTGCTGTTTGAGCTTTCTTTTTGGACAAATCTTATGAAAAAAATACTTAATTAATTATAGTGTTGACTCGATACGAGACGGAGATAAGTTTGTTTGTCTCGCCATAATTGTCGATTTGACAATAACTAAAAAAATTATCGTACTGAGTCGTAGTTCTCTAGTCTCGCCTTTCACCAGTGCCTCTCCTTAAAAAAAAAAGAAATAATAAATTTATGAGAATAATTTTATAATAATTCTGTTTTCCAGGGCATTATTCTATCTTCATTTTACTGGGGTTATGTGGTGACACACCTTCCAGGAGGCATGCTAGCTGAGAATTTTGGAGGAAAATATTCTCTAGGACTGGGCATTCTTTCTACAGCAATTTTTACGTTATTGACGCCAATCGCTGTAGAATGGAAAGGTTCAACAGCTTTAATAGTTTTGCGAATTTTAATGGGTCTTGGAGAAGGTACAACCTTTCCTGCTCTAAATGCAATGCTTGCTCAATGGACTCCGCCTGAGGAGCGTTCAAAGATTGGCTCTTTGGTCTTCGCTGGGGCACAACTCGGAACTGTTTTTGCTACTACCTTATCAGGATTGATTCTTCACTTTTCTACTATGGGTTGGCCTGCTGTTTTCTACGTGTTTGGCGCGATAGGAGTCCTCTGGTTTCTAGTTTGGGTTCTCATTTGTTTCAATAATCCCAGCGAACATCCTTTTATTAGTGAAAGTGAACTGAAATATCTTCAGGATCGTCTAAGTGCTCACACCCATAAAAAACCACCTCCAGTGCCGTGGAAACATCTTCTTACTAGTGTACCAGTTTGGGCTTTGATCGCAGCGCAAATTGGACATGATTGGGGCTTTTTTACAATGGTGACGGACCTTCCGAAATATATGAGTGATGTCATGAGATATCCCATAAAAAGCAATGGATATGTCTCCTCTGCGCCTTATTTATGCATGTGGTTTTGCAGTATCATTACTTCCTGGTTGGCTGATTGGATGATCACTTCTGATATGATGTCAAGAACTAATGTTCGTAAATTGGGAACTACGATTGCATCTATAGGTCCGGGACTTTTCATTATCGCAGCTTCTTATTCAGGATGTGATCGGACAAGTGTTGTTATTTTATTTACTGTTGGTATGACTCTAATGGGAACCTTCTATCCTGGTATGAAAGTCAATGCTCTTGACCTAAGTCCGAATTATTCTGGAACATTAATGGCTCTCGTTAATGGAATTGGCGCTTTTACAGGAATTCTTACGCCACTTATTGTTGGAGCTCTCACGCCTCATAAATCTTTAACTGAATGGCGTACCGTTTTCTGGATTGTTCTTGTTGTTTTTATTGTTACAAACATTGTTTTTATTATCTATGCCAGTGGCGAAGTTCAAGACTGGAATGATCCTGAGTTTTTAAGAAAGGAAAAGGAAGAGAAGAGGAACAAGGCGGATGGTGAATCAGTTAATGGGAAATTTGAACTTAGAGGAGGGAAACTTTAGGAGTAAAATATTTTTAACATTAATAGATCTAAAATTTACGAATTAAATTTATAAAGATTCAAAGTTTTTAAATCTTTAAGTATTACAAATGACAAAGTTCCTTTTTGGTTACTGAATTATTTGATCATTCTCAGAAAACTTATGAATCTAAAAAGTGGTTTCAACCAAATAAACCTCTGCCAAAGAGATTTCTTATTATAAATTGTTAAAAGAGTCGTTGTAAACGACAGAGCAAAATTTACTTACAATATATTATTGTATAGTGATAATGTATCATAATTATATTCTTTTATTAAAAAAGAGCAAAAAAAGAACAAACAGAGAAGCAATCGAAATACGAATATGAAATTAATGAGAAGAATAAATGTTGAATGATAATTTATCTAATATTTATTCTTTATGATGCAATGTACAAATTAAGTAAAGGTTTTTGATAATTTTCAATTTCAAATAGGTTGTTACTTACTTGATTTCCCTTTTATGGGATTAGTTAATTAATATTATTTTCATTTTATTGTTATTCTAAAATTAACAAAGAATGTAAATTTCAATACTTGGTTATTTTTATAAAAACATTTAGAAATAATGTTGTAATGCTATTACATGTATATATGAGGCTGACATTGAGTTAAGTTCTACATTGTGCGATTAAATAGTTTCAGTAAGAAAAAGTTGTATTTAAAAAAATCTAGAAAAAACTCCGTTATAGCATTATGTAGTAAGGCCTGTTTTATTCTGTGATCAAAGTTCCTATTGTAAATAGTGTATTTTATAGAAACATTTATTTAGAAAAAATATTAAAATATATTTCAAAATACGTCTGGATGTGTAAATATATCTATTTTTAAGGAAAATGTAAAAAATATATTTGTTTTCGTCCGATAAACAAAAATTAACAGCACTTAATCTTATTCTTGCAATGTTGCCACAATATTACACAGTACTATTGTAACAACAATGCCTTGCAATATTAGTAATATTATTCCAATAATAATCAAAAGCAGATCCAACAGCAAAGTTGGAGGATTTTTTTAAAGAAAAAACTCATTGTTTTCGTACAAATTTGAAAATTCTTTAATAATCACAAATTAATTTTAAGATTGTTTGCTATATAAACTTTCAATTTTTTTCTTTAATTTTTTATTAATTTCTTCAATTTTCAATTCTTTTCTTCAATTTCAATTATTTTTGTTGATTTTCAATCCAGTTGTTCAATTTGCAATTATTTCCAACTTCCTATCAATTTTTTAATTTTTCAATCTATTTCAATTCAGTGAAATATATAAATTCTAAGTGATAAATTAAATTTATTTATTTAATAGTTCTATATAAGTGTGGGTTTTGAGAATAAAAAAATATATATATATATTTCTCTCTTTACGTCTAAAACCATAAATGTTTATCCCTCCGCCTGACACCCAGGTTCAGCCAGACCCTTTACGTTTTTAATAGTTAATTAAACATTAGGGTGGTTCAAAAAATGGACATTTTTAGTTTTTTTTCCGGAACAAAAAAGATCGACTAAAAATGAAAAAAAATACCCATATTTTTTTATTTTTTGATCCGACAATATTAAGGGGCGCCACACGCACTCCCTATTTTCCAATTAAAAATGTATGGGAAAAATGAATTTTTTTAAAAAATTTCAAAACAATAATGAAAATATTATTCAAAAAGGCTCAGAAGTTTATAAGCTCTTACAAAATGTTCAAACTTGAAGATACCGTCGATTATTATTATATTTTACAAAGACACCCCTTTTTGGGGCCCCTAATTAAACCATCCCCAAACGTAAATTTAGCATTTGAGCTTAAATAGGTCTGAAATATTACTTTTTTACTTCGTTTTTTACAGGCTTTATTAAATTATTAAATTACAGCACTCAATTGATTGTTAATTAATTTTTAATTGTTTAAACAAATTAATTTGTTAAAAATTTTTATTTACTCTGTTTCAATAAAATATATTAATAGCCAACTGTATATTTAATAACTGAAGAGATCGAAGAAAATTATTGACATACTCCTCATTTGTTTAAACAATTAAAATTGCTTAAAATCAATTTTTTATTAAATTTACATAGAAACTTGTAATTTTTTGCATAATTTATTAAAGAATTATAAGTGCTTTATTCATCTTCAACTGGAAACAAAATTTCAATTGTTCAAAATTTTTTTCTTTGTTTAAATAATTTTTATTTGTTTAAACAAATAATTTTTACATTTTTTTTCCTTTCCATAAAATATTTTATTACCTTTTGATCTTTTTAGTAACTAAGAAGATACAAAGATTTAGGCATTGATTGTTTTTTGTTTAAAGAATTAAAATTGTTTTAAATCAGCTTCTCATAAAATCTCTCAATAGCCGTGTATTTTTTTAAAATAAATTATTGAAGAAATGTAACTGGTTTATTTATCATCAATTTTCAAGATATTTTCAATTGCTTAATTCTTATTTGTCGTAACAATATTCCTTTCTAGTTTTTAAAAGTAAGGAAGTTTTTTTTTAATAGTACATAATCTGCCTATAAAAAGTTTGTGGACTTATTATTCACTTGTTTACATAATTTTTCTACCTCATAGTGGAAGCTTTGTGATCGTTAAGATTTTCGATTTTTTAAAAATAGTCTAAATCGACTAATTTTCATCTAAAAAGCATACAACGTTAATTTAAATTTTATAAGTTTTGTTTTAAAAAAATAACGTATTTACAATTGTACGTATGTACAAATTTTTTTATAATTTTAATAAATTACATAAGTAAGATGAATTAATCAATCACTCCAAGTCAATAAATATTTATTGACTTGGAGTGATTGATTAATTCATCCTATACTTATGAAAATTTTCTCCCAGTGATAAATTCAAATTATCAATATTTAATAAATTACATTGTTCTGAACTTTACATTACTTCTCTGACAATCAATCACATACATAAATATGAAAAATATGTTACTTAAACAATGAAAAATTAATAAAAGTAATTAATGACAGGTAAGTATGAAATACAGTAGTTTTATATAAATAATAATTATGTAAATAAGTAAATAATAAGTCTACAAACTTTTTATAGGCGGAATTATATACTATTAAAAAAACTTGCTTACTTTTAAAAATTAAGCAATTGAAAATATCTTGCTAATTGATGATAAATAAACCAGTTACATTTCGTCAATAATTTATTAGGTAAAAAAAACACGGCTATTAAACAATTTTAATTCTTTAAACAAATAAACAATCAATCACTAAATCTTTGTATCTCTTTAGTTACTAAAAATATCGTAAGATAATAAAATATTTTATGGAAAACAAAAAATTTTTTAAATTATTTGTTTAACAAAATTAAAATTATTTAAACAAAGAAAAAAAATTTGAACAATTGAAAATTTGTTTCCAATTGGAGATGAATAAAGCAGTTGTAATTCTTTAATAAATTATGCAAAAAAATTACAAGTTTCTAGGTAAATTTAATGAAAAATTGATTTTAAACAATTTTATAGATACTGCAATGCCATTGCTTATAAAAAAATGCAATAATTTGACAAAAAAACCTATAAATTTCATGTTTTTGTTTAAAAAAACATCTATAATTTGTTTATTTAAAATTTTACAAGATTTCTCAATACGCCATTCGAAAGAGCGATTTTTGGACCATAAGATACGGATATAGCAAAATTTTTTTCATAAGGTTCAATTGATAAAATTTTTCGTGAAACTTCATGACAAAAAATTGTACATTTGGGCGTTAAAGGGTTAAGGGGGGAGGGGGTCAAAAAGTGACAAATTCAGGACTACGTAGTTTATGGGCGACCACTTGGTTATGAGGAACCTAGAATCAAACTGACGATATGTAAGAAATTTTCCAATGAAACGATAATTATGAAGGATATTAATATATTAAAAAACCATTATAAGGTTATTAAAAATCCATGCACTGGTAGACATTTATATAGAAATTGAAATGAATGTTAATAAGCTTTTGACATAATAAAAATTTCCCATCATAGATCTTAAAACTTAAATGAGTTTTATGTTTATTGAATGAGAGGGAAGTATATCTGTATATCTGAGTCTTCTTCTCTCTCTCATTTCAACGCGCAAAAACGCGACGCTTTGCGCGTCAATGGGATTTCACCCTAAGACATGAGCAGCGGAGGCTAGGTGGTCGCGTGTCATGCATCATAAACTTCAAAAAAAAATTTCTCAAAAATGAAAAATAACATGTTTGTCAAATTTAGTATATCGACTTAATAAATATTGAACAATATTCATGATTTTTTTCAGATCAATTGGTGCCCGATAACTGGTCAAAAAATTAAAATTAATTTTTTAAATAAATAAAATAAAAAATTAATTTTTTTTCTTAAAATTCAACTTTTCCTGATTAAGAAATCTTTAGACTACTTTTTTCTACGACTAAAATTAATAAAGTTGTGAACGATTGAAAAAGAAGTTGCATTAATTTTTTAATGCAATTAACACCGAAAATAATAAATATTTTTAATTAATAATAGAGAGAAAACGCTCTTTTTTTTTGCATGAATGGCTTTTCTTAAAAATAAATAAGTCAGTACATAGTATTTTTTAAGAAAAGCCGTTCAGGACAAAAATAGAGTGTTTTCTCTCTGTTAGAATATAAGAGTCTTGCAAGTTTTAAGGTTAAACCTTTTTAATTAAATTTTTAAATAATATTTTGTATCATTAAATACACCCCAAATGCCTATCCAAAAAACGTAATTTGATTAAAATCGCCGACATGAACAGTCGATCTCATATGAAATTGCTCATGTACATGCGCATCATCTACTATCGATTTGAGGGATGTGTGGCGGATGCTGAGTGTACCTTAAGTGTGAATCCGACTTGTTTGTTATTTCGAATTCCTCAAAATTGAATATTTCACTGGTGTAAACAAAGAACAGTATTTTTCACCTTTTGCAAACGTTTGTAAATAGTTGCATTTGTTAATTATCAACATGAATATAAGATTATTACTTATTCTTCCTGGATTTTTCAACGTTATTAATGGTACGAATTTTTGATGTTTTCTTTGTAATGTTCATAAAAATTGGAATCAATGTAACATTAATTAGAAATGTAATTATTTTTTTATATTTATTGCTATAAAATAAAGATTTGCTATAAAGCAAGTTCTAATGTGTGTAAACAAGGTCGTATAAATGGCGAGTGTGAATTATCACTGGAGTTAACCGACTCCTCAAAATATTTTGAAAGCTGAAGTGAAAAAATGTATTATGGCTATTTGAATGATTCTCAGCAGAACCAGCCCTCCAATAGTTTTTTTGTCTGCGACTTATAACGTCAAACTGTTGATCTTTTGCACAAATTAAAAAAAATTGTTTTATAATATTATTACTATTATTGCTAATAAAGTTTAGAAATTGATAAATAATATAATGATTTTTAGGTGGAAAATATGAAGTAAACCCCGATGCAAAAAGACTTTATGATGATTTATTATCAAATTACAATAGACTTATTCGTCCTGTTATTAATAACACTGAAACACTTACAGTTTGGTTAAGGCTTAAGTTATCTCAGTTAATTGAAATGGTAATTTAAAAACTTCTTTAACTTATGTTATTGATTTCCATGTATTTTTGCGTAGAATAATACAAGTCTTGAATTGATTTTACTAGTGATTACACAACCCCGAGGACATGCAAATAAGACGGTTTTAAAGAATTTTTTTTAACGCAACTGCTAAAGATGAATCTTGCTGATTGTTAATATGTAGTATTTAGTACATATAATTAGCTTCATAAATTATAAAAATACGTTTAAGAAATATTAAAAATTGAGATTTTAGATGAACTTCCTGTACCTGGAAGCAGTTTTTTCATAGTAGACTTGATATAGACACTTCATTTTTTTTATCTGGAGCGAATAAACGAATGAAAACGATAAAAAGTTCCATCTTTAATAATTTCGTCAAAAGAAAGTATTCTTTATAACTGTTTATTTTTTATTTCTTCGAAGTAGCTTAACCTCTGAATTAATTATTATTCAGTATCTTTAGTGCATTGAATAATTTGTATTTGCTTCTATTTCTATTTCAGAATTTAAAAAATCAAGTTATGACGACGAATGTATGGGTAGAACAGGTGAGAAATGTATTTTTTTGAATATTTAAATAGTTAATTATATGAAATTTTTATAATGTAAATTACCCTGTCATATGAAATTCTTCGAAGTGACATTCGTGATATGAAGCAATTGCCCAAAAGGGCATGATACTGTATTTTTACTGTATTTTTATGCTAACTTTTTGTCTAACAGAAATGGTTTGATTACAAATTGAGTTGGGAACCATTAGAATATGGTGGAGTTGAGATGCTATATGTACCATCGGAAAATATTTGGCTTCCAGATATCGTATTATACAATAAGTGAGTTACAATATTCTTTATATTGTATTGTTTAAATAAAAAGACGCATTCTTGCATTTTTATAAAATTTTGAGTTAATTTATTAAATATTATTATACTTTCTTTTTCAACAAAAGTGCAGATGGAAATTATGAAGTTACGCTTATGACAAAAGCTACTTTAAAATATACGGGAGAAGTATCCTGGAGACCGCCTGCAATTTATAAGTCTTCCTGTGAAATCAATGTTGAATATTTTCCCTTTGATGAACAATCTTGTGTTATGAAATTTGGTTCTTGGACTTACAATGGGGCTCAGGTGAATTATTTCTTTCCATATATGTATGATAAAATTCACATCTTTATATATACACTTTACACATTTACATATATTCTTTTCTATGAATCATGATTTTAATATCCTGATGTAAAATAGGTGGATCTAAAACATATGGAACAAGTGTCTGGAAGTAACTTGGTAGCAATAGGAATTGATTTAAGTGATTTTTACTTATCTGTGGAATGGGATATTTTGGAAGTACCAGCTTCACGAAATGAAGAATATTACCCTTGTTGTTCAGAGCCTTATTCAGGTATACATATTATGATAATTATGATATGCACAAATTTTTTTTAAAGATGTTCAATTTTCTTAGTCACATATCCGAGTCTCCAAACAGACTATTGTAATAATTAATAATAAATTTTCCTCAGTGTATAAATAATAATAAATATTTCTGTACAGATATCACATTCAATATTACGATGAGAAGAAAAACATTGTTTTATACTGTTAATTTGATAATACCATGTGTTGGAATTACGTTCTTGACAGTTTTAGTATTTTATTTACCCAGTGATTCTGGTGAAAAGGTAAACTTAGCTTTTTGATTCATTATTAACACTTTTTTATGTGCGTTTAACTCTGCAAATTGTAATTTACGATTTTTCTTATTTTTAACTGTTGTTGACAGGTATCACTGTGCTCTTCAATTCTCTTATCACTGACTGTGTTCTTTTTGTTACTGGCAGAAATTATTCCACCTACTTCTTTAGCAATTCCATTATTGGGAAAATATTTATTATTTACAATGATTCTCGTTACTTTGTCCATTTGGATAACTGTATGTGTTCTTAACGTTCATTTTCGGTAAGTTATATCACAAAATTAATTTCTAACTATTAAACTATTTTGAAAAAATTTGTATAAATAAAGATCCCCATCAACTCACAAAATGTCACCATGGGTCAAAGAAGTATTTCTTAATTGGATGCCTCGAGTATTAATGATGCGACGTACGCCATACTCTACTCCAGATTATGATGATAATTATCTAGACAGTGGGTGTACAAACGAAGTTGACTTTAGGTACGCACACGTATATATTTTCCTTTCAATTTCTTTATAATTTTAATAAAAAGATAATACAAAATTTATTAAATATAAAATCTTTTTTTGTAAATAAACAAAATTTCTTATTTTCAACACAGTTTTCGAGATAGTATAAGTGATTATCCTCTTGACTTAAAAGAAAGTCCAGATGGATTCGAAAGTGTTACCTCAACGTATAAACCCATAAGAGGAGACGATGGACGACACATTCCTCATGCATCTGGTAAGTTATAAATCGCTTTTATCTGAGATGTAACTTAAAAGTATTGGAGAAATAGTTCATAATTAATAATTCTTTTTTATATTCCAAACACATACAAAAATTTTTGTTTTTATTAGTAATCTTGTTTCTATCTTGTCTCAAAGATCCCAAAACTTATTTTATTTTCTCAGTTAGAGGTATTAGTTTGCAGTATTTTGTGCAGTTAGATTTAAAAACTTATTATTTCGACACGACGTCTGCTATACATATATATGTATTGAGAGTTGAACGCAAAATCATAAGTTTCTGAATCGTACTACACAAAATACTGCGAGCTAATACCTCTACTTGAAAAAATAAAATTTTTTAGTATGCTTAGAATATGTCAAACACAAATAAAACACCAAATGTTTGTATAAATCTTTGAAATTAAAACAAAATTAATTTTAAAATATGTTAATTGTGATTATAGTGACGGACAGTGAAAATACAATACCAAGACATTTGTCAGCGGATGTAATAGCAGCTCTAAAAGGAGTTCGCTTTATTGCTCAACATATTAAAGATGCTGATAAAGATAATGAGGTAAATAAACTTGTCTAATTTATTCTTTGTCTTTGCTAATATTTGTTAACTAAATCCCTTTCTAACTGATTGAAGAGACCTAACACGAATATAAAAAATTAATAAGCTCCTATTTAAGAGGTTTTCTGACTTCGCCAGGACACTGCCATCTAAAATTTAAAAAGTCTAAGATTTTGGCATCCTCATAGTCAGGAAGCTTTGGGACCGTTAATATGTTCGATTTTCCAAAAATAGGTTTTTTCGATTCTTTTACATCTAAAAAACATAAATTTTTATTCATAAGCAAACGTCTAGATGTGTGTGTGTGTGTGTGTTGTAGTTTTTGAGCACGTAGGATATCTTAAGAACGTTTCAGCCACAAATTATTTTCATGTTAAAAATGCATCTTAATAAATAAAAAATCCATATTCCTTGTCTAAAAACGAATCGAAAGACCTATATAAATTATTTCAAATCAAATTTACAGTCCACATTTTAAAATCGATTAAATCAATTTTTTATATATGTTCCTTATAAAAGAATATTAGATACTTATTTTATTATTTTTATATAAGTGGCCAAATTTTCGAGTTATAAAATTTCAAAATTCTAGTTTTTTAAACCTATTTTTAATCACATATATAACTTTGCACTGAGAAAATAAGATGACTACTAAATATAACAATTTTTTAATTCTGTAGCCGAGGTTGTTGATATAGCACCTGCAAACAATTTGGTTGATTTTAGACGAATAATTCTTTGAAATGGACACTGTTAACCATGAAGCTCGATTGTGATCGCCGGTATCTTGTTTGTTTTGTTCCGAGTCCCTTAACCTAGATATTTAGTGTGAACCTATTGAATTTAGTAAATTTTTTCCAATACATAAAAGTTAGGTTTTTCTTCAACTTTTAAATAGTGTTTACAAAAAAAAAAGATAATATTTTTTAAGGGCATGTGATGGAGATGACGTCACTGGTATAGGCAAAATTTGTCCGAAAACTTTCTCTTAAAATAATAAATATTTTGACACCAAACTTTGTGGAATTACTTAAAATATCAATAAGAAAGTCTCTCTGACCCAAACATCTTCAAATTTTGCATTAAAGTTAATTTTTTAAAAAATTAAGAGAAAGTTTACGGGCAAATTTTGCTTATACTAGTGAAAAAAAAACAATGGTTTTAAGCTTAAACGGGCACAGTACAAAACGTGGTGATAACAGGCAGAGTTTAAAAATTAATTTAAACCCATAATTCTCACTATGCCATCCCGAATCTTTTTGTAAAATATTCTTGATATTTTGAGGTATGTATAAAGAAAAAAAATTTGTTAGTCGGGTCTAAATTTAAGAAAAAAATGAATTTTTAAAAAAAAAATTTTTTTAATTTTAAACAATATTATGATAAGTAATTTTTACAAGGCCTTTTGCGGTATTTTATTAAAAATTAAATTTTTTACTATATGTTTCGACTTTTTTTATATGCGATGTCAAAATCTTATAATAAAAAATATTATCTTTTTTTGTAAACATTATTTAAAAGTTGATGAAAATCCTAACTTTTTATGTAGTAGCAAACATTTTCTTAATCCAATAGGTTCAGAGTTATATGTGATTAAAAATAAGTCTACTTTTAAAAACCTAGAATTTTGAAAATTTACAAGTCGAAACTTTGGCCACTAAACTATATATAAATAAAAAATACGTAGGGGAGAGGGCCCCAAGTTGGACACCCTATCGATTTATTGCTGTAGAATCCAAACTGAATAAAATATATTAAAATGTTTTATACCAGATGAAAGTACAATTTATAAGATAACTTATCGCCACAGAGATAAAATTTTATTTTGAACATAAACATTTTTTCTAATTATTGTAATATTATGAATTTATTTCCATAATATTATGAATTTATCACTCAGTTAATAATTATTGAAAAGATATTATCGATTTCACTGAGTCAAATAAAACGAAAAAATCTTCACTTTTTTAACGTTTCAACAGCTATGCTGCCCTCATCAGAAACGTAAAAAATTAACAATAAATAAATTAAATATAAAGACGATGACAAATTTTTGACAACAAGTGTCTCGCCCGTTTACTAAAATTAAACTGATTCTGAATTTTTTCTAATTGTTAAAATTTTCGGTCTAAAAAAAAATGTCCCCAAGATGGACACCTTCTTAAAAGTCTCTGAAAATGGTGTAAATAAAAAATTAACATCGTGTAACAATTCTTGAACTAAGTTTTAATCATTTTACGGAATTTATCAAGAAATAAAATTTCTAAAAACTTCAATTTAATAGCTTAACAGTAAAAAGTAATAAAATATCGAAAAATATCAATATAATAAATTCTCTAACTATAAAATCACATTTTATGGTGGAAAATAAATTTTTTTTAATAATTGGCTCAAAAAATTATTGAAAAAAGTATAAAATCGAAAATATGCAAAAAAATACATTGAGATTTTAGGCCTGTCCATCTTAGGGTACATGACACCATTTTTTAATCCCCAGTAAATATATATGTGTCACTCCAGGGTGAAAGGGACCTTAGCTGCAAGAAATGAATTTTGCGGGACGGGCGTTTGAAGTTGAGCCTGACTAAGTTATTGTTATGTTGTGCCTATGTTTCATCGCCAATTACACGAAAACAAATAGACATAAAAAAAATTTATTTTTTGTATGTGAAAGACTAACTCAAATTCTATTGATTGATAATAAAGATTTAAAATTGAATGTTTTGAATTTTTCAGGACAGGCGTTTAAAGACGAGCCTGCCTTTGTTGTTGTTATGTTATGCCTATGTTTCATCGCTAATAACACAAAAACTAATAGACATAAACAAGTTTTGATTTCTGTATGTGAAAGAGCAACTCAAATTTTATCGATTCATAATAAAAAATCAAAATCCAATGTTTTGCAGCTAAGGTCCCTTTCACACTGGAGGGTCACATATATATGAATACTGAATTAGTAAAATTATTTTAGAATATTATTATACGATAAATAAAGAATATTATAATGTTTAGTACTCATTCTAAATCATAAATTTAAATAACTTTACCAACTTGAGAAAAAACTGTTACAAAACTTTTTTAGACACAAAATTACGTGGTATGTGTAGAAGAAAAACCGACTGGTTTGTTTTCCTCAAATGTGCATCAAAATGTTCGTCTATACAAACAACAAAAATGACAGAAAGCATAAGGCGCTGTCACCTTAAACAAAAATTTTATACGAAATGTCCATCTTGGGACCCACTCCCCTATCTAATAATTTTTTATAAGGAACAAATAAAAAAATAGATTTATTCGATTTTAATATGTGGACAGTAAATTTGATATGGAATCGCCCATATATATAATTCACCAAAAATTCATATACAATAATAATTCATGATTTTTTAGTTTTTTTGTCATTTAAAATTCTTTCTCCTTTTATAACTTTTTAAATTTTTATTTTTTCATGAAATTGAAATTTATTCCATCTTTTCCTTTCTTTACAATCTTTTGTTTGCGTGGAAGCAAAGTGTTAATGAAATGAACAAAAATTTCACCTAGTTTTCTTTCGAATAATTAAGGAGTGAACTTAATAACGAACAAATTGTTTTTAGGTAATAGAAGACTGGAAATTTGTAGCAATGGTGCTTGATAGATTTTTTCTGTGGATATTTACTTTGGCATGTATTGGTGGAACTTTGGGAATAATATTTCAAGCTCCAAGCTTGTATGACACACGTGATCCGGTTGATCAGAAACTTTCATCGATTCCACTGCGACATTATATGCTTCCACCTACTGTTATTCCGCCCCAAACAATTGACGAAGAAGTGTAAAGCACAAAAACAAAACGTTTATACGTAACAAAGAGAAAACTGCAAATGCATTTTTTAAATTAAAAGAGGAGTCTTAGATTTTTAAAACTAAAACTCATTAAAATATTTATAAATATTTTATCTGTGTTTAACAACTGTTTTATGAATTTGAACTTTGAAAATTTAAATTTTTTATTTACTTATAAAATGTTGAATGTTGATACACTCTTTTATGTAATAATGTCGTTTTTATAAGATTAAATAACAAATTCTTTATTCAATACCAAAAATAATTTCTTTACTCAATAATTTAATTATTTATTATGAGTTTCTCTTTCTAACTTGAATCTACTCACAGGTTTCTTTTTATTTACTGGCTCTAAACTTCCAGACATCTCGAATTCCTGCTTCTTTTCCTGAACTGTTTGTGCTACCTATAAATCAAAAATATAAATTACCAAACAAAAAATATTATTAAGACAAAAGTTAACAATTTAATTAACAAATATTAATACTTTAAACTTGATATTAAAAAGATAATACAAACACTTTCTCTAAGAGAAAGCAATATTTACAGCTGGTGGATTCAACTTTGACCTTAGTTTCAACGCTCTAATTTTTGTGCCCGATTGGGATTTGGCTATACTTTTGCGAACTTATTACTTTAACCGTGATTAACAACTCCACCAAATACATTTTCAAAATTTCAAGAAATATGCCATCTTGAAAATATTTAGCTTTTTTTAAGTTATTATGTAACTTTAGTTCTATTTAACCAATTTTAGATTTAAAAAAATATATAATAATAATAATAATAATAATAATAATAATTGTAGGTTTTAAATAGCTTTTCGACTGAAATTAATTTTTTTGAAAAGAACATTATATTTAACTTTTAAAAAAATTTTACCAAGTGCTGAGGTAAATGTGCTTTATATGTCCTGTAAGTTATACAAGTTTAAAAAAACCACAAAGTTTTAAAATGCCAAATTTTTGTTCATTTTGAATTTTTTTTTTTAATATTTGATGGTGTTGTTTATTATTACTAAATTAACAAATTCGTGAAAGTACAGCCAAATCCTGTTAGGTCACGATGAACTGAGGTGGAATTCACCAGGTATTAAAAATAAGAATCAAAATATTTTGTATGGAGAAACTTACTATATCTTCAAATGCAGATGCTTTTGTTATATCACTTTCAAAATATTTATCTGAAGATGACTCTTCAAATGTACAATTTCTTTCTTTAATATTCAAATCATCACGCGGTCGTTTTAAAATTGACTTGGGTTGAAAAACCATATTATATATGTCTCTAGGATTATTTATACACTTATTAACATTAGCAGATGATTGAGGAGTAATACCTGAATGATTAAAATTAATTTTTGAAATGGTTTTAGTATTTGTTTCGTTACTTTTAACATAAACTTCTTTCAAATCAGATGTACTTGCGTTACAATCATCTTTAAAGGACACGTTCTTGTTTTGAAATAATTGATTATTATGTTGAGTATTTGTTATATTATAATTGTTCGGTTTTTCTGAAGATAAACTTTCAATTCTATTTTTTCCATCAACATCCTCATCATCATCATCATCATCATCATCATCATCATCATCATCAACATCCTCATCATCATCATCATCATCATCATCATCATCGTCATCATCATCATCGTCATCATCATCATCGTCATCATCATCATCTAAATTATCTGAGTTTTCATTTTGTGATCTAAGAAACATTTTACACACTGTTAATCAAGTAATCTTGTTTAATGGTTTTCATAAAATATTTTTTTGACAATCAAAAAGTATATATGAGAAGAGATAAATTCAATCTTAAAAATTATTTCATTATTCTTTTTGTGGGTTTTTGTTAGACGATTAAAATTACATACGAGTCACGACTCTTCAAAATAAATGTAAAGAATCTTTATTAGTAATATATGTATAAAAAGACAAAAATGTAAATCTTTAGTTTCTATAATTTTATTTACTTATTTTATTAAATTTAATATTTTAGTTTAAAGTTACAATAATGCTCAATAGACTTATGTAGGGATTTTGAATTTTCGAGCAGTAAACATACAAAAGTTTCATTTTATCAACTATATGTGTACGTCCGCTTGAAAAGGGCCCACTTTGACACTATTGGATTTATCTATATCACCATATTTTTCATTAAATTTCGAACATTTTGAGAGGTCTTGGACCCTTTTAAGGTGATTCCAGAATACGAGTGTTTTGAACGTCGACGCGTTGATAGAACCAAATAGAACAATGAAAAATAATGGATCGACGCTTCGCTATCAACGCGTCGACGTTCAAAACACTCGTATTCTGGAATCACCTTAAGATGGGTTATGATAAACGAATGATTCGACGTGGGACATTACACAGTTTGTTTTTCAGCAATAAAAAAAAATTCGAAAATCTGAACCTTCTTTAGAAAAATGCGAATATCTCGAAAAATAAAATCGACAAAGTGGGCTCTTTTCATGCGTACTATATATATAGAAGTTATTTTTTAAATGAAATTTCCTTTTTTAATGTAACCAAATCGTAAACAGAACTAGAAAAGAATAGTGAAAAGGAAAGATACTGAAACGTACAAGTTGGTTGCAAAGACATTTTAATTATTATATATTAAATTATTATACCTGTAATATTCATCAGCTAATTCTTCTTCAAGTTCTAATTCATCTAACCTCCTAAATAATTCTTCCTCTGTACTAAGATAAGTTTGGTCTTTTTGTTCTTCTTTCGATTTACGCTCATGGTACTCCTTTTCTTTTTGTCTATGTTGAACTGAAACAAAGAGGACATGTTATCAGTGAAATCCAATTAATTAGACAATTACTTTTTTAATTTAAATGATTCAAAGGCAAATAGATGTATAAATAAAGCATACTTCTCCAATCTTCTACTTGTTGTTCACTCCAGTGTTCTTCAAACTTTTCTCCTATATTGTCTTCAAACGCTCCATAACTTGAAAGACAATTATAACGTGACTCAAGTAAATATTTTTCATTTTCAAAAAACTTTAGAATTTCTTGTGTACCTTATTAAGAAAAAATATGCATATCATTACTTAAAAATTCCGAAATGTACGAGTTTGATGTTCAATATAATAGTTTTAATTAATTGAATTGTGAAATTCGAAAAGAGCTTAACTCTAAAAACTCTTTAAAGTACATAGAATCCTTTTCAAAATTTACGATTCAATAATAATTACGTTTTATTCTCCGCTTAGTTAACTCAATGGCTTGTGTAGCAGTGTAATTAACAAAATATCCTTCCCCAAGGCAAACTAAAATTTCGTTTGTGTGCTTTAATTTGCCTTTGATTAGTGCCTGTTTACCAATAGGAATCATACAATTTATAGATAACTCTAATGGCAACATACGAAGACCTTCCAAAACTACCTCATACTGCTTTTGAAAATTAGTCCACTTTTTTATTTGTTCTTCTTTGGTTTGCATCAACTAGGTATAACAGATTAAATAAAATCCATTATCTTAATAAAAAATTTTGTCTTTTATTATATTTAAAATTTATTACTAATAATATGTGGGCATATGCTTTTTCAATCACAGCAGAAAAATTGTTCATTTTCTAAAATATATATTTATATACTAGCACTCAAAATATTTTCCTTATAACCAATAAATATTTAAAATCTGCGAAGTATGAGCCTTTAAAAAAGGATGGGGTAGATTTTTAAATTAATAACACAATTATAGCAACCCATGCATTTGTAATTATTTTTTTTTATTAATAGTGATGCCAATTATAGTTGAGAGATTCGTAAATCAAACTCCACTTATAGGTACTATCTACTCCAGATATAAAATACCATTCCTCCGATTTAATAATACAAGATTTTGATTATTAATTTCTTCATTAATTTTAATAATTTTTAGATGAATATTTATTGATTTATTATGTGGAATATTTTTTCATGAAGGATCAGGAACAGGTTGAACAAATCTAGTCATGTTTTTTCCTTTGTTATGAAGAAATTTTATCAATTTTTGGATCGATTAATTGTACTACAACTATTTAATATATACGTCCTATGTCAATAAATATCATATACCTCTATGATAAATATAGACAAAAATTCTCTTTTTAAAACGAGTTCATTATCACAAACAGCGCTGTCGTAAAATTATTTGATTTAAAAAAAAATTGAAATATTAATACATATTGTTAATAATTCTTTTGTTTAGGGTTAATTGTTTTGAATGATTTGAATAGCTATTAATAATTTAAAGAGACAAAATTTTAGAAGATAAACAATTTTTTTTTAGTAACATGAAACGGGATGTTCACATAATTTCTATGTAGATTAAAAGAATGAAAACAGTACCTCAAACAGTGTTTGTAGATGAAAATTCTGCTGATCAAGAAAAAGTTGTGAATGTTCCATTGTCAATTTTGACAACTGTACATACACTCAAAAAAACAAATAGAGCCCGATTTTCAACAGTAAAAATCACAACAATTGAGTCAAGTGACAAAAATAAGTTTAAAAAGCATAACAAAATTTTGAATGTTTTTTTCTGACATCCAGAGATGGGTTATACTTTGGTTTTCTAACCATCTACGGGACGTTTATTAATGATTACGTTTCAACGCACGTTTTGTAACTAGACCGTAAGGGCGCAATTACATGCCTGCGTTGAATGCTGCGTTTTTGCGTGGTGCGTTGTATCCCTAGGGACTGAGAGTTCGTGTACCGTGCTTAATGTAGTTCCCTGGAGTTCAGGTTTTATTTAGAAGTATGTATTCTAGTGTTTTGTTTGCTTATGGCCATTTACAACCTGTCAGATTTATTGTCTGCTATTTTTATTTCATAAACCGCAAATATAAATTGTATTCTAATTTGCGAAAAATGAATAAAGCTGTTGAGAAAAATGTTGAAGTAAATTATAAATTTGATCTGTTAATGTAGTCAAGAAATATAACATTAGTATATTTAAATATATTGCAATGTGGAAAATTCCATTTTTCTTCAAAATTCCTTGCGTGTGAGAGACTCCCTTCTGTAGTTAAATGTGAAAATGATGTAGGTTTCAGTGCGACCCAAATACGTGCTGCTACCGGTTCCCGAATCGCAAATTGTTTTTCAATGTGTGGTTGTACTTTCTTAAGTAATTTGTTAAACAATTTCTTATTCATTCGTAAACAATTAAAATATTTTTCTCTATCTCCTGTCTCCATTTCATAAATAAGATTCTCACTGGCACCTTGAGCACGTCGTCGATCCAATGAGAAAATTGGACGAACCCAAAACCTATTACGTACTTTAGATTCCTGTCGATCCAGTTCTAAATACAAGATGTATAGGTGCATAATATGCTATTGACTTTCTGCTGCTTCAGAAGGTGTCTGAACCAAAGTATTGCAGTATTGCAATAACCAAAAAATATATAGAACATCAAGGGCTTTCATTGTCTTTTTCTTATTTCAATAAAGCTGAAACCGAGAATGAAAAATTATACCTTCAGATTTTATCGTTTTTATCAATTATTAGGGACAAATTATAAACCATTATTACTTCTATAAAGCTCGATTATTACGATTTAAAATCAAAACTTTCATCCCTAGCTTGCTTCGTTCATAAAGAACTTACTCTAATAAACACATATATATATATATATATTTGAATTTTTTATCACAAAATTCAATTAAAACTAGGATATCTTAATAACAAATTCAGATAGAGGCTCAAATCTGATTATTTTAGTCGATAATTGAGAAAAAAATGTTTCCATTTTTTAAATGGAAAATGGAAATTCAAAAGTATTAAATGGTTTATATGCGATAAAAAAAGATTTCGCTTTTTTATAAATTATACGTATCTCTTTAATTAGTGCTTTTCCGTGTATGAAAAGCTATTGCAAAAAGTATCATAATATGTGCACTATACGTACGAAAGCGCATTTTCCGTCTTCGTGCAAATTTCTACACTCGCTTTGCTCGAGCAGCAAACTTTGCACTCGTCGGAAAATAACAGCTTTCGATACTTGGTGCACAATGTACTGTTATGTTTTGTGGTATATATTTAACATTTTTTTAAACCTACGATACTATTCAATCAGTTTCTATCATAATGTAAAATTAATTCATTTCATTTCAAACCTAGAAATTGTAATTCTTTTAAATCCTACGTTATTTCATTCCGATACAATCCATTCCAATTCTAATTGGATTTTAAACGGATTAATTCGGAGTGAAGTAAAACAGGATACAATTAAAAGGATTGAAACTCATAGAATTGAAACGCATTAATTCGGAATGATTAAGAAAAGAATAAATTTTCAAGTGAGAATATCATATATGAAACGTGTAGTAAAGGAGGAGAGGACCTTGTTTTTTTAGATGTAAAAAACTATAGGTTATCTTTATAATCGTTTTATTTTAATTATTGGTTTCTTTTTTAATTTTAAAAATCAAATTTTATTCTTATAGAATACTTTAAACCTAATGAAAACTGAAATTTCATTAGTTTGCTTTCGAAGTTAATCCTTTTTTATTGTATTTTTCCTTTTTAAATAAAAAAACATAACCTAAAACCTTCCTTCGTTCTCTTAGATTCTATCGTTTTTGGAGCGTGTCACATATATAAATAATTAGTTACATAAATATATATGTATATTTATACATCGAGAGATAATTTATGCTAAAAATTCGATAATGTTATTAAAAAAATGTTTATGTTTACGATTGTATTTACTTCCTCCATATTAACTTTTATAAATTAACTTTTTATAAGAATGTTTTGTAGAGTGTCATTTATTAGCTATCGGACGTAGTTATTTTTTTTTTATTATATTATTAAAAAAATATATAAAACAACACTGTTAAACAAATATTTGAATTTCGTTTCACGCAAACAATTGCGTTTCCTTAAATCCTATGTTTACATGCATGCGTTTTAACGTGCGTTCTGACGTACTTTATTTTTAATCGCGAATTGAATACTAGGAAATCTGCTGGTGCCGAATAAAGAACTACGTTTATTGGTTGACAAATCACGGGACTATTCTGCTTTTCTGTTAAAACGCATGCATGTAAACATAGGACTTCTATTTCCGCAAAAACTATGCGTTGCGCGGGATTATTTAAACCCATCTAAAGACGTTTCACTTACAACATAAAACAATATCTATAAACTGCGACTCTTCATTGTACTCTCTAAGACATTCGTCTTGAGAAATCTTTTTTAAATCTTTGATGAAAAAGCCACAATAACCACATTTTCCTTTAGACTGCAATTAAAAAAATAAACATCAAATTTAATTTTTAAAATATAGATTTAAAAAATTTAGTTATTTATCATTGCATTGCTTTTAGGTTTACAAGTTACAATAAACAGATCCTTAAATAAATGTTGCTCTTATATATTTAAATATACTAATGTTATATTTCTTGACTACATTAATAGATCAAATTTATAATTTACTTCAACATTTTTCTCAACAGCTTTATTCATTTTTCGCAAAATAGAATAATATTTATATTTGCGGTTTATTAAATAAAAATAGCAGACAATAAATCTGACAGGTTGTAAATGGCCATAAGCAAACAAAACACTAGAATACGTACTTCTAAATAAAACCTGAACTCCAGGGAACTACATTAAGCACGGTACACGAACTCTCAGTCCCTAGGGATACAACGCACAACGCAAAAACGCAGCATTCAACGCAGGTATGTAATTGCGCCCTAAGGGCGCAATTACATGTCTGCGTCGAACGCTGCGTTTTTGCGTTGAATAGTAAGAGAGAGAAAGACAGAAATATAGTCACATCTTTCTCCCTCTCACCATTCAACGCAAAAACGCAACGTTCGACGCAGACATGTAATTGCGCCCTTAGGCGTAAGTGCAAAAGAGATGCAGGAGTGAGCAGGGGCCGTATTCTCGAATCGATGACCCTAGATGTCGCATGCGACATGCCATGCGAGATTGAAAAAGCTATTCTCGAACGTGTGTCGCATGCGAGATTTCATGTCGTATGCGATAATTTTCGAATGGTTCGTCTCGAGTGGGTAGTGGCCACTCGAGATGCAATGTCGAATACGAAATGCTAGTGAGAAATAAGGTTGTGTGTCATACATGTAATAAACGTATATAATGCAAAGTAGTGTTAGCGGGCATGAACTAAAGTAAAAAATTAAAAATAACCTGAATGACGAAATTAAAAATCAAAAGCATAAGTATTGTAAATCAAAAGCTTTATATAAACATTTTTTAAATTATTTTATGAAGCTATTTCAATAAGTATCAGTGAAAAAAGCTTTAAATCAAGCGATAATTTAAACATTTTAAATATATTTTTGTTGTCTTGTAAAAGAATCATGTAGACAAGATAAATTCCGATTGATTAAATAATTGAAATTGGAATAAATTGGTCAAAAACATTTTTTTGAACTCAGCATTTCTTTAATCAACCAATAATTTCTTATGAAATTCGTGAATAATATATAAGTTATAATATTAGGTTAGGTTAGAGTGACAGCGGTGACAGCCAAAAAAAATACATGTGTGGTACATCCCTGTAATAAGAGGGTTATTGAGCAAGCGTTTTGGCTAGTTGAGCAAGCCCTCTGCTCAATTGTCCTAACGAAATATGGACAATTGGGCTGGTTGCTCATTCACCCAATGCATTGAGTCCAATAATCCACAAGGTATTTCGAGCTTAAAACTGGAGAAAAAGCGACTTAATATTGATAAAACACTAAGAAACGTTAAATTAAGCATAAATACACAAAATTAGATAATAAAAATACGTATTTTAAGAATAAATAACATTTTCGAAAAGACGTGATTTATTGACACTCAGAGAGCAGAACACCTGGCTAGCAGAATAGACGTAGCCAATCAAAATCTTTCTACCGCGAGAGACTAAATTGTGATTGGCTACGTCTATTTTGCTAGTCAGGTGTTCTGCTCCCTGTGTATCAATAAATCACGTTTTTTCGAAAATGTTATTTATTCTTAATATACGTATTTTTATTATCTAATTTTGTGTATTTATGCTTAATTTAACGTTTCTTAGTGTTTTATCAATATTAAGTCGCTTTTTCTCCAGTTTTAAGCTCGAAATACCTTGTGGATTATTGGACTCAATGCATTGGGTGAATGAGCAATCAGCCCAATTGTCCATTTTTCGTTAGGACAATTGAGCAGAGGGCTTGCTGAACTAGCCAAAACGCTTGCTCAATAACTCTCTTATTACAGGGATGCTTTTTTCATTTAAGGATTATATATATATATATATGTTCCTTGAGTAATTATTTGTATTCTTTATAAAAATATAAGTATACGTAATTTTTGTATATTTATTGATTTAATGAAGAGTAATCACATATTTTATGAATGTTTAAAAATTATTGTTTACAACAGTAAGGTATTTTTATATAAATTCAATGCCCGCAATCTGCAAGCATTAAAGAACGTAATTGTTTTTTTTCCCGTAAGATCACTTTTCTCTTCTACCTTAATTCTTATTGGTATAATAGTATTTCGAAACGACAGCAACACTGTCTAAATGTCGCACACGGAAATTTCCGAACAACCTATCTCGAACGGTCGTCGAGAATACAGTTTTAAAGTCGCATGCGACATTAACCATTCGACATTTTACGCATGCGAGATCTACTGTTGTCACTTTCGCATTCATGGTATAGTTACAAAACGTAAATCATGGGACGGCGCCCTCACAGGTCGTAGCTCCTGGCTGCCTGCAGGTTACCATGGTAACGTATGAGAGTAAGTAAGAGGGAACACATTCTCTCTCTTGCTCACTCTCATACGTTGCCATGGTGCGTCTTTTTCTTTCTCAGGGAGCCGTCCCATGGCTGCGTTTTGCATTGCGGAGAAAAATACACACAAATACGTCTTTTTCTTTATGCCGCTTTCAAACCTTTTCCAGAAACTTTACTTTTTTTTATTCTACTGCACAGCAGTGGTATAAGTTTGTCTCGTTCTCGCACTAATTATGTGTCCTGGACGGCTGGGCACTTAAAGGCGTAAGCAGATAGAAATACGGTTACGGAATCAGAGCATGAGACAGAAAAGGACAGAAACAGTCTCTGTCCTTTATTATCTCATGCCCTGTTCCCGTAACCGTATTCGTTGTGCTTTGGGCTTAACTAGTGCGAGAACGAGACAAACTTATGCCACTGCTGTGTAGTAGAATGAGACAAAAGTTACGGTACGAGGTATAAAGGCGTATTTAGGGTACAGTCCCATGGTGGCGGGACTCATCAAACTGGGTCGCCATCATTTTGTCCAAAACTCAGTTGTCAGAATCTCCAAAAGGACAAAATTTATTTGTCAGAATATTGAATTTGCCGAAAGTACAATTGTCAGAATATTCAACTATCCGAATCTCCATTTGTCAGAACTTTTAAATTCCCAAATGTCCAACTCTCAGAATATTCAACTCTCCGAATCTCCATGTGTCAGAACATTCAACATTCCAAACCTCCAATTCTCAGAATATCCAACTCTCCGAATCTCCATTTGTCAGAACTTTCAACATTCCAAACCTCCAATTCTCAGAATATCCAACTCTCCATTTGTCAGAACTTTTAACACTCCGACTACTCAAGGTACTGGCACATGTGGGAGAACAGAAGAATAGTGGAATAGAATAAACCAATCAGGAAATGCTTTCCAATGTAACCAATTATCTGATTCGGCTATTCTATTCCTCTATTCTCCTATACTTCCACATCTGCCTGTACCCTCAGCATACAGAATCTCCATCTGTCAGACCAAAAGAATGTAGAATTTCTAAAAGAGCTTTCTGATTGGGTGGTAATTTATCAGGGAACATTTCCAGCCAATCAGAAAGCTCTTTTAGAAATTCTACATTCTTTTGGTCTGACAGATGGAGATTCTGTATGCTGAGTAGTCGGAGTGTTAAAAGTTCTGACAAATGGAGATTTGGAGAGTTGGATATTCTGAGAATTGGAGGTTTGGAATGTTGAAAGTTCTGACAAATAGAGATTCGGAGAGTTGGATATTCTGAGAATTGGAGGTTTGGAATGTTGAATGTTCTGACACATGGAGATTCGGAGAGTTGAATATTCTGAGTGTTGGAGATTTGGGAATTTAAAAGTTCGGACAAATGGAGATTTGGAGAGTTGAATATTCTGAGAATTAGAGGTTAGGAATGTTGAAAGTTCTGACAAATGGAGATTCGGAGAGTTGAATATTCTGAGTGTTGTAGATTTGGGAATTTAAAAGTTCGGACAAATGGAGATTCGGAGAGTTGAATATTCTGGGAGTTGGAAGTTTGTGAATTTAAAAGTTCTGACAAATGGATGTTTGGAGAGTTGAATATTCTGAGAGTTGGACATTTGGGAATTTAAAAGTTCTGACAAATGGAGATTCGGATAGTTGAATATTCTGACAATTGTACTTTCGGCAAATTCAATATTCTGACAAATAAATTTCGGCCTTTTGGAGATTCTGACAACTGAGTTTTGGACAAAATGATGGCGACCCATCAAACTGAGTCCTTCTTGTTTTGAATGCCAATATGACGTATGTTGAACGCGGTTTTAGGGTGAAATCAGATGAATGCGTCAAACGTTGCATCGCAATGAGAAAGAAAAAGACGCAGATATGTTTCTATCTCTTTCTATCTCATTACGACGCAACGTTTGACGCATCCATCTGATTTCACTCTTACATGTTGTGGTGATAGACCATTTCATTTTAGACTGGAACTGTGAAATACGCCATGACACTTCAATTGTTATATATAGAGATCAGTGGCTGAAATCTATTCCACTATTCCATCGCATGGGGCTGCGCCCTTACATTTGTACAATACGTAAAATTTACCCTCACCAACAGAAAATGCGTTGTGTCGTATATTACGTGCACAACCCTGCTTGGCTGTTATGACGTCATTGCTGGAGGAAAAACAATAAACAAATAACAAACCTAGCCGGAATGTGGTTAATGAAAAATAAAATATAGCAGATTTTATATAGATTTCAGTTAAATTATCAAATACATATATAAAATTGTATATCAATTTGTGTTAGCCGGCTGCCTGTGAGTGTGCAGGCAGGCTGCTATCGAGGTGAGAGAGTACTTATATTATGGATATTTAATCTACTTTTAAAAACAAAATTCTAACCACTGATGTAGAACGTTGTGATAATTGCTATTAAAGTTTCGTTTTCTTGTACATTTTACATATAATTTTTCTTCTATATATAATACTTAAAATTCAATTTTTGACATAAAGAAGTAATATTTGTTTTAAATGAGAAAATTATAAATTTCTTTGTAATGTTTATAAATGACAAACAAAATAAATATACGCATTTTTTTTTATAATTTATTTTCTTCAATTTCAACCCCATGCTTGACTCTTGCAATAATGAATAATTAACTTTCCATCAGTTCCATAACAGTCAAATAGATTTTGTACAGTTTGATCTGGGGCGGGAGCAAAAGTTTGGTTTATATAGAGAAACTGAAATAAATAAATATTATAAATTAAAGTCTGAATCTCTTATGAATATTGCAAATATTAATGACTTACTAATTTTTCATTAGGTTCTAATTTTATGTACTTCTTAATAAATTCTCCTATAGATCCAATATGTTTATCTGGATTCACTGCCCACTTTTTTTTCTTCATGATTGGTGCATCACCTGCTGCCTTTAATAAAATATCAACTGAAAAGTTAAAAACGTAATAAAGGAAATCTTAGTTAAGATAATTTACTATATATGATATGATATAATATGAGGCATGAGCAGACAAAATAAGCCACATACTTCAAATTTTTTAAATTAATATTTACTTTTTAATTTATCTGCAACAGCTGGTTGATGGTTTCCATTTCCTGGAATATTTGTTTCTGCACAAGGAGTTTCTTGTGGTTCATCAAGAGTTGACAGCTCAGGTGCTTGGTTTAACTTTGGAGTATCCTCTCCTGTAAGATTACTTTCCTCTTCTTGATCTGCCATAACTTATTGAACGATTTCTAACTAAAATAGAAAAAAGTAATTAAATTTCAATTCAAATTGACAGTGAAACAGAGCTTTTACTATGACAATGTTTGTAATATGGTAAAGTGATGGTGAATTATAAAATTAAATTAATTAATTAAATTTAAATACCTTTTAAACATTTTAAGGAAACAAAACACAATTTAGTAAATATAATTAAAGCTGATCGATCCTGTAAAAACAAAACTGCTCTCCCCTGCTTTCAATGTTGATGTTTCTAGCTGTTAAAAGGCAAAATAAATTATAATAAATGTCGATTTTTTAGAAATAATAGAGCGGAGAACGATTATACTTTTTTTTTATATATAAAAAGAGATATTTTTATTAAATTATTTTCAAAATTAGGAATAATTATATATAAATAATATTTAGCTCTTTTCTATAAATCTATAGCACAAAAAATTAAAAAATAATCGCTCTACTTGTGACACCTTCGTGCCATCCTATTTTTTCTAGTAAATCGACCTTTTGCTAATTTATCTCGTCTTTATTAGGAGCATAAAATGCCAACATAAAAACCAGTTGAGAACATTTTTGTTCACATACTCGATCAGCTTTAACTTCAAATAACTCTATTAACAGTAAACATTATTTATCACAGTTAACGACTTACGAACAATAATTAAAGGTTATATCCTCAGTGCATTCTTCATGTATAAATATAAATAACAGGAAAATATATTATATGAATTGTGTCACAAGTTTCACATTAAAAATAAGTTTGGTTTTTAAAAATGTAATTAATATAACTTGTTAAATAATATATTTTTTTCACGAAGTATTTATAAACAAGTCAAGATCGATTAAGTTATGTTTGTTGCTGATGGTTCCTTGGTTTGTCGAGATGATCACGTGACTTCTAGTGTCGCTGTGGTTGGTTATAATCGTTTGTTTTAATTTCACGCATGCGCTCATTTTTATTATAGAAAAAGCGGAAGTTTAAATGAATTAACTTTATTCGCTTTTAAAATATATCAGAATAAAATATAGAAATAAAAGACTTTGAATTAAGGAAATGGAATGGAAATTATGCTTGATTTAATATATTGTTTTCAGGTTATCTCAATTTACAGATATTATGGCTGTGTGCGTTGATATATTCAATTGGTGGAAGTATGTACTACGGTACTTCCAATAATATATCTGGTAATAATATATCGTGTAATAAGACAGTTGCAACTGTCTTATTCCAAAGTATATTCTAATTCTCGAAACTTGTAAATTAAACAATAAATAATGAATGATTTTGAATTACATTTTGTTAAAAAGAATATAGTTAATTACTATTGAAAAATGTAAAAATACGTGGAAAAGTTTGATCTAATTACACAAAGAAATACTTTAAATATGTATTTTTACATTTTTAAATAATAAGTAACTGTTCTTTTTAACAAATACTATAATGCAAGAATAAAGCACTTTTTATTGTTTAATATATTAATTTCAAGTATTACTTTCCTCGTTCTTCTATTACTATTAACATATAAATTTTGCAAAGAAACGCACGAGGAGAAATTTCCTGTTATAAGTTCTTTTGTTGGAAGGAAAATATATAATTAGAATGCGTATTCAAAAATATATATATTTTTATATTGAATAAAATATAATAAATATATCTTTTAGTCACATATATGTTTATAATATTACATATACATATCACGTTCTAATTATTCAAATATGTAATATTAACCCTAGAGCGGATAACTGAGATAGTTTGGAACCCCACGGTTTTGTAAAAAATGTCAATTTTCAGAAATTGTTGTTTCTTTGATTTTACAATTTTGCTTACATTTGTTTTTACTTTATTAAAAAATGTATAATACTATCGTTTTCCTTATTAAAAAACGAAAAAAATCTACTTTATAAAAGTTTTTTTCAGTAAAATAGAAGAGCCAGTATCATTTTGACACATGACTTAATTTTAGATTGTTATATTGTACAGAATGGAAATGTTATTTTGTACAACTGCTAAATGTTATTTTGTACAGTTTTGAAAAATGAATTTGTTATTTTGTACAATTTTTTAAAAAAGCAATAAAACATTGGAAGTACAATATTTTAGCTTTTTTAAAGAATTGTACAAAATAACAAATTCATTTTTCAAAATTGTACAAAATATCATTTAGCAGTTGTACAAAATAACATTTCCATTCTGTACAATATAACAATCTAAAATTATGTCATGTGTCAAAATGATACTGGCTCAAATAGAAACCTTACATATACGCGTTTGAAATCTTGGTTTATAAACCCCAGTTATCTGTTAGAGGGTTAATTAATGCCCTCACTTGATTTAAATGTTGACTTTTCTTGCTCTTAATTAAAAGATACAAGACAAATAATTGCTTTTTCAGATATTTTATATTACTTTCAGGCCATGTTTTAAAAACGGAAAAAGCGCTCATTTAAAATACAGTAAAACCCACATATATCGAACCCGCATTTATCGGATTCCCGCTTACGTCGGAAAAACTTTCCGATCCCTTGGATTTTTCAATGTGTTCTATGTTAAAATTCTCGCTTATATCGGACCCTGTTATATCAGAAACTTGCTTACATCGGATGAATTTTAAAGTCCCTTAAGCTAAATTATTCCCATATATACCGGATCTGGAGATTTTTTAATAAAATTCAGATAAAATTTATAAAAATTTTTTGAAAATGCATTCACTAAATATAAATAAATTGTTTAAACAATTAAATGTAAATGTGTATATCATTGAGTTTATTCATAATATAAGCAGTGGCGGATCCAGACAACGTTTTTGGAGGGGGTATTGCATGAGAGAGAAAGAGATAGCACTATACTGCTATCTCTCTCACTATCATTGTTAAATATGAGGCTTTTGGGGGGGGGGCAAGCACCCGTGCCCCCCCCTGGATCCGCCAATGCATATAAGATTTTAAGATCAGTTTAGCATTTTATAACTTACACTATACCGGCCAGAATAAATGTGGGATCACCCATTTTGAGGTGCATGAAAAACGTCTTTAAACGTAAAATGCAGGAAAACAAAATTTTTTTTTTACTTATTACCTAAAAGCTAATAAAATTCTAAGGAGAATGAGTTTAAAAATAAGTTATTTAGTAAATATTTTTATTAGATATTTAGAAAAAAAACAGTGATTTTTACTATCTTAATAAAATGAAAATTTCTTCTGAATTAATTACCGTTTTTTAATGTTGTAAGGCTTATTTTAATAGTACATAATTTCTTATTGAATTAAAATTATTATAAATATTAACGTGTGATTTTTTTTCTAAAAACTGCAAGCTGTCAAAGTTTGACCAAAAAAATGTTAAAAATTATGATTGTTTTTTTAACTTGAAATAATTGTATTGAAATAATTGAAATTGAAATTGTATAAGTAACTTTTTATATGTATAAATATAATAAGTATAATTTATTAATTAAAATAACTTTTGAGAATAAATATCAATTAACTTTATTAAAAAACAAACATTTAAAAATCTTAAAATGGAATTCTGCATAGTATTCTAAATAGTTTGAAACAATACATAAATATTTACTCAAATCGACAGTCTAGGACCGCAAAGTAAAATCCGAATTTCGTTGCAATATTTACATAAAAAAAATAAATAAAAACTTTTAATAAAATATTAAATATATACATGAAAACATCATTTTGGATGATTTTAAGTAATAATTTAATAAAAGGAAACACTTTTAATGAAAAAATTTTTGGTTATAGCGTTTTCCCGGTCCCTTCAAATCCGATATATTTGGGTTTTACTGTAATTAAATATTCCGCATTTTCTAAGAAAATTTCCAACTTTTTAATTTCCATTTCTCCCTTTTTACATAAGTATTAAAGTCAGGTGAGGGCATTTTTGTTATCAAAATTTCTTATCAAATCTGTGGTTCCCGATTTTTATTAGTTTATCTTTAACACAAAAAATATTTTTAAGAATACATTGTAGTCATATTTTTATACAAATTTACTAAAACAACATATTATTGTTAAAAAAGTACAATAATTATGAACGATTACATTAATTGCAGTATTCAACTATTATTTGTCGTTAATTATATATATCTCAGTTAGCACGCAATAGCTTACAGAAAACTGATACTTATTTCTTTATAACATTTCAAAATTAACGACAAAATAATATTAAGTTTAGTTCTGCAATTATTTCAATCTTTTATTAGTGTTCTCTGATATATTTGAAAATTTTTATGTTCTTTTTGTAGATATATTTTTATGAAAACGTAAAAAAAACTTTCTTTAAAATTTTTGGTACATTTTGAAATATTCCATTACCCAGATAGCACCCGAATTTCCGGTAAGTATATCCCGTGGTAAGTTCGGAAGTTTCCAGGAAAATTCCTGGAAATAGCGAAATGTCCTCCTAGGAAGCTTCCCACGGAAACTTCCCGGAAACTTTCAGTTATATATTTTTTAATTTAACTCTAAATTTATTTACGTTTAAATACTAAAAATTTTAATTACTTTAATTCTAAATTTCCTGGAAATTTCCAAAGGAAGTTTCCGAGGGAAGCTTCCTAGAAGAAGGACATTTCGCTATTTCCAGAAAATTTCCTGGAAACTTTCGTCGGAAACTTCCGAATTTACCACGGGAAACTTACCGGAAATTCGGGTGCTATCTGGGTAATAAAAAAAAACATAAGCTAAAAATTGAAAACCACACCGAAAAAAATATATTCTTCTTTTGAGCGTATTTCCTCCTACAATATGGTATCAAAATTCCATTCTCTCATATTCAGTAGAAATCTGCTTGTTTTAAAAAGAATATACTTAATTTGACAGGAATTATTCTTTAATTAGGTGAAATATTCTTTATTTGAGAGGAATCTTTTTCATTTGAGAGCAGTACTTTTAATCTTAGAGGATTTACTCTTGATAGGGGAGACCGGGGCTGTTTGGCGCAGGGGCTGGATGACGCACTTGAGTTTATTCAAAAGTAAAAAGTCGAATTAATTTTTCTCTTCGGTCAAATTAATGTACTTTATAAACTGCAACTTCACACATAATTTCATTATTATTGATTGATTATTCTGGACTATAAATTCAAAAAACCAATTTTGGTACTCAAAAGTAAATTTTAACGCCTTCATTTTTTTGTTATATCTTTTTACAAAATGCAATCAGAAAAAAATCAAAATTAAGGTTTTGTGTTCTGAATAGTTGCTTTTAAGAAACTATTAAAAAATTTTGATTTATATTTACAGTTTTCATAAAAACGAAGAAAATGTATAAATAGTCTCTACGGGCTACTTGGCGCAGTAGGGTCGGGGCTGGTTGGCGCGCTCGGAATGCTAGAAGTTTATAAGCTACATCTAGTGACTAATAAAAATTTATTAAATTCAATGTGGTAACACTTTTATTTTATTATCAGTACCAAGAATAACCCTTTAAGATAAAAAAGTGTTTAATATATATTATTATTATTATTACAATCTCATAATTTTACGTTTCCAGATATTTGTAGTTTTTAGGTTCGTGAACTTTACTTTTTGAACAAGATGAACCTTCCATTTTGAATTAATTCACATTTTTTCAAGATAATATTTCCTTAGAAGACTTATTTTAACAATGAAACATATTGCTTGATTATTAATCACACATTTTAATTCATGCGCCAAGTAACCCCAGGTTTTTTTTTTCCAAGAAGTCTGTTCTAAAAAAAAAGTAAAACTTTTTTTGGAACTTTTATTTTTTGAAATCAAAGCTGAGATGTTAAGCAAAGTTTCTGTACAATATAGTTTTCATGTACACAAAATTGGCAGAACCAATCAACAAAGAGTGAAAAGTGCGCCAAGTAGCCCCGGTCTCCCCTACTATTTTTAAGAGGATCCTCTGCAATGAAGAGTATCTTCTCAAATGAAGAATATTCCTCTCAAATGAAGAATATTTAACTTAATTGAAGAATAATTCCTGTCAAATTAAGTATATTCCTCTTAAAACAAGCAAAATTTTACTCAATTGGAGAGGATGGAATTTTGATACCATATTGTAGAGGAAATACGCTCAAAAGAAGAATATTTTTTTTTCGGTGCACCACTTTGTGATACAAGTATTACCCACATTATATGATTAAATCAAGAATATATCATTAATCTTGAACCAAGAATAACGAATCTTAGACCAATAATAACAATTATTCTTGGATCAAAAATAATTATCATTGATTGCCAACACTTAAAAAGATGCTGGAATTGCACATACTACAGTAAAAAGTAAAAGAAATAACACTGGTTGAGTTGTGGTGATCATATATTGAGGTTACCTATATAAGTACTTCAAACAAAGTAATCTTATTACTATACGTGTAGCTGTTCCATATGTAATACTGTTAGTTTTTGTAATTCACATAACATAGTCAGTGCAACTTCAGTTTTTTTTATGTAAAGAATGAATATTTTGATCAATGATAAATTATTCTAGATTCAGGAATAATTATAGGTACTTGATCTGATTCTAATTCTAGTTTATATTTGATCCAATGTGCAAATACAATGTGATACAAAAAAACACTTTTTTCAGTGAATTTGATTAATTTCTGTGTACTGTAAAAACAGGTGTCTCACAGGTGTCTTATTGTGTCTTACGGGTATCTTATTTGAAGAAATATAAGTTATTAGGTATTTAGAAAGCTTCTTACAGTTATTTCAAGTTCCATTGGTTAATAATTTATGGAAGACGCTCTGTCAACTGTCATTGGTTGAAATTAAGAAACTTAAAAATGCCTTAAAAATGACCACATAAGTGTCTTACGATAAGAGACCCATTTTTGCAGCGTGAACACTGATAATTTTAATTAGATTTATTGATTTGTATTTTGTGAATTATTTTTAAATTTTCAAAATGATGAATATCTTTACTCATTGTTTTTTCAATTGATAGTAAAAGACCGGCGAAAAATATTCCACCTCCTAGCAAAACGATTAAAGGCAGAATATCCTGAATTTCAACAGCCGCCCATCCATCTTTATTCTGAAATTAATAAATAAGAATTTATTGAAATCTAAAGATTTAAAAAAATTATATCTATATAAGTATAACTAAAATATAATAACAAAAAACAAAATTTACTTTTGAAGATTGAACTGCCCATTCAATACTAAATAATCTTTGAAGAATTCCACTATCTCTCATCATAAGAAGGCTAAATGAAAAATATTGTAAATTGTACAATGTACAAAATATACATAAAAATTCATGCAAGTACACTGAAACTCCTTTCATACAGACATCTTGGGCGCCTTTCTGTATATTATGATGTGAAAGTGAGGGAGATTAATTCTTTTAAAAAGTGTACAGAGGGCTACGTATCTTACGATATATGTATATACCTCTCTAAATCTGAATTAGTAGTTTTCTACTAAGAATTAGTAGTTTTCTACTATATGAATTAGTCAAATTCATGGCTCATTTTTCTCTAATTCATATAGTAGAAAACTACTAATTCTTAGTAGAAAACTACTAATTGAAATAGTGAAACTTTACTTTTCAAAAAAGTAGATTTTTTTTACTAATTTAATTAGTAGTTTTCTACTACAAGATTGGTAGTTTTCTACTAATTCTTAGTAGTTTTCTACTAAAAATTAGTCAAATTCTTACTATTTTAATAGTAGCTCACTTTTCGCTAATTCATTAGTAGAAAACCACTAATTCAGATTTAGAGAGACAGTTTGGATATAATATTATTACGTTTTTACTCTACAAATTATGAGAGAAAAAGTACAGACAATTTGTGTAAACGCACACAGTGCCTGAACCAACTTTAAATGACCACTATTTTACTTCAAATTTTTTTCTTGCATTTGACTCAGGAGTAGGGATTGCAATCCCGCACAGTTTTCAATCCCGCGGGATCATTTGCGGGATCCGGTAACAATCCCGCGGGATCCCGCAGTATTTTTGGAATTTTTCCCGCGTTCATGGTTTTTTCTGCGTGTAAGTGCATGATTTAATAAATAAATTCTGCTAATTAGATAATTCTAATATGATGGGAACTTCAAAATTAAAACTATTTTTATTAAAAAAAGTTAATAATAAAAAGACTATTGTACTGTACAATTAGACTCACTTTTGTAATCAAGAAAGAAAATATGTGTGTTTATGTTTAAGTAATAGGTATTTATTGAGATTGGAAATTATAATTATAATCTGTAATTTTTTTATTCATTTAACTGAAAATATGATCTCAAAAAACATATTATATTTATGGTTTCGTCTCCCAATCTGCTTCTTAAGGAACTACAAATGTATCCTGCTGCTGAAAACGCTCTTTCTGCTTCTACACTGATTGGCGTTTTATAGATTTTAAATAGTCGTAAACAATAGACAAATGTTTGCCCGTTATTTATTAGGTGATGTAAAAAAAGATGAGTAAACAAGACACACTCATATTTAAGTTTAAGCCAATCATGCTTAAACTCGAGGTATTAATATTGAGGTATTTATATATTTTTTTGACCAAAAAATTTTTATTTTTTTATATACATATCACCAATCGAAAAACCATGAAAAACTCTATCGAAACTGATAGTAGTAGCCAAAAATTTTTAATTTATTGTTAAATATAAAAAAATTACTAAAATTTGCGTTGTACCGTAAAACCCAGAAAGATTACCCCTCTCCCACTCGGAAAATATTGGACAAAAAAAATCACCAAAGATTACCATCTGTACGCACTATAAATACTTCGAATTTAAGCATGATTGGCTAACAATTTTTTTTACTTTGATCACTTCATATAAAAAACAAATGTCAGTTTTACGGATCCCGCAAAATATTATGCGGGATCCGCAAGCCATGAAAAGGTGCGTGATAAAAATAGTGTGTAAAATAATTTTCAGCGAAATTCATCGAGCCGTTTTAAAAAAAGTGATTTTTTGTGTTTTAAAAAATCTATTTTTTGAGAAATTTAAAGTGGTAAACATATTATGTCGATTAATTGATCAAGAAAACAGAGACTAATAATAGTTATTTATGACACAAGGACCTGAAATGGCACTTTATAGTACGAGTAAGTATCGTAATACGAGCCTAAGTCCAATCGCAGCCGAGGCGAAGTAGAGGTGGTGACGAGGCTTCACCGAACGTAGCCGAGGCGAAGCCGAGGTGAAGTGAAGATATGAAGCCGAGGCTCCACCGAAAAGTAGCCGAGGCTCTGATGTGGCTGTGGCGAGTTGTACGATACACGAGAACTTAAGTGCCGAAAGGGTCCAAGTGTCATATAACATTTTTTATCACACAAAAAACTGAGAATTCGAACCTAGGAAGAGGTGGTTATCGTAAAAAACGGCCTCAGGGGGCATTTCTAGGTGGGAGTAGGTCGACAGACTTAGAAATGCCCCCGGAGGGCGGCGAAACCCATGAACAGCCGTGACGTTTGGGCCAGTTTGGGCAGCTGTACCATAAAGTAAAGGTCAGCTGACCAGCATCAGCCAATCAGATTGCGAGTTCATTTACTTTACGGCCTAGGCCGTGAAATGAGCTCTTAAAGGTTTCCAAACAAGCCGTAAAATCTAACTTTTGATGTAAGTGTGATAAAAAATAATTTTTCTTAAAAATGATATAATTTTACGAAAAAAACAGTATTGCGAATTGATTTAAAATTACAGTTTTTATTCTTTTTCTGAGAAAGCTCATAACCCTACTGAAGTAAAAATGTAAGAATACAAAAATTATTCTCTTTTTTTGTCTAATTTGTACCTAAATTAACGCAACATACGTAAATTTTATAGAAATAAACTTTAGAAGCTTTTTGCTTCAAAAATGTTATTTTTTTAATATACATTATATGCAAAATAGAAATATAAAAAGATTCAAATTTTATTTTGCCATTGACTAAGAATTTTATAAATAATTTTACCCACACAAAATATTGTATTAATCAATTAATCGAAATATTACTTATTTATAACATTTAATTTCTCAAAAATTGATTTTTTAACACAAAAAATCTTTTCTTTTTTAAATCGGCTCTATAAATTTCGCTTAAAATTATTTGACACATTATTTTTACACTCCTGAGTCGAATGCAAGAAAAAAAAATTTTAAGTAAAAAAAGTTGTCATTTAAAGTTGGTTCAGGCACACCGTGAAACATAAATTACGATTCCTTCAATTATTCTTAAAATTTTTAAGAATAAAGAAGGTGCATGAAATTCCCCTCGAGGTGCATAAATATTCCCCAAATCTTATTTGGCCTAAATATTATTTAGCTTAAATTTTATTTGGCCTAAATCTTATCTAGCCTAAATCTTATTTGGCTTAAATTAAAATCTTATTTAGCCTAAATCTTATCTGGCCTAAATCTTAATTGGCATAATTTTTCTATTGTAAATTTTTTTTAAAACTTTTTTTTTTTGTTAAACTAGGCCAAATTAATTTAGGCTAAATATGATTTAGGGAATATTCATGCACATCTCCCCGCTCTCCATTCTTTAATAGATCTTTTTAGTTAAGGGTATGTGATGGATTATGACGTCACTGTTATAGGCAAAACTTTTCCGTTACTTTTCTCTTAAAATATTGAATATTTTATTACGAAGCTTTGTAAAGTTACCTAAAATGTCAATAGAAAGGTCTCTCTGACCCAAATTTGTTTCAATTTTAGCCTAAAATTAATTTTGGAAAATTTTCGAAAAATTCTTATTTTCGAAAATCTTAATTTTTTAAAAATTAATTTTGAGTTAAACTTAAAACATATTCGGGTCAGAGCAAAGCAGTAGCCAGGGGGGGGTGTCAGGGGTGTTCGAACCCCCTCCCCGCCCGAAATATTTTTGACAGCTGTTAAAGTTTTCAAAAAAAAAAAAAAAAAGGTCATCACCTTGACTGTTTGTTGACCCCCCCCCCCCCCCGCCCAAAATTTTTTTCTGGCTACGGCTTTGGGTCAAAGAGACCTTCTTTATGATATTTTAAGTAATTCTACCAAGTTTCGTGACAAAATATTCATTATTTTGAGAGAAAACACCGAAAAAACACCGAAATTTCTTTAAAACAACAATTTCTTATTTTTGAAAATAAAAGAGCAAATGAAAATCTGTCGGTTGGCATTAAAAAATCAAAATTTATTTTTTGGAGCTAAGGCACGTTTTGTCATGGACAGTCACGTATATACGTTGTATACTTATTTACACCCTAATACTGACATACTACTATATATATCCTGAATAATTAAAATAATTCCTAATTAGATATTAGAGTACAAACCAAATCTGTACAGACTTCTGTCCAAAGTAAAAAGATACACAGGGGAGACCGAGGAGGAAAGTAACAAAAATCAGTTTTTTGATGATAGCGTCAAAACTGTTTGTCGGATAAGTTCTGTAAACATATTAATCGAAAGCTTGGACTTTCATCTATTAAATAAAATTGGAATTAAACATAAATTAAACATAATTAGATAGTTTACAACAGGACTTTTTAATCAGCTCTTTATTTGTTACTTTCCTCCTCACCCCTGAGGTGGAAAGTAACAGCACGAAGGAGGAAAGTAACACTTTAAAATTAAAGCTAACATTTCAAATATAAAACTGCTATTGAATTTAATTATTTTGATTATGAGCATATAAAAAAGACAAAGTAATATTTACTACATTTTGTACATAATTGGCACATATTTTTGCACTTTTTTCACGGAGAAAAAAATTAGCAGCCAAAGCTAAGACTTAGCTACCTTAGCTAACTTTAATTGCTATTATATGGATAGCTAATTTTTTAGCTAACACATCTATTAATTAGCTTTCACAGCTAATTTTGTTTGCTGAAACAGCTAAATATTAGCTATCTCAAAGTAGCTAACTCATTTTTCCCAGTGTTGAAATCAAGCTTTTTTTTATTTATTTAATATTTGTTCCACAGCAATGACATTAAAAAGCATTGTTTTTAAAAAAATTCAAATAAAAAGTTCAATATCTTATCTTTAAAATATGAAATCAACATATAAAATCGCATAGTTATAAAAAAGAAGGATGTTTAAAAAAATAGAGCATGAAGTGAGCAGGAAAGTAACAACGTGTTACTTTCTACCTCACCCCTCTTTTCTTTGAATTTCAAAAATGAAGTTTAAATTACACAAAAGTATTTTATATTTTTTAATTATACACTAGTAGGGGAGACCGAGGAGGAAAGTAACAAAAATCAGTTTTTTGATGATAGCATATTAAAACTATTTGTCGGATAAGTTCTGTAAACATATTAATCGAAAGCTTGGACTTTCATCTATTAAATAAAATTGGAATTAAATAGTAAAAATAAATTGATAGTTCACTGCAGGACTTTTTAATCAGCTCTTTATTTGTTACTTTCCTCCTCACCCCTGAGGTGGAAAGTAACAGCACGAAGGAGGAAAGTAACACTTTAAAATTAAGGCTAGCATTTCAAAAATAAAACTGCTATTAATTTAAATTATTTTTATTATGAACATATAAAAAGACAAAGTAATATTAACTACATTTTGTACATTATTGGCAAATATTTTTGCACTTTTTTGAAATCAAGTTTTTTTTGTCTATTTAGTATTTGTTGAATAGCAATGACATTAAAAAAGCATCGTTTCTTAAAAATTTAAATCAAAAGTCCAATATTTAATCTTTAAAATATAGAATAAACATATAAAATCAAATAGTTATAAAAAAGGAGGAGGTTTATAAAAATAAAGCATTAGATTAGGAGAAAAGTAACAACGTGTTACTTTTCACCTCACCCCTCTTTTCCTTGGATTTCAAAAAACAAGTTTAAATTACACAGAAGTATTTCGCATTTTTTAATTATGCACTAGCATGACTTAAAGATAAATAAAAAAGCTTAAAAAAACGAAAAGCATATTTAAAATATCTATAAAATCAAAAAAATATGATATTTTGAAAATTTAGGCAAAAACTTACTTTTGTCATAATTTTTGCACAAAATGTCAGTACCAGATATATAGCTTCCGGTAGACCCCTAACATAATTTGGGGGAGGTAGAGGGGTCAAAACTGACTAAAAATTATTTAAGGACTATGTCTGTACGCTCATTGGTTTAGAAGTTATAAGCGTTGTTACTTTCTACCTCTGTTACTTTCCTCCTCGGTCTCCCCTACCACTTAAAGGTAGATAATGAAGCTTCAAAATTACGAAAAGCATTTTTAAAATATGTATAAAATCAAAGAAATATGTTATTTTAAAAATTTAAGCAAACACTTACTTTAGTCGTAATTTTCGCACAATATTAGATTTACGTATAGCTTCTAGTGGGCCCCTGACATAATTTGGGGGAGATAGAGGGGGTAAAACTGACTAAAAATTACTTTAGGACCATGCCTGTCCGCCGATTGGTTTAGAAGTTATAAGCGTTGTTACTTTCTACCTCTGTTACTTTCCTCCTCGGTCTCCCCTATACAATAAACAAAATTTTTTTCGAAACTAAGAAAGATATATAAATAAAGTACTTACAAGTAATGTTACCCAAGTGTAAATCTGGGATCGACTTCTGCCTACAACTATTTTGTAGAGAATCGAAAAATATTTAACACGTATATTTTCTTTTCGGCAGACATGTTGTTTTCGGGGTTGAAAATGAGGATTGAAGATTGCGATTTGTTAATATTGTGTAATAAGGTATTGCAAAAAATGAAAACTTCCGAAAAAGGATTAAAAGTTGTCCAGAAATCAACTATAAATGGAAAAAAAATTACCACTATTTTTTTTATTTTGGATCTATAGTGGTATTTTTTTTTCATTTGTAGTTGATTTCCGGGCAAGTTTAATCCTTTTTTGAAAATTTTCATTTTTTGCAATACCTTATTACACAATATTAACAAATCGCAATCTTCAATCCTCATTTTCAACCCCGAAAACAACATGTCTACCGAAAAGAAAATATACGTGTCAAATATTTTTCGATTCTTTACAAAATAGTCTAAGGCAGAAGTCGATTCCAGATTTACACTTGGGTAACATTACTTGTTAGTGCATTGACAAATTTGGAATTAAGGTATTAGTCGCGTGCTGGCTATACAGTAAAAACACCGATAAAAAAATAGAACAATAATAAACAAACTTTTATATCAACTCATTTGTTTCCTTGTGATCTTCTCTAATGTAACGTTCATACTTTTCATGATTTTGAATGAGAATGAGTTCTCGTGAAAGTGCTGTTGCGACGTTTACGAGATTCTTGAATGAAACTATACATAAAAATTAAGAATTTTTCCTTTTTAACTGAATGTATTCTCTACTTGGTGTGGTTAATAAAGTTAACTTTTTTTAAATCATTTGTTTTTTCTCAATGTGTAACTTAGTAGTTTTATTTAAAAATCTGACGATTCGTTTTTATATAAATGAATATAAGAGAAATTCAGTACATGCATTGAGTCCTAGCGCATGTAAAAGGTATGAACTTTGAATTTATATTTTGAAGCTTAGAAGTGGTGAAAATTGATGGGATAGGTTTCATTTCGTAGATAAATACTTCAGGAATACTGATGCAAAGTTTTAAAAAAATCTGACGAAAATCATTTTAGGCGACTAATATCTTAAATTATGCATGCTTTACCAGAATTTCTAATTAGAAGATCACAAAATAACCTGACAGAGAGATTTTTATTATTTTTTATAAGAAACAAAATATAATTCTTATATATTGATTACATTTTTTCGAAAAAATTACTTCAAATTAAAGTTTTTGAAACAAACAGTTTTTAATTTTCTCCGTTCTACTGTAAAAATCTCAGTTATGTTTCTTTTCACTCTTTTTACTTTGGACGGCAATTTAGTATCCCAAACAGCACCATACACAAACAGCTATTTGCAGTGATGTGCTATCTGTGAATATGTCGAATAATAATAATTCATTATTATTAATGATATATAATTCAAAATAAGTACTATACTTGCTATTAATAATGCCTTTATATGGAGACCACTTTCGTACGGCCATTCCAATAGTTGTTTGCATCATAACATCTAAAGGTTCAAGGATACATTTGACTTTTGGTTGTAAAATAGCGACCATATTGTCCATTGCCATAAAAGCATAATTTTCTTCTTCACAAACTTTTTTTAACCCCTCAAAATAATTAGGTGGTAATTCATCATGATCCAGTATTTCTTCAAACATCATTTGAAGTATTTTATCTGTTGTATTCTTTTTAAAAATAAAAAATAAACAATTTCTTTTAATTACTTGGAATGAATTAAGTTTAGTTTATAATTGCACGCAAGACGATTATTATTAGTATGTTGTCATTACTTGAAAAAAGCTAAAGTCAGCAGAATTAGTAATGACGCCAAATTTGTATGTGCCATCTTCCAACAGACCTTCCATTGTTGTAAATGGCATAATAAAGGCTTTAACTGCTAAGAAACTAATTAAAGCAGCAGAGTAAGCCGCTAAAATAACAACAGCTGTCATATGAACAACCAATTGAATAATCATTACTGTGTCCAACTTACAAGGATCCATTCCTGCATAAAATGGTAATAATATTAAGGAAAATAAATTACACTGCATTAAGTATATAGAAATCTTATTATTATATATGTATAAGATACTGATGTAGGTAATTACACTGAAAAAAATTTACAAACGCAAATAGTCAAGAGAGGAACCCACCAATAATTCTTTGTTAAGTTAAACAGACTTCCTAGTTGATATAGCAATGCAATAGTCAAAATAATTAGGATTCAGTTAAAATGACTCCGATTCTTGGTGGGTTCCTGTCGTGACTAGTCGTATAGTCAAATCACTGAGGAATTTTTTTCAGTGTACTTTTAAGATGTTTAAAAAAAATAGAAAAATCATCTTAAAATACATTATAGTTTTTAAGATTTTCTAATAATATGGAAGATGAGAACATTAGATATCTATATATAACATCTTAAAAGTGACTAAAAATGATCACTTAAAATAATTAATGCATTTTAAGATGTTTCTTTTTGCAGTCACTATCTACATTTAGTACGAAAGTTCTTTTGCATTAAAATTAATTACAATGATTAGACATATAATTCAAATCACATTAGGGTGTCCGATATTTTAAAAATCTGATTTCATCGTTTGAGTCGTCTTGATAAAAAATTTATGTGCAACACTTAAATATATAGCTGTCTTTGCTAACTGTTTAGCACAGGTAGCCGTATTTCTATAGCTGTTATACATACATCTACATTTTTAGCAATACGATATACAACCCAACAATCCCAAATTGTAATCCTATCCTATCTGCGATCCTATCTCCAATGTTATTTCTTTCTCATATAAATTTAGGGGATTTTGTCATTTCGCTCCCGATACCTGCGGAAGCTTCCCTCTCTCTACTACTACCCCTCAAACGGTTTACTTGCAAGAAAGTGAGCTAGCACCCTGCAAAGACTTAATCTTCATCTTAATCTTTAAGCAATTAAAATAATCATAAATCATTGCCTTATTATTAAGCATATCTTTGAAATTAGAATAAAGAACTTGTATTGATCTATATTTTGCCTAATGTATTTTTCCCCTTTTTAAAAAACGAAAATATTATTGCATGTTTTGAGACGACGAAATGAATGATTATTTAAAAAAACAATTAATTTTCAAATAAAAAAAGATTTTTTAAATTGAGAAAACACGGAAATAGGATCTACTGAGAGACAATAAAAATAATTTAAAATACCGGTAATTACTTTTACAAAGATAAAAATACAATTGACATTTATTTTTAAAGGCTTAATTTATGTTTTGCACATAATTAAAGTATTCAATAATATAAAATAATATGTAAAATATCTCATAAAATATGGTATTTCAGTTTGTATCTGACATGTCAAAAATCGATTATATTTAATCATTTTTTCCTGCAAAGTAATTTAATTTCAGCAAATCGAAATAAACCAAATAATAAGTACTTTCATTAAACTTTAATATTATCTGAATACTTTTTTGCCCATTAGCTTAGAAATATAAAAACTTCCACCTTTAAATTTGAGAATTCTTTATTTTATCGGGATTTTGAAACTTCATAACTTGTTTACAGGAAAAAAGATCCATTCCAAATTTTGGGAATATGCAAATTGAAGTAATATCCTCTTACTGTTAACATTTCGCGATGGTTTTTGCACTACTTTTTAAAATAAATTAATTCAAAATAACTCTTCAGTTTGAGGTTAATGACAATTATTTATATCAATTTAAAGTTGGTTTGCGACTTGCGATAAAAATCAAAGTCAAAACGAAACGATTTTTTTAAAATGCTAGTTCAAAATTGGTTTTAAATGAGTTTTAAATAAATTTATTTGAATTAAATTTTTTAAATTTTCTGTACATTTTAATAAAGCAAAAATTGTTTTCAAAATAATTCTTTGGTTTACATAAAATTGTAAAGGGTCATAGAACTTATTTATTTTTAATATTTATTATATTTAAAAATGACATATGAATTTGGTCTTCGTTTTTTTATTTTTTACGTTAATTTAGGTTATATTTTGTATAAATATCAATAAAAGCACAGTCTGTATTTCATTTAATGTCGTAATATAAAATTGAAAAACATTTTAATTGCTTTATCAAACTGTACAGAAAATTTGAAAAAATTAATTCAAATAAATATATTTAAAACTCATTTAAAACCGATTTTGAACTAGCAGTTTAAAAAAACCGATTTTTTTACTTTGATTTTTATCGCAAGACGCAAACCAACTTCAAATTGATATAAATAATAATTGTCATTAACCTCAAACTAAAGACTTATTTTGAATTAATTTATTTCAAAAAGTAGTGCAAAAACCATCGCGAGATGTTAACAGCAAGAACATATTACTTAAATCTGCATATTCCAAAAATTTAGAATGGATCTTTTTTTCTGTACAACAAGTTAGGAACTTTCAAAATCTCGATAAAATAAAGAATTCTCAACTTAAAGTTTTTATATTTCTAAACTAAAAATCAAAAAAGTATCTAGATAATATTAAAGTGTAATAAATGTACTTAATATTTGAATTATTTCGATTTGTTGAAATTAAATTACTTTGCAGGAGAAATGAAAATTTATATGAAAACTATTTATTTTTTTAAAATCATCATTCATTTCGTCACCTCAAAACATGCAATAATATTTTCGCAAAATATTAAAGTTTTTTAAAAAGGTGAAATTTTTTCACATTAGGCGAAATAAATCATTATTTTATATATACATTTTATATATTTAAATTATCACGTAACCTAAAATTTGTTAGATTAAATCGTCATTTGACATATAAACCTCAAAACAGAAAACTTTCATATTACAAAATTTCCATTATGTATAACACATCCAGTTAAAATAAAATGGGAGTTTAAGCAAATCATGATTATTGCAAAGAATAATTTTTGAAATAGTGGTTATATTAAGCGATAATTGTAGTAAATAACAATTATTTCAAAATTCTGTTTAAGTTGAGAAACATGAACATTTTAAATTAAATATGGAAAATAGTCATACGTCTAATACTCTCTGTCAGATTTAAATTTAAGAAAATGTATTTAAATTCTGTACTAAATTACAATAGAACAAGGATTTATGACTGATTGTCCTTTAAAGATTTTCGAAATGATTTGGCTCCAGTTTAAACGCAGCGTTTGAGGGGTAGTCGTAGAGAGAGGGAAGCTTCCACAGGTATCGGGAGCGAACTGATGCCTGCCCAAATTTAGGGCTTCAAGGGGGTCATGACCCTTCCTCCCCTGAATCCTTCACTTATCGTAAGCTTACCTTAATATTACCGTCAGTGACGTAATTGGGTGGTCAAGCACCCGAAGGCAAAGACTAGGCTCTCTCTCATTGGTTGAAAATAAGACGCCCAAAAATGTCTTAAAAATACCACATAAATGTCTTTAAAAAATAATACACTTGTTTTTGCCGTGATATGGTAAGTTTTTTTAAAAGCTTTTACAAAAAAAGTTTATTACAGTGATCTTACATGTAATAATAAGCTTACAGTGACTTTACATGTAAGCTTACGGTGACCTTACTGTGTAGCTCTGTAGTTGCTTTTGAGATGGGCTTTTAAAGCTTATACTGCACTGCAAAAACAGGTGTCTTAAATTGTTCAAAAATGTCTTAAATTAAGACATTTTTCGTGTCTTAGACACTAAAAGTATGTTAATTTAAGACATGTTTGTCCAATTTAAGATATCATGTTTTCGCAGTGTGTAAGCTTATATTTTGAGATTCTAAAGGTAAAGTTCACGAATATCTTTTGTACACTGGAAAAAGAAGTGTTTCAAATATGGGGACACAAGACAGGTACGCGTTTCATTTTAAGACACTTAAATATTTAAATGTCTGAAAACGAAACACATACATATACGTGTCTTGTGTCCCCATATTCAAAATGCACTTCTTTTTGCAGTGTATGCTCATGAAGAGCTCACCGTGTTGTGCAGTTTGGAAAACTATAATTTGTAAAATTCAACAATACAACACTGAAAAAAATGTTAAGCTGGATATCGTTTTGATAAGAATTTAGGTGTAACAGCTAGAAATATGGCTACCTGTGCTAAACAGTAAGCAAAGACAGCTATATTTTTAGCTGTTACACCTGAATTTTTTAGCAAGACGAAACCAGCGGTACTTTTAGGTGAATCAGCTAAACATTTTTTTCAGTGAACAATCTCTTTTCTTTACTGATGTGTATATTAATTTTAAATATAGATAGTGACTTCCACAAATAGATGAAATGAATATTGAATAATCATCGAACCTTGACTACAAAATGCTCCAAAAACGAGAAATATAGTTTCCGAAAATGTTACACTTTCTTCGTCCTGTTTTGTGTCAAGTACATTTTTGGAAACAAATTTAACAAGAGAAATTGATGCACTTGAAGTTATAATTAAAATAATAAGTGAATTCCAAATACCATACTCAAAAGGATCTGTATAGGCTTTCCATTTAATGGCAGTAAAAGAAGGTCTTTTTATGTAAGTTCGACACCTAAAATTTTAAATACACAATGTATGAATTTTATAAGAGGTTAAACTTTATAAAATAAAACTTTAAGTTTTGTACACGAAACACATTGTTTTAAAATTAAATTTTTAAAATTATTTATTTTTATTAATTACTTTGTTGAATAGACGGGTGTGGTATATTCTATATCCTCTATTCTATCTGTTGCCATCATTAATTCGGCTGCTACAAGATCAACTTCATTTCTAGTTAACATTCCAATAGCCCCAATCCACGATCCATTATTCATGCGCAATCCCCAGTCGTGAGCTTCAGTATATGAAATTCTGAAAATAAATATATTTTTGTATCAAGGGTGCAAAATAGGTAATTGTAGCGAAGGCGAGATTATAAGGAAACTAGGAAACCGGGAGGATCACCGACATTGAACGAAAAATATAGAAGATTTTATTGGAGGCAGTTCGCATAACGTTATCGAGGAAAAACATTTTTTTAAGCGTGTCTCCCTTAGCGCCCGCATTTTTTGGCTTAGAGTACTTAAATTTGGTACACAAATGTAATTTTGCGTGTAGATTACACGAAAAAATAGTGAATTGATACATTGATCATATATATAGTGTTGTCAAGGAAAAACCACGATTTTCAGTTTAAAATGCTTTAAAATGATCCTGTCCCCCCTATCAAATTTTTTAAGTCTAGCTCATATATAGTTTGGAAGATAGAAAAAATACTACAGATAAATAATAAATACAATAAGATACATATGGGGCATTCCACGTGACATTTTCATTCCAAATTTTTTTTTGCTTGTAATAAATTTTTTTTAATTCTATATGAGGAAAAAATAAAACACGTATTTTTTATTTTCTTATTTAATGAAAATTACACAAGTTATGAATTTGTGATTTTCGATTTTTCTCTTTCAATGTTGTTACTAATTAATAAAGAAATTTTTCTCGTAAGTCTAAAAGTGGTGCTCTTCAGTGGCGTACCGAGCATTTTTGGCGCCCGGGGCAAAAGGCAATTTTTGCCGCCCCTTATTGAAAATTATTTCATCGATTTGCCGCCCCCAAATGCATTGGGCTCGAGGTTTGCGCCCGGGACGACTGCCCCCTCTGCCCCCCTCTAAATACGCTACTGGTGCTCTTTAATGTTTCAATGATATTTATAATAATTCCTCGTGGCAAAAAGTTTAAAATATGAATTATAGAAATGAAACAACTTCAACTTACAAATTCCTGTGTGTAACATTTCTTTTGTTTTGTGAAAGAAGAATAAAATTTAAAAAATGTAAAAGTAAACTATATAAATGCAAATATGATTGAAAACAGCACCATTTTTAAACTTACGAGAAAAATTTCTTTATTAATCAGTAAATGCATTGAAAGAAAAAAATCGAAAATCGAGACCTTCGGTTTTGAGAAAAATTACTTTTTAGGCGGAAATTAAATTTTTCATGCATTTTTGTTGCAAATTCATTATTTTTTACTACATGTCTAAAAATTTAAGAAAAATTGAACAAACTTTATGTAGGGCATTATTTGCAATTTTCTAATAATAACGGAGAAAAACGAAGGTTAAAAATTCTCTATTTCAGGAAACGTTAATTTTCACAAATTCATGACTTCTGTAATTTTCATTAAATAAGAAAATAAAAAATACGTGTTCTTTTTTTCTCATATAGAATTAGAAAAAAATTGTTCAAAAAAAAAAAAAAAAAAATTGAATGAAAATGTCACGTGGAATGCTCCATATACCTAATTATTTTAAATTATTTTTCAAATTGCGACGTTTTGCCTACCAAGGAGGCTAGTTGAGTTAAAATAAAATTAATTAATAATTAATATGAAAAAAATGTTTTGGATAACTTTTATGATAGAGCTTATGGATTAAAATCAAATGCAGAATTTTACTTATGACTCCAGAAGTTCTACACAGAAAGCGAAGAAATATGGGAATAATTTTCTAGAATCTTGAGTACAATTATTCTGCATTTGTGACCTTAATCAGAGATCTATCATGAAGATAAAAGTAACCTAAAACTTTTTTTTCGTATAGAATTTCAAAATAATAACCGTAAATCATGTTAAATATCACCCAGAGAAATAATATATTTGTCTCACAGCCAAGAAACTTTTTATTTGTTTCAAATAAATTTTTATTTATTTTAAATAAAAAAGTTACTAGGCTGTGAGACAAATATATTTTTATTTGGCACAAATAACATATCTTTGAGTCAAATATATCACTTCTCTGGGTGTAGGGCTTAACCTGAACGCAGGTTATTTTAAGCGTACATTTTTTTCAGTGTTTAACTTAAAAAAGTATTTGTCCTTTTAACTAATCATTTGCGTGGTTAATGTTACCGCATTATTATTCTTTATTTCTTTTTTAGTAAGATGTTTTGTTATGTATAGGATGATATGTAAAAAACAAAATTGTTTAAAATCGAATTTTATTTTTAGGCTTACTTCACCTTGGTTTTTATTGGTTAGACATAATGTCAATATGCCCGTTAATTATTTTTTAAAACCTATAAAAAAATTTTAATGAAGACAGTTATAATGGAACCTTAATATTCTATAAATTTACTTCAAAATTAAAAAAAGTATAATCTAAAATGTTTTTCCAAATGAAAATGCCAAAATTAAATATGAAATTTTGTAATAAATTTAATTAAAAAATGTTAGGAGAAAAAGTACTAAAAATTTTTAATATCACACGTACTCGCATTTCAACTTATCAAAGTAAAAGATATTATGAAAGAAAAAGAAGAAAAGGAGATGGAACTAAAACGGACATTTTTGAAGAAAAATCTGCAGCTAGTCAAGAGGAATATTTTCGTAAAGAAACCAGTAGACAATTACAAAAAATAAGAGAAAATTTAGAAAAAGCAAATAAAAAAAAAGAAGAGAAAACACAATTATATGAAAAACCGATAAATTCAAATCCAACAAAAAATAAGGACAAATGAAATATAAGAAAAGAATTTTATCTAGTTAAAAATGTATATCAGGTATTTTATTTTTAATATCTAAAAATATTTTTGCCCTTTATATAATTTAAATACTTCCCCACACAGCACCGGAAATTTCCTGAATTTTCCCTGAATATTTGTCAACATTTCTCGAATATTCGAACTTAATATTCAGGGAAGTTTCGTGGAAGCAGTAAAATGTCCGCCTAGAATAATATTGGGCGCGAAATTTCCCTGAAAATGTATTTCCAATTTTCAGGGAATTTCTGCCTCTAATATTCCTTGAAAATTCAGGGAAAGTTAAAAAAAATTTCCAAAATTTTTTTTAATCTGGTAATTGATCAAAAAAATATGTTATATTCGACATCCGTGGGATTCTAGAAAATTAAAAACTACTGCGCAGCCGTAAGTGTCATAGAATCCAAGTTCGACCAGTGCGCATCAAGTTAAGTGAATATACGAATACTATGAATATTGGAGGAATGTTAGATGCGGAAATTCCCTGAAAATTAGAAATACATTTTCAGGGAAATTTCGCGCCCAATATTATTCTAGGCGGACATTTAACTGTTTCCACGAAACTTCCCTGAATATTTAGTTCGAATATTCGAGAAATGTAGACGAATATTCAGGAAAAATTCAGGGAATTTCCGGTGCTGTGTGGGTCGTAATATGGGGTTGCATTCATATGTATATGTTGTCTGATATCTTTAGGGGATATCTTTACTAAAGAAGTACTTACGTACAATTCATACCCTGTTGCAGAAGAGAAACTACTTTTCCAAAAAATCCATTTAATCCTATCATTTGACCAGTTCGATCACGAATTATTTGAGATACAGGAGGATCCTTTAAAATTCAAACGGAAGATATAATGCAATTTATTTGTCATTTCTATAATTAATTGATATGCATATGTATAAATATTTATATACTTTAAATGATTTTGTAACGTATAGTTTACAAAGGCGGATCCAGACGAGGGTTTTGGAGGGGGCGATATATGAGATAGAAAGAGATAAGAATCTAGTGCTATCTCTTTCTCTCTCATATGATAATCTAAGGCTTTTGGGAGGGGCGATCGCCTCCATCGCCCCCTGCTAGATCCGCGTCTGATAGTTTAGAACATTGTTTTTACTCAATGACTGTATTATATTCATAAAAAATTATTAATACCAATGATTGTTTTTTATTTAAAGTAAAAAAAAGCAGAACATTATAAAAAAAGAATAAAGAAACCTCAATAGATGAAACGCGTATATTTTGACCAAACAGATCACCCCTTCTTTGGTACAGCCCAAGTTTTGGTGTAGTGACTCCATATTGCAAATTCCAGTATCCAAAAATGGACCTTCTTAATTCCCTTTCTTTGTCTATTTGATAAATTTCTGTTAAAATTGCATCATCGTCACTATCTCCTTTTTGAACCACTAAAAAGATGCAGTCAAATGGAATGTAGATTTGTTGAAAAAAATAATCAATTGTTGTGTTTTCTCGAAAGAAAATTATCCAATTGGGATAAGCCATTGAAATCCAAGGTGAAATTTCCTATTTTTCACAAATTCAAAAATATAAAATACACTTTTATATCTACACTGAGAAAAATGGATGTTTACCCTTAACATCTGGATGTTAACGCTTAACATATTTATCACTTAACATAGGGACAGCTATCTAGATGTTCAGGGTTAACATCTACATATTAAACTTTAATATCTAGATGTTAAAATTCAATATCTTAGATGTTAACCTTTAATATTTAGAGGTTAAGCGTTACTATCTTGTTTTAAACATCTAATTCTAAAAATCCATTTTTCTCAGTGTATATATAGGTATATAATATATATACATGATCATGTTTATTTAAAAAATAAGATTTGTTAGGTGAATTAGATTCAACTTAACTTTTTCTTTCAGTTTTAATTTTTTTGAAAAACAATTTTTGCTTATATCTTTAAAATAATGTTCAGACACGTTTTATTATTGCAAAACTTTGAAAACATATCATTTAGTAAACATTCTGCTGTTTAATGTTTTGTGAATTTAAAAAAATTCACAAAATTTGCCTTTTTTCGACCTTAAAGGTAGGTGTAATTATATTTGACCCAAGGTTTATAAGTTATTCACCTTCAAAGAATTCAAAATTTACTAAAAAGCAGAAGCAATAAAGAGTTCATGAAATAACCCAGACAGCACCATAATTATCGGCAAATTAACGGGAAGTTAACGGCGCTAGTTAACAAATTTATCGAGTTTAACTTTAGGCTAACTTCCTGCTAATATATAAATGTCCGCCACATCTTTAGTTATCCAAGATAACTTCCCGTTAACTACAAATGTAAATTCAACGCAGATTATGAAATAAAATTTTCAGAAATGTTTAAGTGATAATTAAATTAAAATTTGCTTTTCATATTTCCTTAGAATTAGCCATGAAAATTAGCCTAAAGGAAGACAATGAAATTTCTCGGAAAATAAAGTGGCAAGTTTCAGTGAAAATAATTAAGATATGTTTACTTAATTTATAGAAACAATTTTGCTGAAAATGAATAAGGAAAATTTTCTTAAATATCGAAATTATAGTTTTAAAGAAATTTACTGAATATTTTTTACTAAAATTAGACAGGTAAATTAACTTAAAAATAAATAGAAAGATATCCTGGAAAGTAGACTGTCAAGTTATTGTCAAATAAAGTTTACGTAATTTAAAAAAACTGTTTTGAGTTGTTGACAGATTTTTGTTTTTGCTCTGAATAAAAAATTTTTGCCAGGGAATTTCGTTGTAAAGTCAGTAAAATGTCAGGGAAATGACAGGGAAATTGATAAACTGAATCTTGTAGCCACCCTGTTTAATTTTTTACTGCTTAATATACTATTTCTTATGCAACTAAGAGTGTAATTATAAAAAAAAAAAATTAATTTTGCCTGCATTTTTTATTATATAGTTTAGGTATAATTTTTTAAAATAAACAGTTTTTTTAAATTACGTAAACTTTATTTGACAATAACTTGACAGTCTACTTGCCAGGATATCTTTCTATTTATTCTATTTCAGCAAAATTGTTTCTATAAATTAAGTAAACATATCCTAATTATTTTCACTGAAACTTGCCACTTTATTTTCCGAGAAATTTCATTGTCTTCCTTTAGGCTAATTTTCATGGCTAATTCTAAGGAAATATGAAAAGCAAATTTTAATTTAATTATCACTTAAACATTTCTGAAAATTTTATTTCATAATCTGCGTTGAATTTACATTTGTAGTTAACGGGAAGTTATCTTGGATAACTAAAGATGTGGCGGACATTTATATATTAGCAGGAAGTTAGCCTAAAGTTAAACTCGATAAATTTGTTAACTAGCGCCGTTAACTTCCCGTTAACTTGCCGATAATTATGGTGCTGTCTGTGAAACATGCGACTTCCAGTAGAATTGTTTTCATCAGAAATACATAATTTTACTTACAAAACAGTTAGGTAGATTCTTTTTTGTCTAACAAATTTTACTCTTTTAGTCATATAAAACGTTATTCAAATGTGCTTATATGTAATTACTTGAAATATTTACTTTAGCAAATTCATTCCTGAGTTCGTCAGAATCATTCAATAAGACGAAAAGAGGCCTTTTTAAATTAAAGTAACTATTTCCTATCTGCAATAATTTGAAAAATATATGAAAAATAATTACTTTATTACTATAATTATCATGATTATTTATTTTTATCTACTTGCATCATTTTTTAAAGTATACAAATCCATTGTAACGGTACGTATATGAAGTTGGCTAAGAAAAAGTTGAAGATCTTTAAGATGACCACTTTCATCCAATTCTATTGAAAACAATAAAACACTTTTTAAAAATTTGCATTTGATGTGTTGAAAATTTTCAAGTTAGAAAATAAATTTGTGATATTATTGTATGCCATAAGTACTATAAAATTGAAGAAAAACTTACCCTGAGTTTTCATTGGTTGTTTAACAGTGTGCAACAAAATAATGCATGTATTGTTAAAATATAAATGAATGCCTTCTATAATATTTTTGTAAATATACAAAGGTCTAACTAACTGAGCAGATACAGACAATATCATTATTAACAAAACTAGAAAAATAATATAAGAAACTTGCATAATTTTCTTTAAAAAATTAATTATTTTAGATCTGTTTGTTTCGGAATAAATCACAATATGACATGAGTTATACGATGTACGATTCTGTTGTATATAGTATGACAACTTGCTCTGAAGGTTTGATGTATTGTAATCTATTATGTATATATATCTTTACTCATTTTCAATTTTCATGTGGCATTTCTAATGTGTGAACCTTTAGATAGAGAGCAAAGATATTGCTTATTATGCAATTGCGATGTTGGTTACGAGATCATTAAAAAGCAATATAAGAATTTCAAACAATTTAATCATTTATGTAAAAAATGTATGTTTTAGTTTTTAGTTCATAAGCAAAATGTGTACAGAACAATTTGAACAAATAACAAACTTTCTTCCATTGATTTTATTGACAAATGTTTATTCGATTAAGTTTTTATGGTTCAATAAGAATCAGGATTTTATTAGTTTACTTAGTCTGTGTCTATTTTAAACTTTTTATTTAACTACATTAATCGCATTTTACTTAGTTCGTTTTTTTAAACATTAAAATAAGTATAGGGGTGATGGGGTCAAGACAGGATACCTAAAGTTCGAAGCTCAATAAAACTAACATTATCGATTCAAAAATAAATTATTTATTATATAATCTTTGGTAATCAGTCTTCCATGACTAAGTCTTATTTGGAACGAGAATAAATTAAAAAATTTAAATTTTCCATTTTACCAAACGTGGGGGTAAGATGGGGTAGTACAAAAATCAACCTATTTTTGCCTACAAATTTTGCAAGTAAAGGTTATATATTTGAAATGTATTATTTAAATAACAAAACGTTATAAATAGTGTGTAAAATCACCAAAAACAGTTTTTTTTTCATAAAATAAAAAAATGATTAGTTTTTAGTTTCTTGTCTTGCCCTCACTTCCTATACCCCGTCTTGCTCCCACATGCGGAATTTCATTAAAAAATTAATTTCTAAAAATTAATTTTCGATACAGAAATAAACAAGTGCTTATCTACAATTGTAATCATATTGTTGAATGAATAACATTATGCATAGTACATAAAATGTTGTTATTTCCATAACAAACACGTTCTAAATGTCGTTTTAAAGAAAAAATGCAAAAATGACAAGAAAATCGTCAAAAACAGTTTTCTAATGTAACAAATAAAAAACTCGGTTTCATCTATACCAATGACTTGACCAATCAAAACTACCGTAACGACGGTGATATTTAATGTAAAAATGACCATGATTGGTCAATTAGTTTCTTAATTAAGGCAGGTCCCCCTTCTTGCCCCCACCTCCCCTATTTTATATTTTTCAAATATTTCATGCACTTTTCGTTATCTATTTCTTTTTAAATTTTATTTTTTTTGTAACTGCAATAAGTAGATTTTTGTTCTTTTTTTGATCTTCTGCTGTCTTAAATATTAGGTATACCACAACTTGTATTTAAATTCTTATAATTGTTTCTTTAAAACTATAATAAATTTATTAATATTACGTTATATGTTGTTATAAGAGTGTCTAAATCAATTTTAATAATAAAATTTTAAATTATAATTAATGCATAGAGTCATTAAAGTATTAGTTGTAAATATAATCTTTAATTTGCATTCTTTAAATGTACAACAATTCCAACTAGTTTTCAATATTTAAAAATTGTTATGTTTTGTTAAAAACATTTTATCGGTCAGCCTTATCTCAAACATATATTTTCTGTTCATATGCGAGGTTAAACTTTAACACTTAATAAACCTTTTAAATATTTTAAAGTTAAATAAAGAGAAAATTTTGGAGCTTAATCTATATATTTTTAATTTTTCACAAGATTTGTTTATTTAATTATTATAACGACGCAAGTTATAAAGCCTTTTAAATTATAATTTTAATTTTTTCTAAGAATAAATAAACTATTAAAAGTAAATTTCAGTGAGTATTCAATGTCAGAAAAAATATTAAATACAGCTTGTTCATTAATTTTTCTCGAGTTGATTACTGACTAATAAGTATTATAACAAAAATAAAGTTAAGTGACCAGCCTGGTGGTCTTCTTAATAATAATCTATGTATGCAATTATGCATGCTTGTAAGTATGTAAGTATGTATGCCTCTGTGCAAGAAATGTTTGTTTGAGAGTCAAATAACGTAAAATTATCGGTTTACGTAATTTAAGTTATCACATATGCATAGTAATATACGGGTCTTTAGGTAATAGTTATTCATGGCCTTTGTATAGAGAAAAGAAAGTATAATTCTAAGCCAATCACATTATTGAACATAAGAATCATGTCAATAATATTAGAATTGATTTTAAAGCTATACTATCATGAGGATAATTTAGAATTTAATAAGAGGAATTATGCTTTAGCTACACATCTATATATTTATCTAACAGAAAAAATCATTCTTGAATAACTTTATTCATACAAAAAGCTTAAATTTTTTTTTTAAATTTTACTGATCAGTCTAATTTTTCAAACATTGATCTTTTTGTAAATTCCACAATCTAATTTTTACGTATAACTACAATTTTTTTTCTGATCATATCTAAATCGATAACGAATTAGTCTTTTGATCGCATTGGTGAAAGTATCAGATTGATGTTCAATCAGTTTTGATAAGTATTCTTTCGAGGTATTTTAAATTTTTTTTCCGATCCTAAAAATATGTGTAACTTGGCAAACAATTCTTTCCGAATAATTCCAAATTAATCTGATTCTTTTTGGAGCCAAATACTAATCCTTTTATTCCATTCTGAATCAATCCTTTTAAAATTCGAGTAAAGTCGATTAGAATTGAATCGGATTGATTCGGAATGAAATAACTGGGATTCACACTATGATAGAAGAAGTTTACTGTGACAGCAAACTTTTTGCGTAGTAAATATATTTTATATTATCTGTGGCAACAAATGTTTACTTGCAAACATTATTTCTCTGTTGCATCGAAATAATCAAATGATCGAATAATCTCATCGAAATTATCTGTTCTCGGAAGAATAATTTAAGTGTGTTGCAAAGAAGAGGCTTCACAATCGCTTGGGGACAAAAGGTTTTTAGCGATTCGTTTTCTTGAAAACCAAACTTGTAAGTAATAAAAAAAGTTTTATTACCAGAAATATAGGAATAAGGAAGAAAGATTATTTCCACTCCCTCTACCAAACAGGTAAATTTTTTTATAATCATTGAAGTAAATTACTTTAACTAGACTGCAATCAAAAAAATTTTTTGGTTATAAATGACTTTTAAACTTCTGATTATAAATATTATTTACAATTTAAATAATAGTAATAAATACCCCCATGTCACCTAACAGAAGAGAGATTTGAGCATAGTAGTAAAAGTCAACGTTCTGATCAGACAGCTTCTCTGGTAAAAGATTAAAATTTAAAGGTACTTTACGCATCGTGTTGCAGCTAGAAAATCAAAAATATTAGTTAATTTCATAAAATAGGAAAAACTACTTGGATAAGGCCAATTTTGATTTTTAATTTAAACAGTGAACAAAAATGAATTTTTGTTTTGTTTCTGAAACTAATAATAAGATAATATTTTACTCTGTTTTTGACAATTAATAAATATCCTGGCTGTTTCTTTTACACTAGAATTTCTATTATATGGACAGTTCACGAGCGTCTCCAGATAAGAGGATTCCATATAATATAAGAGTTCTATAGTTTATTTCCTTTCTCCAGCTAAAATTATATATTGATTAGGGGTCGTTCATAAATTACATCACACTCTAGAGGAAAAACGTTGGGATTAGGAAGGAACAACTTTGATTACAAAATTGTGAAAGTCACCTTGCAAGCAATATAAAAAAAGAGAGAAGGGTCTGAATTCATCAAAATTTACAATCTACTTGTTCAATAAAATTAAAGAAAAAGTGAAATATTCAAATATTTGGCGAATAAAAAATTATCCGTGATAAAATGCAACCTTAGAATTTCTCAAAACATTTAATATATATAGTGCTGTTTTCCTTTCAATATGTATAGTAATTAGACAAGTTTGCTTTACGTTAAGATTTATTTAACTTAAGACAAAAATGACGCTAAAATCAATTACAATTTTTAATTTTTTACAATTTTTGTATAAAAATTGTTTACATAAATCTATTTTTGTTTTAATTTTTTGAGGAAAAGAAACAGTTTTCGTACAAATAAGAAATGTAAGTAAAAAAAGCGCTTGCGCAGTTTTTTAAAAAAGTAAACTAAACCTGCTTGACATTACGTAATATGTAGCGATACGGCTAATACATTGCAACTGTCACATCAGCATTATCATGTTATCGAGTTATAAAATTTTTCTGCTTTTTGCTTTTGAAGCTTTTATAGCCTTCTCACAGGGTAAATATTTCATTATTGATTCACAGTTATCCTCATAAGTAACTTATAATTGGAAAAAAGTATTTGAAAGTTTTTACAACAATGTATAGTTACATGCAGAAAATTTAATAAATAATTAAATAGGCTGACCTTAAATTTTACTCTATTTTAACTGTAATATTAATCTTTTATGTATTAATTGATCTATTTAGAAACAAATATGAAATAATGTTAAAAATTATTTTTTCTCTTAAAAGGCAAAGAATCAAAAAATTCTGATAAAATGACGAATTCTATACAACCTAAAATAAATGGAACCTTAGGAACTTTATCGAATTCGGTATGGCTAATGTTTGTAAAATTGCTTCAATTTTACATTAAAAGTATGTATGGATTTCAATTGCCCTGCAAACTTGAGTCAATTAAGCCTTTGAAGTACGAATGTACAAAAGTGTGATTAAATGATAAATATTGATAAATGTTATAATCCAATGATTAACTAATAAATTATAAAATATATCTCTTTGCTGTATTTTTTTCTAACTGTCGATATTAATATCCCTTATATTATTTTATAAATTAATTAATTTAAAAATTTCATTTCATTTAATGTAATAATTGAATTTTAAAATGAATTACTTTTAATTTGAGACTACACGCGTACAAAAATTCATAAACATTTGAATTTTATTTGTAAACTGTATTTTTAAACGTTGCTAAGAAACCTTGGTCGCTTAAACGCGTAAATGGTTCTTCAAACTTTGATAAGCCATACACATTTCCTTGTGCGCCTTAAACTCATCGAACAAAAGTTTGAAGTATGGCTTTTGAAAATTCTAATCAGTCATGTGTCAAAGTAAACAAATGAGTCTAAATAACATTAAATGCGACTTTAAGTATAAATACGTGTGCATTTAAAAGCATAATTAGGAATAAGTCATTTATTTGATAAGGTTAATAATAATCAACACCCTATTACCATTCAACGTGTAGCTTCTCTGACGCGAAAGCTATAAAGCTTTCGTAATATACTGATACGTATTAATTAGATGTAAAGATTTTGGGAAAATCTCGGAAATAATTAAGTTACCAATATAGAACGAGTTTTTTTTTTAATTTATAAATATTTTATATTAAACAATGCATATAATAAATAATATTTAAATTAAATATATATGACTAAAATACGATCCAAGAGTCAAAAAAATAGTTTTACTGATTTTTAAAATAAAAATTACGTAAGAATATTTAAAGCGGTTTTTGACCCACCCCTCCACCCCATATCAGCATTTTGGAACCTTCTCTCCACTCATTGATGCTTAAGTAATACTTGAATGGCCCCTTAAAAATATTTTATTCTTATTATTGTTATTTTCATATCCACAATACGACCATATCATCCAGGTTTATAAGTTTTCCATGTGGCAGTTTATTTTACTGATAAAAGTAGCTTCTTGACGTCATATTGTGATGCACAACAATACTTATAATCAACTGTGCACATTTGAAATTGTTCAATTGGCATTTCCTAAGCAACATTTCTCTATTAGATACTCCACAATGCTAAGAGCTTGTTAACTCTTGCATTTAAGATATTCATCTTTCAAATGGACATAATTAAAATTTACGTACTATTTTGAAGTTACTTTATGGATGATGATCTGTAAATTGATCATTCTAACATGACTCTGAAAGTTAGTGCAAGAATAAAGCATATTTTATTTAATACGTATTCAAGAATTCCAAACTTGCTTAAAATTTATTATAAGTAAAAAAACAAGACACAAATTATTGACAAAACATAACGTATGCTTGACTAGTACCCATAATATACGCATACTAGAACTAAAGTGGGGGAAGTATAACAAAACTGTAACGAGTTACTAGTAAGACTTATTTGTGAACAGTAGTAAGGAAGAAAGCTATAACGATGAAATTGTTGGTCCTTACCCTCTTGGTTTGCATTCTCAGCATCTCTTCAGCAGACACGGGAGTTTCCAGTAATAATGGAGGCAATAAACCAGTAACTGATCCGACCACCGACAAAAGTAATAATGGTATTCTGTTAATGTATCAATTTCTAAATAATATCACTTCATTTAATCATAAATCTTACTCTGCGAAAACCATATGTTTCTAGTGCTATTGCTTTTTTCGTTATAGTAAACAAAGGATTATCACAAGCCAACAACCAAATTGCAAACACAAGAGGAAAGAGATCTATTACAGATACTGCCACTTCTTTAGCTAAAAAAGTTTTTAAAATCATTACATTTCCGTTCACTGCAATTTTCTTTCTTATAACTTTACCATTTAGGATAATATTCTTTGTTATATCTATACCGTTAAGAATCATTTATGCAATAATAACGTTCCCTATCAAATTGATATATGGAGATAAAGGTTCAACTTACACCCTTTCTTTATCAGAAGAAAATACTGAAAAAATTACAAAGATAGTGTTGACTACGGTTTGGAACTTTGTACGAGAAACAGGATTACCACAATTGGACATTTTGGCAAATAAACTCAAGGACAATGAAAGTGTGCCCCAGGAATATAGAGCTTTGCTAGCAAGATTTGATTCCTTCTATAAATTCATGAAAATGGTTGGAGTTTTGAAATAATTCTTTTAAAACAACTATACTTTGTATTTATTATGAATATTATTTATGGACAAGAATAGAAAAAATTAACAGATACGCCTGTATAAATATCTTTCAATTTATTCAATTCCTTAAATTTCTATACATTAATATACCCACATCAGATGACAAATTATTAAAAAAATTTTAAAAAGAGGAAATAAAATAATCTTCTTTATGTGCAAGTATTTTGTAATTGCAAGTAGAAATTTTTATAACCCATTTCCATATACAATGTATGATATAAATACATAAATCATAAACTTGTATTTTTCCTAAATCCTTGCAAAAAAGTAAAATATAAGAATAATGTAATCTCTCAGTGAATTAGAAACTATGTTTGAATTAAATATGACATAATATGTTTATTTCAACTACATAATAGGGGAGACCGGGGCTGTTTGGCGCAGGGGCTGGTTGACGCACTTGAGTTTATTCAAAAGTGAAAAGTCGAATTAATTTTTCTCTTTGGTCAAATTAATGTACTTGATAAACTGTAACTTCACACATAATTTCATTATGATTGATTGATTATTCCGGACTATAAATTCAAAAAACCAATTTTGGTACTCAAAAGTAAATTTTAACGCCTTCATTTTTTTGTTATATCTTTTTACAAAATGCAATCAGAAAAAAATCAAAATTAAGGTTTTGTGTTCTGAATAGTTGCTTTTAAGAAACTATTAAAAAATTTTGATTTATATTTACAGTTTTCATAAAAACGAAGAAAATGTATAAATAGTCTCTCCGGGGTTACTTGGCGCAGTAGGGTCGGGGCTGGTTGGCGCGCTCGGAACGCTAAAAGTTTATAAGCTACATCTAGTGACTAATAAAAATTTATTAAATTCAATGAGTTAACACTTATATTTTATTATCAGTGCCAAGAATAACCCTTTAAGATAAAAAAGTGTTTAATATATATTATTATTATTATAATCTCATACTTTTACGTTTCCAGATATTTGTAGTTTTTAGGTTCGTGAACTTCACTTTTTGAACAAGATGAACCTTCCATTTTGAATTAATTCACATTTTTTCAAGATAATTTTTCCTTAGAAGACTTAATTTAACAATGAAACATATTGCTTGATTATTAATCACACATTTTAATTAATGCGCCAAGTAACCCCGGGTAGTGCGCCAGGCAGCCCCGAGCCGGGGCTGTTTGGCGCACAACAACAATCAACAAAGAGTGAAAAGTGCGCCAAGTAGCCCCGGTCTCCCCTATATTTAATTTAAACATATTTTTTGGTTGAACAATATTATGTTTGAATCAAACAAACTTTTCTTTTATTGTTGTATTACACTACACTGTTAAAAATTTCTGTATTATGCTTCACATACATGTATATGAAATTCAATTTAATATACATGTATATTAGAATTCATTCAACGTTATGAATTCTCAGATACATGTATAGCAAATTTAATATACATTATATTAAATTTAGGATAATTTATATTAAATTTAATGTAGATAATTGTATGTTAAATTGAATTTTATATACATGTATGAGAAGAACAATACAGAAATTTTTAACAGTGAATAGTATATAGTCAGGACTGCGCACGAGAGACTGTTACCTGTCTCGATACCGAGACGATACCACAAAAAAATATCCGAGACGATACTACAATAAAATACAGTTTCGACGATATACCTTTGACAAGTCTTGTCGAGACTCACTTTTGGTGAAGTATTAATAAAACTACCTTGTTTTGATCAGTATTTTAGCCCATAAGTATTGCAATATAGTTTTAAAAAACCCAAAAATTTTCACTGGGCTCTTATAATTTTCTTTTTTACAAGGATTTTAATTATCGATACTACACTGAAAGAAATACTCTAGCTTTATCAGCCATATGATTATTGTTGACAGTTTTTGTAGAACTTCGAATACTATATGAATGAATATCCCATAATGCATCGGTGCGCCACTGACAGTTCTTCTAACCTAAAAATATACATCGCAGTTTCACCAGTCATATGGCTAAAAGACAAATATATTATGGCAGTATCTATATTAGCAATATATTATGGGTGATTTATCCATAATTATGTCAGTACCGTGGAATTATTTCTTTCAGTGTAGACGATATCATAATTTTAATGTCGAGACCGAGACGATACTAAGCGCACAACGAGACCGATACGATACCGAGACGATACCATCAATTTTACATTTTTTTCGAGACCTGTAAAATATACTCTGTAAAATATAGCATCGTATAGTCTCGTGCGCAACCCTACTAGTAATTGCAAAATTTTTTCATATCTTTGTATGGGATTTTTTCTTTTGGAATTCTCCTATCAAGGTATGAAAAATGATTAAAATTTAATTTTTAACTTGAAGTCTATTATGGTTAGTGTTTCAGTTACACTTTAAATTAAATGAAAAGTTTACTTCATTGGAGCTAATTTGTTCTTCTGATAAGAGGAGTTCAGTTTTTTCTTTAAAAAGAGTGTTATGTCACTGAAAAAAAATTTTGTTAATTTAATATATGATTTGGGTGAAAATTTCAATGCAGCAGAAAGTCAACCATATATGTAAATTTAACATTAAAATAAAGAAGCATTTAACAATAATCTAGGACTGTACATACTGCCGTGCAAATTAAAAACATACGTAAGTGACATTATCGTTTAGGCCAATAGTCGTAAAACAAAACACACAAGATCGACCTCAACGAATATATGACTTACGTATCTTTTTAAGTTGCACGGCACCATATAGGTGTCTATATCTACACTGCAAAAATAAATTTCTGCAAATGTCTCAAATATGGGGACACAAGACACATACGCGTCTCATTTTGCTACATTTAGTGTTTCAAAATGAGACGCATACGTGTCTTGTGTCCCCATATTTGAGACATTTGCAGAAATTCGTTTTTGCAGTGTATATCTCCTTCAAACAATTTAGATAAAGTTTATTTTTTGATATGAATGAAAAACTTTACACTGTTCTTTAGTTAATGAATGTGAATAATTTTTTAATTATCAAATGGTAATGCCACTATAAGATTGTTTAAGGCATAAAACAATGTCAAAATTTAAATGTTTTAATACTAAAAACAAAAATTAATATTAAATTTTGCCAAATATATCACAGTTTTTAAAAATATTATCTAATATAAGTATACTGTTATTGTAGGTAGAGGAAACTTTTCCAGAAAATAAATAGTACTTCTAAAAACGTTTTATTTCATTAATATCTTTTATATCTAACATGATCATTATAGACATTTCTTATTTAAATTTATAATCATTATAAATAAAATAAATTATATTTTTTACTTTTTCTTATTTTATACTTGTACAAGAATTTAAGATTTCTTAAAATTTTTGCATTTTTCAATTGAAAAGAGTAAAATTTATTTAATAAATGACTAATTAATCAGCAGTTAACTGCTGACTTGTTTAACACCTTGCATCATCAGCTTCATTATACCTTTTGTGAATGGAGGCATTACTAAGTTGGGCAGAAAGTCGACGCTCTTAATAGCAATTGCTAAGAAACCGCCATTTTTCTTAATTCCACTACAGACAAAACCGTGTTCAAGGCTAACTTCGCAAGGTAATAAATAATTAAGAAATCCACTGATGCCTCCGTTTGTTAAAATTTCTAATTCGATAATGTGTACCATCAATTGTTCCACTTCCGTTTTAAAAAATTTCCCCATTATTGGAATTCTTCCAGATAATTCTACAAGACCTTGTAATAATTTTTTGAGGTGTTTTGTTTGAGGTCCTCCAGTTCCTGGAGGCTTGCTTGGATTTGTATCTTTGTTATTATTACTGTTATTATTATTGTTCACATCTCGTTTTAATACTGAAAGATTTTAAAATTTTCCCAATTAATATTAATTATATTTTATTCAAGTGAAAGACATAAGTTAACACTTTCTAAATGTGAATCCACGAAATTTTGCATTTTTGTTTCTCGCAGATATATGTATACATAGCAAAAATCTGAACTTATATATAATGAGCCCTAACACTGCAAAAACTGATGTCTTCTAAATGTCTTATTTTAAGACATTTTGGTGTCTTTTTTGTATCTAAGACGCCATAAGTGTTTTAAAATGAGACATTTTATGCGTCTTAGACACCAAAATGTCTTAAAATAAGACACTTAGAACAGCAGTTTTTGCAGTAAACTGTCCTCATTCTGAGGTTGCATCAGAAACGAAAATGTCTTGATTCATTTTGGACTAAAACTCAAAATGTCAAGACCTTCTCGTTTTTACTGCACTTCTGCTCAAAATGAAGATAAGGCGTTCAACTATATGAGTTCAAGTTTTTCTGCGTAAGCGTGCAGCTGATTTCAGTTATGGTATATGTATATACTGAATCTCAACTGCTAAATCAGAAAATTACCATTAATTCAAATTTAAAGAAGTACAATTTGCCAATTTTAATTAGTTTTTGATATTTACCAAGATGTCGAGACTGAACTCCATAGATAAAAACTAGTATTAAGAGCACAAACACCCCCGGCAGAAGCCTCATGATTGTGAAATATTATGACACTATGAAAAAGTCAGCTTTCGTTAACCCCTTTTTAAGTATATCGCTGGCAGCATATGTAAATACTTTTGTATCATTACAGTCGTGTACGTGTTTACGGAAGAGAGGGATATAATCGTTTGTGTGCATGAGAATTCTATATAGTTTTCTAACGATTCTTATCGGTTACCTTGTTATACTTAATTTCCACAACGACAAGCAAGTTTTTATGTTATTGTAAAATATCGGTTAAGATATTTTCAAAGCATATATAATAAATTTATTTTTTAAAAATGACAATCCATTTTCTTTAAGTAACAAAGAAAATGCAAATATTAGGGGAAGAAAATAAAATGAAATTGAGTGGTGTACTCAAATTGAAGTTCATTAAAAGTGAACCTCTTTGGATCATTTTCAACCTAAGCTACAACAAATAAAAATGAACCAACTAGTTCATTTTAAGAAATAAGACATTTGGAAAGCGCCTTACATTTAATTACAGTTGTTCCATAATTGGTTAATAAGTTATGTAGGACGATTTCTCATTGGATGAAATTAAGACACTCAAAAATGTTTTAAAATTAAACAAGAAATTTTTTTTAATTTCACTATGTCACTCACGTGGCTTATGACATAATGACGACAGAAAGGGACAAAATTTCTAAGTTTAATTATTATAACCCTATTCTGCGACTTTTAGGTGTCGAGAGGGAAGTAACAAAATTTAAAAGCAAACTTTGCATTTTTTTCATTATTTTCATGAAAAGCTATGAGCTCACTCAACTTAAATACTACGTAATAAAAAAAAGGAAAACTTAAAAATAAAATATAACTTGTATGTCTGATATGATAAACATATATTTAATTGTTAAAGGAAAACTGTTTATGCATTTGTTAAAACTTTTAATTATTGAAGCTATTACAGCAAACATTACAATTACTTTTTTTTTTAATTTATCTTTATAGGCTCAAATTTTTTGACCAAAAATTTCGAGTAAAATTTCACTTGCTTTTATCACTAGACGACTTATATGACTTGAAATAATTGAAATTTTACTTATTCAGATTATTAGAAAGTATAAGAATAGTTCCTTTTTAACTAAACTGATTTTTAGGTTTGAAAATAATATTTTAGTATTTTTACGAAGCTCTTAAAAATGTATTTAAAAGCATTTAGTTCCCAAGTTGAAATAGAAAGGATGATCTATCGTGTCCCACGTTCTTAATGCGGGATATGACAAAAGGATGAATTGCAATCAGTTGAGTTTACGAGCAGTGTTACAACAAAGTACGAGCATTTACAACAAAGTCATTGGCCTGTATAGAACATATGATGCAAAACAACTGACATTCTCACAAAGATGTAGGCCCGGCAGGAAATTGAGCCTAAAACGATCGACAAACCGTGAAAGCACATCATCGATTCATCAAATTTTACAATTACTTTCAAAATTGAATGGTTTTTCAATTTTACACAAGCAACTTAATATTTTTAAAGCAAATTATAAATATTATTAAAAGATTAAAACTTCTTATTCAATATTATTTTTGACACTTTCCCCTAAAAATAATAATAACTTTAAAACATAATAATAAGCTTTAAAACGTTTTAGTAAAATTTAACTTATTTTCTTTTCGTGTGCTTCTGAAAATTTATCAGATTTTTTATCTTTGCACAAACACAAAAGAGATTTCTTTGCTTTATAAGCATCATTTCCGTTTTCTTTATCCTATTTCCCATATGCCGCACCGAGTATAGGCATAATGATATTTCATTAATTTAATAATGCTACAGAATTAAAATAAACTGAAAACTAAATTTGTATACATACCGAAATACATATTTTTTGTTTTAACGCAAATTATAGTTCGTTCAATAAAAGATTTACATTGAGATTAAATTGTTAAATTGATACGTTCAAGCCTTCTAAAAGAGATACCTAATATGCCCCAGATGTATTTTCAGCTATTATAAGATTATACATAGGTATTTAAAAAAAACTAATGAAATGAAAAGCGTATAAAAAAAAGAATGCAAATTAAAAGCAATAGCAAAGAAGCTGACATAATTACTTTCTAAATTTTAACAAATTCTACTGATTGTAAAAATAAACTCTAATTTTCAAGATAATTATTGTCTCGAGTAATAATTATTGTGAAGTCGCAGGTCGTACGTAACACGATTTCCTGCACTCTGCACTTTGCACGGAAACATAATATTACATACGAGTAATCGTACCTTCGCAAACGCACGATACACATCATTATTTTTGCACTGATTTACATGATACGTTTATGATGCACCAGAATGTCAAGGTAGAAAATGGGAAACAAAAAGCAATCGGAATTAGCTACTTTGTGTGAAGCCATGAACCGATTTTTGCAAGGCTGAACTCATCCTAGATCTGTCCTTGAGTCTTTTACCTTTCTATGTTAATTAATTTTCATGTACTAAATCTGAACATGCAAATTGTTTAATTAGAAAGTTATATACTAGTTTCATTTAATCTTCTATATAGTTTCTTTTCTTCTGTGGCAGGCGCAGATATTGTTTTTTATCTATACATTTTGTATTTAAAAATGTTGGATAATCTTTTTGTAGAAAAAATAAAAATATATTTTAAGAAATTTTCTTTTTTTATTTCATACACGTCACTTTTATGTAAAAACTGTGCTTTAGAAAAGAAGGGTTAAAAATTATCTTTTTTTTATTCGAAATTTACTATGGCACGTGCGAATAGAGCGCAGGCGATACGTTTCACTGATTTACCAATGAAATCACCGTGAAAAGTAAATAACAATATTGAATTTGCATTGTTTAAAAGAAGAATTCATTTTAAATCTTGTGTAGGTACGTATTATACATATATTTTTGAATTTACGTTAAGTTGAGTTACAAAACTCTTTTTTTGAAATTACCAATTTACGCGGGAAACCGACCGTAACCATCGCCATTCAAATACGCAATACTACAGAATCGGTAAAATTGCACTTTAACGACCTTCAAATGTCGATATGGTTAATTAATTTTTTACCTTCTTATTAAAGTTTAATGAATGAAATGGTTGATTTTGACAATTTCGAAATTTCTTTCAACCTCGTAGAAGAAGTATAAGTAATTTATCTATGAAATTTAATATTTTTCTACATTTGTCGACGTTTTTGTAATTTCAGGAATCCAAAAATTATATTTTCATTTTACAGACACAAACTTGTCGCTTTTTGATACCTGAGACCGGGCCTATATGTTCATTAGGTCGTAAACAACAGATACATATTGCATACAGAAGTACTTAGCAGTAATGTAATACATTTATGCGATAATCTTGTGATTATTATAAAGATTGCGCAATGATTTAACATACAATACAAAGTAGCATTTTCAATAATTCAAGGTGAAATAAACTCAAGAAGTCGTGAGAGAAAGTTGTACATACATAAATGGAAACAATTTGCTTTTGTTTAGTGATTTACTTTCTCCAATTATATTTATGAGAAAGTGAGCTTTTAATGGGTAATTTACATTTATATGAAGGGATTATGAGTATAGTACATATTATTGAAATAATACAGTGAAAAAATTATTTCTTATCAGACCTAATATAGGGGAAAGTGGGGCAAAACCGCTAAGCGGGGCAAAGACGTTTTTCAAAATATCTCCCTTATTTCTAGACCGTTTCAACTTATGTTCAAAGTTTATCATAATTGCAACTGGAGCCATTGTTTTATAAAAAAAAATCTTGAAAATATAAAATGCTTTAGCAAATATACCAAAAAAATCGTTTTTACAAGTATGAGATGAAAATTTTATTGATCAAAACTAGTAAATTTTAAATCTAAATGTGAATTTTAAAAATTTTTAAATGTCACGTTCTAATAGAGTAATCATTTATCTACACAATCTCTGTGGAATCCAGGTTTAATTTTCATTCTAAATATATAAAATTTAAAATTAAAAAAAGGTTTGTCGTTTGGGGCAAAGACGCTTGGAAAATATTTCATAAAAAACAATTGAATATTAAAGACTGCATTAGCATGTAATTTTAAATGATGCAAATTTCATGCTAATCAACTGTTAACCTGCATTTTTTCATCAAAACAAATAAGTATTTTTGTCTGTTTAATTTATTGTTATTATTATTATTATTTAATCATTAAATTATTTATTAGCGTTTACTACTAATTTAAAAAAAAATTATGAATTTTGAATATTAAATAAGCATTATTATTTAATTATATTTTCGCATGGTTATTTAAAAAACATTCTATTTTTGAAAAGTCGATAAAGTAGATTTTGAAACAAAATAAAAAACAATTAAATTGAAAATATGAGGTTAAAAATACAAGTCGTCATTATTTTCAATAAAATCGATTAAATCTCTTAAAAAATCTGTAAAATATTTATGTTTTATAATTATTGCACCAATAAATGTTATTTAAAGTATATTTTAGATCATTTATTATATTTGCAATAATAATATTAGCAAAAACGTCTTTGCCCCAACAGTTGGGGCAAAGCCGCTAATTTGAATCTTTTTAAATACAATTAAGTAATGTAATTATGATTATGATAAATGTAATAACGACTATTAAAATCTGTTACTGGTTAGTTTTAGTCGTGTCACAAACAAAAATGACTCCAATTGAATGTATAGTTAAAAATTTGTGCATCAGAAAACTTAAACCTAGCGGTTTTGCCCCACCTTCCCCTAATGGAGGTTTTTGTTATCACATAAATTCATGAAAATATACAGACAAAACACTTATTTTAAACATTATGATTTTTTCATTGATTTTTCAACTTTGAGGCTAATTTGTATTTTTTATTCTATTTCAATTATAGTTTTTCTCGTCGTACTTGGGAGTCTTCATTAATTTAGTTTCAAATAACACCTGTTAAATGAAATACGTTGAATTTAAAATTGCCGAAAAACAGAGGCGAATAATCCACTCGATCTGTTGAGCTCATATCAATCCAGATCAAGACTTAAATATTTATAAGGAAGAGGGTACATAGAAGGGATAGTGTAAAGAGAAGAGGGGTAATTCATCAAAAATTCAACACTCCATATTAAATATGTGTTACGTCGCCCCTGCCCAAAAATGTAATATGTAATTTAAGGATGGCCCCTAATAATTCTTATGGAATTCCAGCGAAATTTTGACTGAATTCTAATAGAATTTTCGACAAAGGAAATGCTTATTTTGTCATAAATTTTTTTTGTAATTTATGATTTTGTGAGCGCTTAGTATATATTCTGTTCTGTTGCGACGCCCTTCGTTCATAAAACTTTAAGATTATCCTTAATGCGAAATAATTTTAAGTTAAAGTGCAGTATCAATTTAATAAAAAACTTCAATGCAAAACAATTTTAACTTTTAATTCAATGTAAAACAATTATTATCTAAATCTAAGAACAAAAATGCAACGATTTTTTATCAACAGCGGTTATGTCCAATATTAGTTAGAAAAATTTTATTTATATTAAAATTATGAGCCCATTTATGTCACATTATTTTAGTAATGAATGTTTAATCTAATAATATATTTCAATTTTTTGGAATATTACATATTAAACGCTTTACTTAAGTTTTACTTATTTTTTAAAATAATATAAATTAATATTATTAAAAATTAAAATTATCACTATCTAATTAAAATTATTTGATTAATTGACTTATTATTTCTTCTTCTACTACTGATTAATGAATTCAATATTGAATATCTGCATATATTATTTTTAATTTATTTTAATTATTTATTTATGAATCGAACTAATTAAAGATAAATGCAAAGGAAGCACCTACTAGAAAATTACATAAAATATCGACGGGTGTTAGGAAAAAAAATACATTTCAATCGTAAGTTTACAGGAAAATTAACACTCCTGATTTTTTAAACCCAAAAACGAATTTTTGTGTTAAAAAACACATTTATTACATTTATTTTATAAATAAATGTCACAACCCGAAAGCGAATGATAGCTTTTAGTTCGATAATTTTAGTATTTTTTTTAAAATTCTATATAATTGAGTTTGATAATTGGTTATTAAATATATGTATATTCTTATGCATATTTATGTAGAATTAATTACTAAATAATAGTTTAATAAATAGTAATAATTAGTAGTAATAATTACTACTATTTTAATTAATTTTTTTATATACATATATATTGTTTATATATACATACCTATATATTAAAAGATAATTAAAAGATTAAAACTATAAGTAAAGCATTTAATATGCAATATTTTAAGAAATTTAAATATATGAGATTAAAAATCCATTACTGAAGTAATGTGACGTAAGTGGGCTCATAATTTTAATATAAATCAAATTTTTCTAATTGATATTGGTCATAACCGCTATTGATAAAAAATCGTTGTTTTTTTGTTTTTAGATTTAAATAATAATTGTTTTACATTAAATTAAAAGTTAAAATTGTCTTGCATTGAAGGTTTTTATGAAATTATTTTGCCCCCTGCTTCACATAATATTATTAAATTGCATGCAACTTTATCTTATAATTGTCTTGCACTGAATATTAGGATAAAATTCTCTTACACGATTGTTTTTATTAAATTGATATTGCACTTTTTTTTAACTTAAAATTATTTCGCATTGAGGATAATGTTACAGTTTTATGAACGGGAGGCGCCGATTGGTAATATATGTACACGGAACCAAGAAATTTACAAAAATTTGCTTAACTTGTTCTCTACTTTTGGATAGCCACAAAGTTCGTAATTCTTTCATTAACGTTTTCTAAGGATCCACAAACATTCGTTACTCTCTATCTGACATTCAATATCTGCACATGCACACAAGAAAAAGTTTGTGGATCCTTAGAAAACGTTAAGGAAAGAGTTGCGAATTTTGTGACTATCCAAAAGTAGAGAACAAGTTAAGCAAATTTTAGTGAATATTTAGTGTATTTTTTTAGTGTAAAAAATACTATCTTAATCAAAATGAATTTACAATAATTACAAATTTACCTTTTTAAATTGATTATAGTACTAGACGTTTTTATGCAAATTTGAAGTTTTTAATTTTTTTCACAGTTTAAAGCAAGCAAAAATTCGGAAAAATCAGCAAAAGCTGTCTTAAAAATGTTGCGTCTTAAAATAAGACTTTCTTTTTACAGTGCTATTTTGATCGCAACTTTCTCCTCCCCCCAATCATCTCGACAATTCTACACCTAGGAAAAATTAGTTCCATCGGCCCTAACCATACAAATTTTTACAATTTGGTCTCTGAGTACCTACAGCATTCTGTTATGTTGGTAAAATGTGTGTGTTAGCTTTTAATTTCTAGGCAGATAGCTTATAATTATAGTTTCCTTTTGTATGACCCTCCTATCAAACCAGAGGACATAACTCACAACCCCCTAACCAGAGGCCAGGAGTACCTTAGGACATATTATCGAAAAAATATGTTTTATTGGTATAAAGCTTATTATAATTTTTAACAAACTTTTTTGTAATTATCCATTACTGTTTTTTTTTTGCATTTATATAATAATTTTTAATAATTCATTGGGACTACTACTGTCCTTGAAAATTTACAAACATGTTGCCTTTTAGACAATATTATTTTCCTATGCATAAAGATATAAAACTGGATGTTGTGCAATAATTTTTATGGTATAAGTTAAATAAAAATGAAGATGACATTTTTGTTTTGAGAATGCTGCATAAATAAAAAGCAATTGATTTACCTGTGGAATGCAGAAATGGCGACACCTTTTTATTGTTCCTGCTTGTCTAGTCAATTAATCACTTGTTCATCTTCCTGATTATATGTCGCTTTTTTATCTTAAGTGCGAATTGTCTTTATTTTCAACTAATGTGAAAATTATTGTCTTGCGTGTTAACTTAACAACAAATCAAAGTTTTATATTTAACTATCTTACACGCTTTTTTATCATTTTTTAATATTTATTAAATTGATTATTACAGAATGTTAAGAAATTGTTAAATTAAAATTATAGATATATATATATATTATGTACCAATATATAGCTATATATAATGAGTGTGTACAGAGTTAGAGATATATTATAATAATTTGGTAATTTTTATATTTCTTGGCTTTATAATGAGTATATTATTATAGTATGTCGCGTGTCTTCTGGTACCAATTCACTCACACATATATACATAACATATACGTATATAATATGAAAATAAGTAATGATCATACTCTGCGGAACGATTGACACACAAGATATGTGGTTACAGGATTTGTGTCACGCGTGAAATGACCTGTGTCAATGCATCGCCAATGAATATACAAGCTTCACAATTTGATAGTGAGTCAGTATCTCGATTTTGTATGTAAATATATGTGTATTGATTATAATTGTATATTGATAAAACAAAAGTTATATAGGTACTTATCCTAATGAACAAAACAAAAAAGAAAAGAAGAAAGACGAAGTAGGAGGAGATGTATTATGTCAGTCATGTGCGAACGACAATGCATTCAGATGTACAATACATATAGACTTTTGCCCACATACTGTCAGTACGAGTCCGATCGTTGGGCCCATCCCGCTCCTATCTCTGTTTTCAACACTTTCAATTTCGTTTCCATACGATTTCCTTCGGCATTTAACTTAATTAATTGTTTACACCAAAAGTGTTTTTTTCCACCAAAACATTTTTTAATTCAAATTAAACGAGTAACAGGAACAGAAAAAATATTTAATAGTTTTACGAAGAGTATAACTTTTATAATATTTCATGAAAGCTTTACTCATCTCGTATTCTTTGAATGCCGGTTTTGAAAAGGACATTTTATTTTCAAGATGTATGTATCCTATAATTAATCAATTTTTATTTTGTTGTAAAGTGAGTACTCACATGTTTAGTGCGTGAAAAGTTTAACTTTAAAATAAAATACATCATAATATATCATATGTAGAGCAATTGTTTGTTGATGATTAAAAATAATAAATCTGTGCAGCCAAGAAGTCATTTATCAAGTTTGCATCATGAGTTTAATCATCTAATCCTGTTTTTGGACAAAATATGGCTCAAATAATTGTGTCTTTTTCAAAACAAAGCGACAAACAGGTTTAAATAAGTACATTATCGATAAACGTGGTAATTGTTTACTTATAATACACAGAAAAAATAAAGAATAACATTTACTTCGAATTCAAGGTAAAATTGAGTGAGTGAAATTTATCCGATATGTTTGGTTATTCTAGAGATTCACCCGGCATAATTTTTAATTTTTATCTAAAATAAGCGGGCAAGAAATGAGGAATCACCGGCCACAAACTTCACCCACATATTTTATCATAATAAATTATATCAGATTAAAATATATATTAATTAACAGAATTTGAACTACTGTTATTTTAATTAATTAATGGAGATTATTTAAATAAAATTTACTTATGAAATATTAAACGGAAAAAACTAATATTATATTGCACATACAGTAAATACACAGATGTCAGTTTCATTGAAAAAAGTTGAAAAATGACCTAGTTTCAATTTGATAAAGACAGTTTTACATAAAAAAAACACACATGCTACGAGTCGTATTCAGCTAATCGTGCACCTTCGTGCCTGTTCGATAATTTTAATGTTCCGACTGATTTCACCTTTTTTGTGTTAGTTAGATCTTCAAATAGTTTGCCTTGCTCGTTACACACATTGCGCGTTAAACGTTGTCATACATGCGACAGAATATTATCAAGTATAATATTGAATATGCATTAAAGACTAGCACATTAAATTTGACTTAATCATAAATGTAATTATTACAATTTAATTAATTTTCAAGCAATGGTACTTTTTAATTCATCGTTATTTTTAGAGAAAAGTTATGGGATAAGTTATTTGAATATTTAAACTTGTTAAAAAAATATCTATTCTTAATAATCTGTACCTGTACCCAATACGAAAAATAGAAAACGGAATTCTCAGTTCCACGTGCAGACAGATGGTTATGTAACAAGATCCGCGGATGACGGCTAGCATTTGCAATGGACAACTAAGTGAGATATTCCCAGGATGATGAACAGACATAAAATCACATCGAGATTACTGTGATTAAAAGATAAATTAACTTCTATTCAATCTTTCGGAAATTCCAAAATATCTTAAAATGGAGAGAATTTTTAATCTGATTGGCATAATTTTTTTCTTTAGAATTATCAAAATAGGTGAGTTTTGTAAATTTTTATATTTTTAGTCTTTTAATACAATTTTGTAAAACCGGGAAACAATTATAATAATCGGTTATTCTTATTTGAGTATCACATAGTATCAATAATAATAGTATAATTTAACTTTTTTATTTAAATCTCGAATTTATATTTAAAATAATAATTATTCTTTTTGTTTATAACAATATTTAAAGGAATTATATAAAAATATAAAGAATATAACTACAAAAATTAAAATACATAATCGCATATAATAGATTTTAGGAAATAGAAAATGAAAAGATTTCCTTAGCAGTGATGAAGGTCAATTGAAGTCAGACCTACTATAAATGAAGAAGCGTGTGCTTGCGTAGTCTTTATAGCTTTAGATTGCTTATTAAATCACAGAAAGTTCATTGAGTTTCTGTGATTAACTTAAAGTAAATTAAATTAGTGAAAACTGCTGAAATTTAAATTTGCATTTATAAAGATATTATTTTCTATCTGATTCAAATTATCCACGAAATCCAGATTCACTTCGAATTTCCATTGATTAAAATAGACAGAAATTTTTCTATAATTATTTTTAGGAATATTGTTTATCTGCATAAATTTTTAATTTCAAATTTCAATTTCCCACTTAATTTAAATTTTTTAAAATTTTAGGATGGGCTCAGGATTGTCTGGATACAGGTTGGGAAAAAATTATTGACATGAAACCTGAAAGTATTAATTCTAGTTCAACATTATATGTTGGTTTGAATTCTCAAGGACTCGTTAATATATGCTTTGACAGGTGATAATTGATACTATAATATATAGAAAAAGAGTTTAAAAAAACAATTCCTTTTTGTGCTTTTCAAAAGTTAGGTGTATTATTTTAAAAAAAAAATAATATTGGAAATAATATTCCTTTTTGGAAAATGGGGAAAATATCTATTTATGTATATTCACTATATTTGTAAAAAAAATAAAAAAAACCCGGCGGAAAAATTTAGTCACAGATAACTATAGTTAGACAGCATAAACCTATAATGTATCTAAACCAATATCATTTATATTATTTATACGGAAAAATAAACGTCTTTGAATAAATTATAAATTTCAATTCATTTTGCTTTCTTTTTAATTTTTTTTATTTCTACACATTTAAGTAAATATTTGTTATTTCTACAGTTGCAACTCAAAATACTACAGGTACAGTAATGTATTAGCATTATTTCGTAACCAACGCTTATAGATTAGGTCATACCTACATTTATTTCTATTTTCATAATTAAGAAAACGTTTATGCGCATAAAACCAAATGCATTATTTTATGAATGCAAATAAAACTAATTACCATTTTAGGAAGCAGGGTCATAAATATATGAACACATCTAATATGTACACATAAATTATAATGCATATTTAAAATTATTTCTTCTAATTATTTATTACTTTATAACGAAAACAATAAAGCGACAATGTCTATATGTCTATCAGTCAGGGAATAATAATAGAATTAGCTTATTATAGTGTATGATGCGGTTAATAATAGCTCACCATTATTATACATGGTATTAATTTATTGCAGGTGTAAAAAAATAAATTGCAAAGCATTTGTAATTGATACAGCTCGAAGTGGTTGCTTCAGTGTCCAATCGGATGGTGATGATTTTGTTCCTGAACCTAATGTCACTTTTTATCACAAAATCTGTTTAAAAGGTAACAATACAATAATATTTGAAAACGAAATAAAATTTTTTCCAAGTTTCTTATTATTTATTGTTTTTTATATATATTTGTAAAAGTTTGATTTACTTTAATATATTTTGGCACATTTCTCTTTCTATTTTGTTTAACGTACTTTTGGGTTATCTGATACTATATATGAAAACCGCCTGGGCATTGAACGTTCTCATAATTATCCCCACAAAGTAAAGTGAGCAAAAGACAATAGTAAGCTAATTGCCAATCAACGGAAGAACTGCAGATAGAATCGTGATGGATACTAATGTCAAGAAACAAACAATTGCTACTCTTTCGACCGAAGCAGGATCCTTAGTATTGTCGTCTTCAAAATAAAATTTCTAATTAAAATTTAAAATTTTAATTTTTGAAAAAATTTCATTTCCGTCAATGACGAAATCTGTATATATCTTTTATTTACAATCAACTCAAGACTTATCTGCATGACTTTTAGTCAAATATTGAAACCGATTAAAATATGTGTTACAACAACAAAATATTTCGCGCGAATTAAATAATTTATTCTAAGGTAAAAGCACCAGTACCTGGACAGTTTTGAAGGGGTGTCAAGTTTAGGGATATTTTGTACTAAGATAATTAATTATATTTTACGAAATGTTTGGATTTTCCTTTAACTTACATTTAAAGGATTGGAATTAATAAAAAATTAATTATAATAAATGTTTTCGTTAAATTAATAGCTTGAAATAAAAAAATAGCTTATTTGCAGCAGAAGTTGGACAGGATGCTATTTGGATGGGCCTAGTAGTTTGGACATAAGACCCTATAGTTGGACATATAGGAAAATACACACTCTATTATAGATTATTTGTTATTATTTATTATTAAAACTTTTATTGGCACTCTCTAAATTTCTTAGAGTGAAACCTCACTCTTAAAGAGTGAGATTTCACTCCAGGCAAGAGTGAAAATTGAGCCACTCCATATGGAGTGAATGTTCACTCATTAAAAGAGCGAATTTATTCACTCTATAGATAGAGGGACGAGTTCACTCTAATTAGAGTGAATTTTTCAGCTGATTTAAAATGGCGGCTCATTCCTCTTAGATCAAATTTCCCACTCCAATTTTAGATTGGGTAAATTAAAGCTTTTGGAAATTTGCATAACATAACTTTAAAGGAATAATATCTTATTTTTCAAAAATAAAAATAATAAATAAAAATAAATATTGAATCTCTTGAATAACTTTCTGTCAGTACTGTGGTATTTTCGTATTTATTTAGTCTCAAGGATATTTGTTATTTAAATTATTTTATAACATTTTATTATATTATATTTACAAATAAAACATACAACTTAATACTAACGCTAAACTTATATAATTAAAATATTTGACGCTGAGGGGTCTCGAACGTGCGACCCCCAGGCCTAAAGCCCAACGCTCTAACCACTATGCTATACGCTCGTTGGTATAAAACTTACGAACTGCCGTTATAAGTTATACGTGCTTACGTTCACTCAAAACAGAGTGAAAGTTTCACTCTAAGTCTTGGAGTGAATATTCACTCCAACCACTGGAGTGAATTTCTGCACTCTTTCCATTAGAGTGAGCGATTTCACTCTTTTAGAGTGAACTTTCACTCTATCTGGAGTGAATGTACATCTCACTCCTAAATTAGAGTGAAATATTCACTCTAAGAAATTTAGAGAGGCAACTACTAAATTAATTAGTTATTTAGGTTTTTAATTAATTAATTATTTTATTGATTAATTAGTGTCTGCAAAGTGTCTGTCCATCTACTGGGGTAAGTATAAAAAACGTCAGGTAAACTTGGACAGACAACTCAGAGTAGTTTTAAAAGAAACGTCTTTAAAAATCTTTTTGCTAAACATTTTGCATCTACGATTAACAAATTTAATTATACCTAAAAACTGACTATCTGAAGGGTATATATGAATTTTTTCATTTAGTTTGGAGGAAATTTTAACTCTTTTTTGCTATTGTCCAACTACTGGTCCCAATTTTTGCTTTGTCCAGGTACTGGTGCTTTTACCTTACTTGAGCGTGTATATGTTCGAAACTTTTAGGGGGGTCATGGCCCCTATTTTTACCCGTTAACGCACACGCATAATTTAAGGCATAAAACTTTACCCTTGTAGAAGAAATCGATTGACTATATTTAAAACTATTAAAAATCTCTATTACTTTTAATTGTGTTTCTTTAGCCAATTATAATTTTGTAATCGTTATTAATTGTAATTTTAAGATGCTGCGCTGCTGAAATGAGATTTTCTTTACTCTTATTAAGTTTCAGTCCAAAAAGTTGCAAAATTATTTTTTAAGACGGAAAATGTCATTTTGCAACTTTTTGGACCAAAACTTAACAAGAGGAAAGGAAATCTCATTTCCGCTGCGTCTCAAAATGAGACAAAACCGGCTCAATATAAGTTCAGAAATTTTTTCTGTGTGAACGATTAATAATGCTTAAAACGATTAAAAAATTAATTGACATGAATCACAATTAAGAAACACACAGTTAAAAATAATAGAGATTTTTAATCGTTTTAAACAGTGTCAATCGATTTCTTCTAGAAGGGTTAAGCTTTAAGGCATAAAGAAGACATATACTTGTTTATAGGTACTTTCTGATTTATATTATAATATATTTATTTTAGTCCCAACAACATGTAAGCAAACAACACTTTGGCAAGTGGATCGAACAATAGGAGCAATTTTTATTGATACAAACAGTGAATGGTTACCAAATTCGATGACCAGAAGAGAATGTTACGAAAAATGTTTTCTAGAAGGTATAACATTTCTCTTATTGCTCTCTTGATCTATTAAAGAGGAATCGGACAAACAATTGGAACAATAGTTAGTCCAAATGAATAATTTTGATTTTTGATATAGGAGACACATAAGTTAATGTATTTTTTTTGTGGAAGTGTGGACACTTGTATTTTTTACAAAAGGAGCCGACAAAAATTGCAATTTGATGAAAATTAAAAAAAATTGACGTTGGAAACGATTATTCAATTCGGGTTAATTTGAACCTCAAATTGAATAATCGTTTCCAAATTCAATTTTTTTTAATTTCCATCAAATTGCAATTTTTAACGGCTCATTTTGTAAAAAATACAAGTGTCCACACTTCCACTAAAAAAAATTACATTAACTTATGTGTCTTCTATATCAAAAATCAAAATTATTCATTTGGACCAACTTTTGTTCCGATTGTTTGGCCGATTCCTCCTTAAAGCTAAATATTATGATTTCAATTATAATTTCACTGAACAATTCATACAGATTCAGTTTAGATTTAGAATCTATATACAAAGATGAATTTAAATTAAAGGTGAACGATGCAAATCAGCCCAATTTCGAACTAGTCGCGATCTTACGATAGGTGATACAGAAGGAAAATGTGCTCTTTCAAAATTTGAAAGAGGAATTAGACCACAGGCTTATAGAGCCTCATGGTACAGAGACGAGTACCTTCAAAGCCAGTGCCATAATATTTGTAAGTAAATTGATCAATGAACGAGTAAAAAAATACACACTTTCTCTCTCTCTTCTCAATCCTAATTTGACCTTTTTAAAACTAATTTTATATAACCATGACAAGATTATCTTGTTTTCCAATAATCGTGAGAATAAATTTCTATTAACATTTCACTTTGTACAATAAACATGTGTAACATAATTGAATATGAAATCTAAACTTTTAGCAAAGGACGATTACTGCTCGTTTGCAGAATATCGAAATTTATCATTACCACTTTCAGACGCAAAGATACCAAATCTTAACGCGAAACAAGTAAGATTATATACTAAAAATGATTTTAATTAAGAGTTTATTTAAAATTTAAAATTTAAACAATCTTTTAGTGTGAAGAAAGATGTGATAAAAGCAAAGATGGCTTTGTATGTAGAAGTTACACAGTATTTCACGATTCAAACAGTAACCAATCAATATGTTTGTTAAATTCTGAAGATACAATAAGTGCAGGAGCAAGTTCCCTAGTACCCTTATCTGGTGCTATTTACAAAGAACGAGAACCTTGTCTCAACTGTACGTTTAACATTATTTTTTGTATAAACAATCATTGTTTTAAGAATGTTTAAATTAATATGTATCATGAAATTCTATTATATGTATGAAATGCCTATTTTCATTTGGTTTTTTATATTTATTAGTAAAAGTTAGATGCACCAATTCAAGTTTATTAGTGGAATTAGAAACATCAGAACCTTTTCATGGAAGAATGTATGCCAGCGGATTTAGTGATAAATGCGGAATACAAGGAAATGGAAATAATTTAACAATACTTAATTTGCCAATACCAAAAATTAATGATCTTATGTCTAACAACATGAATTGTGGTATTACTCCAGCATTTTCAATCAACAATGAAAATCAGTATGAAATAATATTACTCTAATTAAATTTACTAATTAAAACACATTTTTTATATTTAAATTACATATTTTTCTTATTTTTTATAATACACTACTGGCAAAAATTGTGGGACCACTTGTAATTGTAAAAATTTTAAAACTGGGATTAAAAACATGACCGTCTTAAAATGTTGATAAACATTGATGTTGGCAAATATTAGCAAAATAAAAATTTTCATAGACCATTAGAAAACTTATAAAATTTGCTGTTAAATGGTCCTATATTTTAAAGCTTTTTTGATTAATAGAAACGGAAATTAAATGTGATAAAGACAGGTAAATTTCTCGTTTTTCGTGAATTTTTATTGTTCCAGTTTGGTGGGTTGCATTTTTTAGAAAAGTAATTGAAAAATTTTGAAACCAAGCTAAATTAAACCTTGAGCTTGCTTTAAGATAAGCCAAAGAAAATTAAAATATCTTAACTGGTTCAAAACTTATAAGTAAATATGTATAAAGAATAAAACGCAACAATTCCTTTGTTTCCTCCCCTCTCGGCCTATTTGCCATGTATTAAACAGCCAAAAGTGGAGCGAGGACTAGAATCGTTGCGTTTTCTCGTATCATACATTTACTTATAACTTTAGAACCAGTCAAGATATTTTAATTTTCTTGGGCTTACTTTAAAGCTAAAAGTTCAAGGATTAATATAACTTAATTTCAAAAATTTCCAATTACTTTTATAGAAAATGCAGCTCATCAAACTTGAACAATGAAAATTCACAAAAAACGAAAAATCCACCTGTCTTTATCACATTGAATCTCCGCTTCTATTAGTCAAAAAAGCTTCAAGCTAGGACTATTTGACGGCAAATTTTATAAGCTTTCCGTCTATGAAAATTTTCATTATGCCAATATTTGACAATTATCAACATTTTAAGACGGTTATGTTTTTAATCCCATTTTTGTAAGTGGTACCAAAATTTTGGCCGGTAGTGTATGTGTATACTGCATACAGATACATTTGTATTTTAACTGTTTATTTTTTATTTCGCTTGATCTTTGTTACCTCTTTTACGTTTAATATATATTTATTTAGAACTCATGCCATGGTTTGGTCTACTATTATTGTCCAATTCAACCCCATTATACAAAGACAAGGCGATCAAGCAGTAAGAGTTGGATGCTCATTGGACGAGGGTAAAACGCCAGAACCTAGAAACATTTCTGTACATTCAAGTTTTACGTTTTTAAACCCAGAGTATGTTTTTAACAATTGTATACTTAGTATGTAAAATTCAATATCATTAATAAGTTTTTCAAATTAAACAAATGTTTAATGAAAATCTGCAAGAAAGATATTAGAAAACAATGATTGCGCTTATACGTATGCGAACGTTTGTATAATATATAGATTCTTGTTAATTTTAGTGCAGGAATACCACCAATAATATCAACAGTAGTAAATACATCATCAGAAGTACCTACAGTTCAAATGAAAATTTTGGATGAGTTTTTCAAAGAAGCAAAAGTTACTAAGTTAGGACAAAAACTCATTCTCAAAATTCAACTTGAACCAATCAATGGTAAATATAAAGAGTTTCAAAAAATGATTGTAGTGAAAGTAATTTAGATTTTTAAAAGTGCCTATATAGCCAGTAGCACTTACTCATTTACCAAATAAATAAACTATTAATTTTTTTCAGGGACATATGATATTAAAGCAGGCCATTTGGTAGCAAGCAGTGCTTCAGGAGATGCATCCATTCTTCTCCTTGATGAAACTGGATGTCCCATTGATTCAAGTGTATTTCCTGCACTTATGAAGGATCCAATTGATAATCGTTCACTAATTGGTGAATTCAGTGCATTTAGATTTCCAAATAGCCAACGTGTTGGTTTTAATGTTATAGTCAAGTTCTGTTTAGAACAATGTCAACCAGTAAGTGATAATGTATTTATATAAATTCACTAACGCATAGCATAAAATATTAAAAACTATTATACAATTGTAACCAGGCCCGACAAGAGAGGGGTGGCAGGGTCTTTTGACCCGGGGTTCGGGTCTCGATGGGGCCTGCCTTTAAAAATTGCCCACTAAAAAAAAATATATATCCACAGGGTAGATGTATCTATTACTGTAAATGCACCAATTACTGCAATTTTTTTGAAAAACCTTATTATGCACTTTTAAGAGTTTAAAATTAATTTAAATTAATTGAAAAAATTATTTAAAACCTTACTCAACACAATTGCCAATAAAGATGTACGTTTAAATCATTAATTATTTAATTATTCAAGTTTAAATTACAACCTATCGTAGTAATTGGAACATGCACGTGTTTCTATTACTGCGAACAATCTAACCTTCAAATACACGTTATTCTCGTCGCAGTAATTACTTAATTAATTGGGACACAGTAATTGGTGCAGACTCGTAGTAATATCAGCACAGAGCATTATTTATAAATTTGTTATTTTTAAGAATATATAATTTATTTTAATATTTTAATTAGTGGTTCAGGGGCGGCTTTAGGCAAAGTGTTCGGGAGGGGCGATATATGGGATAGAAAGAGATAGCACCATAGTGCTATCTCTCTCTCTCTCTTATACAAATATAAGATTCTCGGGGGGGAGGGGCGGTAGCCCCATTCGCCCCCCATAAAACCGCCACTGTACTGGTTTATACTTCAATAGATAACAACAGTGTTTTTACAATCAGTCAAATATTTATCTTTCATGAATATTTATCTTCTTTTCCAATATTTTATCGGACTTCGATTTCACATCGCAGTAATTGGTACTTTTACCCTAGAAGGGGGCATTAAAATTTTGTACAAGCCTATAGGACCCGTCTTTCACTGCAAAAACTGCTGTCTTCTTAGGGTCTTATTTTAAGACACAAGACATTAAGAAAGCGTCTTACGGTTATTTCAAGCTATATCATTGGTTAATAATTTTGAAAGATGCTTTCTCATTGGTTTAAAATTAAGACACTTTAAAACGTCTTAAAAGTGAGGACAAAAATGTCTTGAAATAAGACACTTGTTTTTACAGTGTTGTAATTTCCCCGGGTTCCGAGCTGGCTATCCACGGCCCTGATTGTAACTTTCGTGTTAACATACACTAAGAAAAAATTTTCGTAAATATTCCTGTGCTGTTCACTATAAAAGAGTCATAATTGACAGTCTCCGAAATTTTACCGCGCTGTCTTACAATTTTTACCGGATTTCCCACAATTTTTACTAGAAAATCCGGTAAAAATTGTAAGACAGCACGGTAAAATTTCGGAGCCTGTCAATTATATTATGACTCTTTTATAGTGAACAGCACAGGAATTTTTACGAAAATTTTTTCTCAGTGTATACGAAATTTCGTTACAAATTGAAGTTATAGTATTGTACTAGGTAATAATAATACACAATTATTTTGCAGACCATATGTAAAAGTAATCAAAAATCTTATGGCAGAAAACGTCGGGCCATTATTACAAATTCGACTGCTGCGAACGTGTACGAATTAAATAAAAGTTCTAATTCCAATACAATTGACGAACTTCCTTTACATTCTTGGATTTATGTCCAGGATGAAAATATTCAACCAGATTATTATTTGGCAGGTCCACATTCAAAGCCTGATACATTTTATGTTGATAAAGGAGGTCAGTGCACATATTTTTTATTTTATAATTGTGGCGCACTCATCCGAGAAAATACTTAGACCTATATACCGCAAGAACAGATAATTTGTTTCTTAGCCCTACAGATAACAAATCATTGAAGGCTTATTAAGGACTCATTGAAAAATTACGTGAACAGTGAGTTTTTCAATGATCCCTTTATGATCCTCCAATAATCCATTGAGGTTCCTTTTTTTCGTTATGCGTGTCACAATTACATTTTAAAAGAAATAGTTTCTTAATTACTAAAAAAATTGAAAATTTAATATTATATTATAATATTGTTTAATTTCTAACTTTTAGGGATCTTAGAAGATGTTATTTGTATGAATTCAGTGCTTGTTTTTAGTCTTCTCATTCTGTTTCTCATAATTCAAATTATTTTAATTGCTGGTTGTTTTATTGCAATTACAAGATATCGAAAATTAGCGAAACAAGCTGAAGAAGACAGAGCTGATATTTTGGCTAGACATCTTTATGGAATCCATGGTGGAAATTTTGAAATTTCACGAAGAGTCAGGTGGGCGGATCATGGTTCAACAGTTAGTTAAAATTTATAGCGTTATGCCTTTTGTTTCTATTTTGTTTGGGATTGTTATTCAGAAACAATTGTTGAATGTTTGACTGTTAAAGTTTAAAATTGTTTAATATATTTACACAACTAATATTACATCGCAGTATTTAATTATTCAGAAATTATCAGCATAATCATATACTGATTTTCTTCTTGAAATCTAAAAGTAAATAAGTGATGATGAAATATTTTTTGTCTTAAATGTTATATTAGTGATCTATAAAAAATATTTTATTGTTTTACACTTGTATATATGTATGTTTGTATGTATGTATGTACGTATGTACTTACTATTGTATAATAGAAATTATAATACTTTTAAACTATCTCTTATTCTAAACATTTGTTTTACATATACAAAAAAAAATTTGCGTTAACAGTATAATTATGTAGATATATATTTATATTTGTTTTATTAATGTTGAACGATAAACGACAATTTTGATTCTCAAAATTGAATAATAAGAGTATTTATTCAAATTATAATAGATATGTCGTCAATCTATTAAGAAAACCAATTTCGACTAACACATCTACAATTTTGCTACTGTTTTGTGATTAGTACAATTCATTCAAAAGCATGTTATAATATGTAACAAAATAATTAACTCACTGCCATATACAACTGCCAAAGTATATCTTATTGTTGGTCAATTACCTAGGTAACTTGAGTGTATACCTACATATTGCATAATATATTTTGTATCATACACGAAAAGAAATTAAATATCAAATTTGGAAAAGTAAACCGATTTTATAATTTGAAGACAAAATCTTCAAATTGTAAAATATTTTTATAAAATTAGAATGCTTTTTTTAAAAAGACCCCACACATTACTAAGGGAAATTTGGTCTCGGTTAAATTGGCTGTATAACTGAAAAAAATTCACCTTTAATCAGAACAAAAAATGTAAAATTTTTTTAAGTTACAGCCGATTTGACCGGAGCCGAGTCTTCCTTATTAGTGTGCAGAGTTCTTTTTGATATTCCTTTCCTTTCCGTGTACAAATATAATTAGGGATATAGTATTATTACAATCAAACGTGCATTTTATAAAAACTTTATCAAATTCCTCTATTGTTCTATATGTTTAACTTTAATTGTAAGTAACTATTAGTTTATTGTACTATTTGGGAAACTAAAGTTGTTTTATAAAAGTCTATAGTAAAAATATTCTAAATATACTTTGAATTAAACCACTTCTGAAAATATAATAATTAACTTTAGCCAGCGAATCTTTAATTTAAAAATATCAAAAAATTTTAAAGTATAATATATTTAAATTCTATTATATTATATAAGTGAAGTGATATTTTGTGTACAAACGAATTGAAAATAAATAATATACTATACACATTTAAAGATTGTGAAAGAGTCAGTTGATCATGTGTCACTTTTTCTTAAAAATTCTAATCGCCTTCAAGTTTTATTTTCTTGATTCAAACTTAAACCTAAGAAAAACGTACTCTTTTGCAATTTCTTTATCCAATATAGAAATTAATTGGACCAGTTTCATAATTTGTAATTATAGCTTAAGTACATATCCCATGTGAAGCAATTTCAATACCTGAAAAGATGTTTCTAATAAATAACATATTATTTAAAGGGTTCTACATTTTTTTAAATATAGTGCATATTAAAAATTAACTTACGTCTTCCACAAACTTGCGCACATGATATGATTTCTGGACTTTCATATGTAACTCCATCACTACCACAAATTGGATTGTATTTTTTAGATTTCTGCAAATAAAAATTCAAAAAAAAATTCGGTAAGCTTAAACCATAGGCTACTGGTATGTGCTTATAGTAAGCTTGTATATAATTATTATGTTTACACAATATATTATATTAACCCTTTCAGACACACTTGGACATACACGGCAACCACAACAGTTTAAAAATTTAAACAGAAAAAGTACTGTTATCACTTTTAGTTTTTTTAGGGGAACATTATTTTGGTAGTAATCCAAAGTGACCATACCCGCCCCGGCACGGGGATCCCTTTTGAAAAATAAGTATAGGATTAAGTATTTGATTAAGTATTGCACTGCAAAAACATGGTGTCTTAAATTGGACAAAAATGTCTTAAATTGAGATACTCTTGGTGTCTAAGACACGAAATATGTCTTAATTTAAGACATTTTTGAACAATTCAAGACACCTGTTTTTGCAGTTTGGATTAAGTACTGGAGTAAGTATTGGACTAAGTACTGGAATAAGTATTGAAGTATTGGAATAAGTATTGGATTAAGTATTGGAAACTCCAATACTATTTTCGCGTAACATATTTTTAAACAAATTTTTTTTTAATTTTCTGTGGAACTATAATTTTGCGTTTCATGTATTTCTATGTTTTAAATGTAAAAAAAACTACTGCGCAGAGCTGGGAGCCATAGAAATTTAGTGCGCAACCAGTAAAATTTTTAAGAATGTTTGCCGAAAATATTATTGGAGTTTCCAATACTTAAATCAATACTTATTCCAATAGTTATTCTAATACTTCAATACTTATTCCAGTACTTAATCCAATACTTAATCTAATACTTATTTTTCATAAGGGTATGGTTGGTCATGGTTAAAATGTTATTGTTTAAATATTAAAACTACTTTATGTAATAAACTTAGTTTTTAGAGTTATTTTATAATAAAAGAAATTGAAAAACAAATATATTTAACGTAAAACAGTAAAAATATAAATCCATAAAATAAAAAAATTGCTTTTATGTAAAAACGTATTTTTTCATTCCAAATTGTTAAAAAGTATTATCATTAGTGTTGATTAGTTGAAATAAATTACTGGTAGTTAAATGTAATTAAATTAATGTAGTTTGTTTAATGTAGTATAAGTATCTAAGTATAAGTATTTATTAATTAAATTAAATATTCGTTAAATTTTTTGCGGAAGCAGGTTAATTAAATATTTTAGTAAATATTTGCTAAATGTTGAGCGAAAAGTTGACTCAATAAAAAAAATTATATTAAATAGAAGTGGAACAAGTAAAGTAAATAGTAATTAATTGAACATAAAAACATTTATTAAACATTATTACATTAAGGATTTGTAAAACGTTACAGAATCTCTAAATTCTGTTTTATAAATATGTTTATATTAATATTTAATTACTGTTTAATTTACTTGTTCCACTATTATTTAATGTAATTTTTTTTATTCTGTCAACTTTCCGCTCAACATTTAGGCAAATATTTACTTAAATGTTTAACCCTTTCGTGTTCCACTCAAACTTTATGTACAAAAATTAATTTTTTTGGCTCTAAAATATAGTTTGGGATACAAAAATAGAAAATAAATAAAAAAAATTATTTTTAATTTTTTTTCTTAGCTGCTAATTAACTGTTTTTAATTGAAAACCAGCTAAGGAGATACCAAATTTACTGAAAAATATAAAATGAGATTTTAATTATATTTTATCATGGACAGATTTTATTCGCAAAAAACTTGTAAAAGGTCGAGTCCATACCAAGTGATCACACCAATTTCAGTCATATTGAGTAATATTTACGAAATTGATATTTTGGGTTCCTTTAGGAGTAAAAAAAATAAATTTTAATTATTTTTAAAAAATTCAAAATATTTTCGAAAATATTCAAATTCGAAATTTTATGTACTATTTTTTTTGTGTTATCATAACTTCTGTAATTTTGAAGCAATTGAGATCATTTTTTTTTAAATTACTCGTATTTAAATACTCTTTCAAGAAAAATTATAATAATTAAGAAATTGTTTATAATTAAATTTTTATTAAAAAAATTAAATTATTTATTTAAACAAAATCTAAAGTATATCATCGTTCTTTTTCAAAAAATTCATAAACATAGCCTATAATGTGCTTAAAAATTTAAGCCAAAGAAAAAGATGGTATGTATTATAGTTTTTGAGAAAAAAATTATTAAGTTATGCTAGCGCGGCGCGGACCGGTGTCACCGCTACTCAACGCGTAGTTCCGTAGTAACCGAAATGTATGTATATTATTACATAATATTACATAATATAATATTAATTAATATTAATTATCAATTAAGAGGTTTAATTTTTAAAATTTAAGTTTTTCTTAGAATAAATTTCTCAAACTCCGCAAATTATTTGTTTCTCTATTTTTGACATTACCCCATAATTTTAGGTCTAAAATTGCATAAGAAAAAAAATTAACACCCCTGAACATCGCGAATTATGATAATTTTACCAGTCCATTATTTTTCTTTCTTCAGTTTTAAATTATTTTAATTATTCACTTATTTTCACTTATTTTTACCAGTTTTTAATTATATTAATTATTTTTCAATTGATTTAACAAATTTTCAATTATTATTCTTAAATTTTAATAATTTTCCCAATTTTTAGTTATTTTTATTATTTTTCTATAAATTACCAATTTTTTAATTACTTTTTTTTACTTTAATTATTTTCTCCGATTTTTTTAATTCTAAAGTTTGATGTCCATGTACTATGAAAAGATCAGTGTGACTTTCTGAAGCTTATAATTTAAATATAATACACTAACTATATTTACATTATGTAAAAATATACATACATTTCGGTTACTACGGAACTACGCGTTGAGTAGCGGTGACACCGGTCCGCGCCGCGCTAGCATAACTTAATAATTTTTTTCTCAAAAACTATAATACATACCATCTTTTTCTTTGGCTTAAATTTTTAAGCACATTATAGGCTATGTTTATGAATTTTTTGAAAAAGAACGATGATATACTTTAGATTTTGTTTAAATAAATAATTTAATTTTTTTAATAAAAATTTAATTATAAACAATTTCTTAATTATTATAATTTTTCTTGAAAGAGTATTTAAATACGAGTAATTTAAAAAAAAATGATCTCAATTGCTTCAAAATTACAGAAGTTATGATAACACAAAAAAAATAGTACATAAAATTTCGAATTTGAATATTTTCGAAAATATTTTGAATTTTTTAAAAATAATTAAAATTTATTTTTTTTACTCCTAAAGGAACCCAAAATATCAATTTCGTAAATATTACTCAATATGACTGAAATTGGTGTGATCACTTGGTATGGATTCGACCAAAAGCAGGTAAGACATATATATGTCCCATGAACGTGAAAGAGTTAATTAACCTTCGCGCCAAAAATTTAATTATATCTTTAATCAAGTTTTGCGCCAAACATTTATTCAATCGAGAATAATTCCCTGCAATTCCCTGCAATGTTGCCGCAACGTTTCCGTGCAATGTTGCCGCAACGTTGCAATAATATAGAACTCAATACAACGCTTAAATACAACGTTGATTATACAAAAAAATGAACAGTTAATGTAATTTGCATTGGTTGAACTTTCCTTTTATTCCGTAAATGTCATCTTTACTAAGTACTATTTTTAAAAGTTAATGAAGCCTTTATAAAATTTTGAACTGCTATATTTTGAAAGTTGCTGCAACGTTGCAGCAACATTGCAGGAAACGTTGCAGCAATATTACAGGGCAACATTGCAGGGCAACGTTGCAGCAATGTGGACATAGACAACGTTGCTGCAATATTACGTGCTATTTGGGAGATTTAAATCTTTACACAATTTTTAGTAAATTTTGCAATTAAATAATCCGAAGTTTGCAAATAATAATCTTTAATAAATTTTCAAGAAATTTTGGGTGCTGCGGGAGAGTATTTAATCTATTATTTATTTAGAATTTATTCTAAGTATAGAAAAGTCGGGTAAGTTGCCTGCCACGTTTCATCTTTCATGGGTCACTTTACTTGGGGTTTCCCTACTTAATTAAGTTTTTCCATAAGGGGTATTATTACAACACTTACCGGGCAACTATTCATGCAAATGGAAAAAAATGACGATGACCGACTAGAAATGGTTGTAGCCTCCGTCATTACAGAAGAGAATGTCGTTGTTGCAACACATGGTCCTTCGAATTTAATTTGAACATCTGAAAAAACACGTATTTATATTTCAAATCTTTGGTCTTTACCCAAAAAATTGATCAAGATAATTGTTAATTAAAATTTTTTATTTTTTACTTAGACGCCCCAATGGGAAATTGACAATTGGCAAAATGTTGTGCCAATATTAGTTCACGACGTTTTTCTTACATTTTTTTTCGATGGAAAATCATTTTTTAAATTAAACCAAAGAATATAAAAAACTCTTTAATAAAAAGAAGTCAAGATTAAATTTTTAACTTCTCTTTTGAAAAATATTTATTATTTCATAAGGGACTGTTCAAAAAATACGTAACGCTTCTTTGAAGTTCTAATATTTTTTATCCCCTACCCCCCTCTCCCAAAAGGCGTTACGTAAGTTTTTTATGTAGCTATAATCAATATTGAAAAAAATATTTTTGCTGAAAGTAAAGTTTGTCTTTATTAAAAATGCTTTCCTCTATATGATTCATATAATTAATATAATTTTACATTAAACTTTAAACATCTAAAATTCGTAGATTTATTTTAATTTTGGCTTAGTGTTTTGACGTGTAAGTACACACAAAAACTTTAGATATAGTAATTATTATAGTTTATTAGACATTAATTTTTACAATAAAAACTTTTAATCTGAAATAATAGTGTAAAACAAAACATTTTCTCAGCGAAGATGCTTAGTAAAGATTCATAGATAGGAATATTTACATTTTTTAAAAAAAAAATTTATTTTCATGCTTTAAAAATTTACAATCTATGATGGAACAAATTGACGTTTACATGAGTATCCCAAATTAAAAATCAGGGTAGTAAAAACTAATTTCCAATATTTTTCAGTGTACTAATCTTAATAAATAGAAAAGGGAACGTTACGTAAAAAAACCCTCCCCACTCGTATCGCACCGTAGTATTTTTGCAGGCCCCCCTCCCTCCTAAAGGCGTTACGTATTTTATGAACGGCCTCTAAGTTTTTTAAGAGTTAAAAAACATTGGAATTTACACATTTTTTGTAATATATTTAAACAAATTCCAAAAATAATTCCATGCTTTTTAGAATTTAGATAGTTTCAAATTGTATAAAATAATTTTATTTTCAAATTAAAAACAAAAAAATTAATTATTTTGAAATTTTTAAAACAGATGTCCACTCAATTATGGAAGTTAGTGATGTATAAAACTGTTTAAAACGAAATAATAATGTCTCTAAATTTCTTAAAGTGAGTTTTCTCTCCACGAAGAATGAAAATTAAGCCACTCCAATCAGAGTGAGGAACTTACTTTTGGAGTGAATTTTCACTTTAATTGTTTACTCCAAGCAAAAAGTGAAGTTTCACTCTAATTTTGGAATAAATTTCCACTCGAACTGAAGTGAAATACTGAAATCTCACTCTGATTGAAATGGCTCAATTTTCACTCTTATGGAGTGTATTTGTAAAAATCTGTCATATTTTGTATTAGTTAAAATAACTATTAATAGACAGTTTTTACCGAAATGGATATTGCAACTTTAATGAGAACTTTTTTTAAAGCGTTTATTTAATAGTTGGATATATATTTAATAGTTTTCAAATTATCTAAAATTAATAATAATATATATTATTAATCAATTAATGTTGGGGCCTAAACCGTAAGTGCTGGGAAAAAAGGAAGAACGGAAAGAAGACTAAAAATTTTTTTTACTATTTGATCAATATTGGATCATTATTCATAAGCCAAGTCTTGGCAACATCGTTATGATGCTAAGATTTAACCAACTCTCTAAATCTGAATTAGAGGTTTTCTACTAATGAATTAGCGAAAAGTGAGCTACTACATATTAAAATAGTAAGAATTTTACTAATTTTTAGTAGAAAACTACTAATTAAATTAGTAAAAAAATCTACTTTTTTGAAAAGTAAAGTTTCACTATTTCAATTAGTAGTTTTCTACTAAGGATTAGTAGTTTTCTACTATATGAATTAGAGAAAAATGACCCATGAATTTGACTAATTCATAGTAGAAAACTACTAATTCTTAGTAGAAAACTACCAATTCAGATTTAGAGAGAATATTGGGCCAATACTGGCCATCATTTGTTAACCAGGCTAAAATATTGGCAGCCGATATTAGGCCAAGTTTCGCGACAATAGTCAGTAATGGCAATTTCCCATTGGGGCCATGTAACAACTTTTTTGCAATTTTGGGGATTTTTTGCGGTCCTGCAAAAAATAGCTTATATAATTTCTGTAATAATTAAGAAGCAGAATTTCATATTTTGAACATTTTTAAAGAGAAATATCGTTTGTGCATTGAAAAATATTTATTTTTAACGATTTAATAGCAGTTTTACGAAAAAGCGATTTTTTTCTATGTAAAAATACAGGCACGTGTTAATATTGCTTGCTTTGAACTTGAAAGAATGTCGATCAGTTGGAGCAAGAATGTGTTTGGTTTTTTAAATTAAAAAATTAAAAAAACACAAAACACTTCTTTAACAAAAAAAAATTTTTTGTTGTTGCAACGTTTCGTCAATCAATGGAAATGGTATATATATTATCTACTTTAAAAACTTTTCAATGCAGAAACAGTTTTATCAGTAAATCATATAACACATTAAAACTCACATTTTCCACACATTCGGGCACAATGTACTTGTTTTGCACTGTCATAAGTAACACCGTCATTTCCACAAACTGGCTTCTTTTCTACAAGAGTTGACTAAAAATTAATTATTCATTATTTAAATATAAATATGGAAAAGGACCAATAGAATAATTAAAAACATGTTAAGGAAATTATTTATACAAACTGAACAATTTTTGAAGCAATGAGGAAAGGTGCTTATATGGCTACTAGTTTTACGTCGACCAAAAACAGTTCCAGGAGCTGGTGTGCTTATTGAAGAAAGATTGAAATTGTTTATATTGGTATTAATGCTGGGTGAAGATGATCTTCCTGCAGGTCCATCAAAAATAAACCCATCTGCTTGAGTAAAATCTTGTAGCACTCCCAGAAGGGACTGTTAATTAAAATCAAAAAGACAAAAATTCATTCAATTTTCATGAAATTTGTTTCTCGGAGATTTTCGGGGTCATCACTGGTTACGAAATTACAATTTTAAAGACAGATTTTAAAAATTCAAAATGGCGGATCCATATGGCGGACAGAAAGACTGTTTTGAAATATAATTCTCATTTAAAAAGCGTGACACAAAAGTTTAATAGTACGTCATACTTCTGGGCTGTTAAAATCTTGGGACTTATTTGAAAAGAATATATATAATTATGTATAATAAGTGTAGATATATAATATAAAGATAACTTACTTGATGATCTTTACTTGATGCAAGAGAAATTAATTGTAAAATTTCAAAAACTGAAAAGAAAAGTGAGTAAAATTATAAATTTATTGAGAATAATTATTATATTAATAAATAAAAATGGCTCTGATAGATTGATCGGGTAGAAAAAGAACAGAATAACGAAGATATTTATTTGCATTTACATTTATAGAAAAATGTTATCAGTTTTAAAATAATAATAATTTTTTTTTTTTTTTTGTAAATAAAATTAAAAATAGCCTCAATTAGAGATTATATACTTAGAAAGCTTCAATTTTGTTAATTTTTTATTATATTATAATAGATTTTGCTTTTAAAATTAAAAATAGCCTCAATTAGAGATTATATACTTAGAAAGCTTCAATTTTGTTAATTTTTTATTATATTATAATAGATTTTGCTTTGGACGGGAATAACATGCATATTTTCGTTCTGTTTCCATTCAAACTATCTGCCTACTGGGAGAAACTTTTAAAAAATGCGTAGGTAATAGAAAGATGAAAATAAAAAAAAAATTGAATTCTCTAAAGTACTCGTTCAAAATAAAAACGCTTACCTACGCAAATAAATATCACCATTTTATTATGCATGTTCCTTAAATAAAACGTAATACAATTTTATGTATAGACATATATTATATTTTCGTAAAACTATAAAGAATCTTCCAAGGGTTTTCTTTACACACTGAAACACAATATCTAAAAAAAGAATCGTCACTAAAAAGTTTCTGTTGCTGGCCTTGAAATAATTAAATTTACGAAAGTTATGATAGTAGGTAACATTCACTTATAGAAAGAGGCAAAGTATATGTGTTTTCAAATGGACCATTACTGAATTTGTCTTTCAAACATTTATTAAAATGTAATTTGTTAGAAATTAAATTTAGATTGCGCTATCAAAAGTATTGAAAAACAAAAATTCCAAATTTTTTGTTTATATTTCCATTGAAATATACGTAAGAAATAAAAAAAGAAATTTGTTTGTGTCCGGGATCAATTTTTGTTACTTGTTCCCTGACGCAAGTATCGGATTAAATTTAATTTCGTTTGAATAAGTTTTAATTAGTATTTTTCCGAGGTAAACCGAAATTTGTTTCCGAGCCAATCAGTTCCTTTCCGAAACTAAAAGTAGATGTAACTTGACAAAAAATTCTTTCCGAATCATTACGAATTAATCCGTTTCATATTCCTAAGCTAAATTCTAATCCGTAAAAATCCTGTTATTTCATTGCAAATCAATCCGTTTCCATTCTAATCAGGTTTATTTGGATTTGAAACAGATTGAAATAATAGGATTTAAACGGATTAAAACTTAGCTTCGGAATGAAGCAGATTAGTTCGGAATGATTTGGAAAGAATTTTCGTCAAGTTACATCTATTTTTAGATTCGGATAAAAACTGATTGGTTCGGAAACAAATTTCGGAATGCCTGGAAACAAAATTGATTGAAATTTAATCCGATTCTGTCGTTAGGGTCTTTTTTTAAATTAATATAATGTTAAAGTTTGCATTAATCAGTCCAAAGATTTTATACAATTTTATTTTTTAAAGATTTGTTTCGTTCCTTTTCTTAAAAAAAAGATTACCTATATAAATTTGTCATTTTAAAAGTCATTTTAAAGCAGTAAGGAAACTTGTATAATTTTACTGTTGTTTTGTAATAGATGTGTAATGTGCAAATATATGCAAATTTCAACAATAAATTACCGCGTCTCTAAACGTCCGATCGGTCTTCGTTTTTAAGGTATACCATTCATGAGAAAATAATTTCGAAGAATGGATACTTTAAGCATATTTAATTCTTGTATATTGAATAATTAATACTTAAATTTAAAAATAACTGTATATGATCTTTAAGATTTCTTTACGAACAAAAATGTAGCTATGTATATTTTTTAAAAATGAATAAATAAAAATACACGCAAGCTAGATTTTAGGTTTTCATTAATATTATTTCTATTAATTAATTTTTATAAAATTGAATTAGAATTAACTTTATATATTATGCTTTATAAGAAAATATTTTTTGTTTCTTTAAATTATAAGATATAAGTGTGTATTATTAATTTATAAAAGTTGAAAATAAGCAGAATCTTTTGGTACATTGAATCTTGATTAATTACAAGTATATCTGATACTGGATGACGTAGCTTGCAATAAGTAAATCTTCTTGGAAATTGAGAATCCCTGCATATATATGTTTAGTGGAATTCCCAGTTGCAGTTTGCTCGCGTGCACATCGCTATTTCATCTGTTCATAATTAAATAAAAATTATACAAAAAATGCTTCTGGTTCAAATTTTTACAGCTTTCTTCTGTAAGTACACATTTTTAAAAAGATTGCTTATTTTTATTCTAGTTTCTAAATCACACATTTTGAAATAATGATATATATATATATATATATATATATATATGTGTGTGTGTGTGTGTGTGTGTGTGTGTGCGTATTGTATACATATATAATAAAAGAATATTTATTATACCTTCATATTAAAAGAAAATGCTTGCAAAAATTAATAATAATAATAATAATATATAATTGATAATAATGAGAACAGTAGTGCAATATAATATCATGGTTGTAATTATATTTATACGATGAATTAATCATGTTTGAGAATTTTTGCTTACTTTTGTTATGCATGCGAAGTTCTTTTTGCTTTGGCACAATGTCAACGGCGAACAACTACTGAGAAACCGTGGATATGGGGTGACAATGAACAATCTTCAACACAATCAACTGTCGCCGGAGGAAGGACAACGCCATTTCGAAGAGACCAACCTAGTCCAAGAATTTGCCCAGGATGTCCAAGAACTCCTCAATTTAATCCTGTTTGTGGAAGTGATATGGCGACGTATGAAAATCCTAACGCCCTTGAATGTGCTAATTCTTGTGGACCAAGTAAGGAAAAATATTTAATTCATTCTGACATATCATTATTGAGATCCAATAATAACAATTTTTTAATTTATATAAACTGCATAGAAAAAAAGAAAGTAAATTTTCGATAACAATAAAAAATAAATACAAAATATCGAAACTTGACCTTCTGTTTTTTTTTTTCTGTGGCAGAGTCTTATTCACTATCTTATTTAATACATTTTTCATAATCATATATCCGTATAAAGTACTTTTTTTTACAGGAATTGAAATATTGTTTTATGCAGCTTGTCAACCAACAGCATAAGTTGTTCCTAATAATGAATAATTTTTTAGTATGTAGTACAACCATCAAACACTATCGGAAACAAATGTAATATATAAATTTTTTACTTTTCTAATTTGTTAAAATAAAACTAAATTTACATTAATTATATTTAAATTTTTAAGAAATTTGTCCAACGTTTTCCATGTTTGTTTATATGCTTAGAAGCTGTATAAGAATATTTTGCATCAAGATAGTAAATGACCTTTGGCTTCAAGTAAATTATTATCTGTTCCTTTTGCTGAATTACTTGTAAAAATTCAGTTTTTGTATTATTACATTATGAATTTTACAATCTATGTATAAAGTAAAAACAGTAAATTTTATCTTTTTATCTAAAACAACTTTCTTTATTTATGTTAATAACAATTTCGGTAATACAAACTCCATAACCGATAAGTTCTGAATAACAAATAAAAATGCCCACTTTGTCTTTTCTTGAAAATTTTCTTCGAAACTTTAACTTACAAAGTAACTGACTCTGAAATTTTCCAGATTAATAAAATTAAATCTGTTTTTATATATATATGTATAATTCAAGAAAGCTTAAAAAGTGCTATTAATATACAAATATAAATAACTCAATAAAAGTGAAATTAATTTATTTACCTGTATAGATCAACTGTATTTTTCTTTTTCGTTTTCATCGAAAACACAATGCCTCTAAGTAATTTACTGACTGGGATTCGAAATTTTGTTAATTATAATACGTTCTATATACAGTTACGATTAGATTTATCGATTTAAGTCCACACTTATTTGTATGCTATATACATTTCGATTTTATTCTTCTATTTTTCTATTGTATAATTATGACAAATTGTTTATTTGCATTTCTAAATATTATTAGTTCAAATTTTTATATCATTGAAAATATTCATGACAAACATAAACTATTTATACTATACATATATACTATATTAAAGAAAGATAATCGTACAATAGATAGTAATAATCAGGATTATTTACCATAGAAGATAAGAAATTTGAATAATTTGTAATTTACAAGTGCAATTAAGTTCTAATTCGCAATGAGGAGAATAATAACAAAATTGATGATTGGCAGTTTGAAAGGAATGATAAACATAATTCATACAATTATACATACAAGTAATGTCCTTTTAATGTCAGACATTTTGATGATCTTTGAAAATTCTACCAAATTCAAGTCAAAGTGCGGTTACAAATTATGTACTTGGAAAAGTTTTTGGTTAATTTTTGTCAATCGATTTGTGAAGAGAGAACATCCAAAGAGTTCAAACTGGTTTCTAGTAATGAATTTGTTCTTTCTTTTCGTTCCTACAGTCAATTGTTTACGACTGATAAAATTGGCCCGACTTCTGTTTAGCTAAATCAGTGGCTTTCTTTGCTGCATCTTTCATTTTCTCTGCTTTATCATGTAAAGTATGTTGTAAATCTTCGGCAGCGTGAGTTACTTTTGAAATGACTGGTTGCTCAATCTGAAACAAAAATTAATATTTAAAATAAAATATTGTAATTTGTAATTTAACTTTCTCAGGCCTCCTACTCAGTTTCGCAATGAAAAATAATGTCAAAAGTGGCATATTTTTATTAACAAATAATATATATATTTTTATTTATTTATTTAAACAATTATCGCTGTGAAAAGAACAAAAATTAATAATCTTACTGTTTTTATTTTATAAAATGAATTAAAAATACATTAAATTCAACAAATATGAAATATTTCCTTTACAAAAGTTCTTCAATAGTAATATTTTTCTTTGTAACTTTAACTGGACTAATGGGCACAGAATCAACCTGGACATTTTTTAGTTTTGTGTGATTTGCGATGTTTTAACAGTCTCCAATTTCTTAAGGTTTATTTTTAGTATTAAAATCCTTAGCCCCATCTATTTTAACCTGAGAGTTACTTGTTTTTAATTTTTTCCCCGGAAATTAGAAAATCTTAAGAATTAATGGATTTATTTCGTAAAGTTTGCAAAATCCCCTATTTAAAAAAAAAAAAAAATTGGAAGTTATTCTTAAAGATTGGAAAAATTTCCGAACATAGTGGATTTTTTCCAAAAATTCGAAAATAAATCCCAGGACTTGGTAAAAAAAATCCCAATGTTTTAAGAAAAAATATTTTCCTAAGCGCGATGGATTTTCCTCCAAAGTTAAGAAATAAATTCTATAATAAACCACAATGCGCTTCCTTTTTTTTTTTGACTTCTGATACAGTTTTTTATTCATTTTTTTCCGTCTCAATGAAAATAATTGTTAATGATTTTATAATTCTAATCAATTAAATGCATTCTACATATTTGAAGCCTAATAAACATGGGTCAGAATTCGTGAAATCAACACGCATAGAAAAAAAATATTTTTTTATCAAAATATTGAAAAAATTATTATGTTAGATCCTAAAAATGTTTATACCAAACGAAAAAATTTTCAAAATTTGTTTACAAAAGTTATTGTAAAATGGAAATTTTGAACACTTTTTAAATAAAAGCTTATATTCCTTAAACGAGTTTTCCGACTCAAGTGTACCTTGGATAGAATCAAAAAGCATAAAACAAACTTCCACTTTCAATTAGAAAATTTAAAAAAAAAAATTTTTTTCATAATTTGTTTATAAATTGTTTATAAATAATTAATTTTTTTTTAATATTCTGGACCTTTTCAAAATCGGTAAAAGATATTAAAATAGACTTAAAACTCTAAGAAATCGAAATCAAATGAGAAAATTGACGAGCGATTATTTTTTAGGGGGATTCCATGAGAAATTCTTTCGATCGAAAATAGATATTATTTTTTAGTTTTCTGTTTTTCTTAAGTATTCTAGGTGCTAAATAAGAATGCAAAAAAAATCGCAACATTTTTGATCACTTATTTAGCACCCAAAATACTATCAAATGACGAAGTATAAGCAAAAGCTATCCGAATTTCTCATGAAATGCCCCAAAAAAAATTCGCTCGTCAATTTTCTCCATGTATTTTGATTCCTTACGAGTTTTAATTGTATTTTCAGGGTGGCCACAAGCTTCAGTTTAGCAATTTCCCTGTCATTCCCCTGACATTTTACTGACATTACAACGAAATTCCCTGACAAAAATTTTTTTATTCAGAGCAAAAACAAAAATCTGCCAACAACTCAAAAATGAACCAATTTGAATGTTATTTTTTTAAAAAATACTCATAAATGTTTGTACTATAACACTTAAATTGGTACTAAAAAATCAAGACTTTTAATATTAACTAAAAGAAATGTTAATAACTTTCACAAATATAAATAAACATTTTTTAGAGTGATTTCAAGGTATTTCGATATAATCACTTCAAAAGTAAAATTAATTCGTCACTATTGGCCTAGAGTCCTAATACAATTTAGAATGTTTACAAACAATTTTTAGCTTGTCTAAACAATCTTAATCAGGGTTGCCACAGGTATCTTATTACAATTTTCCCTGACATTTCCCTGATTTCCAGACAAATTGTTTTATTTTTCCCTGACCTTTTTTGAGTTCTTAAAACTAATTTTTTGTATATTTACTTTATAGGGCTGCCAGCGGACTGGCAGATTAAAAATAGTGAGAAAATGACTTTTTAATTTAAAAAGTGAGTAAATAGTGAGCTTTTAATTAAAAAAAGGTGAGTAAGCAATAATGAGTTTGGAATTACTAATATTAATTTATTTGGGGCCCGCCAGCAGAAAAAGTAATTTAAATTTAAAGAAAATAAATCGAAAATGCCAAAAATACATTAATTGAATACTTGTGTTAATAAATTCATGAAAATATTAAAAAGATTGAAGAAAATGACATTTAAAGAAAATAATTTGAAAATGTAAAAAATATTTGAAAATTGACAAAAATAATTATAATTTGAAAAAAATAATTAAAAAATGATAAAAATAATTGATAACTGGTGTAAAACTTAAAAATTTGAAGAATACTTGAAAAATTGACGAAATAATTGAAATGTTAAGAAACTAATTGAATAATAACAGAAATAATTGAAAACTTGTATTAATAAATTCACATAACAATATTAAAAAGATTGATGATTCATGGTAGTTTTGAATACTTACCAACGATTTTTAAATCGTTTAAACAGTTTTAGTTAACAAATAAATAACCTCAAAAGATTTCTTAATTATTAAAGTAAATAATTAATTAATTTAAAAAAAGAAACGAAATCTAAGTAAAGAAAGCTTTTGGAGTTATGAATTTGTTTAACTTAGATTGTTTAAACAATTCAAAATTGTTGGTTAGTAACTAGAATTATTTAAAAATAGTTTAGATAAGTTTTGTGTACAAAATATATAATTTACTTTGGTGTAATTAGTTTCTGATATCAGAAAATCTTAAAATTACTTTCTCAAAAAATAATTTTTTACATTTTTAAAAGTTATTAACGTTTTTTTAGTTACTAATAAAAGTCTTGACTTTTTAGTAGTTAAGCATTATTGTGCAAACATTTATGAGTATTTTCAAAAAGAGAGAATTGATTCATTTTTGAGTTGTCTAAAGATTTTTGTCGAAAAAATAGTAACTTTGACCGCACTATGGTTCGTCTCAATTTCTTTAATTTCCCTGACAAAAAACTTTTTTCCCTGTCATATCCCTGACTTTACTGACAAAAAATTTTTTTCCTGTCATTTCCCTGACTTTACTGACACGTGGCCACCCTGAAATTTTAATATCTTTTCCCGATTTTTAAAAGGTCTAGAACATTGAAAAAAATTAATTGTTTATAAATATTTTATGATGAATTCACGAATTCTGACTCACATCTGAGTTGAAAATAGTGTCATTTTTTTTCAAAATAGTAGCTAAATAGTGGCATCAACTGAAAAAAAGTGTCAAAAAATGGCATGAGCGGGAGGCCTGCTTTCTTAATAAAGTTCTTACCCTATCAGCAAAATTCAAATGGGCAAAAGGTGGTTTCATGCACTGTGCAGTATAAGGGAACATGTGCTCTAGAACATAATTGAATCCACTGGACATTTTAGCACAATTTTTCTTAAACCTATCGAGTCCAAAAGCTTGGATCGCTCTACTGAATCCGAAAACTTGGCTGTCAATCCAAGCTGATCTTTTGGCTACTGTCCATTCTGGATTATCTTCTGATACCCTATATACAACTTTTTCGACCACAGTCTATAAAAAAAAACAACATTTTAGTAAATCCATATAATTATTAATTTTATATTTAGATCATTTTATATTAAACTGTTCTACCTTCAAAGATGATTACAAGGAAATTTTTTTTAAAAATAAATATATGTAAAAAAATTTTAGATTAAAATCAAAAACTCTTGATACTAGAAAAGCTAAGATTTCTTTTCACAGAAAATACAAGAAAATTTGAGAAACAGTGTTTTGAGATACTAAGAGTTTTAAATTTCCAACAGGAATTTCTTTATGAATTTAAGAAAGATTTCGAAAAATGTTAAGACCAATCTATAATTAATTAAATTTTCTCTCTAAATAGTGCGTAACAAATTATGAATTATGAGAATAAAATAATAAATATAAATTTAACTCACCATTACTTTAGTATAGCCTAAATTTCTTGTGTAAGTTACCAATGTTTTTGAATTTGGATCAACAACACTCTCTTCCATAATTTTAACAACATTTTTAGTCATAAATCTCTCACCCCACTTTGGTAACCTGTTTGTTTTTGTTAAAAGTCGTTTTGTATACAATTTTCCATCTTTTACCTCTCTAAAAACTGTATCTTCTGACAGAACGTGTGTGCTATAAATAATAATAGAATGTTTGCTTCATTTATTTCTTTCTTTAATTGTTATAAAAAGTAAACAATACATTTTATAATAAGTACCTATTTGGGTTTGGGTACTTTCTCCAAAATCCTTGAACCACTTGACTCCAGTTGAATTGAAAAATTATACTATTTTCGAAATATTTGACCATTATTTTAGCCGAATATTATGTTTCCTTGTTTTTATAAAACTCGCCAAGTTTTATAAATATATTACTTTCAGAAACTTTCCCATATACAGATTTTATTTCCTTTTTGATAATTAAACCCTGCACATTTTAACATTCTTTTCAAACAAGAATAAAAATTTATTCCGAAATACTTTATAAATTATATAATCGACAAGTGGGCAAAAAATATATAATTTGTGTGTTAATAAGTAGGATATAGTGCAATTTAATAAAACAGAAGTTATGTTTAATATGTAAAACTATTTAACAGAAAAAAAATTAGCACTAACAGTAAATAGTAAACTACAATAATAAAAGATATTGTATTCTAAACTATTGTATGTACCTATACAAACAAATAAATAATAAATTCTTGTAAATATATATTTTAAAAAAATTGTGTTAAAAGCAATTAGTGTTTATTTATGACAAGACTATGACTTACAATATTAGGTTCTAAAAAATGAGATTTTAAGACCAAATAATTAAAACAAAGTGTCTTGAACAGTCAGAATTTTTATAGTTATGGAAAAATATATGCACACACACTTTTGGAATTTTTGGGACATGAAATAAATATAATTTTAATCATGATTGACACTGAAACTTATGTAATCTGACCATGTGCCACAATATTTAAAAATTATTTTAGTACACCGCATGTTATAATACTAGCAGATGACATAACATACTGCAGTAATTATATAATTAAAATAACTATAAGTTCTTGAAATATGTTTTACTTATTTAAATAATAAATAAAATACAGAAATATAGGTTATGGATTTCTATGCAAGTTAACTCATATAACCTTGATAATTGTTGTCTAAAAACATGAAAAGACTAAAGTAAAGAGCCACACGATGAAACTCACCAAAAATATTGTTTATAATTTTCATCAAATTCCACAAACAAGTAAACACTATTAAATTGTACACAAATACATCGTTTGACACCGAAATGATGATCAATGATGATTTAATGTACAATCTGATTCATCAACATAAGTATTGATATTGATATCTGTTGTTACACCGCATCCACATGGGCTGCATGTTGTTGCCGTTATCGATTCTTGAAATTTGACCCTAGATACATATCGCATCCTAGAGATATAATATATATATCTGCTGTCTCTATTTACCAACTAGATTTAAAAAAGACAGAAATGTTTTTCTAGTTTTATCCGAGAGAGGTACAGGCACATGCGGGAGAGGTGAATAGAGGAATAGAATAGACTAATCAGGAAATGTTTTCCAATGTAACCAATTATCTGATTCGTCTATTCTAGTCCTCTATTCTCCTATTCTCCCACATGTGCCTGTACCCTTACTAAGGGTTGTGCAGTGACGCGTCACTCGAGGTTTTCGACGTATAATACATTTTCGACGTAACATACGTAGAAAATGTAGAAAACTATGTAATTTATATCCCAAATCTATAAGGTATATCTATATATATATAAATTTTAAATTTTCGCGCGCTATCACGTGATTAAATCTGTGTTTACTGATGTATATTACATTATGTAGAAAACTAAACATGTAAATTACATATGTAATATACGTAGAAAACCCATGTAATTTACCTGATGTATTTTACGTGCACAACCCTGACCCTTAGTTAATGCTTTTAGTATTTAATTTTTTAACGTTGGTAATGTTGTCTACTTTCGACTCAATTCAGTTTGTTTACAAACGGTCTTTTTAAACAGTCGTCAACGTAAAAAAATGAATGTTGTTATTTTATAAGTCGTTTAACTTTCGTTAATAAAATATTAAAAAACCAATATGGGACTAAAAACGAAAAGCATGCATAAGTTGTTTGAACCCATTGTAGAAAAGGTATATTGATATTTATTTTGTTAAATTATTTTTATGTTATATTTAAATTTCTGAACATTTTTAATCATATTTTACATTATTTTAAGATATGAAAATGTATAATTATTTTGATTTTAATTTCATTTCTTTTAAACAGAATAACATAATGTTTGTTTATAACTGTAAAATATTATTTTTAATCAAGTTTCTAAATACTTTTTTAAAAGAAACATAACCTATTTTGATTTAAAAATGTTGTTAAAATACCAACAATTTTAAAAGTAAATTGTTAGAATTTATTTTTAACCCTAATTTATTTATTTACTTTAGGTAAGAAAATTAGAAGTACTTCTAAAAGACGATGATGTCCAATCACTGGATTTGTCTGTTTTGAAACTTACTTTAAGTGAACAGCTTCAAAATTTATCCTCGAGATTTTTATCTACTGTCTGTAAGGAAGATGAAAATGATTTTAAAGAAATAAAAGAAAAAATGACAACAGCAATTGAAGAGTTCTGTATTTCAATAGATGTTGGCAAGCTTGTAAGCTTTTTTAAAATAAAAAACAAATTTTCACAAATTGTTATATTACAATTTAAATAACTAATTTTTTTTTTAGGAAAAAGTTGACATTCAAAATAACAGAGAAGATATTACAGATGTTTTAAACAAATTTATTTCTTCTCTTGAAAGTTTGGAAAATATAGAATATTTTCATTTAAAACAAAATCTTCAACAGTGTTATGATTATGTAAAAGTTATGGGCACAGTCAGTGAAATAGAGGACTTTCAAAATATAAAGGTTTTTATAATTTTCAATTCATTAAAATGTTAATTAAATTTCAACTTACATCTAGTGCCTATTTAACCCTTTGCGACGTAAACAGGCCAAAGCGTAATTTGTATCTATAATGTAACGGAACCTATACCTCATCAGTGATTATTTAAATGGATAAAATTAATTAAAAGTTTAATTACATTGGTAACAATAAAGCTTGTAATATTCGAAGTAGTATTTGGTATCAATATAAACTATAGAATAATTTTATCCAATTCAATTCATCACTGATCGGGTATAAGTTCCGTTTATCTTACTTGTATAAAGTTATTTATTCCCATTATTTCTAATTTAAATTATTTTCTTCAGGAGTTAGGTACTTCCATTTTAGATATATTCGAGTCCTTGCAGTATTATAAGAACAATTTAGTATCTCAACTTTTAAAAGAGAAACTTGCGCTCTATTTATGTCAGCTTTGTGCGGCTTTCAATGTTCTAGTTCAATTAATTCAGGAACAACATCGCTTAAAGGCAGCCATTTTCGTAAGAATGAAAAATATATTTACAAAAGACTGTTGTTGAATTTTCTTTATAAAAAATATTTCTCTTTTAGAGTTGTAAAAAGTACGTCTGTGACCGTTTATGTCATTGTTTCAAAATGATTATTGACGTAATGGAAGCTTCAAACCCTTCTCCAGAGGACGAAGTTTTTGAAAAGGAAAACCATTTTGTTTATAGGTGGTTTTATTTATTAAAAATTTACCCTGTCAAGATGAGATAAATTAATTTTTAACATAAGCAATTTAACACAAATTGTGCAATCTATTTTCAGAATGGACTTGGTATTGGACATAATCACTAATATGATAGGTAAATCACAAAAGGAACAAGTAAATAATTTCAAAGATCTGTGGTTGGGGATAGAAGACGCATTTTCACATGCGATGGCAATCGCACAAGTTTGTCTTCCACAAAATTTTAACGCAATAAGCGGAGTTTGTCAATCAATTATTTCAGAGTATGAAAATCTGAAGATTCAGATAAACAATGAAACGCCTGAACCAACAATGATCAATTTATTCTTGAATTCTCTTATTGATGCTTTGTATCGTTTAGAAAGAAAAGTTAATATTTCAGTTCTTACCTTAGTTATGGAAATATTTAGCGATCCATTAAGCCCTTTGCGTAAACTTATTAAAATTTGTGGAACCTGTTTATCTGTTCAAAAGAGATCAACAAGTGATCTAAGAGAAGCAACTGAAGAATTTGATCAACTCTCAGATAAAGTATTACAAATCGGAACTTTTGCAGTCGCTTGTTGCCGAGATATTAATCGTGAGTTCTAATAATAAATAATAATAATACATTTAAAATAAATTCTGACTAGAAAGAAAAATAATCAATAATTTTTTTATTTATTTCAGGAGCCTGTAAAATAAAAAATTGTTTAGCAAGTTTAGAATCTCTGGGAATGGAGTTAATTCCTGCAATTACAGACTTTTATCTTCATCCAGATAATAAAGAAAAGCGAGCTAGTGTAAAAATTTTAACAGATCAATGGCAAATTGAAATTAATAAAATCTATAATACTGTTTTTTTAATCATTGATTCATCTGCCTACTGTCAAGTAAATATAACAATAATAATTATAGATCATCACTTATTTGAAAAATGTTAATATAATACTTTGTCTCTTTTAATGTTCAGGTTATCTTAGACGACATTCAGGACCGCGTTAAAATAATGTCAGATTGTTTAGACAATCGAGAAGGAGTAACGCAGCAGCAAGTTCAAGGAATTGTTCAAAGAGCTTTAACTCTTGTGAATCAACTTTCAGTTACTATGGAAGATCTTGGAAATGATCATTTTGACAGACACACTATAATGAAGATTCGAGAGTTGAAAGCTTGTAATAATTTATAATATTTCAAATTTTTGTTTTAATCTCGCAGAAAATAATGTTATTTTTTATAAAAATTATTTCAGCAATTTATGAAGCCGATCTTGCTGCGAAAACTCTGCTCATTGAGAATGTGACTGAACCTCAACAATTACGAGTAATCAAACGCTGTGAAATGGTTCTAAATGTTATAAAAACTCTTCAGCCAATTTTAATGACAATAATGAATAATTCGATACTAATGAACACTAATAATTCCACTCTAGGCCAAGGAGACTCTCTTCATTTAAGTATGTTTTACTATAAAATATATTTTTCTATATTCAATTTAAAAAAAATAGTAGGGATAAAAATAAATAAAAGAACAATACATAGATCACATGCTGGCACCTTTTCACTTTGTTGTAATTTTTTCATTTTGTACGAAATATCGATACAATTTCAAATTTAAAGTTAACTTTTGTCTCTGAAAATATGAAACTAATAGTTGCAATTATTTGCAGGTTCTCCCTTATGTTCTCCTTCCAATGTTTTTAGTTTATCTGATGACCAAAAATCTCTTGCCTATATCAGAACACCTTATACAGTCAGCAGTTTCAAGCAACCGTTATCTATTCAACCCGCAAACAGTGTTCCAAAAAATTGGACTGATTTAAATTCTTTGATACCTTACATAAAACGTGGTCGAAATATGCGATCAGAACACTCAATTATGTATAAAACTCCAAAAAGATCTGAGGACCTTAAAAATGAATTAAAAATGAGAAATCTGTCTAGTGTCAGACAACATTTATTCAGCAGAGATAGTTTTACAAACGACTCTGTTGATGTATCTGCTGAGAGTTTAGATCTGACAGGTAAAAAATTTAAAAATCAACTTTAGTTATAATTCTTTTACCAGACGTATCGTTAAATTAAATGTTTATTTTATTATAGGTATTTTAGACAAAGTTTCAGGTCTTTTGGACACATTTAATGTTTCTCAAATTTCTTCTTCAATAAATCACTACAAATCACTACAAGCAAAAGAAGAAATTAATAATGAAAAAGAAGAAAAAGGGATACATTTCAATAATCAGAAAAAGAATTTTCCAGAGAATATTGTTGTTGACTTTAACAACCAATTGTCTCTGCTTAAAGATGCTCTAATCAATCGAAAAGGAGAGTGTTCTACAATTGGTGGAGGAGATGCTCCGTCCACAATCACAACCCCAGAACGTCTTAAAGACTTAAAAAAATTAGATAAAAAGATAGAATCTATTCAGAAAAAAAATGCTAAACAATAGTTTTGTTCTTATTTAATTTTTATTGGTGATGCTATTTGCAATCATGTTAATTATTTATCATTTTGAAACCATTTATTACTCTTCATTAATAAGGAATCCACTAATTAATTAAGTTAATGCATTATTAAAAATATAAAATATTTTTATTATAAAATTGAAAAAAGAACCAAATAATGATGGGTTTAATAGATATTTATTTTGATTTTCATATTAAATATAATTATGAGTTTATACATATAAACAGTAATTATTTTTATGAATTGGTTATATGATACACTGGAAGTGTATTTCATTTTTGCTTATTTTTTTGCTATTATTGTTGTAAATTTATACGACAAATTTTATGCAATTTAATGAGTTTGCATTGTAATTTTCAGTATTCTTAAGTTAAGGATGTTTCATATTATTGTATGAAAATTATGGAATATTTTTTTATACTTGCAAGTGACATTTTTGAATAATTATAATGTTGCGAGAAAATTAGATGTTTTATTTTTCATAAATTAATTTCAAGAAGACTTTCTAGTTTTGTTGATTCGTTTTGCAACCTTTTTCACCTTTCTTATGTTGTTTTGACCTTTTCACAGGTTTTTGATCAAAACTTCAATTTAGTAATATTTTAATTTAATTTCAATTAATCTTAACTTTATTTTATTTGTCAAAACATTCTTTAAATTTTCAATTAACTCTAAATTTAATTCAGTCAAACTCCAAACAGTCAAAATTAATTGTAATTAGATTTTAAAGGATATAATTTCAATTCATTCTATTTATAATCAATCTCAAATTCAGTCGATTCAAATTTTTATTTATCCAAATTTCAATTTTTAAATCCAATTTTTTATTGGTGAAAATTTGAATCGATTCTAATTATAATTCCTCTAATTTTATTAAAATTTCGATTTGTCTTTTATTCATTAAAAATTCAAATGATAATTATCAATTTTCAATTACTTAATTTAATTTTTCATTTCCAGTTTAATCATGCCTAATTTAAAGTGATAAAAAGAGTGGAAATATTATTAGTCTCATTCATGCAAATTTCAGTTAATTTTATTGTAAGTTTAGTATTTTCGGAAAATTATCTATTTTTTTTGACAATTTTATGGAGAAAAGGTTCTGTAATCCCTAAAAACATTTCTAAATTATTTTTATAAAAATAATGAAACGAAATTACTGTAATTTTCAGACGCCCCAGTTTAAATTATCGCGCTTAAACTTACAGGAACGATTTAATTGCAGGGACGACATAACCAAACTTAGTGCCTTAAGCAACTACTTACATATTTCCATCACCCCTTTTAAAGTTTATGTAATGAAATATAAAAATTAAATTGCATGAAATTCACAGAAGCTTTTATTTTAATTAATTTATAAAAAGTAGTACAACCCTTGGCTTTAAATTTGCAGCACTTTATATTTCGTTTAAGGTTCATGGCTGGTAGTGCCGGTACTGTATAAACTTCATTGAATGACTTCATGTCATGTGACGACCTGTCGTTCACTTTGTTACAACTTGGTTATATATAAGTTGCTTTAACTGTCAGTTAAGAAAAGGGTTTTTAATACAAAGATTAACAATATTTTACCAAAAAAATGGGAGCTTCCGCAGTCCCTGTAATAATTTTCACATTATTTTGGGGTGGAATTGGGATCGCATTACCTATTTTTGTACCAAAAGGACCTAATCGTGGGTAAGTTTTGCACATATTTTACTAGTGATCTCAACCCAGAATACTTAAAATGTGTCTTATTTGGTTTACAGCAATTATTAAAATATTATTTTACTTAAACTTGTATATAAATTAAGTATTTTCAATTCTAGTTCCAGTCTGTTATTGATTTTTTATGTGCATTTTGTTTTACACATATCTTTCCAATAATAAAATGTTAATCATATGATTTTTGTAATTAAAAAAATGTTCTGCTATATTTATATTGTCTTCATTTTTTATTTTAGAATTCTACAATTAATGTTAATGTTGACAGCTTTTACGTGTTGGCTGTTGTAAGTAATTCTTATTAATAATATTTTTTCAGTATTAAATTCAGCAATAAACCATTTTTTAAATTTCTAACAATGTTTGATATATTTACAGTTGGTTATGTTGTTATATGGCTCAAATGAATCCTCTTATTGGGCCATCCATTAAAAATACAATACTATTAGTAATGGCAGCGGAATGGGTGAGTAAATTATTATTTTTTTATTACATGTTTTTTTTAAATAAATATGCAATTTTATGATTTTATAAATGAATTATATACATACTTATTTTTTTAGGGTGATGGCGTTCCCACATAAAGTTAATTTCTGGATGTACATATATTTATATCTAATTGTAAATAAATGAAGTTAATGGGTATTGTCATTCACTTTGTTAAAATATGGCAAATCTTGAACAATACTACAATCACTTGTAGAACGAAACTTCAAATATTTTAGGCAGATACGACTTATGTTAAAAATCTCCGTCAAATATATTTAAATAATTTTTAGACATGTAATAATCCTCCTTATAACTATGTGAATATAATCATTATGGTATTTTTATTTAATTTTAAAATCTCCATTGCTGTTACATTCTCAGTTTGTCCAATGTTATTATGTGATGTATGAATGATATATATGTATAAATACAAGTTATAGTCCTTAGATCAATATAAATTGTACTTTTTTTACATTATCGACACCTATACATTAAAACCATTTTTATTTCCACATGATTTCCACACGAAATGATGATATAAATTTTAATTAAGTTTAAAGAATTCTTTTAAAACATTTAGGTATTTAATCAGTAAATTTCAATTTTAAAAAACAAACTTCTACCGCAGTGCCCTCTTGAAGTTCAATAAGCAGGTCGAAAGTGACGCGACATGAATGAGAAAAACAATAATGGAGGCCTGTAATGCTGTTGAACGCGAAGTTGATCGAGTTTTATTAAAATTTGGAGCAATTAATGAACATGCCGTCAACGTTCTTCGTGATTTGATAACAGAGATTGAAACCTTAAAAAAAGATCTTGAGGAATGTAAGTACTTCTAACCTTTTTACTTAAATTCACTCTGCTTTTAAAGTGCCTTGTGTTACTTGATTTGTAGACGTCAATAATCCTTATTATCCTAAGAATTATTTACTAATTTGTGTAAACAAAATGTTTCATAAATGTAAAAGATTGTTTTTTATTAGTTTATTCCATTTGGTGCAATCAATTAAATTACTTATAAATTTTTGTATTGTACATATTGTACCCCTATATGCTTATTTTGTGTCAAATTATAACCCAACTTTATTGTCTAATTGATATTTATTTTTTGTGTTAATTTTCAATACAACCATAATTATTAGAATAATTTTACTTCTGTCCTTAACATACGGATATTTATTTATCGAAATATTGAATATATTTACTCGCAAATAAGTATAATAAGTTTATAGTGGAATTCATTATCTTAAATTGTGTTTACTCGGAATTTTACTTTAAAAATATTAATATGACATTTAAGGCTGATCAAACCAGTGATGAAAAATGCACTTACCTAATTTCAATGTTGACGTTTCTCACTCTTAAAAGACAAAATAAATTAGTTAATGTCGATTTATCAGAAATAATAGAGTGACACAAGTGGGGGAACTTGAATTTTGTTGCTATGAAAATCAGTTAAATGTTATTTCTGAAGTATTTTCAAAATTTTGGAAAATTATTAAAGAATAAAATTTAGCTATTTTTTAAAGCAACAAAATTCAAGTTCCCCCACTTGTGTCACTTAATTATTTCTAATAAATCGACATTAACTAATTTATTTTGTCTTGAGAAACGTCAATATTGAAATCAGGTGAAAGCATTTTTCGTCACAGGTTTTGACACTGTTTTAAAAACTTTATAATTATGGTTACAAAATACTTATAGACCCACCTGAATATGAATCAACATCCGTGCAACACCAGGAGTTGAAATTAGCAATGACCAAAGTCCGTGATACAGTTCATCGACTAGCAACAGAACATCGAGAATTACATAGCACAGTTTCAAAAGTAGGAAAAGCCATAGATCGAAATTTCATAGCTGATTTTGCAAGCACAAGCAGAGAAGATGTATTCTCCGGAACAGAAAAAACACATCTTCTTAATCAAGTCATTTGTCAACATTTTTATCGTCAAGGAATGCTCGACATTGCAGATGAACTTGCAGCAGTATTTATTTTTATCATAATTTAACAGAAACTAATTTTTTTTTTAATCATAATTCTATTTCTAAACAACCCTCTTCAGAAACAATTGCCAATTTCGGCGAATTTGAGACAATTTTTAAATAAATATTTCTTCTACCTACTAAGGCCAAATTACTTTTGTAATTAGCAGTTTTAAAAGAAAAATTCCTAAATTTTGCAATAATAAAAAAATTTTTGTTCAAATATATTTAATTTACATACAAAATGTAGTTTGAATGTTAACCTTTCGAATATCTGAAAACACGTTGAGTCAAATTTATTAAAAAGATATCTTAAAAGAAAGCTTAAATATTCTAGTTTTTATTTCCGTAAAGTAAATAATGGACATTTCAGGGGATTTTGAGAAATTAATTAAAATTTACAGTTATGTCAGAGGTTAAAATATGTATGAATTGAGAAACATTTTTTTAACAGAGTGGCATAAAATTAAATATCATTTCTGTTTAATTTTTTATTCTAATTAGTCTTCCAATTATATATACACAATTTGAAAGTTAATAAAATACAAAATTTAAAAAAAGACAAATGCTGCTCTGCTAAAAAAGTGTTTCTCAGTTCATACATATTTTAACCCTTGAAATAACTGAATTTTAATTAATTCCTCAAAATCCCCTGAAATGTTCATTATCCGCTTTACGGAAATAAAAACTAGAATATTTAAGCTTTCTTTTAAGATATATTTTTAATAAATCTGAAACAACGTGTTTTGAGATATTTGAAAGGTTAACTTTCAAACTATATTTTGCATTTTTAACAAAATTCTTTTTATCATTGTAAAATTTAGAACTTTTTCTATTAAAACTGCTAATTACAAAAATAATTTAACCTTAATAAGTAGAAGAAAGAATTTTTTAAAAATTGTCTCATATTGGCAATTGTTTCTGAAGGGGGTCTGTTAGAAATATAATGTCCCTAATATGTTATAGTACCTTTAATGACAATAAGAAAATTTTTTTCAGGAGGCTGGAATTAAGACTGAGGAAGGGCGAAAAGAACCATTCACGGAATTAAATTATATTCTTGATTGTCTAAAGCAAAAAAATCTCGAACCAGCGTTAGAATGGGCTACAAAACACAAGGAAGCACTTGTTGCACAAGTATTAAAACGGAAAGATTTATTAGTAATAAAACTTAGGAAGATGTTGAATATAATTTCAAATGTTTTTTTCAGAGTTCGTCACTTGAATTTAAACTACATAGGCTAAAATTTATAAGACTAGTACAACAAGGTCCAAGAAAACAAACAGAAGCAATAATGTATGCCCGCAAACATCTTCCACAGTTTGTTAGTAGATACGAAAAAGAGGTACAATCTTTAATGGGAACTTTGCTTTATTTGCCAAATGGTATCCAATCTTCACCTTACAGCCATTTACTTGATCCAACTTTGTGGCTTGAAATTCACGATGTCTTTACAAAAGAAGCTTGTACTCTCTTAGGTTTAAGTGTAGACAGTCCTTTGTCTGTTTGGTAAGACAATTTATCAAATATACCAAATTTATCTTTTTCTTATTTAATTTAAATACATCGTTTAAAGTAAATTTCTTGTTTACTTTTCAGTATAAATGCAGGAATTACAGCATTGCCTGCTCTTCTCAATATTAAACAAGTAATGCAGCAGAGACAAGTCACTGGAATTTGGAACGGAAAAGATGAACTTCCTGTGAGTGAACGGCTTTTTAAAAATTCTGTCATTGTATCAGTATAAATTAATTAATTCGTAACGATTTATTTTTCAGATTGAAATAGACCTAGGAAAGCAGAGTCGATACCACTCAGTTTTTGCTTGTCCAATTCTTAGACAGCAGAGTACGGAAAACAATCCTCCAATGAAATTAGTTTGTGGACACGTGATATCGCGCGATGCTCTAAATAAACTAACGAGTGCAAATAAGTAAGTCGTTCAAATTAAGTGTACAGCGTAGCGCACTGATATCGAAATCACTTTTTAAAGAAATCAATTTCATTCCAGATTAAAATGCCCGTACTGTCCAATGGATCAAAATCCAGAAGATGCGAGACTCATATACTTTTAGAATGCTGTGATAATGACGAGACGTATGTAAATTTTTTTTTATTGTTTTTGATTTATTTGAGCTAAATGCCGCCAAATCACCTTTCGTTAATTGGTTTAAATTTAATAATTAATATTCTATAGACAATATGTATATTTGTTAAGTTAAGACAAAATAAAATAATATATTATTAGTTTTGTCGCTTTAAAAATAAAAAGTCTGTTTGGAACTTTTGAAAGGCAGAATTCATAAAAAGTTTAATTAAATTTAAATTACCTAAAAAAATATAAAACAGAATTCATCTGGATCAATTCATTAAATAACTTTTCGATACCAACGTTATCGTAAATAAAGGAATTAATCCAAATACATTGTTAATACTTTTTTAAACATTAGAATATTGTATTAACATTCATTATTAAAATAAATTGTCATATTCATCGAACAGATAATCCGATTAGTATATTTTTTTAATCGTTGAATATCAATGTATTTTTTAAATTTCTGTTAACGTCTGGTTAATCGTCATCTGAGTCAAAAATTTATTTCATACAAGAGAACTGTAAGTTTGTTAATGATTTCATTTAGTAATGTAAGAATTGGTTTCCAAAATTGTATTTAAAGTTCATAAATCACATGTATAAAGATAGTAATTATTTATAGATAAATTTTTTAACTGAAAATGAGGTTACCGTGAGGCAATTAACAGTTTAGTTTTCGTTGAGAATCCGAATTATACAAAAATAAATTGAAATAATAAAACGCAACTGCCAAGGTTAATTGAATAATTTTAAGAAAACTGTTCATTTTGCAAATAATAATTATTAAGTAAGAAAAAAATATGAAATAGAAAAAAAATATGTACTTCGAATCGCGCTATTGTATGATTAACAAATATTTATTTACAGAAATGATGCTTACCCAAGTGACTATGATTATCACTTGACGATACGGTATAAATAACAATACTATAAGTGTAAATAGTCACTAGGTAATCGACATTTTAACATAACTAAATTTATTAGAGTGTTTTATATAATAATATCCTGAAATAAATGTTGCTTATGAAAATTCCATTCATTATTATTATTTAAACTTAAAAAAAACAGTTTTAGAAATAAAATCTTTTGTTCGAAATATCTACATATTTATTATTTGGGAAAAAAATTTCTTGAATACTTATTTAATCGATTATTTAATAAATTTATTTATTATTTATTTTTAAGATATTTTATATCCTTACATCAAGTCTAAATATCAATACTAAACCGTTGCTATAACAACGTTTTATTCTGTTTACTTTAACCTACTCAAAACATTTAAATTTGAATAATTTAATCTGTTGAATTTAAACAATTAGTTTAAGCACGAGCAATGGAAAGTTCTCTAACAATAAATTGAGAGATAACAAAAATTCAATTTTTTATTATAAACAAGAAGTTTTAAGACTTAAATTAGCGGATATAAATAAAATTGTTATGGATACTAAAAAAGGTATAAAAATACTGTCACACTTCTCTATAATGTACTTCTTTATAATGAAAAATCTTCAAGTATGTCCGCGGGATTAGAAGGGAATATATCGTAGAGAGTTAATTTTGTATGAGAACAGGAAGTACAAGGCTCTAATAGTGCTTAATTGAACTTTTATATGGCCCTGAAATTTTTTGCCATAGAGAGAAGTTTGACTGCAATAAATAAGTAGGTGTTATTTTAATTGAACTAACAAAATATTTATTTGGTATAAAGAAATTAGAAAATCGCTTATGAAGTCGTCGTCGATTCAATCAGATGTTTTCAAACTAATACATGAAATCAAGAAGAATCCAATAGAGCCTTTTAAATTTTTGAGTCATGTTTTGGACCAGGTTAACAGTGAAGATCATAGTTCCTTAAGAAGTATAAAACCCACAGATATTGACGTAAGTTTTCAATTTTTTGTTTGTTGTTTATTATTATTATTATTTAAATTAAATTTATAAGTATTATATTAATATTATTAATATTAATATTAATATAAATATTTATATATTTATTATTTATTAATATTATTATTCATATATTAATATTTTTATTAATAGTAATCATCGAAATGATTAGTAAAACTAATAATTAGGACTAAAAAAATTTTATTTTATAGTTTCAACTGGCTTTTTTGGTGAAACGAGTTGAAATGAATATATCTCTTTTACAAAGGACTAATCAACGTGTTAAAGATATAAATTTTTCTATCGAAAAGAATAAAATCCTGGCTTCAAGAGAATTAAATTACAGTAAGCCTTAATTTTTTTTATGTATCGTTAATTGATAAATATAAAATGACTTTTTCAGATAAGGAAACTTTATCAAAGTTAGATGAGTGCGAATTAAAAGCCGAATCAAATATTGAACATCCTGAAATTGGTAACTATATGTATAAATTATTATTCGACTTGATTAAAATATAGGTATATAATCATCTTTTAAATTTATATTAAAGACAGGGATCACAGACTGTCCCCTATTCCCCTTTTTTACCCTATTTTGAAGTTTTGTCCCTATTTTAAAGGTTTGTCCCCTATTTATAATTTTCAAATTTAAATGTATAATTTATCAAAATTATTTTTTACTTAATTCTGAATTTGTATCATTTAATCATTTAATAATCGCGCTGAGCTATTTGGGAGAGAGGGAGATTGACCACAGTTTATTTTTGTTTTTTTGCCATTTTTAAAAGGCTGCTGGTAATTTTAAATCCTAATGAAAAAGGCAGAGCTAGCCGCTTTTTTAAGGAAGTTCTACCGTAAATCGATTAATCAAACAGATTTTGATAAAACTTAGTGTACTGCTAAATAAAGTTTCTAAAATTTTGTAGTTAAATTTTTGAGACCTGTAGGTTCTTGGGAAAAAAGTTGTGATCGATTTATTTTTTCACTGTTTAACCTGTTTAACATTGATTCTTATGAGAATTCATTACTCTGTCACATATATTTTAATACTAAAAATTATTAATTGACGAGATAGTGATAAAAGTTTGTATAGTTAAACACATATATGTAATGAACCGATATTGTATTTAAAAAAGGACAATAGGTTCCTGTAAGAGTTGCAATAAATTAATTTGTAAAAATATTTTACGTTTTACACGATACAGTTCATACGTTCTGACATTTTAAAATGTTGATTTTGATCGCATATGAAAAATAGTCATATTTAAAAAGTAAATAAAGTTAATAAAGTTAATAAATACAATTGTTTAATTATATATCAGTAAAATTAAATTTAAACCTAACCACAAAATAATGGTCTCTGTTTTGACTAGTATCGTCATACGGTAGAACCTCCTTAAAGAAAATTATAAACAATGGTTTAAGAGAATATATTTATTTTTAGATTTAGAATTAATAGCTTTGTTAATTTTAAACGCTTCTGTAATGTAGAGAACACAAAATTTTATTTAGATAATTTGTTCAATTATCATTTATTTTCCGCAATTTTTAATTAATTTAAACAATTTTTTCAACTTCCACTTATTCTCTCAAAATTTTATAACAATTCTCTAACTTTTGAAATTATTTTGTTCTCTTGTTTATTATTCTCGACAGTTTCCAAATTTTTTTACGTTTGTCAATTATTTTCTTTAATATTTAATAATTTTATCATTTTGTAATTTTTCTTTCAATTATCTATCTGTCGTTTTAAAAATGCAATTTAATTCTTTAATTTTTAATTATTTTTAAAAAATTTAAATAATGTTTTCAGTTTAAAATTATTTTTGAAAATTCTCTTCAATTCTCGACTTTTTTCAATAATTCTTTTCAATTATAAAAACTGTTTTAGATTTCAATTCAGTTGTTCAATTCTACAACTATTTTCTTCAATTCTCAAATGTTTTTTTCAATTTTAAATATTTCATTCTAATTTCATTTCTATTTTTTAAATATATTTAATGATTCTCGTCTTTTTTAAAATACTTTTTTCAATTTTTAATTATATTCTATAAATTTCAATTCAATTTTTAAACTTTCAGTTTAATTCAATTTTCCATTATTTTTTTTCAGTCACAAAAATTGTTTCAAAATTTGAATTCAAATGTTTAATTCTACAACCATTTTCTTTAAATTTAAAATTCCATTTTTCAATTTTAAATTAATGTCTTTAATATTAAAAGATTCTTGCTTTTTTCAATTATTTTCTTCTATATTCAATAATTATCGTTTTTTTTCAATTACTTTTTTCAATTTTTAAGTTTATTCTTTAAATTTCAATTCGTTCTTGTAATGTTTAATTATTTTCTTAATTTTTCAATTTTTTTCCTCTTTTTTAAATTATTTTCTTTAATTTTAATTATTTTTTTCAATTTGCGATCTAGTTGTTTAATGTTCAATTATTTCCAACAATTATAGGTATTCCTATAATTTTCATAGTTTTTGAATTATTTTGTTTAAATTTAATATTGTTTGATTTTTTGAATTATTTTTTCCAATTGTGAATTAATGTACTTTTCAACTATTTTTTTCAATTATTATTTATTTCCCTCAATTTTCAATTGTTTGCAACAATTTTTTAAATTATTCTCTTAAAATTTTACAATTATTCTTTAATTTTTTCAATAATTATTTTGTTTGATTTTGGATTAATCTGGCCGGACATTGTTAGAGTTTTGTTTTCAATTTTAATTTATTTTTTCAAATTATAATTCAATTCTTAAATTTTCAATTTATTTCATTAAGTTTTTATTATTTTTTTGAATTTCAATTATTTTTGTCGATTTTCAATTTAGTTTCTCAATTTGCTATCATTTCCAACAGTTATTTCTATAATTTTCTTAATTTTTCAAATTTCTAGTTAAAATTTATTGTTTATTGAATAATTTTTTAAATTATTCTTCTTCAATTGTGTAATTATGTAAATATTTTTCGAGTTTTATTTTCAATTGTCAATTATTTTCCTTATTTTTTAGTTAAAAATTTGTTTAAAAAATATTAATTTGACATTTTAGGATAAGTAAACACTAAATTTCCTTCTATTTAAAAAGAAAAAAATATTAAGACCATATTTAACATCTTCAATTTTTCAATGGAAGTCGACATCATAGACTTTAAAGCGAATTTTTTGTCCCCTTTTTGTCCTCTATTAAAAAAAAAACTTGCCCCTATTCCCTTTTTTTACTAACAATAGGGGCTGTGATCTCTGTAAAGACAAAACGTTTTAGTTTAATCGTTTAGTTTTAAGATGGAGCAATTATTAATTATTTAGCAATTTTACCGTTTTTATCCATTAAATTAAAAAGTAATTTTATTATTTTCGTATGCTTAAATATTATATTAAAAATTTTTTTAATTGTTTAATAATAACTTTCGGAACTAATCTACCCATTAGTTATTTAAAGGTCTGTTAGCTAGTTAAAGAGAGTAAAATACTTTTACTGTATGTAACTACTAACAATTAATTATGAGTAATTTATTACTTGATAATTATTATATTTTGAAATTCCTTCATTTTTTATTAAAAATTTTACACCTTTTTCAGATAAAATTCAACGTACGATGCATGATACTTTGGAAATTATAAACTGCATAAAGAAAATTACTTTGACTGATCCAGACTTGGACAAATTATCTTCGGAGTTTTTCAATAAGTTAGAAATTGGATCAAATAGCTGCCAGTCAGGAGAACTTGAATTAAAAATGGAAGATAAGCGTGAATAATTTTTATTTACTATTTGTATAGTACATAAATTCGATACACATACACATATAAACTACGAAATACATTAATAGTAACTTTTATTTTTTTTTTATATTTTTATCTTTTTTTTGGTAATTTAATGTTTTTTCTAACAATAAGCCAGTCGAGTAAGCATTAAAGTACTTTAGTAAAAGTTTGCAGTTTTGTCGTCGATTACAATTTAATCATTCAGTATTATTTTCAAAAGCCATATAATGTCCTTGTCTTTTTCAAACAAATTTTGCCTTTTTATAAACATGTCATTCTTTGTCGAAATTCAATACGAAATTCAAAGTCGAATATTTTTATAATTTCATTTTTGTATGCATCCTAGAGCTGTACACAAGGAATTAACATCATTGAAAAAATAATAGCACATACAGTATATAATTTTGCATAAATCAATTTGTGACCCATACACCAGCTGATTGAATATAGATATACGTTTACATTGATACTTAACATGATTTTGTGATTAAGATAATGTAACGCGCTGTTAAATTAGCTTTTCCTCCTTACCTGCCATGCTTGCACAGACAAGTCACAGGTTTTTCTCTCTGGATGTAAATTTCCTTTTAAGTCTTCACTGAGAGAAAAGAATCCAATAGGTATTCAAAATTATTTATTCTTTGAATAAATTATATCAATTATTTCTTCATTTCTGATCTAAGAATACATTTCTCTCAGTACTTAAATTTAAAAAAGAACTGTTTATTTAAAACTATAAATGACAGACTCGGTAAAAGATGGATTTTCAATTATTTGTAACATTTTTGTAGCTTTATAAGTTGTCAGTGATTTCTTTTTTTAATTAAAAATGAATTTCCCTTTTATCGACAACTGGGAGATGCGCTTTGATTGCTTATTGTCTGTTCACGATAGCAGCCCTCGACGAGTCACTAATTTCGATTCTTTAATATGATATGAAATTCATGACAAATTAAAGTTAAAATAACTTCGCCTCTTAATCGTCTCACTTTTAATCAATTTTCAATAATTATCAATACTTATTATCACAACCTTTCTTCAATAATGTTGATGGTATTAAAATCATTTTAATTAGTAGGTATAATATATATTAATGTAATTATATTTGATATACATATTGCAGAAGCTTAAAAGTCTCAGTCGAATTTTTAATACTTTTCTCATCTTTCTGATAACATCACCCACTTCGTTGTATTATTAAAGAATGTATTTTTTGTCTAAATCAAATATAACGATAACTTTAAAGAAAGTTACTATATGTATGTGTATTGATATATATGCGTATGTTTATTTCTTATTCCACGGGATAATTTTTGTTTCAAAAAAAAAGTGTCAAGTAGTTATTTATCAATTATGATTATAAATATAGTTTTTTCCCCCATAAAACTTGATATTTCGTTGTATTTACTTATACCTATGGAAGCCGCTTACACAGCTTTTTAAACCATCTTTTGATTGCATCGCAATTCGGACACAGATTTCAACTACCATAATAGTAGTTTTAACCTTATCTATATTATAATTAATTTAATGTAAACAGACGTTCTCCATGCTCTTTGGAGACAACTTAAGCTTTTAGAAAAAAATATACATATAAGTTTGAAAAGAAATCAATTTTCTTAGGATGTGAGTGTTTAGTGGCGATTCCGTCTGTCTTTTTTTGTTTAACACGCATTATATTATTATTTACATAAATATAATTTATGATATATAATTCTACGATATACAACTTTCAATAATTGTGACATATCCTAAGAAATTGATATAGAACAATTTTCAGATACAGATTATCTGAAACTGCAATTTATAGATATGCATTACTGCTCTATAATTTTATATTTTTTATACAATTCTTAGAATATTTCCCAATATTTTTTTTAATAAGTATTCTTATATTGAAAAAGATATTTGATACCAAATTTATCATCGAAACATCTTTTTCAATGTAGATCTTGCGCAGTTTTCTTGATTATGAAAAATTTCGACTTCGAATTTCGTTTAGCATTTTTATCAGTAATATAATATTAGCAAAATGCTTATCAAATTCCCAAACAACGAATTGACTCGCGTTTCGTACCGGGAGTAGGTGCGTACACCTATTTTCTGAATTGGCAGCAGAAGATTGTAGATATAAATATAAAATTAATAAAACAATTAATTGATTTTTTACTAAAAATTATCTTTTCTTCATTCAAATTCAAGTTTTATATACTCTACTATTATCGAATCTTCGCAAGTTTACAGGCGAATTAGAATTATTTTTTATTTTTTCAATATATATTTTTGTAATCCATAAATTTACTTGAATTCTATTTTAGATTCTAAAATCTAATTTTTTCTTAACTATTTTTCGAATTTATAATTTTCAAATATATGGTTTATACGCAGACTGTAGGTTACACAATCTTTTTTTAAAAAAGAGGATTTATTCTACTTTTGTTATCGTATTGTAGGTATAACTTTTAAAATTGTGAATATTCTTTTTTGCGTGCACTGAGAGAAATGATTTCTTTTACCAAGAATAAAAATACGCTTCGATTCAGAATAATTATCCTTGATTCAGGAATGTAAACTTGGATTAATAATAAATTATTCTTAATTCAAAAATAATTATATTTTACTTGGTCCAATGCAAAGAAAACATTTCTCTCAATGTGTCACTATTACTGACAACTATTTTTATTTCTTTCAAAGTTGTGATTGAAATAAAAAATATAATTGTTATAACTTTTAAAATGCGTTGCGGTACTTTGAGTAGCTTAGGATCTTAGTTCATACTTTATAGGTATATATGCTCTGAGGATTCTATGTTTTTCTATCTTATAACTACATACTAGAATAGTATTGAAATATATTCACAAATCATAATTCATAACATTTTTTTGTTGTTTTTTCTTTATATTATTTTCAGCTACATACCATATTTTCAAACAATTTTTAAAAATTTTAATCAGATTGTTAAGTTTTTTTTCGTAAATGTTATTAATATAAGAAATAACAATCTCTTGGAATATATTATAATTATAAATATTTATATATGTAAAACATTCTAGAATTTTCAACTGCAAATTCTCTCAGATAAGATTCTCGTGTTGTCCGGGAATTCAACAAACGTTTTGCTTCTTTATCTTATAATATTAATCAAAAATCGGTCATAGAATTCAAGAACACGTCCTTTAATTCTAAATCTTCATTTAAACAAATTTTAATTATTAACTTGTTTTAGAATAAAATTAAATTGAAATAGTATTATCGATATTTAATATTGATTTTAATAATTAGGTATGTAAATTAGCATTTATTTTTAATTTTTTGAGCAAATGAAGAATTTAAATTCAATGGTACAAAAGTATGCAAGCTTAATTGTTCTAAAGTATTGATGCTTATTCTGCATTAGTTTACAGCTTAAGTGCATTTTTAAATGAATTATTAGAAAATCAATACAAGATATAAACAATTTATATAAGCATCAATATAACTTTAAAAGAATTCAACTTGAAAGTTAATTGTGCTACGCAGTGAAAATATCACGTCCTATATTTGCTCAAAATTTTTTCTGTTGTCTGTTCTTCTCTTTTGTTTTATTAAACTCTTGATTCAAATCAAAGTTTTATCTTTTACAAATCAATATTCTCTATATGAAGATTTTCATAAAAAGAGAATATGTCCTTGGCGTTGGAAAAGTCGTCGTTTTGAAGATCGGGGATCCATCTTTTCTTGTCATGCAATGTTTTCCAAAATTGATTTAAAAAAAAAAAAATTATTAAGGATCTCTTCATTTGACCCGACCGCATTATTATTAATCGCACGGTTTCCCTGCAGCCATTCAGGGAATCCAAGTCAGGTGGTTTTCCTCAAAGTAATAAACTTTAAAATTTTGAAGATTTCAACCCCGTCAAAAAGTCACAATTGGGAAGAGAATTTAATAATCTCTAATTAATTAATTAATAGTACTGTGTTTTCTAAGATCAAATTTGATTATATTGTAGACTTCCTAATTACTAATTCTTATATTAATATAATTCTAAAATGTCGACATGCAATGTTTCTCCATTAATTTATGAGAAAGCTTTTGAGTTATATAGACTTATATAGACATTATTTATTATTTGTCCAACACTTTAATGCGCAACGTCCCGATTAAATATATTAACTAGATGCACAACACAATGACATCAATGCTTTTATCACCTAATACATCAGTTGCCTTGCATCGCATAATTTATAATATACATATTTCAATGAAAGATAGCATTTTTATTTGATTTTTTTAATATTTAATAACTACAAATTCCACAACGTTTGTTTTTAACATGTATCTATAACATCTAAGTGAAAGACGTAACATGTGATATCTTGATTTATCTATATTTATATTTATATCGGTTTAATTTTATCCCAGGGTCGATTTATTTATTTTAAACCTTGAATTAAAATTTTTTCATTAATGCAAATAAATAAATCGTCCCTTGGCAAAATCCACCCACAATTTTCATCTAATAGACGATTTGACAAACTTTTCTAAATCACTATAAATAAATCTACTTATTTGTTGTACGCTCAGAGCAATGCATCCAGAATCGAAATATTTTTCTTCTAGTATCTTTCAAGATTTTACAAATTAATGTTATATGACAAAATCCACGAATAAAAACATTACATAATATATCTATGAGTATATATTTATGTATACATAGACAAGTCAAACTAATTCAAAGGGACCTTCTTTCTAATTCTTATAATATTTAAACTTTTATTTATTTTTATTTTATAAATAATGATTCTCTATATAATGTAATATGTTGTACAATACGAATTTATGAGAGGTTTTTTGTGTTTGTTAATTATTATATGTCATTACTTGTTTATTTAACGCCTTGAAAAATATCTTTGATTTTATCCAGAAAGCGCTTAAAATTCTTACTTGTGACGATTAAAAATTGTTTATTTTACCAAAACAAAAGATCATAAATTAATTATTTATCTGCTTCTTTTAGGGAAAGCAGATCGATTCTTTAAAATGATGTTCTACGAAAAAAAATTAATAAACATTTAAATTAAAAAAAAAAAAAAAAAACTTACATAATATTAATATTTTAAATTATTAGGGTTCCTCTTCGTCATTTTGGTATGATTCATAACGTACGCAAGACTTCTCACCAATTATTAGCGACTGAAACAAAATCGAATTAATATATTTATTTGTTCAAAATTGTAATATATTTTTGATTAAGCAGGCGAAGATTATATTATATTTAGATTCTATAAACTATTTGCACAATCAGTAGAAGATCCAGTCTGGAGAGAAAGACTAATGTACGTAATTTTTTTTAATAAAATGTGAAAGAACCCAATTGTTCAGGGGTGCAAATTTATTTTGATATAGGGAAAGCAAAAAAAGGTGAAAATTGTAGAAAGTTGAATTTCCAAAAACTCTATAATTTCTTTTTCATAATAATAATAATATATAATAATTTCTTTCATAATTTGAATCCTAAAAAGATGCAGGTAATTCGCCGATTTTTTAAACAATGATTCTATCAAATCTCTGGCAAGGATCTTTGAAAAATGATAATTTAAAAAAAAACATCTGAACTGGTGAAATAAATATTTTCTAAATTTCTAAAAACATACCATAATTTTGGGTAAAAAATTATGTTAAAAAAATTGACATCCCTGATGATAAATGAGTTAATATTTCATAATTCAATCTTCCCTTAAATGTTAAATTTGTTTAATAATTTAAATTATCTTTCATTGTCAATTTTCTTACACGCTTTTTCAACATATAGAATTTAAAAAATATACATTTTTTTCAATACCTTTTGTTCCTCCTTTGTAGGTGGAGCCTTCAAAAAGTACATAAGAGGAGCATATAAGAAATTGAGAATAGCAATCCAAAACAGCATCCATTCGAATCCAATATTGTTTACTAGGGTTCCACTTAAAGCAGGACCTAATTAAATCACAATATATAAATGTATAAAAAATTGAAATTCATGAGCATCGGTGGTTCAGTGGTAGAATGCTCGCCTGCCACGCGGGCGGCCCGGGTTCGATTCCCGGCCGATGCAATTTTTTTGAAAAAATATTCATTAAAATCACATTTTTCAATAATATACGGATAAGTTCAAGTTGATAGAAATAAAAGTGTAATATTTTTATTACCCCCCTGCGCGCGAAAAACATTGCATTAAACATTATTGTTTCTGTTCATTTACAACTATAAATTTTTTGCTAATAAGATTAATAAATTAATGAAATTTATTATTCATTCTATACGAAGTAAAATCGCTGCCGACATTAAGAAATTGAAAAATAAGTTAAAGTAAATAAGAAGTGTTTTAAAAAAGCACGAATTTTCCAATTTTTTATTTATAAAAGGAATAATAAAAAAATTAATTAAAGAAAAAATAGCGTAGGTAAGTACATTACAAAAAGTTGAAATATTTTTGTTGAAAGAATAGTTTTTTTTGGACAATTTTAATTTTTCGAAACTTAAAACAGTTTCAACGAAATGTTGAATTAATTAATTAATTGTTGTTTAACATACATAAACTTAATTTTATTTTTACGATTTTAAATTGATTTAAACTTTAATTAGTATTGGAATTACAAAGTTACTCATATTTTAATATTAATAAACTTCAGTTATTTTAAACTTTTATTTCTTTAAATTTTTATTAATTCAAATTTGAACTATTATAAACTTTACATATTTTCAAAATCTAACAATGCATTTTTAACTTATTTTAAACATTGACCATTATATAAAAACTTCTAATTATACAAAAGATTTTCATTGTATATTAAAGCTACAATTAGTCCAAATTTTGAAAATAATAATTTAGAGTATAACTTGAATGAATGAAAACTGGGTCTAATGGAACTTCAAATTAAGTAAAATTTATATTTACAAAAAAAAATTTTAATTGTGAAAAGTTTAAATGTTTAGTTATTATTATTTGCAGAATAATAAAAACGCAAGGATTGATTAAAATTTAGATAATTTAAAGCCTTGTAACCAATAAAAGTTAAGATGAATTCAAACTTCAATAAATTAAAACTTAAATATACGTATATTGATTCTTAACTAATTTAGATTTTCATTAAAAATAGTTATATCGAAATTTTAATGATCTGAATTTCCAATGATCTAAATATGAATTAATTTAATCACAATAACATTTAATATTATTTAATAATAAACATATTCAATAATAACATTTATATTAATAGAATTAAATGTTAATTTACTAAAAATTTTAGTGTATGGAAATTTCGGTTCAATATTTTAGGGTAAACTATATTTTAATTAATTTATTTTCTGTCAATGCAGTTAAATTGATTCTTATCAAAGTAGACTCTAATTTTAATTTAATTTTTTTCAAACGTAAGTGGCAAACTTCAGGTGCGGACAGAATGAATGAATGAAATGAATAAATGAATCTTGCGGATTATTATTATGTATATATATTTAAATGCGGTCTGATAAATAACAATATATTATATTATATATTTAGGTAGAATTAAAGTGTTTTGATTACCAATAGCATAGCCTAGACAGAATGCAACATCACCAATGGCATAAACACTTCCATAAACTGCTGTATGTCTGATGTCAACCAAATATCCTAATTCAGGCATCATTGAACTATCTACCATACCAATTGCAAATCCCAATCCAGCATTAGGAATTATCAGATGGTTAATACTTTTTGCCAGGGGTATCTTTAAAAAATAGTCATAAAATTAATCAAATTTAAACACTTGTATAATAAACCATTTACAACATCAGAAATAATTAGGGGAGACCGGGGCTGCTTGGGTCATTTTGCACTCTTCGTTGTTTAACTTCGTTAATATCCAATTTATGAAAACCTTATCGTACAGGAAACCTGCTCTAATTTTTCAGCTTTCATTTAAAAAAGAAAAATTCCCGTTATTACTTTTAGTTTTTTTTGGGGAACATTGTTTTTGGAGAAATCCAAAGTGACCTAACCCGCCCCGGCTCGGGGCAGATTGGGTCGTGATTAAAATGTTACTGTTAACCCCGGTCAAAACGTCCCCGCACTGCAAAAACAGGTGTCTTAAATTGTTCAAAAATGTCTTAAATTAAGACATTTTTCGTGTCTAAGACACCAAAAGTATATCTTAATTTAAGATACTACCCGCCTGTGTTTTTTAAATATTTGATTTTTTTCTATCAATACTGCAAATATAAATTAAAATCTCTTCATTGTCCTTTAAAAGCAACTATTCAAAGATCAAAATTTGATAGTTAAACTTTTTCTAAAACTATTACTCAGGAAGATATAACAAAAAACCCAGTGTTTAAAAATTTACTTTGGAGTATCAAAATTAGTTTTTTTTACATTTACTCCACATAAATGATGATATATTAATGAAACTTAGCACAAACTGACTGTCTCCCCTATTCTTTATTTGTTTTTATAAAGTGTGAGAAACAAGAGACAAAAGTAGTTTAGTACACGGAAAGAAGAAATCTTAAAAATATCTTAATACTGTCTTAAAATAAAATACCAACTGGCTAATTTGTAATATTTATTAGACTTTCAAAATTAATTTTAAGATTTATAAAGACTTTTTTAATAAGTATAGTAATTTATTTTATATTTATTAAAAACGTCTTTAGAAATCTTAAAATTAATTTTGAAAGTCTAATAAATATTACAAATTAGCCAGTTGGTATTTTATTTTAAGACAGTATTAAGACATTTTTAAGATTTCTTCTTTCCGTGTATATAAGGATAAAGCTATTAGTAAAATATCTTTATATAAATATAAGATTTTTAATAGATTTATGCTTATTACTGAAAAAAAGATAAAAAAAATGTTTTTTTCTTCATGCTACCTCACAATTTTGTTGTGTAGAACAATTAATTAAAAAATATGTGTCTTATTTTATAGGTATATAATATTATTTGTAAATAGGGTAAACCAGACAGTTGTCGGACACCTTACAGAAAAATGTGAATAGTGTTTTAAAATTTAGAACAAAAAATTTTTTTTCTTTAAGATTCTGGTAATTACATGATTTGTCGTTACAAATACGTTGGATTCATTATTGGTGCTCAAATATTGTCGAGTTTATAGTGAAAACAAAAAGTAGTGTTAAATTCGGGTGGAAAATACGGTGAGCTATTAAGAATTCTCTGTAACATATTTTTTCACGGATGCAGTTATAACAAGATAATTTGAGAAGATATTGAAATTTATTTTTAATATTCATGTTCCTAACATCTCAATAAAAAGGTTTAAGCTCGAGTAATTTAAAAAAAATATTTTTTAATAGATTTTTTAAGGTGGCCGACTACTGTCTAGAAGGAGGCCGATAACTGTGTGTTTGCTGGCCGACAACTATCTTTTTGGTACTTGTAAACAACACAATATTTTAAGTAGTAAAATAAAAATTTTTCTTAATGTTTTTGAATAAACAGTTTAAGGCAGTCCTAAAAAACAATTATGTTTTTTAAAAATGAATGTACAATGCTCAGTACAATTTTTATACCGTTTTTAGCGAAACGATACGCTTAACTAGCCGACAACTGTCTGGTTTACCCTATTGTATATATATATATATATAAGAGATAGAAGGATGACAAAAAAAAGATACGGAAGTTCCTTTCAGAATACCTGCTTGACCGTCTTAATGACACAGGATCATTAGTTTTAAAAACAGTAGAACCTCGATTATTTTACATGATTCTTAAAATTATATTATAAATTTCAGGCAATTTTTAGTTCTTTACAAACTCTGATTTTTTGATAAAACTAATTTAATGTTAATTGCAAATATGTAAAATTAATTAGAAAATAATTATTAATAACAAAGTTCTATAATTAACTTTTCAAAATTTAAATTTTTTTTTTTTTAATAAAATGTCTAAAATTAGTGAATTTCTATTATATATTAACAATACTAAATAAACGCTGCAGACAGACTTTTACCAAAGTGCCACCCTTAAGAAATTGTGGTCAGAAATTTCGGTGGGATATCCCCCAGTTAAAAATCTCGATTGTAAATAACGGACAACTTGAATTCCGTTCTGCGGTCAATTGGGATACTAAGAAGGTACTGAACTCCGTCCAGCAGTCACTTACGGGTTAATCTAATGACTCATTACCCTCCCGGGGAGCACAACCCATTGTTATTGAGTGATACCACCACTTATCAAATAATCAAAACCAACCCGTTAAGTTCTGTACAGAAGGAAAAAAAACTGTCTCAGTGAAATCGATAATATCTCCTCCATAATTATTATTAACTGAGTGATAAATTCATAAAATCATTGTTTAAAAATTACTATAAACAAATCTTCAATGTCAGTTTCAAAATCTGTGTTTTTAACGATTAAAACCATATCAAATTTGACTACAATATTAGAATTTTAAGAAAATATACATAATTAATAATTAACATTTTTTTTTTTGGTAAACATAAACTGTTTCAAAATAAAAATGATAATATAAATAAATTATAAAATATCAAAATAATAATAAAAATAAAATAAACAATAAATTCACGCAGTTTTAACAACTGAAAAGTTTTTCAGTATTATGTAGTTACTACATAATACTGTTTAAAAAATTTAAAAATTAAATTGATTAATTAATTAAATTTAAAAAATGTGTTGGATTTTTAACAAACCAATTTGAAAAAATATGTATGTATTAGTGTGGTCTATAAAGACAAAGGTCTGAAAAGTTTTGCTCCTACCCCTCAAAAAGTTTCCAAATCGAAAAAATAGCCCTATTTTTTTTTTTAACTCGGACTATACTTAGGAGTCGCGCAAACCCCCTGAAATTTGCCATTGATTTTACCTGGGAAAAACTCACTTTTTCGTAAATTCGCCACAAAATCCTCAAAAATCAATGAAAACATCAATATATATCGAATCACATCTTGAAAAGTCCTTAAATAACAATATTCCATAATTTACTTAATAATATATAAATATTAACTATTTTTTTAAGGGTTATAAGCAACCCCTATAAATTCAAAAAAATGATAATTTTTTTGAATAGGTAACTAATTAATAGTTTCTTTAAGATTTTTCAACAAAATTGTTACATATTGTCAATTTACGAATCTTTATAGATATTTTTATGTATTTTTCATTTGTTTAAACAATTTATTATTGCTAATTTACAGCTATTATCCAAATAAACTTCGCGAGTTGTAATTTTTTCTGACTTAACTATTTTTTATATTGAAAACTAAGAAAATATTCAGTTAAATTTAAATTAACTGCAGCAACCATTTGCAATTGTTTAAATAAATTATTGTTAATAATTGTTAATTCTTTTTACAAACGCACCTGGAAAAACACAACTTCTTTCTAATTTTACAAATGAATGGGCTCTGGTTAGAATAAGACCATAAACTATTCATCAAAATTAACTGCAACTACCGCTTGTAATTGTATAAACTAATTATTGTTAATAAGTATTAATTATTTACAAATAAACCAAGAAAGATACAAATTTTTCCTAATTTTACAAATTAGTGGTCTCTATTTAGAAAAATTCGAGGAAAAATTAAAATTATTGACTATAAATAATTATTTTTAAATTATTTAAACAAATAGTTGCTGTTATAATTGCTTTTTCAGAGTTAATCTTTAACAGTAATTTATTTAAGTATAGGGGAGAATCCAAACCAAATGAAATATATTAAAATGTTTTATACCGGATGAAAGTACAATTTATAAGGTAATTTATGGCCACAGAGATAAAATTTTATTTTGAACATAAACATTTTTTAAATGTTTTCCAGTCCTATGTCTGGACAAAGTGGGAAGGGAAAATGTTTATTTTATTTTTATATTTTTTCTATTTTCTTAGATACTATATATATAACAAGCGCATTTTTAAAATTATATATATATATGACTTTAGTAGTAACTACATAATACTGAAAAACTTTGTTTTTTAATTTGTATTACTATTTTTGTTTTGAAACAGCTTTTATTTACCAAGAAAATTTTAATTTTTAATTACGAATATTTGCTTAAAATTAAAATATTGAATTTCATAGTCGAATTTGATATGATTTTAATCATTACAAAACACAGATTTTGAAACTGACATTCAAAATTTGTTTATTCTAATATTTAAACAATCATATTTGTTGTTAAATAATTCATTTACTATATACATTAAGCTATTAATAGGGTTTGCTCTTCAGGAGGTAAAAAGTCATTAGATTCATTAGATAAACGTACAGATAACGCTGAACGCAATTCAGTATTAAAAAGTGTAATTAAGGACCCAATGACCGCCAGACGGAGTTTGAGTAGAATAATTGTAAATAAATCAGAAAGACTAGACCTGATCGGAAATGAAATTAACCCAAAATTTTAGACATTTATTTTATTATTTTACTGAAAAATGCTTTTTCATAAAGCTATAAAAATTTTCAGTTTTAAAATCGGAACCGTCTTTTATCTAAAATTTAAGAAAAATAATCTATTGCATTGTTATTATAACTTTATCAGTAATTAAGATATCATGCAATCAAATAATTGATTGTGTATTTTAAGAAAAAGAGTGTATTTTAGGAAAGACGTTTAAAATGTTGTTCATCATACTTACATAAAGGTATGTATACTTTTTTAAAAACATTTTGTATAGAAAACTTTCTTATCAGTATTGTTATTTTTTTATACATGTGAAACGTTAAAGTTTCCAGGGAATTTCAATAATAATTTCCAACCGAGATTTTCAACTGGAATATCTAACCGGAATTTTCAACCTGAATAATTATTAAAAGCTCATTAAGGATGGCACTTCGGGGAAAGCCGGTGCACGGCGCCGCGTCGAGGCGTCTATATATAATTATCGGAATGAAACTATTATGTAAAAGCGACACTACCTAATTTTTGTAAAGGAACTTCGGTTTTCCCCTTTTGCTTCCTGTTTCTCGTACTACTTTAAAAATAAATAAACGTTTTCTTTGCTGTTTCAGATGCAGCTTTTTTCATGCAATCTTGAAATTTATTCAGGACAACACGGATAAAAATGAGTTAGCTGCCGCAGCTAAAATTTAATTTGTCTGATATTTATTTAGTCAACACAGCTCAAACATTTGCTACGACAGTAAAAGTTAGCTGTGGTTTCTAATCACTGTAGATACAATAGCTAAAAAGGTTTAGCTGTCCCTAGGACAAATAACTATGTTCAGCTATGGTATCTACATCTGTTAGCTACCACAGCAAACTTTTAGCTAACGTAGCAAATTTATTAGCTGTCTTAGCTAATATTTAGCAGCAGCGGCTAACTCACTGTTTTTCCGTCAATTTATTACTAACAAACTACTTTTAAAAAATACTTACACATATCAAACAAATTCCAATGACAACAAGGCCTATCAACGAAGCGAGCCATCTGAAAAATTAAAAAAATATATTTTTTATAAATATTACTAAATATTTAAAAAAATTACGCCCGAACAGGGACTTGAACCCTGGACCCTCAGATTAAAAGTCTGATGCTCTACCGACTGAGCTATCCGGGCAGTTGAATGAAGTTGTTTGCCGATTGCTTCCCAGGCGTGAATTTATTATTGTATATTTCGTTGGCTAATAAGACATTTCTGGCCGATAACCAGAAGCCCAGTTGGTTTTTTAATCGCCTGCCAGGAAATAAAATCAAATTAATTTACAGAAAAAGAACTGTCATGCCAGTTATTGGGATTTGGTGCATTTTAAACACCCTGCGAACGCAACCTATTATACACCAAAAATTAAATTAAAGGTATTAAACAGGAATGTGAATCATATGAATCTTTCTCATTCATACTATTTTCATTGAATTTCAGTCTTTCACGATATTCTTTTTGATATTGTGCATTACTTTTTTTAATTTTCTGATTAGAAATGTTAATAATTTCTTTCTGTGTTATTTTCGTATGTAATGTATTTTAATATTTATATCATCTTCTTTTACTTCTTTCAAATACTTCAACGCACTTTCTGCATGATTTTTTTCTTAATATATAAGAATTTAAATCTGTTCTACTATTTACATCTTCGTTAAGTGTTATTTTTGTTCACGAGCGAATAATTTGGAATTTTTCTATTAGCGGATTTAACGACTTGTCGGCTCTCAGCCTGAAACTGAAATGAAGAACGCTGCGCTGCCGACTGGCCGGCTGCCTACGACACGACAGTACGACACCTGCCTATCGGTAGGATGACAAGAGGAAGAAGGGGAACAAGGAAGAGAAGGGGATGAGGATCAGACCGCCCCGCATGACTCTTGAGGGTGGAAAAGACTTGTGAAAAAGATATGTATGTTGTATTTTGTTCTGTAAAATAATTAATTAAAAAATATGTGTCTTGTTTCATATACAATATTATATATATGTATATATATTATAATTATAAAATGAGACATGTATTTTAAAACTTTTTTGATATTTAATACAAACCCGTGCCGCCGAGGCCTTGAAAATTAAAATTGAATTACCATCTGACGGGGCTATATTATGGTACAAAATTTATTTTTGTTTAAAATAAAGAAAACATTTTATTTTTTGCATTAAACTATGTGGGAACCTTTTAATAGATATCCCAGAGACAATTTTTTTAAAAATCGCCAAATAGCAATTATTTTATAGAAATTACTTATAAAAATAAAAAGTTAAATAACGAAATTTTTTAAAATTTGTATTTTATGTTATTTTGATAATTAAATGTCTTAGCACTTGACATTTTAATTGAAAATTTTTTTTTGTTTGGAATAATTTATTTCCGATTCTATATGAAAAATAAGGAAACACGTATTTTTTTATTGAGTGAAAATTGCAGAAGTAATAAATTTTTGAAATTTAACGTTTTCTGAAAAAGAGCATTTTTAACCTTCGTTTTTCTCCGTTATTATTAGTAAATTGAAAATAATGCTCTACATAAAATTTGTTCAATTTTTCTTAGATTTTTTAGACATGTAGTAAAAAATAATGAGTTTGCAACAAAAATACATGATAAATTGAATTTCCGCCTAAAAAGTGACTTTTCTCAAAACTGAAGGTCTCGATTTTTGATTTTTTTCTTTCCATGTTGATACTGATTAATAAAGAAATTTTTCTCGTAAGTCTAAAAGTGGTGCTCTTTAGCATTTTAATCATATTTGCATTTATATAGTTTACTTTAAAATTTTTTTAAATTTTAACCTTCTGTTACAAAACAAAAGAACTGTTACACACAGGAATTTGTAAGTTGAAGTTGTTTCATTTCTATAATTCATAATTTAAACTTTTTGCAACAAGGAATTATTATAAATATCATTGAAACATTAAAGAACACCACTTTTAGACGTACAAGAAAAATTTCTTAATTAATCGGTATCAACATGGAAAGAAAAAATCGAAAATCGAGACCTTCGATTTTGAGAAAAGTCACTTTTTAGCCGAAAATTCAATTTTTCATGTATTTTTGTTGCAAACTCATTATTTTTTACTACATGTCTAAAAAATCTAAGAAAAATTGAACAAATTTTATGTAGGGCATTATTTTCAATTTACTAATAATAACGAAGAAAAACGAAGGTTAAAAATGCTCTTTTTTAAAAAACGTTAAATTTCAAAAATGCATTACTTCTGCAATTTTCATTCAATAAAAAAAAAAAAAAATACGTGTTTCCTTATTTTTCATATAGAATCAGAAAACAATTATTCCAAACAAAAAAATTTTTGAATGAAGATGTCAAGTGGAATGCCCCAATATGGTCCATAATAAAGTTATGAGCTATTTTTTGTCAAGCAATATTGAAATTAACTCAAAACCCTTGTAAATAATATGATATTAATATAAGTGGTTTTTGAGGTTATAATGCACCCTTTGTTAAGTTTTGACAAATTTGACTTATTTCCAATTTTCTGACAAAACATAAAATATTTACATAACAAAAACAATTAAACTAAAGCACAGGAACCTTTTTTACTGTTTTAATAAAACGAATTTTTATAAAATAATTAAAATAGTTTTGTACTAGAATAGCCCCGCTATGTGCTGAACTTTCAGTTTTTAACCACTTTTTTTCTTAAATTCTTAATAAAAAGTTAGCCTATCAAGTGAATATAGTCCCAACTAAATTCTCAACACGTACCTTAAATATCTTTTACATTGAATTTGTCAATATTAAGATCGAAGCAGATTTTTAGAGAACTTCCAATTTTTTAATGAAATTTATAAGTTTAATTTAATGCTTAGGTGTTTCTCGTTTTTTATAACAAAAATAAGACAAAAATATTTCAAAACGAAACACTAGAGTCTTTTTTATTAATTGAGAAATTTCATATGAGATTGAGGGGTCATCTCAGCGATTTTACTCATTTTACATTTTTTGAATAGACATTAGGGGTCTATTTAGGGATACCATATATTAATTAAAAATATTTATTATTTTCGGAGTTATTTGCATTAACAAATTAATGCAACTTTTTTTTCAATCTCTCATACTTTTTTTATTTTTTATTGTAGAAGAAAGTTGTCAGTATTTTTTTTTACTCAGAAAATGTTAAATTTTCAGAAAAAAAATTAATAAAGTAAAAAAAGAAATTTTTCAATTTGTTTATTTAAAAAATAAATTATATTTTTAATTTTTAAACTTGTTATCGGGCATCAATCGATCCGAAAGAAATTATGAATTTTGTTTAATGTTAATTAAATCGATACACCATGTATCACAAACTCCAAACATTTTTTATTAAAAAATAAATAAATAAATAAATAACGTGTTTGCTAAAATTGATGTCTCGATTTGTTTAACATAAAACAATATTTATAATTTTTTTCAGATCGATTCGTGCCTGATAACAGGTTTAAAAATTTTAAAAAAAATTTATTTTGTAAATAAACAAATTAAAAAAAAAATTTTTTTGCTGTATCAACTTTTTTCTGAAAATCCAACATTTTCTGAGTAGAAAACATTCTGACAACTTTCTTCTACAAATAAAAATAAAAAAAGTATGACAGATAAAAAAAGTTGCATTCATTTGTTAATGCAAATAACTCCGAAAATAATAAATATTTTTAATTAATATTTGGTACCTATCCTTATGGTATTTCTCTCGCAGTTATACTTGAAAAAATCGATTTTCTATTGATTTTCTTTAAATTGTGATAAAACGTTATTTTATAAGTGCCTTCTATCTAATAGTTAAAATTTTAGACGGTAATAAGTCCTGCAATTTTAACCAGATAAAAGGCACTTATAAAATAACGTTTTCTCATAATTTAAGGAATATTTGTAGAAAATCGATTTTTTCAAGTATAACTGCAAAAGAAATAAATAGACCCCAAATGTCTATCCAAAAATCGCAAATGAATAAAATCGATGAGATTTTTTTGTTGAAAAATAATTGATTTTAATAAATGCACAAAATAAATTACCAAATCCTGGTTTCGAAGTTTTTTAGACTTTTTTCTTAAAATGCAATAAAAAGTTAGCGCTTCATGCGTACATCATCACAACTAAATTGGCAACAATTATCTTTAATACCTTTAGAAACAGTTTTAAACTTCCAAAGATCTAAACATAATTATGTTTAAGAATTTTGAAAATTTTCAGCTTGATTTTCATTAGAAACCTCGCGTGTACAAAATAGCCCCGCTTCACGGTAGCTCTTTTTTATAGCTAAAAATAATAGTTCCAACACTTGTGCTACTCTATTATTTCTAATGAATCAACAGTAACTAATTTATTTTTTCTTTTAAGAGCGAGAAACGTCAACATTTAATTGTCACAATTCATTACTCATTTCTTTAATTTTATTCCATCAATTTTATTTTGTACTTTGTTTAATGTCCTGTAAGAGAAAGGTATTAGATTGGCATTTATTGAACTAACCTTCCCATTTTATGACCGAGGGGACCGAAAAGGTTTGTGCCAATAAGATAACTGATACTCGCTGGAAGAAAAGTAGCTCCTTGTTTCCATCTGCTTGCACCCATTGTATCCATCATCCAAATAGGAAGACTGGGTTCCAACATGGCAATACCAGTATTTGCAAAGGTTATAGCTCCTAAAATATTATTCAGACAAAAAAATTACATATTAAAATTTTTTTTTTATAAGGTAGACTCTTATTAAATTGCAAAAAAACGGTTATTTATTTGCAAAATGTTTTTGAGTCTCAGGTAACTGGTAAATCATTTGTGATATATTTTTAGCTGCCAAATAGGAAGTCCAATGTCAATTTCAAGTCAAAATTTTATTATTTTTTTGTAAAATATGATGAAACTATTATAGAAATAAAAGAATTAACAAATTTAGGATTTGACTACTCACTACTGTCTAACGAATTTTTATTATTATGATCAGAATATAAATATAAAATATAATATCATTATTTTCATAATAATATTCTTCAATAAATCAAATTTTCCCGTGTACGTAAACAAAATTTATTTTACCTGCAGCAAGAAGAATGTAAGGATCTGTTATCAGAGCTTTTAGAGACGGTGGCTCTACTTCTGTGTAAACTATTGAGGGTTGTAGCATAAGAAGTTGCAGCACTGAAATGGGAAAAGTTGTTTTAAACATATCATATATATAAAAAATGTTTAAATATTTTTATTGCGTAATTCATATTTAAACAATACTAACATCCATCACCAAGGGCAAGTGCAGAAAGAACCAAGAAGGGAGCAGATTTTCCTACAAATTCGTACATGACGCCCCCAAATGGAGGACCAATTAAAACACCTAAAGCTAAGCCTCCTAAAGCGATTCCCATTGCATTACCACGTTCCTTATCATCTTGATACCTTTCAGCTAACATCCCCATACCTAAAATCATAATGCTTATAAAAAAAATGTTTATTATCATGATTTCACAAATTGGCAGTCTGCCTGAATTTTAAAAAAATTTAGTTATTTACTGTGTGGATCTATAAAAAATGTTTTAGATTGTTTCTTAACACTATTAATTATTTAACGTATCATATACCAGAAACACTTGAGCAAGATGACCCTATTCCCTGCAATGCCCGAGCCAAAAAGAGAATCCCATAACTTCGACCGAATGCAAATATTAAAGTCGATAAGAACATTATGATGAATCCAGTAAACATAGGAATATCGTAACCAATTCTGAAATTAATATTTACTATATTGTTGGCTAAAGAATTAAACTGTTCAGATGAAAAAAAAGTGTAATAAATATAATACAAACTTGTGAGTAAGTGGGCCAACAATAGGATTTGCTAATAACTGAACAAATGCCTTGGATGCAAACATAATTCCAACTGCAACAGTTTCTTCCACAAGTTCTCGATGTCTTTCAACCTTCTCCTTGTCTTCAATGCTTGTTATGTTAATTGTTGTAAGGTCTAAATTTGCATAAGTAAAGAAATATATATTTTTTAAGGTGTCAGAGGTAAAACTTAATTAATTGTAGATATATTAAATATTATATTAAATTGTATATTTACCTAATGAAGAGGTAGGTTTAATATTAAAATATTCAAGATGAGTATGATTAGATGATGAATTCCAACAAGTGCACCTTACTTTTGATGTCGTCGGCATTATTATTGTTGTTGGTGGTGTTGTTGTGATGATGCCGGTTGTCTGGTGCGAAGATCCTTCTAGATGTTCACTTAGAGTTGCATTTGGATGTTTAATGTCATAAAGGAATTCTGGGATGATTGGGACTGCAAATTTAAAAAATCATTTGGTTAATTTAACAAAATACTTGTTTTATATACCTAAAACAGAGAGAATTTTATTGTACAAATATATATAATGTACTCAATGTTTTGAGTCCAATGAACGAATTCAAAAAAATTATAATTTTTTCAGTGTAACTTTTAAGTCAGTGGATAACTTTTAAGACCCAAAAAATTATATATTTTTATTGCAAAATATATTTCTCATGTTCGTGTAATAAACAACATAGGTACAACATAGGTTCATCAGTTTTACTTTATATTTATACATATTATTTACAAAACAAATTAGTGTCATAAATACCCAATTAACAGGAGTACTATATTGAAAGGAGTACTATATATATATATATATATATGTATAACACGTATTTGAATTCATGTGTATAGTGCAATAGTACTCCATAAATGTATGACCACTTATCTGGATTGCTAGCTTGACATACTGAGACCCATACGTTTCCTTTACCCTCCTTCTTTTCACAACCCTATTGAATTAAACATTCTAGAGAAGTGTTAAGGGTGAAAAGTTAAAAGCTCGAAACGACGAATAACCGAGAAACTGACCACATCTAAAGAATTTTTATAGTTCTGGAAATTGCTCTTTCCTTTTTCTTGACTAATTTTACCATTTTTTATTACTACAAATAAATTTATTATAGGTATTTTTATTGTCACTTTATAACGTCAATAATTCTCCTCTGCATATATTTTTATTTTTACCTATAATATTTTTAAACATTAAGATGTATATTCATTAAAAACTATTTTTAAATTTTTCATTTCATATCTGGTAGAAAAATTTCGTGGCGCTAGCTAGCAGCGCTAGATTGCATACAAAAGTACCATGTACTATCTAAATCTGAATTAGTTAAAAATAACTAATTTGAAAGCAAAAACTCAGTCACTATTTCAAATAGTTATATTTCTACTAATCATTTAGTAAAAAATAACTATAATTATTAGTCAGATATATGTATAATTATATACACTGCAAAAACTGCTGTCTTCTAAGTGTCTTATTTTAAGACACAAGACGTTAAGAAAGCGTCTTACGGTTATTTCAAGCTATTTCATTGGTTAATAATTTTGAAAGATGCTTTCTCATTGGTTTAAAATTAAGACACTTTAAAAAGTCTTAAAAGTGAGGACAAAAATGTCTTAAAATAAGACACTTGTTTTTACAGTGTATGTATGCATAACTGTATATGTTGTAAAATTTTATTGCTGATACTGAAATCTTAGATTAAAGATTAACTCTTCATTGCCTAGTCATTTATAAAAGTTTTTAAATATATATATCATCCAACTTTTCATTATTGTAATTATATTTTCTTTAAACATCATGCACATGTTCAAGCACATACGTAACTATATTTAATCATTAAATTGATTCATGTTTCAATATTTTATATAGATGACAGTGAAGATTAATACCAATTACTTTACCAGAGTTTGTTTTTTCATTATGACCTTTTTAAAAATTTATATTTCTCTCAATATTAAGAAAATTGAAAACCGTGCACTTGTCCGTATATGAGAACAATGAATTTAAAGTGAAAACAGAAAGTTGAAAAATTACTCGATATATTGGTTAAAAAAATTGTAATTACTATTTAAGAAATACATTCTAGATATATAATTAATTTTATATGGCCTTTCTTAAAAAAATGCGCCTTTCCTTAAGTAAGAGTAAGTAAAATTATATTATTTATACACATATACTATCACTGTAAAAACAGGACATTTTTGGCCTCAACTTTTAATCCGTAATAGGGTGTCTTAATTTTAAACCAAATGAGAAAGTATCTTATACAAAATTATTAACAATGAAATATAGCTTGAAATAACCGTAAAATGCTTTCTAAATGTCTTATGTCTTAAATTGTTCTTTAAATGTCTTAAAATAAGACATTTTTCGTGTCTTAGACACCAAAAGTATCTTAATTTAAGACATTTTTGGTCAATTTAAGACACCATGTTTTTGCAGTGTATATACATTGTTCATTAGTTATAGATCTAATTGGATCTTCATGTTTTTATTTTAAGAAAAAAGTACCTCAAAGTTTCAAGACATTTACTCTATGTTAGAATCAGTAGGATGGATTTGGCGTGCGACGGGTATTTTAATTGTGGTTGCAAAAGGACCTGTTGGTTGCAAAAAGTATTTCCTTAACAAGTTCCTTATAGCATACAACATTTTATTGTTTTTTCTCTTTGTCATTGCTTTTACCGAACAATTTTTTGACGACTTTATAAGCGAAATGTGAATAGTATTTTTAATTTATACTTTTAATTGAAAATTCTTTTTTTTTCTCGTGGGCAATATATTAATTTTTTGAAAATTTCTATTAATTAGAGGGAAAAGTTTTGGCTTGGATACCCAAGTTCACATGTTTGCAAGGAAAAGTATTAATTGGATAAATATTTTAAATGTGATTTTTTGGAAAATGATAACTAATAGTAAGGTGAGAAAATTGTATATACCTTTATATATGAATGAATTTTCGTGTTATTATCAGAAAAAAAGAAACTGTTTTCCGAGTTTGAGTTCAAAAAAAATTTATTGAAAATTAATAAAAGTGAGTGTATCAATATTATGTAAATAATGATTAATTAAAACATAGTTCATAGCAACTATTGATTTACTTGCAAAACAAGATAAAGTTTTACACGAAAGAGATTATCAATTCAATTATGAATCAAATTGCAAAAGAGCAGCGATTTTCGTACGATTTTATATAATTCTAAATTTCTTATTAAGTCTACATGAGTTTCTTTATTTTGGAGTCAAGTAAGTATAGTTTCTCTTTATAATTATTATTTATCCAACTGTGCACTACGTTAGTATAATATTCTTATAAATGTATTATATCTATAAAATGGAAAATTGCCAATGTTATCGATTGAGTCGATTGACGAAGTATCTGACATAAGTAGGTACCAAAAATTAAAATCAAATCATTTTATTTTATAGTGTTAGTATGATTTTGGATTGGCTAAGTTGGTGGCTACCTTTCATTGTCCATAAGTCAAGTGTTTGTTTATTTTTATGTCTTATTTGGAATTTAGGAGATAGATTCAAAATTTTAAATAACCAAATTAAATTTATCAAAGAAACAATTACTTTAAAGTCGCAGGTAATTATTTTGCTTTAACCTTTAAGGTATTAGTCGCGTAAATGCTCCCGCAAAACTCCCGCAAAATAAAAAGAACAAAAAATAAACTTTTATATCAACTCACTTGCTTCCTTGTGACCTCTTCTAATATAATATAATATGTAATTTTCACGATTTTGAGTCAGGTACTATAAGTTATCGTGATGTATTGCTTACACGTTTTCGACATTTTTCAATGAAACCACGTGAAAATGAAAAATTATGAATTTTTAAATTATTGTATTTTTTATACGGCGTGGTCAATAAAATTAATTTTTTTTAAAGGATTTATTTTATCTCAAAGTGTAACTTAGTAGTTTTATTTGAAAAACTGACGACTTGTTTTTTTATAATTGAATATAAGAGACATTTTTTACATGCATTTTGTGCTATTGCATGTAAAAGGTATAAACTTTGAATTAATATTTTGAAGCTCAGAAGTGGTCAAAATTAATAGGATAGATCTCATTTCATAGATAAATACCTCATGAATACAGATACAAAGTTTTAAAAAAATCTGACGAAAATCATTTTACGCGACTAATACCTTAAACATAATATACCTACAATTTAATCAAATGCTCACTTTTTCAAATTATTTACAGCAAACTTTTTCAAAATACAAAGAAAGCATCAGAATGATTCATACAATTGGTATTGTACATGCTCAACTATGCAAAATAGGACAAAACCTTAATCAAATTTTTGTTATAACTTTGGTATGATAAATGTTTTCATATGTGAAATACATATTCCCTATGAAAAATTTGCCGATGCTCAAGATCGGCCCAAGCTTGGGCTAATATTGGTCTAATATTGGCCAAGCTTGGGCCAACTAGCCGATTGTCGTTTCCCATAGGGTTATGTATAAGGAGTCCCATATAAATTGCGTATACTTATATCTTATATACAATAATGAAACTAATATTATTTCTTATATATAATTTACAGTATTCATAACAAATGAAGTTTTATATTATAATTTAAATATTTACAGCTCACATGTACCTTGGAGGCTTATATTTTTATTACTTTAGTTTTGTTTAGCATAATTGTAGAAATACAAAAAACAAAGAATTATGAACAGCTTTTAAATGATATTATATTGATATTAATGAGTGGCCTTCCAATAATATTGATTATAATTATATGTAATCGGGCGACGAAGCAGGTTTAAATAATTTTTTACATTTTAAACTGTTAGTTGATAAATAGTTTCTCATATATCTAACTCAATTGTGTTTGATGTATTTCAGATTTCTGTAACAAAACATTTAATTCACAAAATAAACATACAACATGGACAAAAAGAACTTTTTGAAATGGTATTTAGAATATATGTATATTATAAGTAGGGGAGACCGGGGCTGTTTGGCGCAGGGGCTGGTTGACGCACTTGAGTTTATTCAAAAGTGAAAAGTCAAATTAATTTTTCTCTTCGGTCAAATTAATGTACTTGATAAACTGTAACTTCACACATAATTTCATTATTATTGATTGATTATTCTGGACTATAAATTCAAAAAACCAATTTTGGTACTCAAAAGTAAATTTTAACGCCTTCGTTTTTTTGTTATATCTTTTTACAAAATGCAATCAGAAAAAAATAAAAATTAAGGTTTTGTGTTCTGAACAGTTGCTTTTAAGAAACAATTAAAAATTTTTGATTTATATTTACAGTTTTCATAAAAACGAAGAAAATGTATAAATAGTCTCTACGGGGCTACTTGGCGTAGTAGGGTCGGGGCTGGTTGGCGCGCTCGGGACGCTAGAAGTTTATAAGCTACATCTAGTGACTAATAAAAATTTATTAAATTCAATGTGGTAACACTTTTATTTTATTATCAGTACCAAGAATAACCCTTTAAGATGAAAAAGTGTTTAATATATATTATTATTATTATTATTATAATCTCATAATTTTACGTTTCCAGATATTTGTAGTTTTTAGGTTCGTGAACTTCACTTTTTGAACAAGATGAACCTTCCATTTTGAATTAATTCACATTTTTTCAAAATAATATTTCCTTAGAAGACTTATTTTAACAATGAAACATATTGCTTGATTATTAATCACACATTTTAATTCATGCGCCAAGTAACCCCGGGTAGTGCGCCAGGCAGCCCCGGGACGGGGCTGTTTGGCGCACTTTGGTTTTCTCCAAAGTCTGTTCTAAAAAAAAAAGTACAACTTTTTTTGGAACTTTTATTTTTTGAAATCAAAGCTGAGATGTTAAGCAAAGTTTCTGTACAATATAGTTTTCATATACACGAAATTGGCAGAACCAATCAACAAAGAGTGAAAAGTGCGCCAAGTAGCTCCGGTCTCCCCTATATTATTATTCTTATTTTAACATGAACAAAAGATAATGTTATATATTTGAATTATACACAAAATTATTTCCTAATTTGTAAAATTATTTGTGCCCACATACAAGTACAGCTTTTGGTAATTAATTGATAAAAATGTTGTATTTTAATTAAAATTTTTAATTTCAGTTACAAATATTATCTATGCAAATGTTTCACCAGAATCTGTCTTTTTCCGTTGCTGGGTTTTTTATAATTGAACCTGCTCTTTTACAAGCGGTTATATAAAATTTATATATTATATTAATTATTTTTGATATTATTATTGTTATTAATCTATTATGATAATTATTATGATACATTTAATTTATATTAATAGTACACACACATATAACTGCCAATAATATTTAATTTGTAATTAACGATTTAAAATCTATTGTTACAGATAATTGCAGTTATGACTACAAACTTATTAATTTTAATTCAATTTGGTCGAATGGACAAAATTCTGTTATATAAACCTTAAATTAATACCTATTAAGTTCAACGATTCATCATCAATAAAATTTTTGCAAAATTAAAATTTTTCTAGTTTATAATTGACATTTTCATAACCTATATATGAAAATTAACAATATTAGTAATACAAATATTGTAACATGCGCTACTATTCCATATGGAATGAAAATGATTAAATTCACCATTAAAATGATTAAAATTGTCCATACGTAAATTATCTTTTCAATAACATAAGCAACTTCAAAGACGTGTCACTTTTATTAGTCGATTATATTATGCCTATACAGAACAGTCTTCAATCATTTATATGTATTTAGTAACTTTTAACTAATCAACCGCGTAACATGTTATTACATCAATAAAAATTTATTAAATTTGAAAATTTTTGTTTTAAAATAAAATGAAATATATAGATATGGCAAATTTTAAACAATGTTTACAATTTTTGAAATACAGTAGGTTATATAATTCTTTATAATTCTTTCATATTATTTTTCATTTGTTAAGTATATATAATTTTATGCTTTGTTATTATGATATTACATTTTTGCATTTACATTTCAACAATAATTATATTCCTATATTATTTTCTTTGTACATACATACTTATTAATACATATATATATGTTTTCATATATTTGTATATACATATACTTATACATATATGAAGAGTCAGAAGACTACCACGATATATATGCTGTTTTGGATGTTGTTAATTGGATTTGGTATGCATCCGGCGTTTTAACAGTTGTACAAAAAACATCTATTTCTGGTCACAAAAAATATGCAAATAGCAAGTTGCTGCTATCCTATGCTATTTTATTGTTACTAATTGTTACAAGTTCGATCATTGAACTGTTATACGATGATAATAGAAGTAAATTGTAAACAAAAAATCTTTTTAACCACTCTTTATAAATGATATAGTTATTTGATTAATTTTTTTTATTTTTAGTGTGCAGAGTATGAACGTGGATTCAATTTTAATCATGTACATAGGAGAAGTTCTCAATGGAATCACTTTATTCAATGTCATTTTATGGAAAATATTGTTCAACAAAAAGGTGCTTTTTGCTAAATATTGAATTAAATGAAACGTATTTATAGACATCTTTAGAAATAATATTGAAAATAAAATGTATTATACTGAAATGTATATTAAAATATTTATTTAATTATACATATATGTGTAGAGTAAAAGCAGTTGCACCGAGAAAATAAGTCTTTTGCTAAGTAGTATAACAGCTCCCTTATGGGAAATGACAATCGGCTAGAGCTTGGCCCAAGCTTGGCCAATATTAGACCAATATTAGCCCAAGCTTGGGCCAATCTTGAGCATCGGCAAATTTCCCATAGGGTCGGTTAAAAACTTTATTGATAGAAAACAAAGAATGTTCGACGATCGGTACCTGTCCGAACTTACCAGCGTTTACCCTATATATATTTATATATGCTATTTACATTTCATTTTGCTTCGTTTTATAATTTGAAAAAATATTTAGTTTGTAGAAACGATCGATTCACTAGCAATGCAAGACAAATTACTAAATAAATTGAATTGTCAATTAAATCACAAGCTGAGTTCAATTATAATTGCAATTTGTGTGCGAGCTGTTTTTGTGGCGTGCCTGCTTATGAGTTGTCATCAAATTTTCTATGGTTTTAGGTGAGTGTTGCTACATAATAAATTAATAATACCTATAATAATAATTATTACACTCAAGATTCATTTGTTTTGAATTATTTTCAATATTGAAAATAAATGAACTTCGAGGGTAGAGCATTATTTATGTAATTCTCTATACGTACGTATATATACCTAGTTTAAATATTTTTTGCGACTGGATTATCTGGTGGTTACCACTTATTATTCACAAAGTGAGTATAAGCTTATTTTTAAGCTTAATTTGGTTGCTGGGCAAAAGATTTAGAGCACTCAATGAAAAACTATATTTTCTTCTAAAATCTTCTACTTCGCATTCGATGGTAAATATAGATTAACACCAAATATATTTACAAAATTTGTAGAAATTATAAATGTGTAATTGTGCATCGCTATACATTTTTAAATGTTACTTATTTACTGATAGAACATTTCTGTTTTTTTTTAAGATATTAGTAAACGATACGCTTCGCTCAATAGGAAATTTACATGCTCATTTGTGCGCTATAGGAAATAATATGATTTACATTTTTATCATCCCTTTGGTAGTATCTATTTTTACTTTTAGTTGTAAAACGACGTAGATAAGTAGGATTAGGTTCGCAATTTTGTTAATTACAAACAACAATTATGATTTTATTTCCAGATTATAAGTGCTCTTGAAACTTTTCTTATCCTTACATTGGGTTTATACAATTTGGTTTGTGAATTTAGAAAAGTAAGCGATATGTTGGTATTGTCACAAAGTGTAATCTACGTAATTACGAGTTCTTTTTCAATAATTGCAATAGTTATGATTTGTAATTGGACCAAGAAGCAGGTTTTTATCTATTCAAATATATATTCATATATACGAGCATACTTATATATATAATAAGTAAAACCTTCATTACGCACAAACCAAATGTATATATTACAATTTTCAGGCTAATACTACTGAAAAGCTTATACATAAAATGAGCTTTCACAGAAATAAAAACATTAAAGTTTCTGAACTGGTATGAATTTTTTTAAAAATAAACGAATTCACAGAAAAAAACTGAATTTCGTAAGCCTGAAAAAGTCATTTTGCAACTTTTTCGACTAAAACTTAACAAGAGGAAAGGAAATCTCATTTCCGCTGCGTCTCAAAACGAGCCAAAACGGGTTCAATATGAGTTCAGGTTTATTCTGTGATAAACTATCTATTTGAACGCACACTGAGAAAATTTTTTTCAATTTAGAATAATATTTTTAATTCAAACATAATTTGTTTATTTCAACTACATAATATATTAATATTTAATTCAAACATATATTTTTTGTGACCAATATTCTGTTTGAATAAAACAAACTTATCTTTCAGTGCATGTATGTCTTTCTTTATAATCTATAGCACTATCACATTTATAATATTCTGCTTTTTGTTTAGACGCAAATAGTTTCAATGCAAATGTTACATCAGGAATTATCCTTTTCAGTGGGTGGACTGTTTACTCTCGATTCTACTCTTTTACAAGCAGTAAGCATAAATATTCATTATAAACAATCATAATATATCCTACGTATATGCATTATATATTATATATCTATAGAGTTTAAAATATTAGCTTTCTTCGTAAAAGGATAATTATTAAAATATTAACTTGATCTGTTCTTCTCATTACCAGATTGTTGCAGCTGTTTCTATGAATTTAATAATTTTAATTCAATTACAACCAAATTCAACATTTGAAAAAATTTAAATTTTAAGTAACAAATAATAAATATTATATATACTGTATAATATAGCTTCTATATCAGAAAGGACATCTATACTATCTATATTAAAAATCATTTAACCTGAATAACAACTAGAACTAATGCTTGTTCAATCACATGAAAATTATTGGTATATATATTCTTTAATAAATAATGTTATTAAAAATAGATAAGCTTTCTATTGCTGATGTATTGATATAATTTTCTTTCACATTGTAATACAATTAATGTGTCATATGATCAATAAAATAAAATGCATCACTTAATAAACACATCTACTTTGAAATTTCACAGATTAAGTTCAGACAAACAAAGTCGGATATCTCATGTATATTAAATATACAATATTAAATAATTTTAAAAAAATGACATTTTTTAGAAGAATTTATCAATTTTTGAAATCTAGTAAGTTTTAGTTTTATATATACTTTTTCTATACATATACACTGAGAGAAAAAATATATTAACTCACAGCCTATACTAACTTCAAATAAATTTTTATTTGAATTGAATAAATTTTTATTTGATTCTAATAAATTTTTTTATTTGAAACAAATAAAAAGTTAGTTGGCTGTGAGACAAATATATTTTTATTTGGCACAAATAACTTATCTTTGTGTCAAATATATTACTTCTCTGGGTGTAGTGATAACATTATGTCTGTTTGTATTTAAATATTATTAAATATTAATTTTGTATATAAAATAGAAGAAGAAAGTAAAAGTCATTTGGATATATATTCTACTTTTGAATCTGTGAAGTGGGTTTGGCGTGTTTTTGGTGTTTTGATAGTTGTGCCCAAAGGTTTAATTGGAAATAGAAAATACTCCTCGAGTAAAACACTGATAATATATAATTGTTTATTGGTGGTTTTATTTTTATTTGCACACATTGAACAGATGCATGACATTCGACGAAACAAACTGTAATTAACTATTTATCTAAATAATTTTCATTTCTTTAAACTAATATGCACACTCAGAGAAAAAATATAGGGGAGACCGGGGCTATTCGGCTCACTTTTGGTCAGACAGGAAAAAAGTTAGGAAATTATTTTTTAAATCCAAACATGGATATATCATTTAGTAGCCTATCATTTGCACTTTCAAATTTGCAAGGACTTTTTGATTTATCTTTTATAGTTTTAGCTCTAGATAATTTTGAATGCAGATATACCAAATTCTCAAACTGCAAATTTGTCAGGTAAATCGGCTCACCCTGTGGGGCAATTCGGCGACTTTTATTTTTTACGAAAAATAAAAAAGTTCAATAACCTTTATTTTGTAAATATGAAAAGTACCTATATTCTTATTATAATTATGCAGTGATGGATCAAGGTCAAAATTTTTGGGGGGGACTGGGGCCCCTAAAATTAAAGAAAATTCATTAGACCTTACTTTTTTTATTTTTTTATAAAAAATAAAAAAGTTAGTACACTCATTATTGGTAATTATTAAAAGTAGTCATATTCTTATCATAATTAAGCAGGGGCGGATCAAGACAAAGTATTTTTGGATAAGATGATTAACCGTCGCGTGAGCCCATTTACCCCACCCTGACTTTTGGCACTTTAAAACAAATACAAGTCACATTTGATACATATAAATAAAATAGCATAGGTGTATCGAAAGAGCACACCTGAGAGCATAAAAAAAACTTACCCAAAAAAATTAGGCTCGTAAATTAATGTACTAAAAACGTAAAAGTTTGTAAGTAAAAAGTGTACGCGCGACGCATAAAAACATAATACTCTACCTGACACGAGGCTGAATCAATAGAATTACACTAAATTTCGTTTACCTAACTAAAATGTTGAGACCTATATTCTATAGCGACCTTTCCCTCCTAGATTCTAATTAAGGCGTGAAATCGATAATGAGCCGAATTACCCGCCGGTTCGGATTGCCCCGCTCTCCCCTACTTTATTATTTGAATCGAATAAATTTTTATTTGTGTCAAATAAAATTTTATTTGATTTAAATAAATTTTTTTATTTGGAACAAATAAAAAGTTAGTTAGCTGTGAGACAAAGATATTTTTATTTGACACAAATAACTTATCTTTGGGTCAAATATATCACTTCTCTGGGTGCAAGACTACGCATTATTATTAAAAGTATACATATGTTTACTGACGTTATTCTTCATCACATGCTCTTAACAAAACATTTGTATTTTATTTACAGTTTACAACACTTTAGTGCAGACGTTCAGTTACTGATTTTTATAAGGCAACGACTTAATGTGGTCAGTGTATTTGATGTTATCTTGTGGAAATTTGTATTTAATAATGAGGTAATTATATCATTATAAGTCTGACTTACCTACTTCAAGTCGAATTTTAATACAAAATTAAAAAAGACAATAAATTAAACGTTGAATAAGCCTCAATTTTATGAAAAATTATACAGAATAAAATATTTCAAATCATTAATATCAAATTATTTTCATTTTAAAAACATGCAGCTTATAGAAGCAATCAATTCACTCGTTAAACAAGTTAATACCCTGAATAAGTTGGGATGTGTTTTTAATTACATACGGCATTCGAAGAAATATCGAATTTTTGTGCTACTTTATTTTCTAATTCTTATTTTGATAAGTTGCCAAGTATTTGCGTTTGGATTCAGGTAAAATTTATACATACATCTAATAGGTAAGAGAAAACCGGGTAAATTGGCCTTTACAAAAACCAAGCAAGTAATTTACCTGACTCTTCCCTATATACATATAAATATTTTTTTGCGTATGTATATCATCACTGAGAGAAATAGATGCTACGGAGTAACCACACTGCAAAAACAGATGTCTTAAATTGTTCAAAAATGTCTTAAATTAAGACATTTTTCGTGTCTTAGACATCAAAAGTATCTCAATTTAAAACATTTTTGTCCAATTGAAGACACCACGTTTTTGCAGTGCATCTAGATAGTACCAGGTACCATATTTGATCTTCTCTCTAAATCTGAATTAGTGGTTTTCTACTAATGAATTAGCGAAAAGTGAGCTACTATTAAAATAGTAAGAATTTGACTAATTCTTAGTAGAAAATTACTAAGAATTAGTAGAAAACTACTAATTAAATTAGTAAAAAAATCTACTTTTTTAAAAGTAAAGTTTCACTATTTCAATTAGTAGTTTTCTACTAAGAATTAGTACTTTTCTACTATATGAATTAGAGAAAAATGAGCCATGAATTTGACTAATTTATAGTAGAAAACTACTAATTCATAATAGAAAACAACTAATTCAGATTTAGAGAGTTACATATGCCCGTGAAGAAATTTCCCTATCTAGAACTAGTCTAGACCGGTGACGGTGCACCCTACCGGGGCCTCGTGAGGACCTCATGGGGCCCTGGTTGGGAAAGCGTGAATTCTCTAGATAGGGAATTCTTGTCAGGCCCTAGTCGGGACCGAGACAAAATTTCTACACGGGTGCGGACAGCAATCTAGATTGTACCTACGGGGTAACATCTGATGGTACGGAATAGCATCTAGATAGAACGGTATAGCATCTAGATTGTACTGAGTACATTGTAAAAACAAGTGTCTTATTTTAAGACATTTTTGTCCTCACTTTTAAGACGTTTTTAACTGTCTTAATTTTAAACCAATCAGGAAGCATCTTTCAAAATTATTAACCAATGAAATAGCTTGAAATAACCGTAAGAAGCTTTCTTAATGTCGCTGAAAAAAAATTTTGTCAATTTAATACATGATTTTGGTGAAAATTTCAATGCAGCAGAAAGTCACCCATATATGTAAATTTAACATAAAAATAAAGAGACATTTAGCAATGATCTAGAGTTAATCTTATAAGAATTCCATTCACCTGAAAATCACATGCAGCAAAAATCGCAGTTAGTTTTTTCTGTGTGTCTTGTGTCTTAACAGTGGCGTATCCAGACTTGGTTTCTGGAGGGGGTCATACATGAGAGAGAAAGAGATAACACTATATTGCATTGTTGTCTCTCTCTCTCTCTCTCCCATGCAAATCCAAGTTAGCTCCTAGGGGGGTCATGACCCCCTTGACCCTTCCCCATGATACGCGCATGTCTCTTAAAACAAGACACTTAGAAGACAGCAATTTTTGCAGTGTACCATCAAAATTTTTACTATCACATTTTTACCATCCATTTCTCTCAGTGGTTCTATTATTGTTATAAATATAATATAATGTATACATATAACTTTTTAATCATCTATAGTTTCTACGTTATAATGGATTGGATTACTTGGTGGTTTCCAAATATAATTCATAAACTGAAGATATGTTTCTTTCTCAGTTTAGTGTGGCTGCTTGGTTTACAATTTAAGGCTGTCAATAAAAAACTTAAGTCTTTCATAAATTCTAATACTGTATCACTGGTATCTGTACGTATTTTTTTATTATTATATTAAATACACATAATTTTTTAATTGTCAAGTTTTCACTTTTGTTTTGTCTTGTTGCAGGTTAATTTTGACCATAAAGAAAGTATTACTGTATTTAGAAAATTAGGAAATATTCATGTTAATTTATGTAGAATTGGCAAAAGCTTCAATTATATGTTTACATTGACACTGGTATATTTAAATTTCACTAGTGGTAAAATTGTACCAATGGCGGATCATGTATCAGTGGTGGGTCGATTAATGTAGATAAGCTTAGGAGGTTTTTATAATATTTTTTACAATGTTTAAAAAAAATTATCAATGCTGACATAAATGCTCATAATCAACTGATGTAGAAAATAATTTATAAGCTTTCTTGTAGCATAGTCGATCTATCTTTGTTATATAATCCGAAACTGGTGCAACTGCCCTAATATATATAATATATAATAAATTAAAATAAATTTATTACATAATTTTGTATTTTTAGGTAATAAGTGCTTTAGAAGCTATTATTTTCATAACTTTGGCTTCTCATAGTTTGATAATAGAACTTCAAAATAAACAAATTCCTATTCGAATATATGCCAGTATAATCATAATACTATCAACTACTTTTTCAATAATAACAGTAGTAATGATTTGCAACTGGACAAAAAACGAAGTATTTTTTTAAAGTTAATTAATTTCAATACCAAAACTTACGTGTATTAGTTTGTATAACAAGGACTTTTTTAGGCAGCCGATACAGAAAATCTTGTAAATAAAATAAAAGTACAAGATGAAAAAAATATTCTTTTTGATCTGGTATACTTTTTTTGACGTAATTTATTATCAATAGTTGGTAAGTCAATTAAATTCTTATACAAATATTTCAGATTCAAATATTTTCATTGCAAATGCACCACCAAAAGTTATTGTTTTCAGTCGGTGGATTTTTTACATTGGACTCATCCTTTTTGCAGAAGGTGATAATAAACTTACTTTCTTACAGACACTGAAAAATTACTGTTGACACTTTATAGTTTTTAGTATATATAATATATTATTTCAAGTAAAGTTAGAATAACTGACCAAAAATTAATATTTCATAAACCATATATTCCTAATAAATATCAATTTCCATTCAAAATGTGGTAAAATTTCAACAACTATTTCTTTAAGCGTCTAACTTTTTCCACAGTTTATTTAAAACTCTTGTACGGATATAATCACTGAGAGAAATAGATGGTAAGAACTTTACTATCTTTGATGGTAGAGAGGTTATGTTACACTCTACCATCAGAGATACTACACCGTACCATCTAGATGCTACATCGTACCATCCAGATGCTATCAGATGCTAACCCGTACCATACAGATGCTATCTCGTACCATCTAGATTCTTGTCCGTATATTTAAGATCAGATATGGTATCTGGTACCATCTAGATGGTATCCCGTAGTATCTATTTCTCTCAGTGATGTGCATGATTAATGTATATATATATATTTAAACTAAATAAATTTGTTTGTTTCAGATTACCGCAACTCTTGCTATGTATCTGACCATATTAATTCAATTCCGTCAATTAGAATATTTTCTTATAAATGAAAAAGTTATTTCTGATTAAATATATACGTATAATATTCATATTATTAATTTACAAAACTTTTTATCTTTGTATTGCTATAGAACAATGATAAATGTGAGCAGATCTAATATAAACGTCCTGATTCAAATTATATTGGTTTCTTGAAATCTGTTCTCGAATTTCCCTGGAGCAATAAGAAATTGAGGGAATCTTCATGTTATATACATTATACATATATGAGGTATTTTCTTCGTCAACTCGGCCACCCTTTTCTTCAAAATTGGTATGGGTTTAAATTATTATCCAGCATAATCTTAAATTCTATTTTAAAATATCTACTTTTTAAAATTTTTAGACAAAATTTTCCAGTAAACAAATTCATTTGAAACTTGTTATATTGGGATGTGGGCAGTAACTCGTATATTCTTACAGTAATGAAACGTTATTTTTTATTTTTTATTATTGTATTACTTTTTCAAAATCATTACTGTGGAAGACTATCTATATAGATGTAGGTATCCAATGAGAAAATCTTTTCTTTTTTCTATAAGAAAAAACTCTAGTTTGATCGCGTATAACTGAGAACAGAAATAGTTATAGACTTGAATCATTAGAAGTTTTCTAAATTAGAAAGAGATTCACTCTTCTTAGCAAGCAGATCCTATACACAATTTTCTGAGCATTTACTAAAGTTAAAGCTACAAAATTCAGAATCTACTGGACTGTGTACTCAGGAAATGTTTCTGTAATATAAAAAATGTCTGTACTGTATTATGGATGCGCGCTTGTCAATGTTGAACTGAAAAAAATGTTATTTGAACCCATAATTAATCGACGCAAATAATAATTATTTGATACAAATAAATATTTATTTAAAAGTATAGTCAAGTGATTGGTTATTTCAATCAAATACAATTTTATTTCAGTGTGTGAAAAAAGTGTGTATGGCAGATTTTGAACTTCAGTAACCGATTTAAATTTGCTAAGAAAAAAGGTTGACTGTACCACATGAGATTTGTTAATAAAAGGATTTTCGTCTCAATCAATTGAATGGATGACATTAAAAAAATTTAACGAATTAAGTAGTACAACCAATCAGACGGAAAAAAATGAATTGTCTCCAGTGGATAAATAATATTTGCTGTTGAATCTAACAAAATTAGTAACCATAGCAAATTATTTGCTGTGACAATGAACAAAGTTTGCTGTGATAAGCAATATTACACTGAGAAAATAAGTTGACTAAATACAACCAATTTTTGATTATATTTAGCAGAGAGAGGTTGTTGATATAGCACCTGCAAAGCACTTAATTGATTTTAGCAGAGCATATGCTCCGGTATCCTAGAAGTTTGATTGTCATCGCCGGTGTTTTGTTTGTTTTGTCCCGAGGAAACCTAACCTAGAAATAAAGCTGCTTGGCTAGAGGCTTATTTTCTCAGTGTAGAAAAAAATTTTAAATTTACTCTCACAGCAAATTTGTTCGCTGTCCCTATATTTGCAAACTTATTTGAAATTGGAAATTGGTAAAATATTAAATAAATATTCCAGAATTCAATATATTAGTTATATGTTTATTTTAAAAAACTTTAAACTTTATGGTGAATCATTAACATTATAAAATTATGTAGGCATATCTAATGCACACGAATCCTTTTATTAACAAGAAATACACCGCTCGAGATTGAAATAACTTCTTCATATTCTTAATATATAAAAATAAGAAAATGAGAAAATTTCTTAAGAATGTTACTAAGAACTGTTTCAGGATAATATCTGACTTTCAAAAATAACATTTTACCATTTTGATGGTCATTTTACGGAATAACGGAAGAGGGACCACTTATTAAGACATTCCCCTACAATTTTTAAATGTCTGAACATTTAAAATTGAATATTACTTAATTTTTAATTATATCAACTTACCGACTGTAGTTAGTAACATGTTGTCCAGCAGCAAAGCAATGGCGACAATCACGAGAACAAGCCTTCGTGATTCCCGACATCGTTGCAACCACCCATTCAGTCCTCCACTCATTCTAACGATCTCCTACCTGAAAAGTAAAAAATACAGTTTTAAAAAGTGTTATATATAAAAAAATCGGGCAAGTGCAAAAGTTACACTCGCCCAATAAAACCGAAGGGTTGCGTACCTCTCTATCTTCCTTACTATATATAACCTATTTTCCTTTAATTCCCTTTTGGAAAGTGTGACATGAAAATGACGACACGGATGCGTCTCATAACTTTCGTGTGATTTTTTCGCGACCACACGAGGAAAATGACATGGCAAAAAATGTACCATTAAAATAGTATATTATTATTATTATCTTTTTAAAACTTGAATCTAAAATTTAGTTTCAAAATTGTTTATATTTCTTATTATGACGAAATACACAAACCTATATATTTTCCTAATTTTGGCGGCAATGGTAAAGAAAATTGTAAATAATACAGTGTACTACGGAATCATCAAGATACGACATTCTAGAGAGGTAAAATAAAGTTGGTACAGTTTACACTCTAAAAACAAGTGTCTTATTTTGTCCTCACTTTTAAGACATTTTATGATGTCTTAATTTTAAACCATTGAGAAAGTGTAAGACGCTTAAAATAAAATAAAAATGTCTTAAAATAAGACACTTGTATGACACCTGTTTTTACAGTGTAGTTTCAAAAATTTTTGTTAATACTCTTTTCTTCGGAAGTGTTGTTTTGACGTACCTATAAATAAGTAAATATTCACTTATTCAAATTTAGAGAGTATAGAATATTATTATATAGTTTTAGACTTATTGATAATGCTCATGAAAAGTCTCTAGAAAAAAAAGAAAACTGGATCTCTAGAAAATAAATGCAAACATGATGTCTTGACTCGTATATTGAGCAAGAAATCTTGATAGCTTGCCACTTACATAGACTCGACGATTGAACCTTGATTGGCTGTATTGTGCTGATACCTTCGCGATGATTGCCTAGCAATCGCCCTCAAGGAGTTTTAATTAAATTTTTGTTGTGACAATTTAGGTTCTAAGAGTTTAAACAAAATCCAACAAATTTCAATACCTTTACTTGACAATATTTTCAATTTTTTAGATAAATTTGAAGACTATACCTTCAATTATAATAAATTCCAATTTGATGCCCAATAACTGAATATATTTAAATAAATAAGGTAAATTTCTAGACGCCATAATTATATTGTAGTATTTTTACAATATATGTGTTTAATTGAAAATTAATGATGAATTGTAATAACAATATTCAATAATCAAATCAATCAATACAGATTAATTTTTATCACAAAATAGAAGATTATTATTCTCAATATCAGTTATTTCTCTAAGTTTCGTTGATAAGCTTGCTTTAAATGCATTTGATTTGGGTAAGGACTTTTTATTTCTTTGATTTGTTTTGTGAAAAGTATTATATTTTATATTGTAAGGTTATCAACATTTATATAAAATGAAAAGCACATTTATCAGTTTATTATTTATTTTCGTTTTTCGTAAGTATATATAAATTTGTTATTGGATGATCTTTTATTTCTATTACGTTGATTGTAAATCTCTTTATTATATGAAAATATCTTTACAAATCTCTTTGAAAACTGCCCAACACCTTTTCCTATTTGTATCTCAAAAGTTTTGAGATATGAGTTTCGTTTTGAGTCAAAACGAAACTCATATTTATTTTTCATAAAAAGATTTTAAATTTTATTCTTAATTTTTAGATTTTGGTGATTATTCTGCAGCTCAAAATTTCCAGACACCATCAGAGGAAATAGTAAAAAAATATTTAGGGATATCTGGAGAAGAATTATTGGGGAAATGTAATGCTAAAGATAAATGCCTTGCTTCCAAAGGTGTCGATCTGGAAAATGGAAAGAAAACTGCTGGTGAAAATCTAATAAACTTTTTAGTAAATGAGGCGAAAAAATTGCCTTCAGTTAGTGAAAGTGATTGGAACAGACTCACAAGAGATTTTTGCCAAACTAGCGTATTCTTTGAAACGATTTTACAATTAACCATTTCTAATGGTGGAAAATGTCTTTCTACAGCTGAAATTCCAAGTCCTGACAATGTAAAAAAGATGATAAAGGAATACATTGAAATTTATTGTTCTCGAGTAAAAGATTTGTAAGTTTTTATACATTCATATAATTTTTTATATAATTCTATATAATTTTTTAATTTTTTGCAACCAAATCTTATCTACTCATGTCGAATTGTTTACAGGTCAAAGAGAAAATTCCAAGCTAGCCAAAATTTACAACTTTGAAAACGTCAAGAAGCTAATTGGTCTTATAAATTTGTAATAAATACGTATATATTATACAGTTATTATTATAACTCTTATATGTATAATTCGAATTTTTCACCTCAGATAATATACTTGTATTTAAAATAATATTTTATGTAATTCGTTGTTGTACACCTAAATGTATTCATTTATCTTGGAACTATATTACGCATTTATACTTACGCACATTATAATTACGTACAATAATAATCTCGTGCAATATATTTGAAATAAAGATGAAGGAATTTCATTACTTGAAATTGAAATAGTTGATAAGATCAACTTAAAATTCAGAATAAGTTTGAATGCATTTGAATGTAATACATGCAAGGGCATGGAACTATATCTTATCCACTTTAGTTTAAGTAAATATTTCATAACTAAATCTGGAATGATGAAGTCCTTAAACTTTTTGTTGGCAATGTTTTTTGCTTTTTGTGAGTACTATTGACGCGTCTTTTACTATATCTGTTATTATACGTTTCTGATCAAAAATATAATCTTTTATGTAAGAGAAATTGTTATCAACTAACTCTTGACTGTAAAACTTGCTTTAAATTTATACTGACAATGAGAAAATTATTCTGTTGGGGAAAAACATGTAATTTTTCACAAATATTTCATATGTTACATTTTAAATATAAAAAGAATATACCAAACTCTGTACATTGTATTGATGTGCGAAATCTCCTTATGAACTTTCCTAAGGAACATTTTAAAAATCGTAAAAAGTATTTCAGACATCAATATAACCTTATTCAGTATATTATTTAGTATTAAAAATATTTGGAAAAAATACGTTCTTCCCTAATCTGTAATAACATTACATATTAAAATTTCAAATAATTTTGGATATTTTAAAAAAGCATAGCTTCTTTGATTGTATCTCTTTCAATTATAATAAATAAAAATTAAATGTTTAATAAAACTTTACAGTTTTTTTACAGCATGTCAAGGGCGAAGCGTTTATTATACCGCTTAATGTAGCAAGGACTAATTTCGGTTTACCTGTGGAAGAAATATATCCGAGGTGTGATTTACTCGTTAACAAATGTATTAGCACACAAATTAATGATGTCATGGATTTTACGGAGCAAGTTAGTGGCGAGCGGATAATATTTCGTATAGTCGAAAGAGTTGGTCAAAATTCGTCTATTACTGAAAGTGAATGGAATTCTATCATGGAAGAAGAATGCCTCACGAACGATTATATTTATCAACTTCCTAAGACGGGTGTGGAAATTATTGTGCCTTGCCTACCAGGAATTACTATGGATAGTCCTAATGTTCAAAATGCTGTTCAAGAATATATAAAAGAATACTGTTCTAGAGTAAGCAGAGTGTAAGTTTCCACAAAATTATTTTCTTATGTAAATTAAGGGAATTTCCATTTTTTAAAACTATATTTCTTTTTTTCAGGGCTAAACAAATGTTAGTTATTTTCTAAAATAACGTTTAAAACTATCAAATAAAAAGACATTTTGATATCTATGACACTGTTAATTTAAGTTAAAACGATATTTGTTTCTACCAATTGTTAAAGATCTTTCTGTGAGTCTTATTAATTTTGTTTGTAATAGCTTAATATATTTACTCAACGTATGAATAAGCTAACAAACATGTAATATAAACAAAAAGATACTATCATCATTTTAACGGTTAAGTATATACCTTTATAGTAACAAATATTTTTTATTAATCTAATAACTAATATAATAATATTTATATGTACAAAGCAATAATTTTCTAAATTAGAATTTAATTGTAAATACAGTTTCTATAATTCAATTCAGAAAAGATCAAAATATTTTATGATAAAATATTATAAAAAAATAAATATAAAGGTATATGTAAATACTTATTAAAAAGAAGGATTCTGTTGAAGACAATGATGTAACAAAATTCAATAAAAAGGATCTCATATTATTAGACAAATTTTAAATAACTCGTTGTTATATGCAATTGGTTTGAAATGCTTCAAAAAAAAAAAACTTTTTTCATCAATGCGTTATATGTATTAATTATTTAGATAAAAATTTATAAAAATTAAATAGTTTTCGTGAACTTAATTATCAAATAATTATGTTCATCAACTTGCACTTGTTATAATTTATAGATTGGAACAAAAGAGATAAGGTTTCTGAATTAATTAAAAATTTTAAATACAATTACATTTTACTTAAATGCATTTAGAACAGTTGAAGTTTTAAGTATTATTCACACAACACTAACGAGATGAAGTTTTTTACCATAAAATCTTCAAACTGTTTGTTTATACTTATTGTTGCGTTTTGTAAGTATATATATTTAAATAATTATATATTTATGTGTATAAAACTGTCAGAACTCAAGTTGAATATCCTGTGTGTTTTTCGTTTTAAAAATATATTTAGTTATAACTGTAATATTTTAATTATATGTTAATAAAATTATATAGTTTTGCTGTTCTAATAAATGCTATAGATTTACTTTATTTTAGAAAAAAAATGATAAGAACAAATCATAACTTTTATTGGTGCTATTTGTTAATTTTAATGATGATATTTCTTTGTTCGGGTCACTAATTACATGGTAGAAGTCAAATTTCCAAAATTTTAAATGTTGGATTTTAAAGTGGCGTATTATATCGGGAATTCAATTTTGAACCTTACCAAAAGCTCGGTCTTGTGACCTACTGTGATACACTGCAAAAACATGGTGTCTTAAATTGGCCAAAAATGTCTTAAATTAAGATACTTTTGGTGTCTAAGACGCGAAAAATGTCTTATTTTAAGACATTTTTGAACAATTTAAGACACCTGTTTTTACAGTGTATGCGCAGAGAACAATCTAACATCAAAATTATATTTATTTTACACATCAATTTTTTTTTTTGTAATGCAGAATCGAATTTAATTTTTTCAGAGCTAAACGAAGAATAGAAATGGTGGGATTTTAACAGAATTTTTCAGTGTAAGTTATATATGATTGTATCTCTAAAAATGTAATTCTACACTGTAAAAACAGGTGTCTTAAAAGTGTCTAATTTTAAGACATAAGACGTTTAGAAAGCGTCTTACAGGCATGTTTAAGACACTATCTCAATGGTTTAAAATTAAGACACCTCAAAATGTCTTAAAAGTGAGGACAAAATAAGACACTTGTTTTTAGAGTGTATTGTTTAATACTTGTTTAAATACTTATTTGTCATTAAAGATGATATTTATCTGTGTATATTTTCTATATTCTTTATAAATAAAATCAGAGGACATTTAATTTAATCTCCTTGTAAAATTTAACTTGATAACTATCTATTTTTTATCCCCTTGCACTGTTAAAAATATATTTTTGCTGAAATAATAATACTTGTCATTCTATATTTTAAAAATACACTTTTGTATATATGTATATATTAGGGTGGTCCTTAAAATGGAAAGTTGCGAATTTGAAAGGTCTCACCCCCTGATTTTGTTACTTATCGAAAAATAAGAGATACGTATTTTTTTATTTTTTTTTATTTTAATATTTGATGGTGCCTCATCGACCTTGAAATTTCCCATGCATTTTGCATGGGGAAAAAACTTTTTTTCGTAGATTTGCAATAAAATCATGAAAAATCAACATTTTTTAACCGGATTACTCTATTTCTCTTGGGAAATGTTCAAACAATGACATCCAATAATTTATTTAAGAATTTTTTATTATTAACTATTTTTTACAGGGTCGTGAAAAAACCCCATAAATTGCAAAATTATGGAAAAATCGTTAAAAAATATTTATTACTATTATTTCTGGTATTTATTGCTAAAATTTTTATTTACAACTAAAACAAATATTATTAATAATGTTTTCAGGTAATTCGCAATTTGTTTAAACAATTTGTTGTTGTTATTGTTAAATTATTTTTAAATACATGTAGAAAAGTATGGTTTTTTGTATTATTTTACAATTGACTTTGACATTAATCATACAAAATAATGATTAATTGTTAAAAATTATAAAAATAATTGTTTAAACAATTTATTGTTGCTATTTGAAAAATAATCTTTAAATATATCTACGGAGTTGCAGTTTTTTCTTAATTTTGCAAGTAGTTGTGCTGTAAGGGACTGTAAAAAAGAATTAAATATGAAACATAATTTTCAACAATTGTTTAAACAATTAATTGTTGCTATTTGGAAGTTTGTCTTTGAATGTATTTACAAACTTGCAGTTTTTCCTTAATTTTTTAAGTAGTCCTACTGTAAGGAACTGTTAACGAGTATTAAATATAAAACATAATTTCAACAATTGTTTAAACAAATTATTGTTGCTATTTGGAAATTTGTCTTTAAATACATCCACAATCTGGCAGGTTTTCCTTTATTTTTCAAGTAGCCCTGCGTATATTTGACTCGGGGTGATCCATATATTTTAGAAAGTTTGAAAAACATTAAGTTTATAGAATTATTATAAATAAGATTAACTATGAAATATAATGTTAATAATCATTTGAAGATTTTATTTGGTTTACAAATTTACTAGTGTTGATGTTTGTTAAGAGCTATTAAGTGTCTTATAATGTTATAAGACATCGCGTGTTTTTTCGCGCTATGACAAGTTTATACGCGTTACGCATGTATGACCGCGTCTGTACAATGGTTCATATATTTTGCAAAGTTTGAAAAAGATTAAGATTATAGAGTGATTATAAATAAGACTAACTATCAAATATAATTTTAATATTCAGTTGAAGATTTTATTTGGTTTACAAATTTACTAGTTTTGATGTTTGTCAAGAGATATTAAGTGTTTTATAATGTTATAAGAAATAAGCGCGTTTTTTCGCGCTATGACAAGTTTATACGCGTTACGCATGTATGACCGCGTCTCTACAATGGTGCATATATTTTACAAAGTTTGAAAAAGATTAAGATTATAGAGTGATTATTAATTAAAACTAACTATCAAATATAATTTTAATAATTATTTAAAGATTTAACTTCGTTTAATAATTTACCACTTTTGAAGTGTATTATAGTGTATTATTGAAGTGTATTATTGAAGTATATTATACACCATTACACAAAGACACTTAACATTTTTAGCCAACTTCAAAAGTGGTAAATTATTGAACGAAGTTAAATCTTTAAATAATTATTAAAATTATATTTGATAGTTAGTGGAGTATAATATACACCATTACACAAAGACACTTAACATTTTTAGCCAACTTCAAAAGTGGTAAATTATTAAACGAAATTAAATCTTTAAATAATTATTAAAATTATATTTGATAGTTAGTTTTAATTAATAATCACTCTATAATCTTAATCTTTTTCAAACTTTGTAAAATATATGCACCATTGTAGAGACGCGGTCATACATGCGTAACGCGTATAAACTTGTCATAGCGCGAAAAAACGCGCTTATTTCTTATAACATTATAAAACACTTAATATCTCTTGACAAACATCAAAACTAGTAAATTTGTAAACCAAATAAAATCTTCAACTGAATATTAAAATTATATTTGATAGTTAGTCTTATTTATAATCACTCTATAATCTTAATCTTTTTCAAACTTTGCAAAATATATGAACCATTGTACAGACGCGGTCATACATGCGTAACGCGTATAAACTTGTCATAGCGCGAAAAAACACGCGATGTCTTATAACATTATAAGACACTTAATAGCTCTTAACAAACATCAACACTAGTAAATTTGTAAACCAAATAAAATCTTCAAATGATTATTAACATTATATTTCATAGTTAATCTTATTTATAATAATTCTATAAACTTAATGTTTTTCAAACTTTCTAAAATATATGGATCACCCCGAGTCAAATATACGCAGGGCTACTTGAAAAATAAAGGAAAACCTGCCAGATTGTGGATGTATTTAAAGACAAATTTCCAAATAGCAACAATAATTTGTTTAAACAATTGTTGAAATTATGTTTTATATTTAATACTCGTTAACAGTTCCTTACAGTAGGACTACTTAAAAAATTAAGGAAAAACTGCAAGTTTGTAAATACATTCAAAGACAAACTTCCAAATAGCAACAATTAATTGTTTAAACAATTGTTGAAAATTATGTTTCATATTTAATTCTTTTTTACAGTCCCTTACAGCACAACTACTTGCAAAATTAAGAAAAAACTGCAACTCCGTAGATATATTTAAAGATTATTTTTCAAATAGCGACAATAAATTGTTTAAACAATTATTTTTATAATTTTTAACAATTAATCATTATTTTGTATGATTAATGTCAAAGTCAATTGTAAAATAATACAAAAAACCATACTTTTCTACATGTATTTAAAAATAATTTAACAATAACAACAACAAATTGTTTAAACAAATTGCGAATTACCTGAAAACATTATTAATAATATTTGTTTTAGTTGTAAATAAAAATTTTAGCAATAAATACCAGAAATAATAGTAATAAATATTTTTTAACGATTTTTCCATAATTTTGCAATTTATGGGGTTTTTTCACGATCCTGTAAAAAATAGTTAATAATAAAAAATTCTTAAATAAATTATTGGATGTCATTGTTTGAACATTTCCCAAGAGAAATAGAGTAATCCGGTTAAAAAATGTTGATTTTTCATGATTTTATTGCAAATCTACGAAAAAAAGTTTTTTCCCCATGCAAAATGCATGGGAAATTTCAAGGTCGATGAGGCACCATCAAATATTAAAATAAAAAAAAAATAAAAATTACGTATCTCTTATTTTTCGATAAGTAACAAAATCAGGGGGTGAGACCTTTCAAATTCGCAACTTTCCATTTTAAGGACCACCCTAGTATATATGTATATATATTAGTAGGTATGTATGTCGTATACAGAGTACATATAGGAATATGTATTAAATTTCTCCTCGTAATATAAGTTAAAAATATCTTTACCTGATACATAAAAATTACCAAGTACTGAAGTAAATTTTCATATTTATTTTTTAGTACTGACTTGTCAAAACTAAGTCCAAATTAAAAGTGTTCCCCGCCCGCGCATATATTAGTGATCCAGTATATGAAAGTCCCGAGAAGAAGTCGATATATTAAAATTTCGACATTCCTATTGAATTAGTGATTTGCAAATGGTATATTTTTGCTTATTTATACAATAACAATGAGGTCTGTCAAATTTTTAGTTGTCATTTTAATCACTTATTGTAAGTAAATTAAATTATTGAAAAAAGTTTATTTCTTAAATTTTTGCAACGACTGTACTCTGCTGGTATTAAATATATATTTACATTAAGCTTTATTACAGGGCATGTAAAAGCTGAACTTGAACTGCCAACAAATATGACAATAAAATATTTCAACATAACAGGTCCGGAAATATTTCAAAGATGTAATGATTTTAACATGCAATGTCGCACTGCCGTAGCTCGAGATACATTAGACACAGTAGAACAATTAAGTGGAGAAAGATTGATCAAAATACTAGTTGCTAAATTAATAGGAGCTAATCCATATAACGAAGAACGTTTCAAGCTAGAAATGGATCGACACTGTCTTCATGATGTAACTTTGAGAACAGTATTACAATCTGGTTTCAATTACATTCAGCCGTGTGTTCCTGAATTAGCTTCAAGTATGAAAGAAAAAATGGAAAATTTTACGAGCAACTACATACCAACCTACTGTTCACGAATAGAAAAAATGTAAGGTTAAGGGGGGAGGCTGGTCTAGAGCGCAAAAAAATGGGCATATTTTATGAATTTATTCTGACTCAACAAAGAAATCAATCAAAAATTTGTGAAATAGGTTTAATAATATGTGTTTCCAGGTACAAATACAAAAAATTTTGAGTGAATTAATTTCAAAATGGCCGCTGTACACTACTTCTCCGAACAGGCCTTTTTTTTAATAGGTCCATTGGCGAAAATGTAACATCCTTAATTTTTGTCCTAAATCAAAAAACAAAATTTTTTTAGTTTCTATATAACAACAGCAAGGGCGGGACGTAGGATTTTTTTGATATTTTGTTTTTTCGCGAAATGGTGCACGTTTGAACAAAAAATTACAATTTTCACTATAAAAAACGACATAAAATTGTTGATTAAAAAAAAAGTATGTAATATAAAAAAAAAATCCTACGTGACGCTCCGGAGAATGGTATCTAGAAAGTACTGTCAAAATTTCATAAGAATCGGTAAAGATTTGTTCGAGTTATGTTTTCGCCCAGTTTAAAAAAAGTGATTTCAAGAAAAACGCGTTTAAAGTTTTACGTATTGTAAAATCATATTAAATTCGTATATACCTTTAATCGGCTATGCCTGCACCATACAATTGCCCTTCTACGGCTTCTTCTTTCTTTTGGTATGTTATTTCTAAAACCCTAAAGCACCTTTTAAGACAAAAAAAAAATTTTCGATTTTTTCAAAATTCTAGACCAGCCTCCCCCCTTAATAAACACCGCATAATCAACAACATTTTTGATTTTATAATTTTCTGTATTTTTTCTATTTCAGTGTTAACCGTATTATCCATACATCAAGTAAAATTGGCTTAAAATAATGTATATATACACTTCATGAAAAGATGATAATATAATATTATTTTGTGCAGCTTTCGTTTTGGCTTTTACTTTATTCCTTTCTCTTTTTAAATCAAATTCATTTCCTTTTTTTTAAAGCTATAAAATAAGAAATATATAAAATAATTAATTCTTGATCTGTTGTGAAAATCTATTAAATAAATAATATGCTCCCAAAGTTAGAATTTTTCCGTATCAACCAATACAATTCCAGGTATAAAAATAATATATACTGGTACACTTCCGATTCTGTGCTGACGTTGAAGTTTCCGAATTATAATTTACATGCAACTCCTACTGGGCCACTATAATACGGGTTATGGTAAAGCTTCCGGTTTGGGTATTTAGAAAGGTTTCTCTACTCTCCTTTCAAAATGATAATATTCCACTGCATGTTTTTATTCTGTGATTTAAAAAATGGTTAATAAGATTCCTTTAGTAATTTCCTAATTGTTTTAAGTTCTTCCGTATATGAAATTGAGAGGATTTGAAAACAAAAACGAAAAAACTATGTCAATTCCAACACGCCATGGTACCTATATATAAATATTTTGTTTGATGAAAAATTAGCCATTATAATGGCGATTCTGCCATTGCTATATATAAAAGTTATATAAATGGATGCGTAGCATAAAATTTTTTGCTGTACGTTTATCAACTTTTATCAAAAAAATTGATATCGTTTTATATATTATTAGATAAGCAAAGAACGTAATTTTGGTGATAGGTAAAAGTAGAATTTTAAATAAGTTGGTGATGAATGAATTTGAATGTATTTTAAATGAGTTAGAATCATCTTTGAATTTATTAGAATACATTTGGATAACATTTTTTACTACATTTTTAAAAGCAGTTGGACTCAAAAAAACGATACTTCACCATAAAGTGTCTAAGAATGAAGTATTTATATTTGTTACTGTCACTAACTCTCGCCTTTTGTAAGTATACAATTTATAAGAAAGTCATATTTTCTTAGAAAGAATATTGTTTCATTATATTAAAAAGAAGAAGTTATAATGTTTATTTCTTTATTTAAATATTAATGGGGTTTAAAATTTTATATAGGTACTCTAGAGTACGTGTCAGCTCAGAATGAGGAGCTAGACCAATTTCAACTGCCAAATGAATTGCATATTAAATATTTCAACATATCAATGCCGGATATCCAACAGAAGTGCGATGAAGCTGGAAATTGTTTAGGAGACAAAGAGCGTGTAATTGACGAAGTAAGACATAACGCTGGTCTCAGAATGATAGATCATATATCAAATCTAATGAGTGAAAGATCTTCTGTTACGAACGCCGATTGGGACACGATTATAGAACATCGCTGTTTGACAAATATACCTATGGATATTTTAGTATCACTCAGCATGGAAATTGGTTGGACTTGTGTTTTAAAAGACATGAATGTGGCACCTGAGACTATTAAGGAATTTCGAAAGACGTGGGTAAATGAGTTTTGCGCAAGAGTAAGAAAATTGTAAGTATAATAATTTAAAACATGTTTTTAGCAATTTAGAAACCTCACAATATAAAAAAATTAAATTTTTTAATTGAGTAAAGTTGAATTTGTTTTATTATTTTAATAGTATAATAAAATGTCATACATTGTTTCTGCATTTTTTAGATCTATGAAACGATATGAACAAAATAAAAATCACCGTTAAAAACTGTTGACGAAAGTAAAAAAGTTTGTGAGTCTTGTCACTGGATTTTCCATTCGAATGTATACATATGTATAGGTAATTAAACATTGTCATCTGCTTACAATCTTATATTAAATAATTTTCTGCATAAATCGAGTTTTATTTACAGTTTTACTTTATTATTTCAATATATGTGTACGTCCGCATGAAAAGGGCCCAATTTGTCGATTTTATTTTCCGAGATATTCGCATTTTTCTAAAGGGAACACTCTAAAAAAGTTTTGATTTAAGCCCACTTTGGACTGTTATTGTTTACATGAGACTCAAATTCGACTGGATTTCAGCCATAAAATGTATTGAAACTGATTTTAACCCGAAAAATTGGCTGATTTTCAGTTATTTTGGGTTTCAGCTGTAAACGAAGTAAGACTTTGTTTTTCTAGTGAAAGATACAAATTCGGTACAAATTCCTACAAGTTCAGATTTTCGAATTATTTTTTATTGATAAAAAACAAACTACTTAATGTCCCACGTCGAATCATGACTTTATCATAACTTTATCGTAATTAAAAACACAAAATAATCTTATTTTTCATTTTTAAAATGCATGTCGGTAATGGTAATACACTTAGAAAAATGAGCTAGCTACTATATGGATAGCTAATTTTTAGCTATAGTAGCTAATATTTAGCTGTTTCAGCAAACAAAATTAGCTGTGAAAGCTAATTAATAGTTTGTGTTAGCTAAAAAATTAGCTATCCATATAATAGCAATTAAAGTTAGCTAAGGTAACTAAGTCTTAGTTTTGGCTGCTAATTTTTTTTCTCCGTGTATTGAACTCTAAACTTGTTTTTCTCAAAACTAGGGTTTTGACACTTGTAACTTTGAATACTTGTAATTTTGTGAATCTTTCATTTAAAAGGGTCCAAGAAAAAAAAAAGGTCCAATCTATTGGACTTATCTATAGATAAGTCCAATAGTGCCAAAGTGCACTGAGAAAAATGAGTTAGCTACTATATGGATAGCTAATTTTTAGCTGTGGTAGCTAATATTTAGCTGTTTCAGCAAACAAAATTAGCTGTGAAAGCTAATTAATAGTTGTCTTAGCTAAAAAATTAGCTATCCATATAATAGCAATTAATGTTAGCTAAGGTAGCTAAGTCTTAGCTTTGGCTGCTAATTTTTTTTCTCCGTGTGGGCCCTCTCCATGCGGATGTACACAATCATATATAATTATTCTTCTATATGAGGCTGGTTACACATAGATACGCAACTTTCAAAAAAGCACCTTACGATGAGCTCTTATCTATATGTTACTGCATCTGTACTGAAGCTCGTCGCCATGAAAATTAACTTCTGCACAGATGATAACATAAGGAAAGAGCGTATCGTAAGGTGCTTTTTCGAAATTTCCGTATCATCAAGTAAACGGTGTCTACTATGATATTTAAATTTTTAGTGAATAGATATCTGGTCCGAGTTTGTTTAGATTTTGTCTCAAAATTTATTTCAGAAAATTTCCAAAAATCATCAAATTTTTCCAAAATAGAATTAAGCAAAAGATTCAAACAAATTCGAACCAGAAAGAACTTATTATAAGAACGGGTGTCTTATCGTAAGAAACACCCGTAATACTTTTGGTTTGACAACATCTGGAAGGGTATTTTATAAGTGATTCTACAAAATTCCATGAAAAAATAATCAGTAATGTGATGAAACATCATCTTTTCTGATATTAAATTTGCAAATCACTTAATTATTATAAATTTTTTGTTTTTTTAATTTCAATTGCAAAGACAATAAGAAATTTTTTACGTTCAAATCTTACAATTCTGGAGACTCTTAAAAGCAAGAATGGCATGCCACTTACGAGCTACTATTCCCTAATGATTCTCGATTCGACTTTCCGGCACTCACCACTTGCACTTGGGTGAAGTCGATCAGATCCTCAAATACATACACGTAACCTAAGTTCAGTCAAGTGTTCACAGAAGAAAGCCTTCGTAAGCTTTGAAATCTATTGACTTTATGTCCACAGAGTTCACCTGATTTTATTGAATCATTCAGTTTAATTCATACTCCCTATTACTTTTTCGAAAAGTCAAGACACTTTTCTTTTAATATCCAAGGTAATTAGATTTTTATATTTAAAATAGTATTTTTAACATGCATTAGAAGTATAATTTTTCAACACTATATATGGTAACATTTGTAAAACAAAGTATTAAATACATTAAATCACATATTTTGTCCTTAATTTGACATTTTTTAAAAATAATAGAAATAAGACGATAAATAAAAGAAATAAATTAATAAAAAAAAGGTAGAATTTCTTTTGAAAACAAAGTTGTAAAATCAAGTTAATTGCACATTCCTCTTTTCATTGGATGTCACGATTCTCATTCTCCTAGCGAAACAGAATTAAATGTATTAATTACAGGCTTTTAACAGTGGCAAAGCTCGCCCTTTCAAAGTTACCCACTCCCCCTATTTATTATAACTCGATTAGCCAGAGCTTTTAATTTATCATTTCCTGACTAACTTTTCAAAGAACACCACTTCTTTGTTCCATTTAAATTTGAATGACTTATTTTCTAGCTTTCTTGAAGCACAAATTATAAATATCTATTATATTATTATATACACCTAGAGATTAATAAAATTTACAAAAAATGCATAAATATAAAAAAAACATAATAATAATAGACATAAACCTTACTATTTTGACAAATTTTTAATTATTAGGCAATACTATAGACTGAAAAAAATGATAAGCTGGATATCGTCTTGCTAAATTAATTAAATTAATTGTTATAGTTTATTATTAATTTTTACTAAAGTCTTTTAGTGTAACAGCTAGAAATATGGCTACCTGTGCTAAACAGTTAGCAAAGACAGCTATATTTTTATCTGTTACACCTAAATTTTCTAGCATTAACTCTAAATATTAAAAAAAATAAAGCAATATTTAAGTTATACTATATTACATAATAATGAAAACCAAATAAACCAATAAGGAGTTGAAAAAATTAAACAAATGAATTTCAGGTTGTGTAACTTTAAATCAATCATTATTTCCTAATGAGGCGCATGAATATTCCCTTATACCCATTTAACCTAAAACGTATTCAGCCTAAAAATATATATGTGACGCTCCGCGAGAGAAGGGACCTATCGCTGAGAAAGCAAACTTTAAAGGACGGACAGGCAAAGAGGAGAAAGAAAAATCGAGACGCTTAACATGCCTATGTTTAAATTTTTATAGCAAGAAAACTAATTGCAGGAATCAAATTTTGATTATTGTAATTTAAAAAGCAACTCAAAAACTATGAATCACCATAAAAAAAATGAAATCAATATAAGCCAAATTCATGGGACGGTCGTCCAAAGAAAATTCAAAAAATGCGATACACTTAGCATCCCTAAGTTTGAAGCATTATATACCGTCAAACGGGGCTATTTTGTGCGCGCGAGGTTTTTAATGAATAAAATCCTTATATTCAGTTGTTTAAGTTTGCTACTTATGGTATAAATACTTTCTGATATCTACACTACAGAGAATACTAAATGGAATTATACTTAATTCTTTATCAAAAATCAGAAAAAAAATTCGTAAAGTCGTGAAAATCAAGCTGAAAATTTTTAAAGTTATCAAAATTCTGTTCAGATCTCCGGAAGTTTAAAAGTGTTTCTAAAAGTATTAATAATACTTGTTGACAATTAAGTTGTGAAGGTGTATATGTGATGTGCTAACTTTTTATTGCCTATATTTTATGAAAAAAGTAAAAAAAGTAAAAATCAGGATTTGTGCGTTATATTGTGCAGTCTTTAAAATCAAATATTTTTCAAAAATTTGTTTTGTAGTTAGTAAAAAATATTTTAAAATTTCGTTTGGAAACAATTTTTTTCTTCTTTTTTTGTTATAAAAGACAAGAAATAAGCATAAAATTCTTATTTTACACGCGGTGCCATAAAAACCTCAAAAAAGTAACATTAATAATTACATGCTTTTCAAGTTAATTTTGAAAAATTTTCTCTAATAACTCAAAAAATGTAAAAGAAATTTTATTGATTTAATTTTATTAAATTTTCTTAAAGAATTAACTTTTTTTTGTAAATCTACATTTTTGTGAAATTTCAGTGTTTTACTTTCAAATTAGTTAAACAATTCCAACAACAAAAATATTTCTGATAATAAACAAATTTTGATTTAATGAAGCATAGAGTGAAAAAATCGGGCAAGTACGAGTTACACCCGTACCAAAATCTAGGGTTCCGTAAATTTATGAAACAAAGATATACCTTATTAACAAACAGAGAGCTCTAATTTGGTACACATATGTATTTTCACGTGTAGATTACAGGAAAATTATAGGAAACATTATCTGGATTGACAGTCAGTACGTTATCAAAAAAAAAAAAAAAAATGCAAATTTTCGAAAAAAAAGTTTTTTCCCTATAACTTTGACGCTATTTGAGCTAGAGGGCTAAAATTTGGTATATTTGTATATTTTTATGTACAGATTAAGAAAATTAATTAAGAACGTTCAGATTATGTTCAAGTACATGAAACTTTTGCTTAAGGGTACAGGCTTGTATTTCATATAAATAACATAAAAATCAAGAATTTTTTTTTAGGGGGAGGCCCTGAAATTTTTATAGGGTTTTAGGGCTTATAAGAGTCTTGATTATAGGTCCTGTAGCAGCCTTGATCAAGCCTTGTATAAGATTAAAAAATTTTTTTTGTTTTTTTTCATAATTTTTCAATTATTTTGAAAAAAAAGTGATAACAATTTTCAATTGCGTTTTATATCGTTTTTTTTAATTCTGAGTACACAAATAAAAAATTTATTGGTTTGAGGGGTACTGTAGGACAATTAGGGTGAGCTCTAGCATAGGGGTCTAAACCTCTTTTTGGTCATTTTTTGAATTTTTTTTTTTGTGACCTCATAATATTCAATTTTATTTCCAAACATAATTTTTCCATAATCTGCATGCAAAAATACACGAGAGTACCAAATTTTAGCCCTCTAGCTCAAATAATGGCAAAGTTAGAGAAAAAAAACTTTTTTTTCAAAAATTTGCAGTTTCTCCTTGACAACGCTATGGCCATCAATCCAGATCATGTTCTCTATATTTTTCGTGTAATCTACACCTGAAAATACATATGTGTACCAAATTTCAGACCTCTAGGTCAAATTGTTTAGAAGTTAAGGGGGGGGGGAATGGTCGATTTTAATGCATTTTTGCTAAAAAAAGTTGTTATTTCCTTGACAACGCTATGAACATCACCTTGAATCATGTTCTCTATATTTTTCGTGCAATCTACACGTGAAAATACATAAGTGTACAATTTTAGCCCTCTAGGTCAAATAGTTTAGAAGTTAAGGGGGGGGGGGGGAATGGTTTTTGGCTACGGACGCACGAGTCTCGTTATAAGGGTTCCGTCGAACACCGAAGGTGTACGGAACCCTAAAAAAGAGCGGTTTTGTGCACAAAATAATCGATGGTAGCCTAAAAGTCATTACGCCTGAAGTGCATTTAACCTAAAGTGCTTTCAGTCTAAAAATCATTTAACCTAAAACGTATTCAGCCTAAGATGCATTCAGCCAAAAATGCATTTAGCCTAAAATTCATTTAACTTAAAAGGCAACAAAAAAGGCCAAATGGTTTTAGGCTAGATGCACTTTAGGTTGACTCTGTTTTAGGCTACATGCATTTTAGGCTGAATGCGTTTTAGGCTAAATACTTTTCAGGCTATATGCATTCTAGACAAAATGATTTTTAGGCTGAATGCATTTTAAGTGAAATGACTTTTTGGCTACATACATTTTAGGCTGATAGGCGTTTTAAGCTATGTGCATTTTAGGTTAAATGGCTCTTAGAATAAATGACTTTTAGGTTAAGTGGGTTTTAGGCTGAATGCGTTTTAAGTTGAATAACTTTTAGGCTAAAAGCACTTTAGGGATAAATGCATTTTAGGCGGATCAGCTACACATTTTTTTCAGTGTAAAGTAAACATTTCCAAAGTATTAAAAAGAAGAATTCTTTTTTTTTTTTTTAATTTTAGAACATTTCAAATTTATATGTTCATTGAAAATTATATTTATATTGATTCCAAGTATTAAAGAATTATAACCGATGCTTTTAATCTTGATCCTCAATATCATTTTTCTCTGTGTAAATTATCAAAATTCGTTTTATAAATGCGATTGTTTAAATTAAAAAATAAGCATATGTTGCTCTGTAGCCTGAGGAAGAATATTCAATGGTACCTTGCAATTGACAAATAGGACGTGGAGATTGATTGAGTGTCGCCAATACAGATTCGCCAATTCATCTGGCCTCATTATCAAACCATGTACACATGTCAAACAATGAAAAATTTTCAACAAGGAGTACTTGCAAATTCAAGCCCTTAGCGAATATATATATATACATATATATATAACACATCTATATACTTATCAAGTGCTTCTGTCCCAGTAAAGAATAACGCGACATACGTGTCCACCCCTGCTAATAGAAAAATCGTGTAACCCGTCAAACGAATGAATTTATTGTAAAACGTGACCATCATCATCTTTCCCATTTTTGCTATTCACAGTTTACACAGACAGGCAGCTTTTAACCCTTTTTAAGAAATTTTTGATTTCATCGTATAGTAAATCATCAAAGAATTTTTTCTTAACTGAAATCGAACTTTATACTTTGTAAATTTTTAAAAATTTATTCTGCTACCTAATATCTTTTGCAAAATAATGTGAAGCGTTTATCAAAATATGTATCATCAATAAAGTTCACAGAAAGACTTTAGTAAATAATTTTTACTATCAGGTTCTTAATTTGGGATAACCGTGTAAAACAAAGATTTTTCCTAGCGAATATAGTAAAGTTTCAATGCGTGAAAGGAACATTTTCTAAAAGAAATGTAAATATTACTATCCAGGTTATTTGAAACTTTACTATCTTCGCTGGGAACATTTTTCTTTTTGCATGATTATCCCAGAATAATAGTTTTTATAGTAAACATTAATGGATAAACTATAACAATTAATGCCTAAAGTCTTTGAGTGTTCTTCTTCAAACACTGTAAATTATGTATTAAATATATTTTTATGCATAACATGGTAAATTGCATAAAAGTATAAATTATGTATTAAATATTTTTTATGCATAACATGGTAAATTGCATAAAAGTGATTATAATAATAACCAAACATTTTCGAAAAATGATTAGCAAAATCAACTCTGAAAAAATAAATAAATTGAAAAAGTCTCTTCTCATGGATTGATATATAAACGACGTGCGCGCGAAAACACTCTTTATCTATCGAATAGCATCAAAATCTTTATCTGCCCAAAAATGACTTCTTGCGCAGAACTTCACTTATGACAACTTATTTATCGCGAAACATTCATTTCATAGTTGCAATATCAATTTAATAATTAATCTCACTTAACAGAACCATCAAATTTTTGCATTAATTGTTTAAAGCTTCTTTATTGGCGGATCCAGGAGGGGTGCTTGCTCGCCCAAAAATCCTTCCGAAACCTTGTCTGGATCCGCCACGAAGCTTTGAGTCTTTGACCTTAGCCCTTTGAAATTTAAACGATATAACTTGCACTGAGTTACCATTTTTGTCAAATCAAGAAACATACACTGAGAGAAAAAAGTTGCTCTGATAGCAAACTGAATTGTCAATATAGCGCCTGCAACTTTTTTTGTTACTATAACAAAAAAATTTCCGAAGACAGCAAATCATTAGCTAAATTAGCAATGCCTAATTTCTTAAATTAGCAGTTTAACTAATTTGTTTTGTTGTTTCAGCAATCGATTTGCTCTCTTAGCAAATTTTTTTTTTTATAATACAAAAAAAGTTGCAGGCGCTATATTAACAATTCAATTTGCTATCATTACAATCCTTTTTTCTCAGTATGACAATATTTAATAATTCTTCTCGTTTGAGAGCACAAATTGGTATGCTCATGCACACAGAATATACAGGATTTATGTAAGCTAATTGAGACAGTTACTTTAAAAGATCTATAAAAGCTACCTTTTACTAAGAAACTCTGTATAATTATTATATACGTTATTAATTGAAGTATTCTTCGTTATTAGGCTCTAATAGTTTTGATATGTGTTGTATGTTTTACAAAAGAAGAGTTATAGCGTTCAAGTTTACTAAAAGAGAATTAGTATACCATGATGAAACAGTAACGCAGTTTGCTGAATGAATAGCTTAATTAAGAGATCCTGTCTACAGGACTAGGACTCATAAGATTGTGAATTAACTGCCACTCGAAGTTCAAATCAAGATTTGTAATCTTTTATCAAGTACAACTTACTTCAATTTATAGGCTAAATGATACAACTTTTATTCAATTTCAAAAAATTAATTTCTTTTAAAAAATCATGGTACTTGTTAATTGCTATATAATTTAATGAATTTGTACAATAGAAATTTTAGTGTTTTCATAGGAATACCAAAATTCTTAATGATTTGTTATAAACTGTATCCTGATTGAAAATGAAATAAAAAGATACATGAATGAGGTTCAAGTCGACTCTGAAGCTGTTGATTTAGAAAGTATAAGGGCAAACTGTTGCTTCGAAGAGCTTCAACAAGTACAGACCTTCAGTTGCTATTACTTTAAAAATGCGAAAAGTTGTTTTAAAATTCTAAACTTGTGATTTATAATTTTTTCCGTCTCTTTTTTGTTTTACTTTTAATATACTCTGCTTTTAATTCTGGTGTTTTATTAAATCGTATTTTAATTTTTGAAACAAAAAAATTATGCTATTAATTTGTCTATCATCATACATAATATTTATATAAAATACATATATAATAAATATTAAAGTTTTATTGAGAAAGTATATTTGATGACAATCGGATTCCTCATGAAAATTAGAATTGAAGTATTAGAGACTATTTTGAAAGTAAATTTTAATTTAAGAAAATTTGTAAAATAGTTTTGACACAGCCAACTGTCAATAGCAGAAGCAGAACCATCCTGTTAAAGTTACTGCTCCTCCACTTTGTCGCGCGATATTGCACGCTAAGTGAATTACTTCAGTGGAATTGCATTAACTACAGAAAACGCTTACTGGCAACTGGTGCAGGCCTCGAATTGTCCTTCCAATTTTTAAAGGAGACATTTTTTGATTTTTCTGATTTTCTAAACTATACCAAAAACCGAATTTTAGCATACTTTTTAAAATACACAAAATTTAAATTCGTAAATTTTAAATAGCTTCTAAACATAATTCTAAATATAGGGATTAATTAAAGACTTGAAATTTATTTTATCAACATTTTAATAATCAGTAAAACTGTTATTTTATCTAAACCAAATTGTTTACTCAATTATCGGCTTTGTAAAAATTGTTTTTTTTCTGAAATTTTGAAAATCTCTAAGAGTCAATAAGAAACGAAACTGATCATTCTTTGATTTCTAGAAAGAACATTTGCTCTTAAGTATATATAAACGTTTGAAATAATAAAATTGACATTTCAAGTCGGAAAATGAATTCCTTTCATTTCTGTTTACGCACAACCCTAACACGTTGTAAGTTTCAATTTATACAGCCTTATTTACTTTATAGCTTCTCCATGTATAGTTACTAGTTTGTCGATTGCGAATATAAATGGGAATTGAAACCTATAGAGGAAGAAAGACAAGAAAAAAACTAAAGGCAGGAGGAATGAGTAAGAAGAGCTAAAATAAAATTACGCGTTCGATCGAGATAAAACGAATTTATAAGTTTCAGACCCCTCTCTGCGAATCTTCCTAGCTCTTTTTCCATTGCAAAGGCGCGAATGAACCTATACACATGTATACTATTATTTTCATTTTACAATTTAGCTTAGAAAGTTTCATGATTTGTAATTAAGAGATATTCTTTTATTTTTAAAAGAAATATTTTATATTTGAAAAAAAAGTAAACATTTCTAAAAAAAAAAGGTTTACCTATGTAGTATAGACTCTTATACTTTTAATGTCATATTGAAAAGAACTCTCTTTGATTGAGAATATCTTCTCGAAAGTAAAATATTTCTTTTAAAGAGCTATATCACTGCAGAATTTTTTTAATTAATTTTTTTATTGGCTTTAAAGATGCTATGAACCCTTAAAATAAGGGACAAAATGTTTACATGCCTGAAATCGACTTCATTGAAATTTAGAGCTTTTTTACCAAGCGTGGCTATAGCTACTTTAAAACGAACATCTGCGTCGGATTGCTACCTGTTCATTTCTAACAACTCTATAACAAATTTATACTAACAAATACCCCTTTCCATTTATTAGAAGTATTTTCAATGAGAACCATCTTTAAACGCTTTTTTCTCGAAACACGATTTTTCAAATTTAACGCAGCATAACGTAAACCATTTTTAGTTTTTTCACTCCATTTATATATATATATATAAACAATATTCCTCAAATAAATATGTGGCCTTATTTTAAGAAGTTAAAACTTCGATTTTATAAATATAACAATGTGCTTATTTTTTGTCGAAAATTTGTCTTCTAACTTTGAATGCTCGTAATTTTAATAAAAATGGATATTTTCAAAAATAAAAACCGCCACGTATTTCTGTAGCTTTACCAATGAAAATTAAGGAAACATTTTTTAGGTTTCTCCAGAATCATTTTTGAATCCTGTACTGTCTGGAAAGTACAAGGATTTTGAATTTTTATTTTCACATAACTTTACATAATTTTAAAAATGCCGCTTTTTCTTCGAATTACCGAACTTTTCGATAAAATCTCACAAATAAATTTTCTCGACAAAAAAAATTGATGAACAAAAATAGCACGTGTAGACAAATAAAAGTGATTGATAAATATCTCTAATAGCTTCATTTCGAAAAACAAGATGTTAGGATATAATAAGCCTTCTCAGTTACCGTTCTTGACGATGCCGGTTATTATATTATTGTCGGTAATTACCGTGCAACTCCAGGAGCGAGAGTGTCCCAAGTCAAGTAAAGTACCGAGTACAGCTATGCAGATTGCTTTATAACCTTGTTACTGATCACTCTATTAACCTCACCGAGCTTGCACTATCAAGAGTCAAGAGCTCTGTGGCCTCTAAAAGAACTTGATTTTCACAAAACTTGACACTTAACAAATGATTTCTATTCTTTGGCTTCATTATTTAAAAAAAAATTATATTTTATATACCATATACAACATATTGGGCATACGTGATATGAAGAAGAATAAATTTAGATCACCAAGATGTAAAGGAAATTCATATAGTCGCCTCCAGGCTTAGGATCTAATACTTGTTCTTTTGAGCTTTTGATAATAGATTTCCTTCAGTGGTACTGACACGTGGAAATGAGAATACTGATTAGCCTCATACGCTTAGATCATAGGGGCGACCAGAAATGAGAAACTGTTGTCTCAGAAAGATCTGACCGAATAGATTTCTATACCAGAACAAAACGTTCTACAGTAATATATTAAAATTTTCCGATCCAGAGAATTATATAGAAGGAATACCTATGCTTTAACTAATAATGTAAGGGCATTGTTTTACTGCCTTGAGAGAAAAGTTTCTTTGATTCAAACATAATATTGGTCAACTAAAAAATAATTTTTATTTAATATATTATGTAATTGAAATAAACATATTATGTTCCATTCAAACATACTTTCTAATTGACTGTATATCCAACATATTTATGTTTAATTCAAATAATGTTTTTTCTCTGTAAAGACCATAATGGACTTTTAATAGAGTTTGTAGAAATAAATTTTAATAAAAAATCATTTTATTTCATTTGACATAGTAAAAAATAGAAATTTTAAACATTATTTTAGTATAAGTTACATGGAATTCCAAGAGGGGGTGTTTTGAGATATTAATGTTTGAAATTTTAAACCTAAAATTTTACATGAAATTGAATTTTTTTTTAAAAAAAGTTTAGTATCATTTTAAAGCTTGATAAATTCTCTTCCAAATTCGCCTATTACAATTTATTTTTAATTTAGTTTTAATCAAATTAAACCGATTTAAAAAATCCTTTTCACGCGATAGTCTTTTGCTAGTAGAACGGTTTGAAATAGAATAGCCCATATGAAATATTTGGCAAAATTTAGCACATCTAAAAGCAAAGAACTGTCAATAAAAATTTAACGAAACAATTTTTTTGATATGCCATTTTGAGAAACGTCATTTTAAAAAATTGAATTTAAAAAAATTCAAATTTGTTAAAATCATTTATGGCTTATTGATAATCCACATACATATAGGGTAACCGCCCTTGCCTCTGCAAGAGCGTGACGAAATAAATAAATGACCCCCCATTTTTCTTGTCAGAAGGTTAATTAAAATTTTAATATTGATGAGCTTTCTTAAGGTAGTAATAAAAGACAAATTTTAAAACATTTTTAAAATTAAAATTAGAAAAAACGCACTTTAAAGAACTACGTTGGCATCTATGCGTTAAGCGACGGGTCATTGAATTTCTCACGAAACATTAGTAAAAAAAATCTTGATAACCATTTGATATATAGCTAAAAATATGTCCTGGCCCTTCCATTAAAATGTTTATTTTAAGGAGTAATTTTTTTCTTATAGAGTAAGTCGGAGAGAGATGGAACACCTTTTTTAAAACCACTGCAAAATCTAAGGAATTTAGCAGAAAATTATAATTCTTATAAAATACTTTAACAATAACCTTTGTACATTCCCACGTGAAACGGTTTTTAATTCTTTTCATTTCTTCTTAATTTATAAAGAAATTTGTATAAAAGCAACGATTCCGGTAGAGATGAAATTGTCCGGGTAAGATGGAACACGGTGTTTCTATTTTTTGTAAATGACCTTATGACAGAAAATTGAGTAGTAGAAGCCAAAACATAAATAAAATACACTTTCTTTATGTCATTTTAAAACGATTAAAACATTTTTTTTGCAAAAATTTTCGAATCTTTACAATCTTTAATCTTTCATATTTAGATATTGTCGCGAACGTCGATTTTACAAACAATGAAACATAAATTTATTTATAATTTTTCTAGCAAGAAATTACCATTCTGTATTTTGTTTATGGACTGTTTGACTCTTACGAATGTAATTAATATTTTATTTGATGATTCATTTTCCGAGATACCATCTCTCCCGGAATTACCCTAATTTATCTTTGTGTAAAAGAAGCTAATAATGGAATAAAAAATTCACTAATAAATAAATCCGGATTTCACAGTGAAATTAGTATTGTTTTTGACTAATAGAGATTTATAGAGTATATAATTCTTGAAAAATACGAGTGGAATCTTATTATACCAAAAATATATATTGCGTTAAACAATAAAAAATAAATATTTTTTAAATCACTGAACAATTTTCCTTGATTCAAGAAAATTCACTTCATTTTTTTGAAAAATATTTTTCCATTGATTTAATGGTACTTTTCTCCGTATGAACACATAATATTAATAAACTATAAAAGGAACTCCACCAATTGTTTTAATCTATTTTTAAATGATTAATTAATCTGTCTCTTGTTATACGTTATACATTAAAATTGTAAAAATGAGCAAAATTTACAAAAACATTTTATTTATAAGCAACCACCTTCATTGATGGAAACAATCAATTTTCAAAATTGTAATCTGTTAAAGAAAAAAATGAGCTTCTCTTATTGAATAATATATTTTGTAAATGATGCACAAAAATTAGTTTCTTTTTAATGTTGAAAAGTTGAAATGAAAGAAGAAGGTTGTAGTAGCGAAAGAGACTCACACAAGTGGTTGCGCAGACCGTCAGCCGACGGCTGCCTCCCGATTTTCGTCCGCCGGATCTGCTAGTCAATTTCTCTTTTTAACAGTTGACGAAAGTTCGTCACTGGAAGAGCCGAGGCCGATTGTTGAGGACGACGGGGGTGCATCTCACCCTTGTTTCCGGCTCGGGGCCGTCGCTGCCCGCCGCTGTCTGCGTCCGCTGAGCTTCTTCGGCTTCCTCTTCCGATCCTCGAAGATCCAAAGTGTCTAGTATAACAGCGCTTGCGCCTCAATGAAAAACCTCCAACCCCCAAAACTCCCCTTCCTCTTAACCCCGATTTCATCCCTCGGCTCGTAGGTCCATCATTTTCAGCACCCACAATCACTGGCCCCCTCTAGATCTCGACCCGCCCCGCTTTATCACCACAAATTCTTCATCTCTGATGCTTACGCAGTATCGCGCTTAATTCACAAGAGCTTTCAGACTTCTTTCTTTATCCTCTTTATTATTTCTATTATTTTCTCCCTTCATTTCTTCATTTTACATGCCATCAACCTTTTTTGAATTAATCTTCCATGGGCTGAAATTTTGCATCGGGGATTTCACCTGGCCCAATCGACTTCAAATTTTATATACTTTTTTATTTTTCTCGAAAATACCAACACTCCTGAAAGTAAAAAAATAAAAATGTTTAGAAATTATAGGATACAAAGGGACGGATATTTTCTATCTCTCATATACTTTCAATCATTTTTGCCTATCTGTTCCTGTCCGTGCTTTTATCAACAATGTCTATCCCTATCCATTGAATATGAATCGATAGAATTTGAGTTGCTCGTCACATACAGAAATCAAAACTTGTTTATGTCTATTAGTTTTTGTGTTATTAGCGATAAATCATTAGGCATAACCTAACAATAACATAGGCAGGCTTAACTTCAAACGCTAGTTCTGTAAAATTCATTTCTTGCAGTTGAGATTTTTTTATTTTTGGAAATGAAAGAGCAAATCAAAATCTGTTAGTTGCACGGAAAAAAATGAATTGACTGCAGTGGGTAAATAATATTTGCTGTTGAATCTAACAAAATTAGTAACCACAGCAAATTATTTCCTGTGACAATGAACACAGTTTGCTGTGATAAGCAATATTAGAAATTTTTTTTGAAATTCACTCTTACATTAAACTTTTTTACTCTCACAGCAAATTTGTTGGCTATCCCTATATTTGCAAACTTATTTTGACGTGGCAGCGAATACTTTACTGCCACAGTAAACTTCTTCTATGTGTGTGGCATAAAAAAATCAAGATTGATTTTTTAAAGCTAAGGTACCTTTTCTTGTGGACAGTCACATATACACTTTGAATATAAGTAAAAGGATAGGTTTGAATAGAAGACCAAGAATAAAAATTGATAGTTTTTAAATAGAATAAGATTAGATTTAGATTACACAGGCAGACAAAAAAATGAAGTTCACTGATCTGGGTATGAGACCCACATTTTCCTATGTATTTTGATGCGCTGAATCCGAATCCGTCATCAGAATTGGCCCAACACGTCAAGTTTTGACCCTAATTAAAGCTTTCTATTGGCCCTAAGCAATGTAGGGTTTAATTTCTAACCTAAAAAAAGTGCCATTTTTTATTTTGAGGTTAGGGTCAAAACTTGACGTGCTGGGCCAATTCTGATGACAGATTCGGATTCAGCGCATCAAAATACATAGGAAAATATGGGTCTCATACCCAGATCAGGGAACTTTATTTTTTTTATGTGGCTGTGTTATTAATCGGGAATACAATTATTGTATATTCTCATTTTTGGATTAGAGATGAAAAAAGTAAAGGCATTAATCAAGCCCAAAATGGGGCACTATAAACTTAGAATGGAACATTTTATAACAACTTTAACAACATTTTTATACATTGGTACTTATTATACCTTCTTGGAATCCTTAAATGCGGTCAAAACCGTAAACCATCTTCGGGTGCACCACTCTCGTCGCAGTTGTAAGTATTCAGAATTGTATTTTTTTATTTCTCAGATCCATCTTTCATGACAATTTCTGGTACACAGCAAAATTTCATGATATATCTTTTGTAATATTTTCTTTTCTTACACTATACTAATTAATTTTACTCTTTCTTCTTCTTCTTTTTCTTTATCCATCTCTTCTTGTGTGTCTTGTGTAAAAGAGAGGGAGTTTTCCCCCAAGTCAAGTCCCAGCTTTTTTTAAAATCTAGATCTAGGAAGATAATGAAAACGCTTCCTTGGCTCCATTATCCGCCAGTGGTAAAGCTCTTGCAGTGATTGCCGCAAGACACTCTGACTAACGCGAGAACTTCGCTCTTTCAATTCTTTGCTTTAGTTGTCCTTTAGATTATAAAAGAAGAAATTGGAGGAGCGATTATCCGCATTATTACTCTCATTCCATTTTTTTCACTTTAAAAATTATTGTAGCTTTTTTGAAATTAGATGTTTATATTGACAAAGAACAAAAGAAATTGATATATATCATTGTTAATTTATAACTATATGTACTGTTAAAATATTTGACGTGAAAGATTTATACCTATAGTAGTTTTTTATTTCTTTTTTATAAGCATAATTATTTTAAATGACATTTGAATTTTATGTATGTACATATTCAATAAATTTATGTAAAGCCTCCTGATTTCTTGACAAATCAAATTAATAATTTTTTTTTATTCAATTTTAAGATTATACTGAGAGAAAAGAAGATTAAAAGCTAATTGTAATAACTGGAAAAAATAAAGCGTCTTAACTTTATTCTCGGGGAAAAGTTGGAATAAACTTAATAAGGTTATACTGAGAAAAGAAAATGAAACTGAAATGGGGCTTAAATCAATGTAAGGTTTAGTACATATACCTAAATGTATATACATATAAAATAACGTAAAGATACTAGTATTGGTCAACTTATTCCTTTCAATCATTGCTATTTTCAATCAAATGTATAGATAATAAAATTTAACTGCACATATATGGTTATAACATTTAACATTTATAAGTCCATTTCTATTCGCACGAAACTAATTTTTCTTTAAAGAATCTTTTTTTTTTTTAAGAATATATTTTAAACATGATTATATCATTTGAAGCAAAGAATAATTTATCTCAAGGCTTTTATTTAAAGAATTCAAAATCATTTTATTTATTTCGCAACAAACTCTTTTTATATCAAATTGGACAAATAAAAATTAAAAATTACTTTCATTTCAACACAGATACTTTCATTTCATTTAGAGTTCATCTATTAGAGAGTAATTGAACTTAGCAGTTTAATTTTTAATGAGCAAGACATCAATTAATTCAGCTTCGTTCTATTTCTAAAGAAAAAAGAAGCAGAAAATAAAGTCATGACGTGGCAAAGGCGTCTAAGGTCTATCAATGAACCATCGAGAACCACTGGAATGTTCTTGAGAAACGTTCCTGGAATGCGTGGACCTTAAAGAATTCTTGATATGAGAAACTGACTTAGTACTAGTCTTTATTAAATATCCAGAAATAGAACCGTATGGATTATAGCGATGAATTTCAATTTAAAAGATTCGAAAATGATTATTCTTTATTTTTAAATACAAAATTTGGTGTAAAATTCTTTTAAAAATAATTTATTATAAATTAAAAACATTAATGCCTGTAATAACATATTATTAAGATAATAAATAAGTAATTTGTTATCCAATTAGAAATAAGAAAATTTTTAATAATAATAAATTAAAAACTATGTATATAAATAATGGAAAGTAAAATTGTCTTATAGGTAGTGTTTCAAATGGATTGAGGTACATATAGATACTTGTTGAATTTCGGCTTGGGGCTGAAGAGCTACTTGTTGCTGAAATCCACATGGTAAAATATTCATTAAATTTACTTATGGGAAAAATTGTCTCTTTTCTCTAAGATACTCCACTATGTGCTCCTTTTTCTAAAATCAATATAATTCTGTTTGAAATAGATATTTACAATTAAAGAACTAGGTCGATATATAATACTGACCGTTACAATTTAGTTTTTGAAATAAAATTTCCACTCACGATAATTACCTTATGCCAAGAAGTGAAAAATTGTAATAGTAATTTCTTTTTTGTGTAATCATCATTGATGCAATAGATATTGTCGTTAATTTATATAAGTGAATTGACAAATAGTTGTATACATTATTAATGTGCATTTATTTAATCCAGTAGCATCCAAATTAATTTTGTCGTTAATGAAAAAGACTTAAAACATTAGTTCAAGTGTCAAAATGGTGTGGGGTGGAGTAACGAGGGGTGTGCTGTGGAATTAATTATAGGCAATAGGGGTGGCTGAGAAGTGCATCTGGCCAGGACAGACAGAGAAATAGAAGTGATAGTAGTGATTTTACTGTGGTAGCTGTAGAGTTGTGTAGGTTCGATTCCTAGCTCGCGCAAGTCGCGTTTCCAGTCTTGAACGAAACGAGATCTCTCCAGTTAATGAAATCCATTCCCGACTCAACGAACCATCCAACCGTTGCGCTGGGTTCATCTGCTATGCATATAATATCAAAGATCATTTCTTCTTCTTCTTCTTCTTCTACTTTTTCTTCTTTTGCCTCTTCTCCTGTCTATCACAAAACATTTTAAATATACCTATCTACTTAATGTTTACTTAAATTGCATTACATTTCTTCCTTTCACTATACCTATAGTGAAAAAGCCTGAACTTAAAGTGAGCCTCTTTTGTCTCATTTTGAGGTGCAGCGGAAATGAGAATCCTTGATTTATTTTAAGTTTTAGTTCAAAAAGTCATATTGAGTCTCCAAAAGTCATTTTGAGACTTTTTGGACTAAAACTTAAAGTAATTCAAGGCATTCTCATTCTTAGTTCCGCTGCACCTCAAAATGAGCAAAATATATGCTCACTACGAGTTCAGGTTTTTTCTGTGATATACATTATTACAGTGTCTAAAAAAGATTAATTTTCGAATATTTATTTTCGAGTCCGTATGGAAATTGATTGCAAATAAAAGAAAATAATGAATAAATGAATAACTACTTTGAGCTTGTTACAGTTTATTTATACATAACTGTAAGTAGACATTTCTATTTTCCACAGTCTTATACTTATATGCCAAAAGTAACATTATATTTCCACATTTTGCATTTTTCAATTTCCATCCATCAATTTTTCTGCGTTGGGCAATAATCTTTATAACGTCGGAGCTACACAGCAATACTGCAAAAGAATACATTTTTAAATGCGTTGTACAGTCACTTTTAACACTTTTATAGCATCTTATATTTTCATTTTCCATATCCTAAAAATTTATGAATTTAAGATGCTTTTGCTAATACAATATGAATATAATAGGGGAGAGGGCCCCAAGTTGGACACCCTATCGATTTATTGCTGTAGAATCCAAACCGAATAAAATATATTAAAATGTTTTATACCGGATGAAAGTACCATTTATAAGGTAACTTATGGCCACAGAGATAAAATTTTATTTTGAACATAAACATTTTTTAAAGCATTTTTTCTAATTGTTAACATTTTCGGTCTAAAAAAAAGTGGCCCCAAGATGGACACCTTCTTAAAAGTCTCTGAAAATGGTAGTAAATAAAAAATTAACATCGTGTAACAATTCTTAAACTAAGTTTTAATCATTTTACGGAATTTATAAAGAAATAAAATTTCTAAAAACTTCAATTTAATAGCTTAACAGTAAAAAGTAATAAAATATCGAAAAATATCAATATAATAAATTCTCTAACGATGAAATCACATTTTATGGTGGAAAATAAAAAATTTTAATTAATTTGCTCAAAAAATTATTGAAAAAAGTATAAAATCGAAAATATGCAAAAAAATACATTGAGATTTTAGGCCTGTCCATCTTAGGGTACATGACACCATTTTTTAATCCCCAGTAAAAATATATATATGAATACTGAATTAGTAAAATCATTTTAGAATATTATTATACGATAAATAAAGAATATTATAACGTTCAGTACTCATTCTAAATCATAAATTTAAATAACTTTACCAACTTGAGAAAAAACTGTTGCAAAACTTTTTTAGACACAAAATTACGTGGTATGTGTAGAAGAAAAACCAGCTGGTTTTTTTTCTTCAAATGTGCATCAAAATGTTCGTCTATACAAACAACAAAAATGACAGAAAGCATAAGGCGCTGTCACCTTAAACAAAAATTTTATACGAAATGTCCATCTTGGGGCCCACTCCCCTATATATAATATTCATTTAATATACAATCTTCAAATAAAATAAAAGTTATATAATGACGATTAATGTAATTGCAATAAAACACATACCTATATATTTATATTGAATTTCAAAAGATCGAGATACTTGGATTTTACTGTATTCATTTGGTATAATAACAAAAGGATTCTTCATTTCTAATCAGTTGAGAAGAATTCATTTTCATATTTTGTGTATTGTTTGAATTCTTTTTCACAAATAAAATTACATTCACTCACAGTGGGAATTCAAGAAAAATCGTATATGTGTAAAATAGTGATTGAAAGTGGCCTCTCATTGTTAGTGACAAGATAAATAAACAGTAGTCCACAACAGCTCATTGCTTTTCATGAGAGTATAGTAGCTATTCGCTGATGGATTCACTTCTCCTCATCCATCCAACTGTTCTGAAAGTAACTTACAGAAAGAAGTATAAATAATTGTACCAGACGAAAGAAATACAATTTATGAATTATTATATATTCATATAATGATTTCTTTTAATCCATAGTAAGAATATTATAATTCAATAGTTTTACAAAGGAAAGTCCTTTACAAAGCAAAATCAAATGAGAGGAAACAGAATATTTGGTATATTGATTCCTGTATTTTGCAAATGATTACTAATTAGTTTTATTGTTATACTGTATAAATCATTGTAGAAATTTAGTAGGTACATAAACACTACTGTTTTATATAAGACTAGATTGTTCCTTGGTTCTGCTTGTTTGATTAAAAAAATAGCCTTGAAGAGCGTATTAAATTTTATAAATGTTACATATAAAGTCACTTCTATTTTGTCCAATTTTTATTCACCTATATGATAATGTTAATGATGATAATAATCCCTACTTTAAAATTCTTTCTTAAAAATTTTTTTTTATAAAACAATTCAAATTGAAAAAATATTTTCTCTTCTTTTTAAAGACTTTAAGAACCGTTTCAGAGATTTAAGAAAAAAAACAAAAGGTTAAAAAGAATATTCTTGCGTATAAGACGTGACTGTCGATAGCGAGGGCAATAAAATTCTGAAGATAAGATAGATACCCTAACAAGTGAAGTAAGCAACTTCGTTTAGTTCAGAACGTGGTTTTTTCAGAATAGTCAAAGGTGTTATATATATATATATATACAAATACATACATGTATACCTATACTTATCCCCTATTTTATACAAATAAAAATTAATAATTTTATAAATACAACATTTATAACAGATGAATAAAATTAATCTGAATAACGTCAGTATATACTTTTTACATATTTACTTTTCTAGTTCTGAAAATCAACAATTTTTATATTTTTTAATCATAATTATTTTATGTTGCATGAATTTTTTACTTTCATAAAAATAATTTCTCACTGACTGTAACAAAGTTGAGTGTGTTTAATGATTTTTTTAATTCCGAGAAATCTGCTCATGATTCGGCAATGAGGGCAGCTTTAAGAAAGAGAAAAAAATGATAGATGTTCAAGATAATCCGAGTGTGTTACACTGAAAACCTTTTTCTCTCTGATTTCTTTATTTCACATTCGTGACTTGCCCTATCGTTTTCATAATTTATGTTTTTTATGTAACATTTATTTCTTCGTGCAATTGTTAAGTTTAATAAAAAGTATATTTGTATGTCAATTTATTTTTAAATAGTAAAAGAAGAAAAAGAACAAAGTTATTTATTTGTTATTCTAAAGTTTTATTTTCATTAAAAATAAAAAATAATTTCATAATAAAAATTTCAGGTTTATAAATAAAAAATCTTCTGCTTTCTTATTGAATTCAATTGAACGATTTATAAAAGCCTCCTTAAAAGTGTAAAAAATGAATAGGCTGATGACAAAATCTGAAAAACACAAATCTATTAATTTACAGTGTGAGAATTAAATTATTTAAAGGAAGCGGTGAAAAAATAATTGTTTTCTTACAGACGTAAATGTACGCAGTGACATTAAAGTAAATTTGCCGGCAGAAAGAGTTACCACTTTTTGCGATCGAAAAATCATGATTTCCACAAGTTTCCTCTCTTTCCTCTCAAAATTATACCAAGGTAGATCATATAGTTTTTTACTTATATTGAAGCTCTGAATATGGTTAACGTATTATTTAATATAATATATAGTATATTTCACATTTATACAACAATATACATGCACTGTTAAAAATATACTTTTGAAATTCACGAAACTTTTACGTTACAATTGTAACAGATTTTTCTAAATTGCGATAGGTATACCTGTAGAAAATAATTTCTGATACGATGACAGAAATTTCTGTTACAATTAACCTCGTGCATGCGTGGTATCAATTTCGCGCATGTGCATTATAAATGGTGAAAGAAATTTCAGTTACCTGATGTAAAAAGAAAAAACATGCGATAGCAGGCTTTTTTACTAAAATTCTAGTAAAAACTTTTAACAGTGTGTGTACTCTGTACTTGAATTTAACAACTATTACAATAAATTATTTAGGGATGAAAACCGTAAGTGACTATTTTAAAGTTTTTTGTGATTTGCATTACTTTGATATACTCTCCTTGGGATCCGACACTGATAAGTTATAGGGGAGAGTCGGCCAAAATGCCTAATTGGGTAAATTGGCAATGGTTAATAACTTGGCTATCTAATCACTTTGACTTAATTTATAAAAATGAGTTTTAAAATTAAAATAATTAGTTTAATTACATCGTGTGTTTTTGGCTAAATTGCCTCGGTTAAATTGCCTATATGCTGTAAAACTTCTAAACAAGATACCTACGATACGGAAAATCTCTCGGGTTACGCGTATATTTTGATGTAGAAACTAAATATCAAGTTGTTACTGCTTCTGTATAAAAAATCAGTGTTTTAACAAATTAATTATATTAATTATTGCATTTATACTAATAATAATTATATTAATTATGCAATGTAGAATCATTTTTAATATGTTTTTAAAACATGATTTTAAATAAGCGCGGAATGAACCAAAAGAAGTGCGCATGCGCGGAAAAAATACATACGATTACGAGAGATACGTGTTGTCACGTGACTATAAAGAATCATGGCGGATTAACCTGTCACATTTGGCATTGAATGCCAAAATTTTCGTTTTCTTCCTAAAACTCACGCAGTTTTCAATCGAGCAGGTATTTTTGTAATTTATTATAGTGTTTAATTTACTTTTGTATGATTTTTTATAATTGTAGAAGCTTTATTTATTTGTTATAGACTTTATTTCCATTTTTTGTCCGACTGCTTTGGATTGAAACTTTAGTTTTATGACAAAAAGATTATATTTTTGTATTCACAGCTAGCTCTTTTTTTGATATTAACAAGATAATTGATTATAGAAAATATTAAAAAAAAAAGTTTTTTACTTTTATTCATATTTTTCCATATTTTTGTGCACAGGCGATTTGCCCAGTCGTGTGTCAAAATGGCGAATTTTGACATCAATATTTAAATAATTATTTTTTCTATTTTTTCTGGAATAAACACTTAAAATGACTACCTTATTATATTCTTAAAGGATGTTTTCTAAATATTTGATGGTTTATATTTTTCAAAACTATAATTAAATATTTTTGTTTTTGCTCTAAACTTTACTGTAGTCATTTTGGCCGACTCTCCCCTATATACCTACACTGAGAAAAAATTTCGGTAAAAATTCCTGTGCTGTTCACTATAAAAGCGTCATAATTAACAGTCTCCGAAATTTTACCGTGCTGTCTTACAATTTTTACCGGATTTTCTAGTAAACATTGTAAGACAGTACGGTAAAATTTTAGAGACTGTCAATTATGACTCTTTTATAGTGAACAGCACAGGAATTTTTACGAAAATTTTTTCTCAGTGCAGTGGTTTAAGTTTATTTTCGCGTATATTTCATAATTTTTCTTAGTTTTGTCAGTATATGAGCGTAGTTTCACAGCTGGTTTAAGACTGGCGTAAAAAGCTTAAAGACGAGCTTAAACCTAATTGTTTGTCTTGGAAAGTATCTTTAAGCGTTTTGAGCTAAAGTCTGAAGCCAGCGGTGTAATCACACTCTATAACAGTACCTACTAGGCTTCGTTTATTAATGACGTTTGAAAGATTTTTTTAAAAAGAAATTTAAAAAAGAGTAATTTACATACATAATACTTATAGGTACATGTTAAAAATGAAGTATCTACATCATCCAATATTAAAAGAAATAAATAATAAAGTCCCGATTTTCATCCCCCTATTAAAAAAAATTATATTACTTCAGTTTGAAGATTATTTGGTGGCCAACAAAATATTAGAAGTTGCAATATGCTACCAACAAGATGCAAAAGTTGATTGAGCATGTTTTCATCTTTCTATAATGATAAATAAAAGAATAAATAATTGTTTGAGTTAAGAAACAAAAAATTTATCAATTGATAAATTGATATTGACCAGCATAAAATTGATACCAAATATGCAAATAGCTGATATACTTAGAATAGTTTGTAAAAGGACAACAGAATTGAAAATATCTTCCACAGTTCCAGAATACCTAATAATATTATTAAGTTGTTTATTGGAAAAATATAACAAGAAAGTAACTAATATATTATATATAGCAATGAGACGAAAAATCAAATAGGTACATCAATATATACGACAAGAAAAGTGATTACACTGTAAAAATAAATTTTTCACATTTTTAAATCTTCCACTCTCTAAATCTAAATAAGTGAATGTTCACTTATATTACATAAGTATGTAATATACACTTATTGAAATAAATTGACGAAATTTTACTTGTTCAGATTTAGAGAGAAGGAAACAAGAAAGTAAACTTGAGATACTAACTGTAAAATATCTTGATGAAATTTCACTATCGACACTATTTCTTCATGAACCTCTTTTGATTCTTTTCTTTGATTATTCATTTTACAAGATTGTTCTAGCTTCATTATTCGAAATTGCAATAGCTTAAAATAAGCACATGCGTGAAAAACAAAAACGATTATAGCAGTATCTATTCCCACAATAAGTATTACAAAACTGACTCCAGCTGGAACTTGCAAAATCCACCAGATGTTGAAAATTAGAATACTTTCGTGAATTGAACCTGTTGAATAAGGTAATGCATTGCTTGATACAAGTGTTCCGTTTGAGTCAAAGACGAATTTCCCAAATGCCGGCTGCAACAAAGCGTTTATTAAGGCGGCAAAAACATTACAAAAAAAACCATAAGTGATGTACATCCCTCTTGATGCATAATGTTTTGTTGCCTTAGCTTCTTCATCATTTTTCACATTTTTCCATAAACAATTGCAAAGATAAACCAAGTTTCTCAATTTTTTTCTTTTTGGCACTAACAGTAGAGCTGTAAATGAAAAATTGAAAACTATTAAATGTAGATTTCATGGAGTTAAGATTTAGAAAAAATATACATTTATAAATATATAAGAATTGATAATTGAAAATTCACTAACCCGTGTAGAAAAGTTGGGTGGGCGCCAGTTGGGCCCCATATGGGTTTCCCAAATTTAAGGTGGGCCCCAGTTGGGTCTTCCCACTGGGAAATTAGTGGGCTTGTAATGCTCAACCCGGTTAGTGCCAATTCACTAAAAAAGATCGTAAAAATGTAAGATAGTTAAAAAATATTCATTAAAACTTTTAACAATATTTTCCACCAAGATTTTCTTTAATGATATAAAAATTAGTTAATAACACTTGTTGCATGTATTTTTTAATTTATTTAAATAAATCAATATTGTTTATTTGAAACTTTTTATCTAATAGAGCTAGAAAGTTGTAACTTTTTTCTAATTTTGCAACTATATAAGTTAAGTAAAGCCTAATATTAGAAAAAAAACTAAAATATAAAATTCTTAAAATTGTTTAAACAAATTAATATTGTTTATTTGCAACTTATCATCTAATAGAGCTAGAGTGTTGTAACTTTTTCTTAACTTTGCAACTTTTCAAACCTATAAAAGCCCAATACTAATAATAAACGAAAATCCACAATCAAAAATATTGTTTAAACAAATCAATATTGTTTATTTGCAACTTTTTATCTTATTGAGCTTTAGATTTAAAATTTTCTTTTAATTTTGCAACTTTTTAAGAATACCAAAGCTGAATATTAATAATAAACGAAAATCCACAATTATAAAAATTGGTTAAACAAACTAATGTTGTTTATTTGCAATCATTCATCGAATTGAGCTAGAGAGTTTAACTTTTTCTTAATTTTGCAAATTTTAAGCCTATAAACACCCAAAACTTATAGTAAACGAAGATCCATAATTATGAAACTCTTTTTAATAAATTAATATTGTTTATTCGAAACTTAAATACAGTTTGGGAACTGCATTACAGTATTGATATTAACAATATTAATTTGTTTTATCAATTTTTATAATTGTTGATTTTACTTTACAATTAATATTGGGTTTTACTAAGATTGAAAAATTGCAAAATTAATAAAAAGTTACAACCCTGTAACTCAATTATATGAAAAATTGCAAATAAACAATATTAATTTGTTTAAACAAATTAAAAAATACATGCACCAATTGTTAGTAACTAATTTTTATGTAATTAAAAGAAATTTTGGTGGAAAATGTTGTAAAAAGTCGTAATGAATATTTTTTAACGATCTTACACTTTTTTTTCGTTTATGAAGATTTTTTATGGCCCTTTAAAAAATTGTTAATAATAAAAAATTTGTTAAATGAATTATTGGATCTTATTCTTTAAACTTTCCTGAGGAGAAACAGCTTTATCCGATCGAAAAATGTTAATTTTCATGGATTTTATATCAATTCTATGAAAAAGTTTTTGTCCCCATGCATTTTGCATGGGAAACTTTGAGCGCTTTGACCGAATTTCATGAATTTTTAAATTGAAATGAAGGGAAATTGCAATATATAAAGCCAAATTGACGATAAGTTTAGTATTGAAACTATTATTTAGTAACAATTTACGTATTTGATAAAAACTGGGAAGCCCAGGTTGGCCCCAACTGGTGCCCATGTACAAACTGGGAGTTACTGGGAACTTTTCTACACGGGAATATAATTAATTTTCACATCGCCGACAACGTTAATGTCTATAGTTAAAATAAAAAATTAATAACCTTGAAGAGTAGCAGCTATTCCTTCCAAAAGTAAGGAAAAAATGTCCATCGCCGCTTCGAATTCCACATTTCGGAAAATCAGAGTATAAAAAAATGGTAATACCAAAAAGCTAGTAGAGCAAAATGGAAATATAATTAAAAAAGCATTAGGTATAAAACCCCAAGTTTCCAAGGGAAGAACACCACAAAAATTTAATAAAAATTTATTAAATTGAAAATACTTTAAAAAGTCATATCTTTCCATTTTCCATCTAACACAGATACGAGGGAACTACTTAGACTTACATCGAATCTATCCGGATATAGATTCTTAATATATTCATAACCACTTATCTAATGGAATAAAAAAGGTACAATTTTTTGTCTCGAAAAAGAAGATTGTTCCTACTAATCAATAACAAATAATCCTTCGGACCTAAAATTAGAGGTAAGAGACGTTTCAAATATTCAAGGAGCATAGATACCAATTATATTAAACTGCGGAGCAATAAGTACTTTTTGCAGGGCTTATAGCTTTTTATGATATAGCGTTATGTCAGTTTTATTAAAAAAAAAACCTCAATACATTTTGAATCATACCATATTCTCAATTATTTTTCTAAATTAGAAACTTTGTTAGAATTGGTTTCATAATAAGTAGAAAAAAGGAAACGAACGAGACATAAATTTGAAGTTCAGGCTGAAACTTTTTTTAAAAATTAGTCAAGATACCATTTAAAAAATCTTGCCTATATACTTTACTCCTAACCTTCTGATAATTATTATCAACACTGAATGTACTTGCAAATGGTTTTTAAATGGATTTCGTTGTTAAAACGTGTTTTAAAGTAGACTACTCTGTAAATCTGAATTAGTGATCTTCTACACAGTTAAAAATTTTGTGTAAGAAACGGTACACACAATCTTTGTGTTAAATTGAACCAATTATTATTATTATTTTTATACGCTATCCAAATTAGTTTATGTGTTATGTGTTAACTTATTATAAACAAAATTTTTCTGAAGTTGATTATTAATTTTTGTATATTTATTATAATAAAAACAGCTTGGTGAGGCCAACGGACCCTTGTTGGTAAAACGTTGCTTATGACATAATATATAAAATTGTGTTAATTCTACCTTCCTGGATCATATATAATTTTTGGTTCAACTTAAACAAAATGGAAGGATTTACATCTCTCTCATCTAATCTTAGGGTTAAGTTTAACACAAAGATTAGGTAAATTTAACAAGAAGATTATGTAAATTAACATAGGGGTCATTCACATATCACGTGATATCTTTGGGAGAGGGAGGGGGGTAGGCAAAGTATCACGGTTCATGGAAATTACATTTTTTAACAATAGAAAAAATATCACGAGGGGGGAGGGGGTTCAAATTAGCCAAAATTTGTATCACGTAATATGTGAATGACCCCATATAGGTTATGTCAGTTTAACACAAAAGTAACAGAAATTTTGAGTGGACTGTTTGGAACATTTAATTTGTGTTAAATTAACACAAAATTTATAACTATGTGTACTAATGAATTTAGCGAGAAGTGACCTACTATTAAATAGTAAGAATTTCTATAATTTTTTATAAGAAAACTACTAATTGAAGTTATAAAGTTTCACTATTGGAATTAGTAGTTTTCTACTAAAAAATTATTAAACTTCTTACTATTTAATAGTAGCTCACTTTTCGCTAATTTATTAGTAGAAAACCACTAATTCAGATTTAGAGAGGAATCTATAGTAAAAAGAATAGATTTCAGTAATTATAAAAATAGAGAAATATGCTCTTCAGGGGCAGCAGTCTTTTCGCCTTACAACCTAATCTAACATGTGAAGTTGAAAAATGATTCTGCAGTTTCACATACAAGTTTATTTTGTGACGTAAGTAAAAATGTCTACCATGAAGAAGCTATTAATGAAGATAATTTAGCAGTTTAGTTTGTCAAACATCCAATAGTTCTTCCAGTCTCCATATGCTATGAGGTTCTCTGATTCACATGCTAAATTCGTTACTATGTATTTTATATTAGTGCAAGGAAAAAAATTATTTAGGGGAGGCGGGGGCAAGACGGTGTACCTAAGGTTTGAAGCTCAATAAAATTAACATTTTCGATTCAAAAATATATTGTTTATTATAATAATAATATTTGGTAATCAGTCTTCCATGACTAAGTCTTATTTGGAACATCTGTCACTTAATTAAATATAAAATTAAGAATAATGTAAAAAAATTCAAATTTTCCATTTTACCAAACGTAGGGGTGAGATGGGGTACTCCCTGGGGGCAAGATGTGGTTGTAAAAAAATCAACCTATTTTTGCCTACAAATTTTGCAAGTAAAGTTTGCAACTTCATCTCTGTCATCATCTAAGCACCTTAATTGGTAACATAAGTAAAATTACATTACAAAACTAACCACAAGAAACAATAACTTTTATAACACAGAAATAAACAAGTGCTTAACTACAAGTGTAATCATTGTTGAACATGAATAACATTTTATATGGTATATAAAACATTGTTATTTACATAACAAACACGTTCTAAATAAAATACAAAAGTGACAAGAAAATCGTCAAAAACTGTTTTTTTCATGTAACAAATAAAAAAACTCGGTTACATCACTGCAAAAACGAGGTGTCTTAAATTGGACAAAAATGTCTTAAATTGAGATACCTTTGGTGTCTAGGACACGAAAAATGTCTTAATTTAAGACATTTTTTAACAATTTAAGACACCTGTTTTTGCAGTGATGAATCAGTGACTTGGCCAATCAAAAATTATCGTAATGGTGCTATGTTGGGCAAAAAATTACCATGATTGGTTGATTAGTTTATTAATTAAGGCAGGTACCCCGTCTTGCCCCCACCTCCCCTAACTCGTATAACTATGACAAATTTACTAAATTTTAAAAATGAGTCTTTTAATCTGTAATATGTAGAAATACATAGTTACAACTTTAATATACTATAAAAAATATTTACAATATCCTCCTTAAAAGAGTAAAAAAGGAGTAAGCTGAGGACAAAATCTGAAAAACAAAATTATAGAAATTTAAAACATAAGGTACACTGCAAAAACATGGTGTCTTAAATTAAACAAAAATGTCTTAAATTGAGATACTTTTGGTGTCTAAGACACGAAAAATGGCTTAATTTAAGACATTTTTGAACAATTTAAGACACCTGTTTTTGCAGTGTAGAGGTACCTATACTTGATCAAAACCTATAATCGATCAAAGATGATTTAATTGGACAAAATCAATCAATAGTTTAATAATGTTGATACCAAATACTATTTCGAATATTACAAACTTTATATTTACAAATGTAATAAAATAATTAATAATTTTATTCAATCAAATCTTCACTGATCGATTATAGGTTCCGATCGAGTATAGGTATCGTTACCTTAGATTAGATTCTTATTTAAAGAAAAAGACGAAAAAACCAATTAATTCTCACAGACGTAAATGTTCGCAGAGACATAGAAGTAAATTTTCCTGCAGAAAGATTTGCAAACTTTTGAGAGCGAAAAATCATTATTTCTACAAGTTTCCTTTCCTTTTTTTCCCAATAATACCAAGGTAAATCATATAGTTTTTTACCAATATTAAAACTCTGCAATTATATAGAAATAATATATCGTCTGAGCTGCTTTAATACCGCGAATCTACACTTGGTTAAGGTAGTTCTCAAGCTTCAGGGCCGCACAGATACTATAAAAAAAAAAAATAAAAACAAATAAATAAAAAACTAATAAATTAAATCTGAAAACGTAATTTAAAGCAATATGTTAGTCTCGTCACACTTCACATGTGCTTCAAACGAAAGAATTTTGGCAATTTGCGACCGTTGAATTTCCTTTCGCTCGTAAATTCAATGGAAAATAACATTGGTTTCGAATTTCAGATTAGTATAAAAATGAGCATTGATACCCCTACTAAAATTTTTTTTATATTATTTCTTTTATTTATCCCTATAACATACTAGTTTTTGAGAAATATTTATAGAAAAGTTTTCCAGATATTAATAAAAGTGTGCCATTTTTATACGTTCAGCAAATGATTCCCATGTAAATGTTGAATCTTCAAAGCTAAATATCTCCATTTTTAGCATTGCAAGAGGCCCTGAGGTTTTTACCACACATAAAGCATACAAAAAGGAACATTTATCCAAAGTTTCAGAAAATTCTAAAGAAAATCGATTTGCCGGAGAACTACCTTAATATCGCGTATCTACAAATTTATTAAGGGCTATATCGCAATGCAAATTGCACAAAAAATAGCTCTGAAAGAATTTGTAGATAGGTAAGATAGGCAGTTTTACTCAAGTGTAGATTCGCGGTATTGCAGTAGCTCCGACGACATGTGATAATAAATATGTACATATATATATTATAAATTAATAAAGATATTTATTTCATACAATATTCTCATACACCCTCGTAATTCGACTTTCTATTTTGTAATATACCTACTTATGTATACCAATAAGGAAAAGCAAGTTTTCTTAGCTTTATAAAAGTGACAAACGAACGTACACTGTAAAAATTGCCGGGACAATATGTCTCAAAATAAGACACTTAGAGATGCATATGTCCCAGACTGTATAGTGTCCCCCTGAAACACATATCGTATCTCATTTTGAGACATTTGGAGAGATTTCTTTTTACATTGTACAAATGAAAATTAGTATCACTTTTAGGGTTCCGGATACGAACTGTCAAAACGGAACTTTTATGTTTTCACTCAGTTATCTGTCGCCCAAGGAACCTGTTTTTAAACGTGTCCCCACCCCCCATATCTTGCAAACTTTTTTATCTAGAAGTTTGAAACTTGATATACTGGTTACTTTCTCTAGGAATCTGAAATCCTTGTAGTTGAAGAGAAAGCTTAAAGGTCAAAGGTCAAAGGTCTCTCGAAGGGGACAGGAGAGTCGGTCCCCCAAAAAGGGAAGGCTTTTCAATAAGCTGGGTTAGAGGCTTTAGTGGAAATGACAACCTGTAGGAATTTGACTGCGATATCAGATAACTACTGGAAGTGGTGAACCTCGCGCTTGATTTGGTCTTCACTAAGAAGAGGTTCTTTTGGTCATCTTATAGCAAGGGGATCAGAGAATGTAAGCGCGAGTTCACCAGCCTTCAAACCAAGATGTTTCCACAGTGTCCATGGATGAATGGCACTAGGATACCAAATCTGCTATGTCTCTCGGGAGACCAGGGCAGACGGGAACCGGGCTGCGGCGCTTCATAGGCGACCTAGACCGCTGGCGGGGAGCAAGTCCTAATCCTGAACGCTCGGGCCCCTCGGTTGGCTACAGATGGAGATATCTTAAACGGGGCTCTGAAAACCGAGCGAAATCTCGGAGAGTTAAGCCTTATCCATGAATTGAGACTCTTTATGGACTGACCAGTTTATATCCCCAGTGCTCGTGGTACTCTTATGGACACCGACAACTTAAATAATAAAAAGGGGGACCAGAGATGCCACGGACCCTCTACAAACACATCTGCGCAAGTCTTTGAAAAGTTGTTTGATTGGTCGAAATGAGCGGGGTGGTTTGAAACTCTTTTAATTAAACGATTTCAAACCACCCCGCTCCTTTCGACCAATAATCAAACAACTTTTCAAAGACTTGCGCAGATGTGTTTGTAGAGGGTCCGTGGCATCTCTGAGGGGGACACGAATTTTGCAAGGCCTTTTGCTGAAAGACTCAGTTGGAGAATCCTAGCATCAATCCAGTAGAATCATCAACAACTGGGTTGGGATATGAAAGTGAACCATTCTGCATGTTGATGGGTAACGTGCAGCGCATGCTGAGCGATCTTTCTGTTGGTAGCAGGAAGAAAAAGCTCAGTGCTGATGCACAAAGAAGACTGAAACACGAAAAGCTGGGGACTTTGGTAAAAGAACTCAAGCCAAGTAGCGCTAGATTGGGTAATCAACCTGGAAGGGAAGATTTCAAGGGAACGAGTCTGCGAAACGCAGGGCGGAATCCGAAGACACTCCGACCATTTAGAAAGTTGTAAAGAAGACAAAGGGCCCTTGGCAGGGAGCTTCGTCCTTTCTATAAGCAACACAGGCATCGCTGGTCTGTGCGATCATCATAGATAGCTACCTTAGGAAGGGGTTGACGTTTGACGACCTCGACTAATTGCGGGCGGCTATCTGGGATGAAATAGGGAAAATCAATGGATATTTTCTTAAAAATGCTGGATGATCGTGGTTGGTGGTGTTAGACAAAAAAACTCACAACACTTTAAATTTAATCACGGATAATTTATTGTTATCTAACATGATAAATGCGTCACATTTGTACACCCGGTGTACATACAAATTGGAAACCAGTTAAGAAACCGTCTGGAAATACACGGGTAGACGCGCACGATGTGGAACGAAACTGAACTGCTTCATCACATCAGGCCCTCGCTGACTGACCAGAAGGATGGGAGACCTCCCACCAACGATCCAAGCTCCATCTTGTAGAGAGAGAATGAGAGGACAAGCATGGCTATAGAACATTGGAAAATCCACCACAATAGGTACCTTAAACTCAATTAGAGATTTTATGACAGATTATAAACAAACCATTTAAATCATGCGAGAAATCCTACTTATAACTTTAAACATCCTAGATTCGGTAAAGTTAAATTCTCGCGAGGGGCGTTTATTTTAGAATGTCTAAATTTAAACACTCGGGAATTGGTGAATGTCCATGTACCGATGGTCAGGCAGGCTGTGGGTAGGACCGTGCTTAAGATCGGGGAACCCTCCCAGCTTTGAAAAATGGTCAGGGTGGTTACCTGGGTCCCAGGACACTATGTGAACCGAGCAACCATCCTGGAATATACCGGGAAACAAAATCCCAGAGTTGATACATACTCTTGGAGAGTGTATTCGTGTGGTGAGGAGGGATCGGCTGGGACAAAAAAGGTCACAGAATGGACCTCGCTTTAGGGGTGTCTGAGGACGATATTAAGGATCTCGAGTTCCAGAGTTTTCTGTTGTGCCTGGGGTTGGACCGAATCTTCCTTCGGGTGACTAATCACAGCATCGGGGAGGAAAATGAAGAAAAAGGCACCGGTAAAGCGACATCGGAGATCGCAGGTCAGTCTTAAATGGCTGTTCATGAGATCGACTGTTCGCAGATTAATTTGAATCACTGTAAGAGCGCAACGGCAATTCTAGCCAAGAGCTTGATAGCAATGCAGACAGCCATAGCCTTTATTCAAAAACCCTGCTATTAGGGGCCTTGGTGAATGTGGTGAACTAATCTGCTCACCATAGAAACCAGTTCCGAGGGCATGCATAATCTATAAAAGATTACAAGCGTTTCCTCTGACGGTTTTTTGGAACTCTTCCTTGGAAGAACTTAGACGAACTGTCAGAAAGTTTTTTAATAAAACAAAGAAACAAAGGGCCCAACAGGCGTGGGATTTATATCGCAAGACTCGAGAATCCTTTAACAATGAAGTTTAGATGGCAAATGCCTCATTTCGAGAAGTTATCGCGAAAGGATCGAAAAGATACCTGAAGTTGTAAGACTCCAGAAAATCTTATCTAGGGATCCTATGGTCAAACTCAAAACTAATAGACTCCCAAATGGGCTCTTTGCTCAATCAAAGGAGGAATGCTTGGAGCATCTGATGAAGGTTAACTTCCCAGACTACAAAGAAATAGACGAAAACTATTAGCTACTATTAGCTCTTTTGAATACTTTAAGGCGACAGGAGGAGATGGTGTATATCCGGTCCTCCTTTAGAAGGGCTTGAAACACATCAAGATCACCCTGACCAAATTATGAGGGCCTGTATGGCTCTCGGTTATACACCCGAGAACTGGAAATGGACTAAAGTGGTGTTCATTCCAAAAATTGGACGAGCAGGCTACACTGCTGCCAAGGACCATAGATCAATCAGTCTAACATCCTTCTTACTAAAGGCTTTGCAGAAGCTGGTTAAGCACATTAGACAGAAATGTCTAATAGACAAACGTCTTCATTCAGATCAACACATATACAGAGCAGGATTCTCTGTAGAAACTGCTCTCCCAGTGGTGGTTGGGAGAATTGAAGAAGAATTGGGCAATGAGGGCTATGCGGTGTGCACATTTCTAGTCATAGAGGGAGCATTCCCAAGCATTTCATGTCAAGTTATATGCGAAAAGGCTAGGAAGTGGGTCAGTAGTATGTTGTGGGAACGTTGCCTTGAAGCAGAATACGGGGCGGCAAAACTGAAAGGTTTTGTCTCTAACGGTTGCCCACAAGGACGAAGGAGGGATATTATTCCCTTTACTGTGGTGTATGGTAGCAGATATACTCCTAGTGGAGCTCAATAGCCAGGGGTTTTTTGCGCAAATTAATGCGGACGACTTCGTGGTAATCTTGAGTGGTTTCTGCTTGGAAGTAGTTCTGCAATAATTAATGCAGACAGACCTAAGGATCGCGAGGAGATGGTGCAATCAAACCGGACTGTATGCTAATACGCAGAAGAACACTGAAAAACACTGAAAAGGGGCTTTCCACTTAGACGTTAGGACACTTAGCTACAGTTTGGCAGGCTGAAGTTTGTGCAATGCTTTCTTGCGCATTAATGATCTTTTAAAAAGAGACATTTTTCCGAAAGAAAAACATATGTGTGGGTAACCAGACGGCTTTAGCTGCCATGAAAATCCAATAATTGATTAGAAATTGGTCAAGGAATGCCGTAAGGCGTTAGACGATCTTGGCTCGAGAAATAAAGTATCATTGATCTGGATTCATGGAACAAGGGCAATGAAAGGGCAGATGCTCTAGCTAGAATAGGGTCAGAATTAAGGGAGCAATTCATCGATGGGTTCAGAGAAAGCATGAAGCCCATTGGGCGGGGACTGAGGTGGGAAGGCAAACTAAAAGGTCTTTTGGGCTTAAAGCTGAATAGGAAACTTTTGCAAGAACTTCTTGGTCTGAGTAGAGCCGAGGTAAAAACCATGGTTCCATTGCTCACTGAGCACGGCTTTCTTAGGTATCACTAATCCAAAATTGGTAGGATAACATCAAGATGTAGGAAATGTGAAGAAGATGATAAAACATCAACCCACATATTATGTCTTTGCCCAGCTCTTGCTGAGGCTAGACGGTTAAGCTGGGAATCAGCATTTATTAATCACGAGTATGTTACGAACTTATCACTGAAAAAACAGCCCGGTTAAAATAACCGGAATTCTTGTTAAGCCCTATTTAACATGATTTTCCGGTTAAAGCTAACCAGAATACTAGAAAAATAACCAGAATTCTGGTTAAAATAGCCGGAAAATCATGTTAAATAGGGCTTAACCGAAATTCTGGTTATTTTAACCGAACTGTTTTTTCAGAGTACTATTTGGAGGAGATCGTAAACTTCTGAGGAAGGATAGATCTCTGAATGGGGTGAGTTTGTCTGCTTTGAGCGAATGGATGGGCGGGTACAATAGGTATTTATCTAAGTGTCCAATTCTCCTCAAGAGAACCCTCTGGGAAGCTCGTTTATATTAGATTAGTTTAGATACCTGGGTATTTTTCTGTTATATTTTTCAGAAATAGTCTACTTCACTATAAAAGAAAATTCTACAATGAATTAGACTATTTATGGACCCAGACCTGCTATTTTTACGTGTAGATTACAAGAAAAATATAGGGAACGTTGCTGGACTTAGTTTTCAAAAGTTATTAATGAAAAATGACAAAAGACCCCTATGCTAGAACTCATATATAGGGAAACTCCAATAGGGAAAAGTAAGTTTACTTAGTAAAAGTGACAAACGAACGAAAGTGAAAGAATGCAGTAAAATTTTGGTTCAAATATCCCATTTTGAGACGTTTGGTCACCATATGTAAAACATTTAAAGTGTTCCCGAACAGCACCAGATGTTTCAGCAATGTTGGCAAGGTTGAGACAAGGTAAAAATGTCTTGCCTCATCCTTGCCAATATTGCTGAAACATCCGGTGCTGTTCGGGTATTGTGTCCACATATTTGAAACACATAATTTGTCTTATTTTGAAACACTAAATATAGTGTTTTAAAACAAGACGTGCAGTAAAATCAATGTTTAAATTAAAAACACATTTTATATATCAGCAATTCAAAAAAAATTTCATTATATGAGTTTGAGAACCTAAGAGACTTCAGTTTCTGCAGTGCTATGACTAAACATACAATATTTTATCACGGGATTTCTAAAGCTAGAATGAAACCAGGAATGTTTTCTAATGTGTACGAGAGAGATATGAAAATCGACCAGCTATATGTAAGTGCATGCATAACTGATTATAAAGAAATGAATCCGATGTAACAGCAAACTAATGTTCGTAAGTAAAAATTTGTTACCACAGCTAATATATTTTTTACGACAGCTTACAATTTTGCTGTTACAGCAAATTATTCGCTATCACGTCAGACTTTATTCACTGTCTCTATACTAGCTAATATAGTTTGACGTGGTAGCAAAAAGTTCTCTGACATAGTAAACTTCTATTAAAGTATGAGAAGAATTATAGTACTTCTGTTTGAAGATTATTGGGTGGCCAACAAAACATTAAGAGTTGCATAATACCACCAACAACATGTAGAACCTGATTAAGAATGTCTTCATCTTTCTAAAATGGTGAATAGAAAAATAAACATATTATAGTTTAAATAACTAATAATAAAATTTATCGATGAATCTATTACCAGCATAATATTAATTCCAAAAATGCATATAGCTAATATGCTTAGAACAGTTTGCAGAAGAACGACTGGATTGAATATATCCTCCACAGCTGCAGAGTACCTAATAATTATTATGATATTAATTAAGTAAATATTTTAAAGAGTAATTAATTATAGCATATACTCGGAAACAATCGGATAGACTAATAGCTATATAATATATAATATGTTAAGTAGTTTTCTTTGATTGATTGTAAAATATCTATTTGCAAAAAATAATTAAATTATTGGTACTCTCTAAATTTAAATAAGTGAAAATTCACTTATTAGATGTTAAAAGTCTTCCACTCTTTCAAAAAGTGTATATGCACTTTTTGAAAAAGTGGAAGACTTTTAACATCTAATAAGTGAATTTTCACTTATTTAAATTTAGAGAGTACCAATAATTTAATTATTTTTTGCAAATTATTATTACACAGAAAACAAGTTTATTAGGTCTGATTTTTCGGTTTCCTTTAATATAACAAAATTAATATTTAATACTAACTGTAGTACGTCTTGATGAAATTTGACAATTGTTACAATGTTTCCAAAAGTTTCTTTTGGTTTTCTATTCTGACAATCATCTTGATGTAACTGTTTGAGTTTCCAAAGTCGAAATTGTAATAAATTAAAATGAGCGCAAGCATGAAGAACGAAAACAACTACAGAAGTATCTATTGCAACAATAAGTATCATAACAACAATTCCGACTGGAACCTGTAGGATATACCAAACATTAAAAACTTGAACATTTTCATGAAACAAGCCTGAAGGAAATGGAAGAGTCTTGCTTGATATCAGTGTCCCGTTTGAATCAAAGACAAATTTAGCAAATGCTGGTTGTACCAATACATTTGTCAAAGCAATCAGGATATTGAAAAAAAAGCCATAAGTAAAAAACATTCCTCTTGACGCATAATGTTTCACTGTTTCAGCTTCTTCTTCATCTTTTATATTTTTCCATAGACTATTACAAAGATAAACTAGGTTAGATAATTTCTTTCTCTTTGGCCATAACAAAAGAGCTGAAAATCCATGATTGAAAAGTTATTGTACATATATTTATATTGTATATCACATCAAACATGAAGTGCCACTGATATAACATGGGAGTAAAAAAAAAGATCATCGTTTTATTAAAACAATTACGTTAGTTCTTCTGTTAACACAAAACCTGAAGTACTCAAAACGTTGCATAATGATGCCATTTTTAGAGTAATTTGTAAAATAAATAGAAAAAACGGTAACATTATTCAACATTTTGAGCTCCTTAGGTTTTGTGGGTTGTAGGCCCAATAGAAGCTCAAAACATAATATTAAGTCCGTGAAAAAAAGTGTTAAACCATATTATAAAAAGACTAATAGCTAAATTAAAAGAATAAAACAACCTTTACACGTAGCAGCCATCCCTTCCAATAGTAAACAAAATATGTCCATAGCAGTTTCAAATTCTATACTTTGGAAAAACAAAGTATACAGGAAAGGAAGAACCAAAAAGCTAGTAGAGCAAAATGACAATATAATTAAAACTGCATTAGGTATTAAACCCCACGTTTCTATGGGGAGAACGCCACAAAAATTTAATAAGAATTTATTCAATTGAAAATACTTTAAAAAATCATTTTTATCCATTTTCTGTTTAATAAAAATGAAAGAATATACTTCTTGTACCAAGTAGAGAAAGTAACTAAAGTATATCGTCTAAAAAAAAATCATTATCCTCATCAAACGATAAAAAATAATCTTCAGATCGAATATTGGAGGTAGTAGTAGGTTTTTAAATATTCAGCTAAATTGCATAATAATACTGTTTGCTGGGAGATATAGCTTTCGGACTTAATACGACGACTTGAATAATTCAGAACTCCCTAATTATTTGTTCAGAATTATTAGAAATTTCGTTTAAGACAGTTTCTCAGTAAGTAAAAAAAAACTGCTGGTTTGTTTAACAATTTCTGATTGAAAAAAATATATTTATTATAAAAGATACAGTGATTTATGTTTATTGCATATACATAGAGGTATATGAAAAATTGTCTCTCTTTTCCCTAAATCTGAATTATTAAAAAGTCAGACTCTAATTCAATAAATTATTAGTCAAGCTGTTTACTCATTACTGGTAAACTTCTACAACATTTAGCAGATATACTCATATTTAATTACAGTTATAATGAAAAGTGACTGAACAATAAGATGAAAATTATGTATAATTATTCATTTTATCAACGTTTTGCTTTCACATAAAACAAACACTGGCTTTCTTTGTTGGGAGAATATTTTAATAGTATTAAATATTCCATTGGGTAATCTAAATATAGGAGAGGTGGGGACAAGACGGGGTACCTGCCTTAATTAAGAAACTAATTAACCAATCATGAGCATTTTTTGTATAACATAGCACCGTTACGATAGTTTTTTATTAGCCAAGTCATTGATTGGTGAAGCCGAGTTTTTTTATTTGTTACATAAAAAAAAACTATTTTTGATGATTTTCACTGCAAAAACAGGTGTCTTAAATTATTCAAAAATGTCTTAAAATAAGACATTTTTCGTGACTTAGACACCAAAAGTATCTTAATTTAAGACATTTTTGGCCAATTTAAGACACCATGTTTTTGCAGTGTTCTTGTCATTTTTGCATTTTATTCAGAACGTGTTTGCTTATGCAAGACGGGGTATAGGAAGTGAGGGAAAAATAAGGTACTGAAAACCAATTATTGTTTTATTTTATGAAAAAAAAATTTTTTTGATGATTTTACATACTATTTATATGCAATTATAAAACATTTTAAATACAATGACAAAAAATTTTGGTAAAAATTCCTGTGCCTTCACTATAAAAGCGACATAATTGACAGTCCAAGAAATTTTACCGTGCTGTCTTACAATTTTTACCGGATTTCCCACAATTTTTACCAGAAAACCCGGTAAAAATTGTAAGACAGCACGGTAAAATTGCATTCAAAAATGCCTTAAATTAAGATACTTTTGGTCCCTAAGACTACTACCCCATCTTGCACCCAGGTACCCTATCTTACCCCCACGCTTGGTAAAATAGAAAATTTAAATTTTTTTACTTATTCATAATTTTATATTTAATTAAGTAACAGATGTTCCAAATAAGACTTGTTCATGGAAGACTGATTACCAAAGATTATTATTATAATAAACAATATATTTTTGAATCGAAAATGTTAGTTTTATTGAGCTTCAAACCCTAGGTACCTCGTCTTGCCCCCACCATCCCTAAGTGAACGACTCTTTATTAAATCAAATTTAAAGAGTGTAACTAATCAACATTACTAAAAACATTTATAAATATACATACCTACTATTTATTCTTGTATTAAAAGTTTTAAAATTATTGATAGTATACTTAAATTGATAAATTTTTTAAAAAGATCCTCATTATAACATTGAGAAATGTTATTTACACGACATTTCTTAACAAAGTAAAAAATGAAAAAGCTGACGATAATATCTGTCAAAATAATAAAACAACATTTAAAAGAATAATTACATTTTACGAGAAAACAGAGTAATATAATATAAAGTATATAGACACTATCACGATACGGTTAAAAATAGAATATCTTAATTTTTAACCGTTTCATCATTTTTATTTATGTAACACCTGTAAGAAAAGAGCCACTTATCATGCGTCCAAAGAAAACGAAAAATAGGTTATTTTTGCACAAGTGGAGCAAAGTAAAATTTTGCCATAATTTTGTGCAACCAGAAATTTGGCGAATATGAAGCTACCAAAATAAATTCCCTAATTTGTAAATTACACGTATTTTTACAATTAGTGCTTTTCCCTTAACAGGTGTTACACAAAGTTTCGTGTGCACCACATACAAAAGCAGGGCCGTGTCTAGGAAAATTTTCACCCGGGGCAAAACTTTCAATCGGCGCCCCCTCCTCCTCATCTATTTTCCCAATCAGAATAAAATTTTGTTTTTAAATTTTTACATTTAAGGTAATGGAACCAATAGTCGATCAACATCTTGAGATAAAAAAGTAAGATTTTCAATAAACCTCAATAAATTCTCTCTAAATTTAAATAAGTGAAAATTCACTTATTAGATGTCAAAAGTCTTCCACTCTTTCAAAAAGTGTATATGCACTTATAATAAGTGAAAATTTCACTTATCACAAGTGCAAATACACTTATTGTAAGTGCATATGCACTTTTTGAAAGAGTGGAAGACTTTTAACATCTAATAAGTGAATTTTCACTTATTAAATTTTAGAGAGTTCAAAACGAACTATGCATTTTGAATTTTCTTTTTTAAATTATGTAGTGGAAGCTCTGCAAATGCGTAACCGTTGACATCGAATTATTTAGTATAAGTTATTTATTGTAAAATTAAAATTTAAAAAGGACCTTCTTTTACGGGTTAAGGACCCAATAGTCGATCAGCGGCAAAAATGGCTGAAAACCTTTTGCACCAGTAGTCGATCAATCTTGGACCAATAGTCGATCACACAACTTGAAATACAATTATTTAGTTAATTAACTAGAAAAATGAGTCGTAGTACTTAAAAATTAATGTATTTATAAGTTTTACAAATAAAATTAACAACAAACAAATAAAAATTACATGTAAAGCGCAAATTAATCGACTTATATCAAACTGTATCAAACTAATCGACTAATGGTACCCGATCGACTATTGGTGCCGTTACCTTACTCACCTTATTAAAAAAAAAATATTTTATTTTATTTAGATAAAACTGTACACTATACACTACAAAAAGTTGTGCAGTAAATTTTGCATTAAAATAATTTAGAGTCGGGATATCTTGACATTTTTGTGAGAGATACATGTTTTAAATAGTTTCTAAAATTCTAGATTGAAAATATGCAGTCTATACAAATTAGAATTTCCTTTTTTTTTTATTTGTAAAACTTAAGAATGAATTTAATTAAAATTTTTTTTATAAATTGAAGCTTTAATAGCGTTTTCTTAGTCTATGGGGCAAAATTTATCAAGTGTAGGGGAGACCAAGGTGAGTTGAAACGATTTTTACATTATCGCGTATAACTCAGCCAAAAATAGTCTTATTTTTATTAGCTTTATAATTTAAGATAGTTGTTTTTATGTAGTATGTAAATAAAAAATAAAAAATCGGGCAAGTTCGAGTTACACTCGCACTAAAATCGAGGGTTCCGTACACAAAACAAAATAATTTTTAATATATTTAATACTATTAAATATATAAATATATTATACATATTATATATAATATAATATATAAAATATAATATATAATGAATTTTTTATACAAAATGGACCACCCCCCCCCCCTATCTTCCAAAATATTTTACTTAGAGAGTTCAAATTTTGTACAGGAATGTATTTTCAGGTGTAAATTACATAAAAATTATAGAGAACGTGATCGTGATTGCGCTGTCAACGAAAAATCCAGAGATTTTAGCAAATATCCATAAAAAATACTCAAAAATCATTTTATTTCCTTAACAACGCTATGATCAACTTCTACAATCATGTTCTCTACCATTTTTCTGTAATCTATATGGCAAACTACATATGTATACCAAATTTCAACACTCTAAGTAGAATAGTTTGGCAGATATGGAGGTGGCATTGTACACTTTTAGTGCATTTTTGCTAAAAAAAATGACCGTATCCCTCCCCCCCTTATCTTCCAAACTATTTGACTTAGGTTGCTGAAATTTGGTACACGTATGTAGATTTACGTGTAGATTACAGGAAAATTATAGAGAAAGTGATGATTATAGCGCTGTCAAAGTTATAACACTAAACTATGGCCCATATGTTAAAAAAATGCTCAAAACTATTGTTATTTCCTTGACAACGCTATGTTCAACACATACAATCATGTTCTCTATAATTTTCCTGTAATCTATACGTGAAAATACATTTGTGTACCAAATTTGAATTCTTTAAGTCTAATAGTTTGGAAGTTCAGGGGGGTGGGGATACGACCATCTTTTAGCATTTTTTAAAAAAAATCGTTCTTTTTGCTGAAAAACGCTATGATAATAGCCTGCAACAAGGTTTTCTATAGTTTTTCTGTAATTTACACGTCAAACTACATATGTGTACCAAATTTCAGCACTCTAAGTACAATAATTTGGCAGATAAAGGGCAGGAATGGTACAAATTAAACGCATTTTTTTGAAAAAATGACCGTATTCCCCTCTTATTTGCCAAAATATTTTACTTAGAGAGTTCAAATTTGGTACAAAAATGTAGAATCATATGTAGATTACAGAAACATTATAGAGATTGTTGTGGTGATAGCGCTGTCAATGAAATGGCAAAAGTTATCAGCCAAAAAATATCAAAAAAAGTTATCAGCCAAAAAATATCAAAATTTCTCAAAAATCTTGTTATTTTCTTGACAACGCTATGATCAACCCCTAGAATCATGTTCTCTATAATTTTCCTTTCATCTACATATGAGAATACATATGTGGGCCAAATTTGAACTTTCTAAGTCAAATAGTTTGGCGGCTTGGTGGGGGGGGGGGGGGGGAATACGATTTTCGACAAAGTCTTTCCAATAGGGTTCAGTGCGTACACTTGTGGTGTACGGAACCCTAAAAAGTTAAGGGAGCATTCTACTGTGAAAGCGTAAAAAAAGCACATTTTCAACAAATTTTTTTTCAAAAACTAATGCATGTAATTATGAAAACTTTTTTTTCCTTAAAAGGTATGTTTCAAGAGAGTTATAAAAAATGTTTGTTTTATTAAAAACTTTTGTTATTATTTATTTATAAAATAAGTTTCGCACACATGTAATATTTTTTTTGTTGGCTGGCGTTTATGATTCCAGCCAATGTGGTCGAGTGAAACAGAGAAACAAAATATATTCTTAATCTGCTCGATAGTCGCTATCGCCCGTACCTTAATCTTTATTTTTTACCGTAAATTAAAAAAATGGCGACGTTTTTTCCACAAATATACAAAAAAATCCACTTTTTTATCCATAAATAAGGCAAAATTATGTCTTGAAATTAAAAATTTAGCATGATTGAGGTACGGGCGATTGCCATTGGAATGCTGAATATCGTGTTAAAACTTGAAGTCGATATCTTTATTCGTTTTTGAGTAATCACCAACGCCAGGTGCAAAAATGTGGTTTTGAGAAAAATGCGTTTAAGGTTATAGAAAAATTTTTAATCCAACTTTTCTTCCAGTTCATCAATTTTTATCAGAGTACGTATATTATATCTGTATGGGATGTTAATTTTATGGTCAATAGCTATCAAAAAATGCAACAACAAAAAATTCGATTTTTTTTGCCAGTCACAGTAGAATGCTCCCTTAAAAGTTATAAGGGTCTATAAAAAAATTGCAAAATCTAAAACAGTTTACCGCGTTTCAACTCACCTAGTACCGAGGTGACTTGATACACAAGCCGAGGTCTGTTGGAACAGTGTGAATTTTAGGATTTTAAAAAAGAAAATTTAATTTAAATAATTCTATTAGTTAGTAAAGAAATTTTATTTATTACGATGAATTTTGTAATTGTTTAAACTATTTATTATTGCAAATTTATAACATTTCAAAAGCTAATAACAGTGTGAGTATCAGACTTCAAAAAACTTGTGAAGTTTTAAGCATTACTCTGTACTAAATCATTAAATTATTTAAAATATTGAATTAAAATAGTTATCAAAATAAATAAAAAGTTGTTTAAACAAATTATTATTGTTAGTTACCAATTTTTTATTCAGTGCTCCTAGAGAGATGCAGTTTTTTTCCAATTTTGCAGATCATTTAACATTACACAATAACAGTTAAAGATAACAAATAAATTATTATTTAAACAATCTTTTTAAACAAATTATTATTGTTATCTGACAAATTTTTATTCAGTGCGCCTACAAAGATGCAGTTTTTTTGTAATTTTGCAACTAACTAAACATTATACAATTTCATTATACAAATAAAATTGTTATTTAAACAAGTTTTAAACAATAAATTATTGTTACTTAAAAACTTTTTTTTAAATAACTTGGATATTATTATCCTCCTAGGTGATGAAATTATATCAAAAGGATTCTCATTGATCTTAAAGATCCTGATGCTTTTAATTACATTATGCTTTCTGTAATTTAAAAGTGTTCTATTTTTTTTTAAACTTTTTATAATAGTTTATTTTTAGATATTTTAAATTTGATTTTAGGTTCTGGAATACAGATATGCACACAAAATTTATAGACGGTAACTATAAAGGTAAATTTTGTATTAAAAACCGATTCAAACAATTGTTAAACTAAATAAAATAAATAAATATGTTAGGAATATGTTAGGAATATGTTCCGGAATTTTGCAATTCCGGAATTTAATAAATTAAATCGGAATAAAATAAATAGGAAATGCAAATAAATAAAACTGAATAACATGGTATCACGTAAATACAATATTTTGGAATATTTGAATTATTTTTTCTATCCAAAAGGGACTCAATTGTTGATCTTAAATCTTAAATTAAATATTTTTAATTTTTTAAATAAATATTTTCTAATAACAGCATCCTTTTTTTAAAAAATAAGTTAATCCTGTAAAACATTGTAGTTTACCCTTCTAGAGTGTAAAGTTAATTCTCCAGGAGTATAAAACAAATTTGACACTCTGAAGATAATAACCTTCATACAATAGAGTGATGTCCTATAGTTGACATTGAAATATTGTTACGTTTGACACTCCTCCAAGTAAATTTAATTATTCTTTTTTTTCAGTGTAGTATTGTATGACAGCACTTAAACCACGCAATTATTATGAAATTCTAATAAAAATTATAGAAGGGGGAGGGGGTTGAAGATTCTGGTCAAGTGTGAAGAGGGAATTTTTTGAAAAATCATAACTATTATGCAACAGGGTGGACAAAAATTCGACCTGTATGTTTTCGAAAGGTTTTTTCTCCTCTTTTTAATAGTGTAAAAAGACTTTTTAAATTTTCAAAATTTAACCTACTTTTTCCAAAAATAATTTTTTTTTTTACTTTTTTTTAAACAAGACATTTTTTTCTTTTGAAATAAAGCTTAATATGTGCACTTTAAATACACGAAATAAAATAAATCTTCTTTTTCTTTGTTTTTGACCAGAATCTTCAACCCCCTCCCTTTTCTACAATTTTCATTAGAATTTCATAATAATTGCGTGGGTTAAGTACTGACATACAATGCTCCATTTTGTGCAAATATTAAAATATTATATTTTTATGTTCCACATTAAAAATTTTATTTCTTTAAAATTGTGTAGTTCCAAATTTAGCGCCCATAAAATCATGGCGCCCGGGGCGGTCGCCCCCTTGGCCCCCCCTCGAAACGTCCCTGTGCAAAAGTGCATTTTCCGTCTTCGTGCAAATATTACAAACTTTGTACTCGTTAGAAAAAAGCTTCTTTCGATACTTAGTACACAATGTACTATTATTTTTAATTGAGAAATTTTACACTGCACAAAAGTGAAAATTTCCAATTTCTGACCTCTCTGTATGTTTTATTTAGGATCCGAGTGATGAAAGAAAAATAATTGAAAATTTAGGAGTTAAAATGAAGGTAGTGCATTTCTTAAAATAAAAAGTTATAAGAAGAAAAAGAATAATAATTAGTTTTGATTTTGGTAGCATCTATTATCAAAAAGTTCAAAAACATTTAGTCTGCATAGCCCAGAATTTAGATGACCATTACAGAATATCATAAAAGTGCTTGATCGCGCAGGTTGCAGACTTGCCATTATCCTTCCAATGTACCAGAGCCGGGATTTCAATCGAATCTAAGCAGTTTTCAAAAAATTCTTTTTTCATATTGGATCCGCTATTTTGAATTTTGGAAAACTAATACTGGATTCGTAATCAGCGACTCCAAAAACCCCCTGAGTAATCAATTTTAGGCGAATCTAACGGATTTTTCAATTTTTTATCCGCCATCTTGGATCCGCCATTTTGTATTTTTAAAAACTAACACCGGATTCGTAATTGGCGACCCAAAAAAAACCCCGATTAACAAATTTTAGGCGAATCTAAAATGTTTTAAAAATTCATCCGCCATATTGGATCCGACATTTTGAATTTTTGAAAACTAACACCGGATTCGTAATCAACGATCTTAAAAAGTATAAGAACTTGTGTTATTTTAATTGCTTAATTTTGCTTGGATGTGAATGGGTTAATCCTCCAGTTTCCCCTCTTAGTTTACAAGAGTGGATTTTTATAACTCCAATAATTTAACTCCCAACTCTATAGCAACTTTTAACTCCCAAAATTTTTAACAGTATATTTTGCAACACGATCAAGAGAAAATGCTGTTCAAATTAAGTATTACGAGCAGGGTATACAAAATCAAATGGACTATTCTTGTATTCAATTGTTTAAAAGGAATAAAGGCATTATTTCAGGGTTGATTATAAAGTAGACTCCAATTATTATGAGTACCAAACTATATATGAGAGAGAAAGAGATAACACTATAACGATATCTCCTTTCACTCTTATATAATTCTTCTAGGGAGAGATGGTTTTACAATAAGAAACTAGTAATAAATAGATAAAAAAAATCTAAATAGATAATAAAGAAACTTACAGATGAAAAAGTTTGCAATGACATATGAGCGAACTTTCCCGCCGAAAGAAATGCAACTTTCTGTGATCTGGAAATAATGATTTTGACAAGATTCCCCTCTTTTTTTGTCCAAGAGTGCCAAGGAAAATCGTAAGCACTTTTTCCAATGTTCCTGCTCTGAAATAAAACAATTTTATATTGAACAAAAAATACCTTTTTTATAAATTAAGAATAACGAATGTATTACGGAAATATGCAATTAATGTATTAATGCTAGTACTTTAAGTTGTCAATTTTAAAACAAAAATCATCTACAATGAAAATAATTACTTCGTGAAGAAGAGAATTTGGTGGCCAACAAAAAATAAGAAGCTGCAAAGCACCACCTACTAAATGAACTCCATACGCTACAGTGTCTTCTCCTCCCTAAATAAGAGGTTGTTAAAACTTTATTACTTTTCATAAATTTAAAAATACCATTTAAAAAGTATGCCCTTCATTCACCATCAAAAGGTTAAATCCAAATCCACAAATGGCAACAATACTCAAAATAGTTTGCAACAGTACAACTGGACTAAAGATGTTCTCTACTGCTGCAGAATACCTAAAACAGAATTTTTAAAACATTTTAAGCTTTTTGCAAATATTTTTTTTAAATTAAAACTAACATATATAAATCAGATCAGATATATTGTATCAAATAAGGTGGTTTAGGCTTTAAACTAATTTTAATCATCCCTGATCAAAGTTGCGGGTTGGTGTATAGTCGCAGTTTTGTTAAGTATTATATTCTTAGACATTTTTAAGCTCATCAGTTTTTCTATCTGCATCTAAAAATTTATGTAGCTTGTCAAAAAAGTTTTCGAATAAATGCAGGGTTGGTTCTAATTACCATTCCCCCTTTTCCCAACTTTAAAAAAATATAGAAATATTCAACATATTGCTTGTACACTGAGAGAAAATTATACACAGTTAAAAATTTTGTGTATTTGTGTAGAAAACAGTCCTTGTTAAATTTTTTGTGTTAAAAATTAAAATTTTTCGTGTGTTGATTTTACACATTCTTCAAATGTCATTTGATTCTTGAACATAACCTCAAATTTTTTAGTAGTAACTCTGTAATTTATGTTTATTTTTTTGTTGCAAAAGCATAAATTCCTTATTGAAAATTCATTTTAACTTGCAAAAGATAAAATACAATAGTAATTGCATAAAATATACACGCTTTAAATTATTATAATGTGCAAAATAAAAGGTTATAATTTGTGTACAAAATTCAACATATTTTTTTGTGTTGAATTAACACAAAGTTTTGAGTGGACCGTTTGGGACATGTGAAAAATGTTAAATTTAACACAAAATTTTTTACTGTATAGTTATGGGTAACATAATGATGTTCACGGTAACCATATTTAATGTTACAAATACGGACAGCTATCTAGATAGTAACAGTTACCACCAGATTATACGGAGTAACATCTTGATAGTACGAGGTACAATAACTATATTTTTTTAACATCATTGATGGTAGCCACTAGCATAATGATAATACCGTATAACATAACCTTTTTAACATCAAAATCTTACTATCCGTTTCTCTCAGTGTAACCTTGCACTTGCTTCTTTTGTCCCCTCCACACTTAAATTTTAATCCTTTTGAATCCTATTATTTCATTACGAATAAATCCATTTAAATTCCAAATAAATCTATTTAAAATTGATTTATTCTGAATAAAATATCAGGATTAATAGGATTAAAATTTAGCTTTATAGAATAAAGAATTTTTGATCGAGTTGTATAAATTTGTAGATTTATATAGAAACCGATTCAAAAGAATACATTTTATCTACAGACTTACTGCAGAACACGCTGATGTTGCTTTACTACTTTTACTATCTCCTCGAAAGCATTTTTTGAATTGTTATTCGTCACAATATTTTTTTCCAGTTCTTTAAGCTTAGACATGCGAAATTGCAACAATTTGAAATGTGCACATGCATGGAAAACAAAAAAAGCTACAGCTGTATCAATTCCAATAACTGGAATAATGCTAACTAGACCTGCTGGAATCTGCAGTGCGTACCAAATATAATAATTTCTAACATTTTTGTGAAAAAACCCTACAGCATACGGCAGTTCTTTGCTCGATATCATTGTTCCATTAGAATCGTAGATGAATTTCGAAAATAGTGGTTGGATTATTAAAGCTAATAAAGCACAAAATACGTTTATAAAAAATCCATACGTAAGATACATTGCTATCTTCGCATAATGCTTCACTGTTTCAGCTTCTTCTTCATCTTTTATATTTTCCCATAAGCTATTGCAAAGGTTTACGAGGTTGACAAGTTTCTTTCTTTTTGGTAATAATAATATCACTTAGTAAAAAATAGGATAAATTACTTATTTCTTAGTTTGATTTTTTTCTCATATCTAAATAATGGAAATAACTTAGATATATACAAAAAAAAACTTCAAAATTTACCTTTAATAGCCCCAACTAAAGTTTCCAACAGTTCACTGAAAATATTTAGTGCGCCCATAACAGCCATGTTTTCACGAAGAAAAATTATGTTATAAAAACCAGGAAGAACTAAAAATGAAGATGTGCAAAACGGAATTATAATACAGAGACCGTTAATCATAAATCCCCAAGATGTAAGAGGCAAAACGCCACAAAACTGTAGTAAAAATTTGTTAAAACGAAAATATTTAATGAAATAACTATTATACATTTTACTATCTCTTTTTCTGAAATTCACTAAAGAATGAACTGTTCAAGAGTTTCACTATTTTAAGACACACCTGTAGTTTAATATTCAGAGTTTATAAAGACGATCAATAGAAACTTTAATAAAATGAATGATACGATAATTAGATTAGAATAACATAACGATTAGAATGACAAATGAAAAATTAATATTAGGAGTTGAAAGCAAAAAGCAGATAATTACGTCTATAGATAGGCTCTACTAACAATTTCCTATAAGAACTTTTTTTAATAAGCAATTACAAAGTTTTCTCTTCTTCGATATTGAATTATTAAAGATATCCATAGTTGACGAAGAAAGTTAGGTGCCTAAATTCTTTCCGAATTTAATTTAGTTCAGTTCTATTGACTATTTCTTTCAAAGTTGCTGCAATTTCTGTTAAAAGGAAACAAATAAAAGTAAATAATATTATTATTATTATTTTAAAAGAATTTATCACTCGGTGAAAATGTGTGTTTTATTGACTCGGAGTGATTGATAAATTCCTATGAATTAATTATTATTATTATTGCATTTATAATATGAATAACAATTTATCCTACAGCCAACTTCTCAAGGATGAAAAAATTCTACCAATCTCACCGAAAACTTTTACAGGATAGTGAAGTTTTCAATAAAATGGGTTCCGTTACTAAAATATTTGTTACGGTAAGTATTTCGAAAAATGTAATTAATTGTTAAAAGTATACATTATTTGCACAAAATCTTTACTCCATAATAAATGACAAGCGAAATTATTAAACTACATTACCCATTGTTTTAATTAACGACAACACCTGAGGAAATATTGATATAAAGTCAAAATATCAACATAAAGTCTTGTAACAGCATAAACGACTTCATCAGGTCTGATTTCAATTTCTCTGACTCCCCTTATAGTTTGAATATTAAAATACAAATACTGCAAGTTTTAAAATGTGTCAATTAAAATAATAATGAAGTTAATAATACTTGGTCAAATTAACAGTCTTCATGTTTGTAAATTATTTGATCTTAAAATAAAACTGTCAAAAATGTATCATAAGTGAATGGTTTCTTATATAAAAAAATATATATATAATTACCACTGATACGAAAATACTGCCTAAAACACCAATCACCAAAAATTAGAACTTTGTATTGAATAAAAATTTGAACTATAATAATGAAAATCAGAACTACTCCACCAAGACAAATAATTAACAAAAAAACCTCGTTGTGGGCACTGTTTTCTTAGGTATCACTAATCCAAAATTAATAGGATAACATCAAGATGTAGGAAATGTGAAGAAGATAATAAAACATCAACCCACATATATTATGTCATTGCCCAGATCTTGTTGAGGCTAGACGGTTAAGCTGGGAATCAGCATTTATTAATCACGAGTATGTTACGAACTTACACTGAAAAAACAGTCCGGTTAAAATAACCAGAAAATCATGTTAAATAGGGCTTAACCGGAATTCTGGTTATTTTAACCGAACTGTTTTTCATAGTGCTATTTGAAGGAGATCGTAATAGTCTACTTCAGTATAAAAGAAAATTCTACAATGAATTAGACTATTCCTGTGGCTAATTCGTGTGCCTTCACTATAAAAGCGTCATAATTGACAGTCCCCGAAATTTTACCGTGCTGTCTTACAATTTTTACCGGGTTTTCTGGTAAAAATTGTGGGAAATCCGGTAAAAATTGTAAGACAGCACTTTAAATTTCGGGGACTGTCAATTACGACGCTTTTATAGTTAACAGCACAGACATTTTTACCAAAAAATTTTCTCAGTGTATACCTAACAATAGGGTAAAGTAAGTTTACTTAGTAAAAGTAAAAAAACGAACGAAAGTGAAAAAATGCAGTAAAAGTTTGGTTCAAATATCCCATTTTGAGACGTTTCCCGTGAGGAAATTTTTCTTGGCGCTGGCCAGACCCAATTCAGCACAGTGTTGCCAGAGACACCGCATTTCCGCATTTTCCACCGCAATTTGACCTTCCGATCCGCAATCCGCTTTGACAAAAAGCCAAAAATCCGCAATATGGAGGTGAAAAATACATGTGAAAAATTTTCTTTTTTCCTTAAATCCGCTTTTTGACAAATTCTGTCAAGAAAATCCGCATTTTTGTACCTGAGCTTTCGCAAGTCTACAACTCACGTCTGGCAACACTGATTCAGCATTCCACCTCTCCAAACTAGCGGCTAGTCCAGGAACTTTAGTCAGCGGCTGGCCAGAAGTGAAACGCTTTTTCGCTAGCCAGCCTGTCTAGACTGCAGCTGGTCAGCTGAAAACTATCTTGGCTAATTGAAAAAAATTCAAGTTTTATTTTTAATTGTTCTCTATTTCACCCTGGAGACACTGAAAGATGCAATCAATTCATTTTATAAATCAATTCACATAAATAAATAACATAAAAAATTTGGAACTTCCGAAGATTCGAACTCTTGATGTGCCAGCTAAAAGTCCTCGAGGCTAACCACTCTGCTATCAGTTAAAAGCACACTACGGTCTAGTCTGAGCCAGACCTGGACCAGACCAGACTTCCAGAACAACCGATCTAGAGGTTCTAAACTAGCAGGTCTGGTTAGGGCCAGACCTGGATCTGACCAGACTTCCATTCCAACTGATCTGAGTTTTTAAAATAGTAAGTCTGGTCAGCGCCAGATTTGGGCCAGGCCAGACTTCCAGACCCAGCTATCTAGAGATTCTGGACTAGTTGCTCTGACCTGGACCAGATCTGGCGCTGACAAGACTTACTATTTTAAGAACTCAGACCGGTTGTTCTGGAAGTCTGGTTTGGTGCAGGTCTGTACCTGACCAGAAACATCTGGTGCTGTTCGGAAACACTTTAAATGTTTTACATATGGGGACCAATCCCGCGAGGAAAAATTTTCTGGAAGTCTAATTTGTGGTCCAGCCCGAACCAGCATTCGCCTAGACCCGCAAGCCTGAAAGGTCTGGTCAGAAATAGACCTGCACCAAACCAGACTTCCAGAACAACCTGTCTGAGTTCTTAAAATAGTAAGTCTTGTCAGCGCCAGATCTGGTCCAGGTCAGAGCAACTAGTCCAGAATCTCTAGATAGCTGAGTCTGGAAGTCTGGCGCTGACCAGACTTACTATTTTAAAAACTCAGATCAGTTGGTATGGAAGTCTGGTCAGATCCAGGTCTGGCCCTAACCAGACCTGCTAGTTTAGAACCTCTAGATCGGTTGTTCTGGAAGTCTGGTCTGGTCCAGGTCTGGCTCAGACTAAACCGTAGTGTGCTTTTAAGAGACTATTATAACAATTTTGTCCAGAAGTACTGATAGCAGACTGGTTAGCCTCGAGGACTTCTAGCTGACACATCAAGAGTTTGAATCTTCGGAAGTTCCAAATTTTTCATGTTATTTATTTATGTGAATTGATTTATAAAATGAATTGATTGCATCTTTCAGTGTCTCCAGGGTGAAATAGAGAAACATTAAAAATAAAACTTGAATTTTTTTCAATTAGCCAAGATAATTTTCAGCTGACCAGCCGCAGTCTAGACAGGCTGGCTAGCGAAAAAGCGTTTCACTTCTGGCCAGCCGCTGACTAAAGTTCCTGGACTAGCCGCTAATTTGGAGAGGTGGAATGCTGACTTGGGTCTGGCCAGCGCCAAGAATATTGGAGGTAGTAGTAGGTTTTTAAATATTCAGCTAAATTGCATAATAATACTGTTTGCTGGAATGCTGGGAAATATAGCATTCGGACTTAATACGACGATTTGAATAATTTAGAACTCCCTAATTATTTGTTCAGAATTATTATGAATTTTGTTTAAGACAGTTTCTCAGTAAGTAAAAAAACTGCTGGTTTGTTTAACAATTTCTGATTGAAAAAATATATTTATTATAAAAGATACAGTGATTTATGTTTATTACATATGCGAATAATACATTTTAAATACAGGAGAAAGAAACCACTTGTTTATTTATGTGTTATAAAAGTTATTGTTTTTTTATATTAGTTTTGTTAATTTAATTTTACGTGAGAGAATTAAAATTACGCGTTAAACTGGTTTTTAAGTTTATTTTATAAAATCAATAAAGGTGACTAGATGACGAAGATGAAGATGCAACCTTTACTTGCGAAATTTATAGGCAAAAATAGGTTCAATTTTGTACTACCGCATCTTGCACCCAGGGGGTACCCTATCTTACCCCCACGCTTGGTAAAATAGAAAATTTTAATTTTTTTACTTATTCATAATTTTATATTTAATTAAGTAACAGATGTTCCAAATAAGACTTCACTGCAAAAACAGGTGTCTTAAATTGTTAAAAAATGTCTTAAATTAAGACATTTTTTGTGTCTTAGACACCAAAAGTATCTTAATTTAAGACATTTTTGGCCAATTTAAGACACCATGTTTTTGCAGTGTTGGTCTTGGAAGACTGATTAAGGTAAATGTCCCAATTAATGTCCTACTTACATTTTTTCGGGAGTTTTATCAAGAAAAAATTCGTTTCATACTTTTTTATATAAATAATTTTTTACATTTACATAAAACTACTCTTTTTCTGAATTGAAGGTGATTTTGATTCAAGTTTTATTATAAAAATGTAATAAATTATCGTTTTTTAAACAAATAATGTTATTGTACCAATTTGTGCTTACACATGAAAAATGCATGGCGATTGTCATTTTTTTCCTGATTTGTCAAAATAGATTACAAGGCTATAGTTTTTCTGTAAAATTCTACATTTTTAAATGAACCAGGATCATAAAACACAAATCAACACGAAGAATATAAAAAATTAAATTGAAAATATAAATTTTTTACACTATTTTTGTATTATTTTTATATTATTTTGAGCATTTAAATTCAGATGAGTACAAATTGGTACATACGTGCGCTGGTTACAAATTGGGACATTTACCTTACACTAGAAAAACAAAGTCTTATACTTCGTTTACAGCTGAAACCCAAAATAACTGAAAATCAGCCAATTTTTCGGGTTAAAATCAGTTTCAATACATTTTATGGCTGAAATCCAGTCGAATTTGAGTCTCATGTAAACAATAACAGCCCAAAGTAGGCTTAAATCAAAACTTCTTTTTTAGAGTGTACCGAAGATTATTATTATAATAAACAATATATTTTTGAATCGAAAATGTTAGTTTTATTGAGCTTTAAACCTTAGGTACCCCGTCTTGACCCCACCATCCCTAAGTGAACGGCTTTTTATTAAATCAAATTTAAAGAGTATAACTAATCAACATTACTAAAAACAATAACAGATATACATACCTATTACTTATTCTTGCATTAAAAGTTTTAAAATTATTGATAGTATACCTAAATTGATAAGTTTTTTAAATAGATCCTCATTATAACATTCAGAAATGTTATTTACACGACATTTCTTAACAAAGTGAAAAATGAAAAAGCTGACGATAATATCTGTTAAAATAATAAAAGAATTATTGAAAGAATAATTACATTTTACGAGAAAAGAGAGCAATATAATATAAAGTATATAGACATAGTACCACGATACGGTTAAAAATAGAATATCTTAATTTTTAACCATTTCATCATTTTTATTTATGTAACACCTGTAAGACAATTTGTACACTGCAAAAACTGCTGTCTTCTAAGTGTCTTATTTTAAGACACAATATATTAAAAAAGCGTCTTACGATTATTTCAAGCTATTTCATTGGTTAATAATTTTGAAAGATGCTTTCTCATTGGTTTAAAATTAAGACACCCTAAAACGTCTTAAAAGTGAGGAAAAAAATTTCTTAAAATAAGACATTTGTTTTTACAGTGATATTACACGTATTTTTACAATTAGTACTTTTCCCTTAACATCAGGTGTTACACAAAGTTTCGTGTGCACCACATGCAAAAGTGCATTTTCCGTCTTCATGCAAATATTACAAACTTTGCACTCGTTGGAAAATAGCTTCTTTTGATACTTCACTGCAAAAACAGGTGTCTTAAATTGTTCAAAAATGTCTTAAATTAAGACATTTTTTGTGTCTTAGACACCAAAAGTATCTTAATTTAAGACATTTTTGTCCAATTTAAGACACCATGTTTTTGCAGTGTTGGTACACAATGTACTATTATTTTTAATTGAGAAATTCTACACTGCACAAAAGTGAAAATTTCCAATTTCTGACCTCTCTGTATGTTTTATTTAGGATCCGAGTGATGAAAGAAAAATAATTGAAAATTTAGGAGTTAAAATGAAGGTAGTGCATTTCATAAAATAAAAAGTTATGAGAAGAAAAAGAATAATAATTAGTTTTTATTTTTGTAGCATCTATTATCAAGAAGTTCAAAAACATTTAGTCTGCATGGCTCAGAATTTAGATGACCATTACAGAATATCATAAAAGTGCTTGATCGTGCAGGTTGCGGACTTGATTATCCCTCCAATGTAAAAAGAAGATCTTATTTTAAGGCTAAAAGTAAGTCTTGTTTTAATTAAGACTCAAAATTTTTAAGACAGAGCTTGTTGAGTATATAAGAAGTGTGTTTCAAATCCAGCTAGACCATAATCTTATTTTTACACAAACATCAGTTTAAATTAATAGGGCATCCTTATTTTCACAGAAGCATCAGTTTAAATTAAGGACAGCATTATTTTCAAGACTGATTTAATTCTGAACTTCTCTGAAATAAAGATTTAATTTTTATAGTGTTCAGAAATGAGAGATATATTAAGGAAATTAAAATACCTGGATATTCCAAAGTCCACTGTAAAAAGTAAATCTTAGTTTCACAGAAGTCTGAAATTAAATCAGTCTTGAAAATAATGCTGTCCTTACTTTAAACTGAGGCTTCTGTGAAAATAAGATATAGGTTTATTAACTGCATTTCAAATACATTTCTTAAATTCAACACGCAGCTACAAATTTTACAGATTAATTGTCTTAGATTCAGCAAATTTACATACTGATAATCACATTCTTTGCCTCTTAAGGAAGTTCTACCGTAAATCGATTAATCAAACAGATTTTGATAAAACTTAGCGTACTGCTAAATAAAGTTTCTAAAATTTTGTAGTTAAATTTTTGAGACCTGTAGGTTCTTGGGAAAAAAGTTGTGATCGATTTATTTTTTCACTGTTTAACCTGTTTAACATTGATTCTTATGAGAATTCATTACTCTGTCACATATATTTTCGTACTATAAATTATTAAATGACCACATAGTGATCAAACTTTGTATAGTTAAACACAATTATGTAATGAATCGATATTGTATTTAAAAAAGTACAATAGGTTCCCGTGAGAGTTGCAATAAATTAATTTGTAAAAATATTTCACGTTTTACACGATACAGTTCAGACGTTCTGACATTTTAAAATGTTGATTTTGATCGCACATGAAAAATAGTCATATTTAAAAAGTAAATAAAGTTAATAAAGTTAATAAATACAATTGTTTAATTATATATCAGTAAAATTAAATTTAAACCTAACCACAAAATAATGGTCTTTGTTTTGACTAGTATCGTCATACGGTAGAACCTCCTTAAATTAAGGTGAAAAAATTATATTTGAAATTCAACAAGCGCTGTCTTAAAAATTTTGAGTCTTAATTAAAGCAAGACTTACTTTCTGCCTTAAAATAAGATCTTCTTTTTACATTGGAAGGATAAAGTTGGTCTACTTGCGGTTAAGATTTGCAATCGGATTAAACAAGAATAATTCAAAATTCGGATATCTCGACCGTATATGCTTTTTAATTTATTACAATAGATGATGACAAATATTGTCTCCTTCAAGGAAAAAATGCTAAAAAAACTCAATCATTCCTTTACTTTTTTGTACTTCTAATGCCTCCATTTATTATTACTCCCAACGGGATTCGTACAACACACAAAAACCTGAAAGTCAAAACGTTCACTGTAAAAAGTGAATCTTAGTTTAAGACGTGTCTTAAATTCAGCAAGCCCTGCTATATAAATGTTTATGTAAAAAATACTATCTTAATCAACATGAATTTATAATAATTACGAATTAAATTGATTAGTACTTTACGTTTTTATGCAAATTTAAGTTTAAAATTTTTTGGCACAGTTTAAAGCAAAACAAAAATCTGTAAATTCTGCAAAAGCTGTTTTAAAAATGTTGCATCTTTAAATAAGACAGCTTTTCTGGCTTAAAATAAGACTTTCTTTTTATAGTGTTGCATACAAATTTAAAAATATCATTTTTTCGATCATTTCATTCCCTGTAAAAAGATCTTATTTTAAGGGAGAAAGTAAATCTTGTTTTTAAACAAATTATTTTTAAGACAGCCCTTGTTGAATTTCAAGTACAATTTTTGTACCCCAATTTAAGAAACAAAGAATGTGATTATCTGCATGTAAATTTGCTGAGTTTAAGACAATTAATCTATAAGTATAAAATCAAGATCTTATTTTTAAACAAACATCAGTTTAAGACTGATATAATTTCAGACTTCTTTGAAATTCAGATTTACTTTTTACAGTGTTATGAGAAATTATCTACATAATAATATCATTATGCAACGTTTTGATGTTTTCAGGTTCTGTATGCATATTTTGGAACCCCTTCCCTCCCATGGGATATATATGTCCCATCTGCAAAAACCTCAATATTTTCGAACAAAATTAATATTTTTCATTTAATCTTGGTGCGTTCTCTTATTCAAGAAAAATAAAGCTTTAAAAATGTGTAGACTGAATTGAGCCTTAATTTGTTACTCGGGGGTTTTTGCGGTCGCTGGTTACGAATCCGGTATTAGTTTTTAAAAATACAAAATTGCGGATCCAATATGGCTGACGAAAAATCCTTTAGATTCGACTAAAATTGGATACTCAGGGGTTTTTGGGGTCGTTGATTACGAATTCAGTGTTAGTTTATTAAAATACAAAATAACGGATTCAATAAGCGGGCAAATTTTAAAAAAGTGTTTAAAATCGCTTAGGATTGATTGCTCGGGGGTTTTTGTGGTCGCTGATTACAATTTGTCAGTTTGATGGGTTAACATTTTTTCTTTATGTAGTGATTAATCAATAAACAAAAAAATTGGTTATTAATAACCTCATAATTGCTTAAATGTTTTAATTTTGCATTTAATTTTATTTATACAATTCCAAAATTTTAAACCTAATTCTTAGTGATTTCAGCGATCCTAATGTTTTTAATTGTTTCTAAAGTTTTTTTTTTTCATCAATTTATAAAAACTGTAAAAATTAAATTTTAATATTTTCAGTACTTCAAATTAACTCTTACGAAATAATCATTTTCAAAAAATTGTATTTTATTTTTAGATTTATAAAAATGTATTTCAGGTACTGGAATACTTGTAGGGTTATAGAAAATTTATAGAATTTGTGAGGGTTTCATTTTTATTCAAAATTAATTTTAATAATTAATAGACAACATTTGGATTTGGAGGTTAAGTTTGTTTAAATAGACTATTGTCTTTTAAACTAAGTACCATTTCGCAACGTAAATTAAATATTATTGAATGTTTGAATTATTATACTATATCAAAAATACTTTATTTTTAATAGTTTCGGCAAAGATAGTAGAAATTTTGTTCAACTTTCATTATTGATTGAAGAATTGATACAAGAATTATTAAAACTGTCTTGAGTAAATTATTTGAAAACAAAAATTTCTTGAGATTTAATATTTTCATCTCACAAATAAAATATTTTTAAATTTTTAAATTAATTCACTTAACAACGTAAAGTTGAACCTCCAGGATTGTCAAACAGATCTGACACTCTAAAGATAATAACCTACATATAATAGAGTGTTGTCCTATAGTTGACACCGAAAAATTGTTATTTTGATTGAAAAGGTTTAACCTTAAAGTTTATTTGGAATTGTTTTACAAGTTTATCTGGAATTGGTAAAATGAAAAGTATGATAATTATAAATTAATCATAAGTTAATTATAAAAAGCTTAAAGAGTTAGGAAGTGGATTATATGTACCTTAATAAAAAATATAATTTTCTGAATTCCTAACCTAAATTTAACTACGAAAATATCTTGTCTTAAAATTTCAAATCTTTTGGATTTCTTAACAAAATTTTATAATTTTTTCAAAAAATTCCCCGTTTTAAAATTAAAAAAAAACACCTTCGTAGTTTTATTTGAAAACTTGTTATTATTATTATTATTATTATTATTATTTTTTTTTTTTTTTTACAAAACAAGTTTAGGAGAGGAAAAAATGCATTTACGCACTTGTTCGTGTGGGACTCGACCACATCCTGTGGCAATACCGCACTAAAACAACCTCTCCCAATTCTTGCTTTACATACTCTTATCAACTTTTGCTCCTTCCGTCCTGGAAGGTAAGCAAAAGTTTCTTTTTTTTTTACTCTGTACAGTTTCAGCATTCTGTTCTTTGGGTCTTCATGTCCATTGCCGCCGATGTTCTTATGCGGCCGACATGAAATTGTTGGATGCTTTTTTAGAGCTACCTTTAAAGATGTTTTTTTTACAAGGAACAGTGCTGTCGGACCACAAAAAGAGAATTCAAAAGAACTGCTTTTTGCATTCTACCTGCTAACAAATTGGCTTGACGTTCGCAGGTTGTGATCTTCTTCAGTTGGCTCACAAATGAAGCCTTCATCCCTCCTAAGCAGCCGAGAATTAAAACAATCAAATGGACTCTATATCCTGGATGCATTTTACTCAATTCGAATAAGAGCTCTTGATATTTGATCCGTTTCTCATCCTCCTTTTTAATGATGTTTCTCTCGGCAGGAGCCGAAAACTCAACTACATAAATGATCTTACTTTTATGATCTTGGAGGACCATATCAGGCTTGGTGGCACTGATATGATGAGTGGTGGGGAAAGAAAAATTCCAGTAGATCTTGCACTGGTCATTTTCTACAACGGATTCTTGATCCATTTGGGCATACGGCAGAATGGGCTCCTTATCTATACCGTACTGGTGACGAAGGTGGTAATACAAAACCTTCAGTGCAGCATTGTGTCTTTCTTTATATCTGTTACATGCATAAATCGGACAGGCACTTAATATATGACTAAGTGTCTCCGGGTATTGTTTGCATGCACGACAGTTGGAATCGTCAACAGGTATATGCATCACACGGCTGCGGTACACCAAAGTATTAATCACTCCATCCTGACAAGCGAACAAAAATCCCTCTGTCTCCGATTTTAATCCAGCCGATTTAAGGAATGCAAAAGACAAACCTACAGACAATCTCATTTCTCTGACGATATTATAAAATTGTCCGTGAACAGGCTTACTAACATGTTTTTCTAAAAGAGGTACATGTTCTGCATTCTTTACATGTTTTTTGAGCATCAAAGGTGGCAATGACGCTATTCCATGTTCGGTATTATTTGTATCAAATCGAAGATTAAGTTCCTTTGCCGCTCTATTTGCCGCTTGATATAAAAATGCCCCATTATTTGCAACTTCATGATGATGGACAAATTGCATTAAAGGATCCGTACTATTCATCACTGAGCATGCCGCAGCCAGTACAATACGGCGATGAAGACACTCTAAACTTAGTAACCCTCTTCCTCCCTGATCTCGCGGAAGGTATATTCGAGTTACGGAAGACCTTGGATGATGGCATCGATGTACTGTCATCATCTTGCGCGTTTGTCTATCCAGTATCTTCAGCTCATCCACATTCCATTTAACAGCCCCAAATGTGTAGAGTATTAAAGGAATGGCTAATACATTTGTGGCCTGTATCTTATTCTTCCTTGATAATTCGGATGACCAAATTTTTCTGAGAAGACCTCGATATTTAATTTGGAGTTGATCTTTAAGCCCACGCACGTCTTGAGTTTCCGATTGTGGAATTCCAAGATATGCGTAAGTTTCTCCTTCACCAAGATGATGAATGGTGTTGCCACCAATAAGCTGAAGATCGTCTAAATCGCCTGATGTTTCAGATGTTTCCAGTCTTCCTCTATTCATATGGACAACAGCACATTTATCAAGTCCAAAGCTCATTCCAATTGCACTGGAATACTTGGCCACTGCAAACACTAGAATTTTTAATGCTTCCTTACTGGAGCCATAGAGCTTAAGATCGTCCATGTAAAACAGGTGGTTAATCTTGTGAACTCTATGTCTTGGTTTGCTACACAAGTATCCAGAGTGTTTTTCACGAAGCACAACAGACAGAGGCAAGAGGGAGATACAAAACAATAGAGGACTAAGAGAGTCGCCTTGGAAAACTCCTCTTTTGTAGATGATGACGTCAGTCATCACCTGTTGCTTGTTTGATGTTAATACAAACCTTGTTCTCCATAAAAGCATAAGCTCTCTCAAGCATCTCACTATGTCTGGATGTACCGCAAGACATTCAAGAAGCTTAATAATAAGCTCATGACTGGTGGAATCAAACGCCTTACGGTAGTCAATCTAAGCCATGGACAAGTTTCGTCGATAAAATATCGAGTCTTGGGTGACACACCTATCAATCAGTAGGTTCTCCCTACAACCTGCCGGACCTCTCTTGCATCCTCGTTGTTCGCCTATTGTACTCCATACTGGTTGAATAGATGACAAAATTCTTTCCTTAAGGATACCAGTAAATAGCTTGTAGCAGGTGTTAAGACAAGCTATTGGTCTGTAATTCTTTGGACATGTCAAATCTCCACATTTTGGCAATAGTACCGTACGTCCATCCACCAACCACTGTGGTACGGGATGTTCTCCGTTGAGAAAAGTTGAGAATATGCGGGCCAGGTGTTGGTGTGTTGAAGTAAACTTCTTCCACCACATGTTGTTAATTTTATCCGGCCCAGGCGCTGAAAAGTTTTTAGTTTTAGCAATTACATTTCTCACTTCCTCCTTGGTAATTGATGGGCATTCCTCCGCATGATGGTCAAGCCCTTGTCTAAGACAAAAGCTACGGAAAAGAGGCCAAGAAGCGTCTTCATCATTCAACGAATATGAGGTTTCATAGATGTTTTTTCAGAAGTTTTCGATCTCTTCGCGACATGGTGGTCTGTCAACGACCGGCGATGTTATACCGAATAGGCGGGAAGGATTAGTTTCGAAAACATTATTTTGTTTTATCCACTTAACCCGACGTTCTAAACGTTCTCTTATGACTACAAGAGAACGTATCTTCTCAGTCCAATGCTGCTTGATGGTCTGCAGCTTAGATTTATTCAAAGTATGATGCAATCTTTTCAGAGATCGGGATATTTCTAACACTCTAGGTGTAAATCTCCGATTCGTCTCTAGATAAGCAATCACACTCTGAAGGTGAGAAGCATTCCGTCTAGCCACCCCAATTTTGAACTGAACCTGCCTAATTCTTTTACAGGTCTTGGCAACGCGTTCTGAAACATTTTCTGTTACTGTCACGAACCAAGGAAACTGCTTTTTCATAGACTGCACAGTTCAATGTCCAGAGATCTACATCCTCTGGAAGTAATGAAATTTCTCTATTCGCTTCAGCCATTTTGTCCATTTTAATGGAAACCTTAAGATGGATTTTGGTTTCCCTTGCTCTTATGTTTACATACTCAACTGTCTGCAAAGGTGTTGTTGTGAGAACTGATGGTATGTTCTCAGAGGGTTCTTCTTGAAGAACTTCATGGCCTTTCCTTCGCAAAAAGGATACCTGATCTCGTAAGTACTGAGGTTTCATTTGTGCGTATTGGGGATGTATATTGCTTCATCGCTCATGAAGCCTCAACATGTAACCTCTTCGGTCCGGAGAGATCTGTCGCCAACAGTCTAAGATGTGCCTTCGAAGTTGGTCCGTCCATTTTAAACGTGTACGAGTTTGTCCCTGGGCGAAGCCTGGTCGTTGCCTGGGTTCTATCCTGTTGCCACTCCCAACTGAACCCTGGTCTCCATCCGAGAGAGACCCATTGTGGGTGGCGCTGCGCGTTACTGTGGTCGTAACCGCAAAAAACTCTGCGTGAGTGGTTAGCCCAACACAAAGTCGACAATTATATCGGGTGCCCACCCCTATCTGACGTTGGTCCGCCCGGGTATTTGAATTGCCCGGTTCCTCCCATATCTGGGAGGATTTCCCCTATCCGCCACCTGGGGAGGCGCTCGATTGAGATGTCAGAAACCCCATCTTAGATGTCAACACACAAACGAAGCTCGCATCCCTCCCAAACAACCAAGTATAAGAACAATTAATCTGACCCTGTAGCCTGGATATATTCTACTCAATTCAAACAGAAGGTCTTGATACTTGGTCCGTTTCTCATCCTCCTTTTGAGCGATATTGCTTTCAGCAGGTGCCGAAAACTCTATCACACAAATGACCTTACTTTTATGATCCTGGAGCACTATATCAGGCTTATTGGCACTGATACGATGAGTGGTGGAAAAAGAAAAATTCCAGTAGATCTTACACTGACCATTTTCCACAACGGACTCCTGATCCCCTTGGGCATACGGCAAGATGGGTTCTTTATCTATACCATACTGGTGTCGAAGGTGATAATACAACACCTTAAGCGCAGCATTGTGTCTTTCTACATATCTGTAACATGCATACCTCGGGCACGCACTTAGAATATGACTAAGTGTCTCCGGGTACTGCCTGCACGCTCGACAGTTGGTATTGTCCACAGATATACGCATCACTCGACTGCGATACACCAAGGTATTTATCACTCCATCCTGGCAAGCAAATAAAAATCCTTCAGTCTCCGATTTCAAACCAGCAGATTTGAGGAAACCAAATGACAACACCCCAGACAATCCCAACTCTTTTATGAGACTGAAGAATTGTCCATGAACAGGCTTGCCAATATGTTCTTGTAACAGAAGCGCATGTTCTGCTTCCTTGACACGTTTTTTAAGCATCAATGGTGATAAAGATGCTAAACCGTGTTCCATATCCCTGGTTCCAAATGGGAGACTAAGTTCACTTGCAGCTCTTTCTGCCGCTCGATATAAAAACGCCCCAAAATTTGCAATTTCATGATGGTGAACAAATTGCATAAGAGGATCTGTACTGTTTATGACTGAGCATGCCGCAGATAAAACAATTCTACGATGAAGACACACTAAGTTCAGTAGACCTCTTCCTCCCTGATCTCGTGGAAGGTAAATACGAGGTACGGAAGACCTAGGATGATGACTTCGATGTATAGTCATCATCTTGCGAGTTTCTCTATCTAGTTCCTTCAACTCATTTACATTCCACTTAACTGTTCCAAATGTATAGAGTAGTAAAGGAATGGCTAATGTGTTTGTGGCTTGTATCTTATTCTTCCCAGATAGTTCAGATGCCCAAATTTTTCTGAGAAGACCATGGTATTTTATATGGAGATGATCTTTAAGCCCACACAAATCCTGACTTTCCGATTGCGGAATTCCAAGATATGTGTAAATTTCCCCAACACCAAGGTGATGAATGGTATTGCCACCAATGAGTTGAATATTCTCAGAGTCACTCGACGTTTCAGCTGTTTCTCGTCTCCCTTTAATCAAATGGACAACAGCACATTTATCCAATCCAAAATCCATACCAATAGCTCTGGAGTACTCGGCTACTGCAAACACCAGAATTCTTAATTCGTCCTTGCTGGATCCATATAGCTTAAGATCGTCCATGTAAAACAAATGGTTGATCTTATGGACTCTATTTCTGGGTTTGCCACACATGTATCCCGAGTATTTTTCTCGGAGTACTACAGACAGAGGCAAGAGGGAGATTCAAAAAAGTAGAGGACTAAGGGAGTCTCCTTGGAAAACTCCTCTTCTAAACGAGATGATGTTAGTCATCACCTGCTGTTTGTTGGATATTATAACAAACCTTGTCCTCCACATGAGCATTAGCTCCTTTAAGCATCTCACGATGTTCGGATGTACCTCCAAACATTCAAGGAGCTTGATGATCAGCTCATGACTTGTAGAGTCAAATGCCTTTCGGTAATCAATCCAAGCCATTGACAGGTTCCGTCGATAAAATATCGAGTCCTGGGTAACACACCTATCAATCAATAGGTTCTCCCTACAACCTGCCAGGCCTCTCTTGCACCCTCGCTGTTCGCTTATTGCACTCCATACTGGCTCTATGGATGTCAAAATCCTCTCTTTAAGAATGCCAGTGAATAGCTTGTAGCAAGTGTTAAGACAAGCTATTGGTCTATAATTTTTTGGATTAGACAAATCTCCAGATTTTGGTAAAAGTACCGTTCGTCCTTCCACCAACCACTGTGGTATTGGATGTCCTCCGTTGAGAAAGGTACAGAATATACGAGCCAAATGTTGGTGAGTTGAAGTGAACTTCTTCCACCAAAGATTATTAATCTTATCCGGCCCGGGCGCTGAAAAGTTCTTCGTTTTAGCAACCACAATTCTCACCTCCTCCTTAGTAATTGGTGGGCTTACCTCTGTAGGATGGTCAAGCCCCTGTCTAAGGCAGAAGCTACGAAAGAGTGTCAATGATGACTCTTCATCGTTCACTGAGTGGGCTTTTCCATAGATGTTACTCCAGAAGTTTTCGATCTCTTCACGACATGGGGGTCTTTCGACAGTTGGCGATGGTGAACTGAACTGACGGGAAGGATTAGTAGCATAGGTATTATTTTGCTTTATCCATTTAACCCGCCGTTCTAAACGCTCTCTTATAACAACCAGAGAACGTATCTTCTCAATCCAATGTTGCTTGATAGTCTGCAACTTCGATTTCCTCAGAGTGTGATGCAACCTTTTTAGAGTTTGGGCTATTTCCAGAACTCTGGGTGTAAATTTTCTTTTAGATTCTAGATATACAATCACACTCTGCAATTGAGAAGCATGCCGTCGAGCCGTCCCAATTTTATTCTGCACTTGTCTGATTCGTTTTAAAGTTCTAACGACGCGGTCTGTAACAGATTTTCTGTTACTTTCACGAAGCAGGAGCTTTGCTTTTTCATACACAGCACAGTTCAATGTCCAGAGATCTACATCGTCTGGAAGTAATGAAAGCTCGTTATTTCCTTCAGCGATTTTGTCCATTTTAATGGAAACCTTTAGATGGATTTTGGTTTCCCTAGATTTTATGTTCCCTTCTTCGGTTGTTGGCGTAGGTGTAGGTGTTACTATTGGAACCTAAAGGTCCTCTGAGGGTTCTTCTTCTTCCTGAAGAAAAGCTTCATATCCCTTCTTTCTCAGAGAGGATACTTGGTCTCTTAAATACTGAGGTGTCATTTGAGCGTATTGGGGGTACATTAGGGTGGTCCAAAAATCCAATATTTTGGAAAAAAAATTGGACTTGCGCACTTTCATAATCTAAAAAAATCTACGAGACTTAACCATTTTTTAAAATTTTTTTAAACTCAAAATTGAATGATCGCAAGGCATTAAAAGATTCTTGTACTTTTATCTCATTAATTTTATTACTCACTTATTGGTTATAATCGTTGTGGGTTACAATAGAAGGACGGCAACTTACAGTAGGACAATGGTCTATTGAAAAATCATCTAGGTATCCTACAATTCTTCACGCATTTTAAAGCGCAAAGTCATAAATTTGTCAAGTTGATTTTCGAGGTCCACTTAAAATTTTCGAGCAAATTACCTGCTGGAACCCTTCTTTTGTTAACGGTTATATGACTTTTCGTAAAGTAAAAATATTTTTACGAAATTGCGAAATAAAAACTTTAAATATGAAAATATTTTTATTGTTTTCAATACAATTACAATAAAAAAAGAGCGACAAAAATCGGATGCTTTTTAAAGATTGTTATAAGTTTTGTCGAATGAATACGACCAAGTATCTCTAAAATATGAAATAAGAGAATATTCTCAAGAGCAAAAATAGGGGGGGGGGGTGACTGAACCCCTGTAAATCATCCTTAGACGCGGCCTTCATCGTTTAAAATAGTTGTCCCTTTTTGGATTTTTAATTTTTTGAGTGAGAGAACCCCCCCCCCCCCCCGAAAAAAATGCACTCTTGGGAATATTCCTAAAGACTGTTATTTGATAACTATAAAATGATGTGACTTTTTTGATTTTTATGTTTTTGGGTGAACCCCCCCCCCCCCCCGAAGAATACACTCTGGGGGGTGATCCTCAAGACCATTATTTATGAACTAAAATTATGTGACTTTCTTGGTTTTTATTTTTTTGGATGTGAGCACTCCCCCCCTCCCCCCGTGCCTAAGAAATACCAAACATTCCGGAGGTTCCCTTTTTCCCCGTTATTAATTTCTTAAAACGATACCACTCTATAAATTTAAATTTTGCAATGCAGGCGGAAAAATTATGCATAATCCACTATTCAATTAATTTCTCTCTTATAAATAACTTTTCCGAAAATCCAAAATTATATTTTTCCTTTAATCCAAAATGGTGTTCGAAAAGTTTAAGCATAATGGAAACAAATTTTATGAGCTGGGTTAAAATGCGTTACGAAGAAAAAAAGTCTGAAGAATTTTTTTCTTTAGTCCTCAACCCTTCTCACTTTCCTCAGTAGCATTCAGTAGGCCCTTGTCAAATTTCATCGTTATGACGGCTATAAACCTAAGATGCCAAAAAAACACAAAAGTGCAATTGACCAATTCACCCTTTAAATATTAATGAAAAAATCTGATTTTTCATGTACCTGCTGCCAATAAAATATATTTTAATTCACTGAATTTACAAGTCAAACTATTAATATTGAATGGTAGAAAACCGACTTTGAAAACAGCCAATTTGGTGTTTTTTGACACTGAATATTAATTGTTCATATTAAATTTTGAGGATATTTTTTGTTTTTATAACTTACTTACCTGAATGACTATCACGTTATAGTTGGTCAGAATTTTGCGATAATTATAAACAAGTTTACAAAGGTTTTTAGATTTCGTTGCTCCTTTTACGTGTTAATTCCCATAAGAGACAAAAACGCCTTGCGATCATTCAATTTTAATTTTATAAATTTTTTAAAAAATAGTTAAGTCTCGTAGATTTTTTTACATTATGAAAGTGCGCAAGTCCAATTTTTTTTCCAAAATATTGGATTTTTGGACCACCCTAGGGTACATATTGACCCATCGCTCATGCAACCTTAGCATGTATCCTCTTCTGCAAGGACTACTGTTTTGCCAACATAGCATGATGTCCTTCCGAAGGAACAGATTATCATCATAAATTTAATTTCGCGTCAACATTGCAAAAAACTGCTGTCTTCTAAGTGTCTTATTTTAAGACACAAGACATTAAGAAAGCGTATTTCATTGGTTCATAATTTTGAAAGATGTTTTCTCATTGGTTTAAAATTAAGACACTTTAAAAGGTCTTAAAAGTGAGGACAAAAATGTCTTAAAATAAGACACTTGTTTTTACAGTGAAATGCAGTCTCAATATTAAATTCAGAAAACAATCTTGAAAAACGTAAAATTCTGGAAATGTATTATATTGTAAAAAGTGAAGTCTGTTAATTTAAGAACTAATGTACAGGATCTCAGTCCTATTTATTTATATTTAATTAATTCTTAAACTTAAAATTTGAAAACTACCGCTAAATTTTAGGCGAATCTAACGAGTTTTTCAATTTCTTTGTCCGCCATATTGGATCCGCCGTTTTGTATTTTTAAAAACTAACACCGGATTCGTAATCAGCGACCCAAAAAAAACCCGAGTAACAAATTTTAGGCGAATCTAAAATGTTTTAAAAATTCGTCCGCCATATTGGATCCGACATTTTGAATTTTTGAAAACTAACGCCGGATTCGTAATCAGCGATCTCAAAAATAACTTAACTCCCAACTCTAGCAACTTTTAACTCCCTAAATTTTTAACAGTGTATTTTGCAATACGATCAAGATAAAATGCTGTTCAAATTAAGTATTACAAGCAGGGTATACAAGATCAAATGGACTATTCTTGTATTCAATTGTTTAAGAGGAATATAGGCATTATTTGGGAGTTGATTATAAAGTATACTCCAATTATGAGTACCAAACTATATATGACAAAGAAAGAGATAACACTATAACGATATCTCTCTCACTCTCATATAATTCTTCTAGGGAGAGATGGTTTTACAATAAGAAACTAGTAACAAATGGATAAAAAAAATCTAAGTAGATAGTAAAGAAGCTTACAGATGAAAAAGTTTGCAATGACATTTGAGCGAACTTTCCCGCCGAAAGAAATGCAACCTTCTGTGATCTAGAAATAATGATTTTGACAAGATTCCCCTCTTTTTTTGTCCAAGAGTGCCAAGGAAAATCGTAAGCACTTTTTCCAATGTTCCTGCTCTGAAACAAAACAATTTTATATTGAACAAAAAATACCTAAGTATTTAGAATCATTTGAAATTTTTTTTAAATTAAGAATAACGAATGTATTACGGAAATGTGCAATTAATGTATTAATGCTAGTACTTTAAGTTGTCAATTTTAAAACAAAAATAATTACAAAAATAATAATTAATTAAAATAATTACTTCCTGAAGAAGAGAATTTGGTGGCCAACAAAAAATAAGAAGCTGCAAAGCACCACCTACTAAATGAACTCCATACACTACAGTGTCTTCTCCTCCCTAAATAAAAGGTTGTTAAAGCTTTATTACTTTTCATAAATTTAAAAATACCATTTAAAAAGTATGCCCTTCATTCACCGTCAAAAGGTTAAATCCAAATCCACAAATGGCAACAATACTCAAAATAGTTTGCAACAGTACAACTGGACTAAAGATGTTCTCTACTGCTGCAGAATACCTAAAACAAGATTTTTTAAAACATTTTAAGCTTGTTCCAAATATTTTTTTTACATTAAAACTAACATGTATAAATCAGATCAGATATATTGTATCAAATAAGGTGGTTTAGGCTTTAAACTAATTTTAACCATCCCTAATAAAAGTTGCGGGTTGGTGTATAGTCGCAGTTTTGTTAAGTATTATTCTTAGGCATTTTTAAGCTTATCAGTTTTTCTATCTGCATCTAAAAATGTATGTGGCTTGCCAAAAATGTCTTCGAATTAATTCAGGGTTGGTACTAATTACCGTTCCCCCTTTTCCCAACTTTAAAAAAATATAGATGTATTCAACATATTGTTTGTAACCTTGCACTTGCTTCTTTCGTCCCTTCCAAAGTCCTTTTGAATCCTATTATTTCATGACGAATAAATCCATTTAAATTTCAAATAAATCTATTTAAAATTGGAACTGATTTATTCTAAATGAAATAACAGGATTAATAGGATTAAAATTTAGCTTATAGAATAAAGAATTTTTGGTCGAGTTGTAGAAATTTGTATAGATTTATATAGAATCCGATTCAAAAGAATACATTTTATCTACAGACTTACTGCAGAACACGCTGATGTTGTTTTATTACTTTTACTATCTCCTCGAAAGCATTTTTTGAATTGTTATTCGTCACAATATTTTTTTCCAGTTCTTTAAGCTTAGACATGCGAAATTGCAACAATTTGAAATGTGCACATGCATGGAAAACAAAAAAAGCTACAGCTGTATCAATTCCCATAATTGGTATAATGCTAACTAGACCTGCTGGAATCTGCAATGCGTACCAAATATAATAATTTCTAACATTTTTGTGAAAAAATCCTACAGAATACGGCAGTTCTTTGCTCGATATCATTGTTCCATTAGAATCGTAGATGAATTTCGAAAATACTGGTTGGATTATTAAAGCTAATAAAGCACAAAATACATTTATAGAAAACCCATACGTAAGATACATTGCTTTCTTCGCATAATGCTTCACTGTTTCAGCTTCTTCTTCATCTTTTATGTTTTCCCATAAGCTATTGCAAAGTTTTACGAGGTTGACAAGTTTCTTTCTTTTTGGTAATAATAATATCACTTAGTAAAAAATAGGATAAATTACTTATTTCTTATAGCTTGATTTTTTCTCATATTTAAATAATGGAAATAACTTAAATAGGGGAGACCGGGGCTGTTTGGCACAGGGGCTGGTTGACGCACTTGAGTTTATTTAAAAGTGAAAAGTCGAATTAATTTTTCTCTTCGGTCAAATTAATGTACTTGATAAACTGTAACTTCACACATAATTTCATTATTATTGATTGATTATTCTGGACTATAAATTCAAAAAACCAATTTTGGTACTCAAAAGTAAATTTTAACGCCTTCATTTTTTTGTTATATCTTTTTACAAAATGCAATCAGAAAAAAATAAAAATTAAGGTTTTGTGTTCTGAACAGTTGCTTTTAAGAAACAATTAAAAATTTTTGATTTATATTTACAGTTTTCATAAAAACGAAGAAAATGTATAAATAGTCTCTCCGGGGCTACTTGGCGCAGTAGGGTCGGGGCTGGTTGGCGCGCTCGGAACGCTAGAAGTTTATAAGCTACATCTAGTGACTAATAAAAATTTATTAAATTCAATGTAGTAACACTTTTATTTTATTATCAGTACCAAGAATAACACTTTAAGATAAAAAAGTATTTAATATATATTATTATTATTATTATAATCTCATAATTTTACGTTTTCAGATATTTGTAGTTTTTAGGTTCGTGAACTTCACTTTTTGAACAAGATGAATCCTTCCATTTTGAATTAATTCACATTTTTTCAAGATAATATTTCCTTAGAAGACTTATTTTAACAATGAAACATATTGCTTGATTATTAATCACACATTTTAATTCATGCGCCAAGTAACCCCGGGTAGTGCGCCAGGCAGCCCCGGGCCGGGGCTGTTTGGCGCACTTTGGTTTTCTCCAAAGTCTGTTCTAAAAAAAAAAAGTACAACTTTTTTTGGAACTTTTATTTTTTGAAATCAAAGCTGAGATGTTAAGCAAAGTTTCTGTACAATATAGTTTTCATGTACACAAAATTGGCAGAACCAATCAACAAAGAGTGAAAAGTGCGCCAAGTAGCCCCGGTCTCCCCTATATGGGTGATTCTCTACAAAGTGGTAACTTCTGTTAACATTACATTTTTGAGTAAAAAATATTTTTTCTTAAATATTTCTTATGTACAATTTATAAACAATTAGTTTATAAAATAATTTTACAAAAATTTGAACTCAAATTAACACCCCCCAAATAGCATGTAATATTGCTGCAATGTTGCCTCAATGTTGCTTATGTCCACATTGTGGCAACGTTGCAGTGTAATGTTGCCGCAATATTGCAGCAATATTTAAAAAGGGTACTTATTTCCTGAAATTAGATTTACAGCTATATACACATGAAGAGCTGTTTAATAATTCTCCAGCCAAAACTAGGCCAGGAGAATTAAATACGGAAGACACATGTTCTAACTAGTTCTTTTTAAAAGCAAAAGCATTATAAAAAATAAAATTTAATTAAATTATTAATTATAACTAGAATCAATCTATTATTGTTTTTAATATTTTATTAAATTGTCTTCTTTTTTAGAATTTTTTTATTATAAGGTTCTGATTTAAATATTATTTATTTTATTTACAATTTATAATTTAAAAGATTGATTATTTTAATTATTTTTATTTAAAGCAAAAATGTCTTTTTTTATATAATATTTTTAATTAATAATTTTAAATAAAATGATGATTACAAAAACGAAAAACTTTGAATAAAAAAGTTGAAAATAATAAAACAAAAGATATCAAAAAAATTTAAAACCTAACTCTGATTAACCAATTATTTAAATTTAATTTTTCAAATAAGCTTCTATTTTTAAAACGAATTTTTCAGAATTATAAAAATAAGCACAAAAAAGAAATTATATTTGTTTGTAAAATTAAAAATTTTAATTTATAATTTTAAATAAGATATTAAAAAATTAAAAGATTTAAAAAATTTTAAGAACTTTATAATTATATTTAAATAAAAAAACCAAAAATTAATAAATGAACTTAGAACAATAGTTTTTGGCTTTATGACTATTTTACAATTTTCTTACAATTTTCAAAAATTTAATATTTAATTATTGACTTTATTTATTAACGTTGTTTTTTAAAACTAAGTCTGGCCTTCTCATAGGCGAGATGCATCAACGCTTTTATATAAGTCCAGATTCCGTGTCTCTATAATATTCATGTCACATGTGTCTTCTGTATTTAATTCTCCTGGCCTAGTTTAGGCTGGAGAATTATTAAACAGCTCTGTGTATGTATATAGCTGTAAATCTAATTTCAGGAAATAAGTACCCTTTTTAAACTTTAAAATTTTTTTTAATTTTGTATGGCGCTATCGCTGCAACGTTGCTGCAACATTGCACTGCAACGTTGCCACAATGTAGACATAAGCAAAATTGAGGTAAATATGCAGCAACATTGCATGGCAATATTGCCAACATTGCAGTGCAATGTTCCTGCAATGTTGCTGCAATATTACGTGCTATTTGGGCCTTAGTCTTATATAAAAAATTAAAAATTTTTAATTTTAAAGGTTACAAACATTTCTTTAAAATATTTAATTATTTACCTTAAACGAATATCCCTAGGATATTCGGTTATTTGGAAAATGTTTGTAGTATATCCACGGAAATTCTTGAAACACTTTATCATAAATTAAAATAAATATAATTAAGTAAGTTAATTATACAAAAATAAATAAATGTTTTGGTAAAAAACTCAGATATTAATGATTTTTATGATATTTATAGATAATATTATATATATTATATTATAGATAATATCCTAATGATATTTTTATAGAAAACAAAACACTATTCCCATGCATTTCGAATTTTCTGAACCGGAGTTTACGAATTAAAAAAAAAATTTATTATAGCAGAAATACTTAATAAAATATAAAGACTTTTGCAGAATACTGCATAGATTTGCCTACTTTGTGTCAATATTATTTGTATTTTATTTTAAATATAAACAGTTCAATAATTAAAATATTTTCATCTGAAAAAAGAACGTATTAAATCTCACGAGTTCTATGTGGAGAACCTAAAAAAGTACAGTTTTGTGTCATTTTTAACCATTTCGTATCTTTAGATGTTAAAAAAAGATATTTTTCAATCATGATATTAATATACATGTTAACAAAGAATAACTGTACACAGTACTAAACATATATTTATATAAGGTTTAAAATTATTATAAGTGGGGAAGTAAAAGTAACCACTCAGTGAAGAATCACCCATATACAAAAAAACTTCAAAATTTACCTTTAATAGCCCCAACTAAAATTTCCAACAGTCTACTGAAAATATTTAGTGCGCCCATAAGAGCCATGTTTTCACGAAGAAAAATTATGCTATAAAAACCAGGAAGAACTAAAAATGAAGATGTGCAAAACGGAATTATAATACAGATACCGTTAATCATAAATCCCCAAGAAGTAAGAGGCAAAACGCCACAAAACTGTAGTAAAAATTTGTTAAAACGAAAATATTTAATGAAATAACTATTATACATTTTACTATCTCTTTTTTTTTAAATTCAATAAAGAATGAACTGTTCAAGAGTTTCACTATTTTAAGACACACCTGTAGTTTAATATTCAGAGTTTATAAAGACGATCAATAGAAACTTTAATAAAATGAATGACACGATAATTGTTTCTTTAAACATTCAGACTTTTAGAGATTAGAATAACAAATGAAAAATTAATATTAGGAGTAGAAAGCAAAAAGCAGATAATTATGTCTATAGATGGGCTCTACTAACAATTTTCTATAAGAACTTTTTTTAATAAGCAACTACATAGTTGTTTCTTCTTCGATATTGAATTATTAAAGATATCCATAGTTGATGAAGAAAGTTAGGTGCCTCAATTCTTTCCGAATTTAATTTAGTTCAGTTCTTTTGACTATTTCTTTCAAAGCTGCTGCAATTTCTGATAAGAGGAAACAAATAAAAGTTAATAATATTATTATTATTGCATTTATAATATGAATAACAATTTATCCTACAGCCAACTACTCAAGGATGAAAAAATTCTACCAATCTCACCGAAAACTTTTACAGGATAGTGAAGTTTTCAATAAAATGGGTTCCGTTCCCTGGTAGATGGCCGGAACCGTGGGAGAACGAATCTGGGTTCTTTCAGAGTACTCGTTCGTTCCCGTAGGGTTCTTTGTTGAATATTGGCAAAATATAATAAAAATTGGGCAAAAGGGTTATTATTAGGATAAAGTGTGACTTTCTTAATAAGATTGATAAGGTTTTGGGTGGCAAAATAATGTTTTTAAACAAAAAAATAGAAAATTCTAAAATTGATACTTTAAAGGTGTTTCCACACACGGCACGTGTCAACTTTTGATAGAGTTCGCGGCAGATTTAAATATGTCCATCTGATTTGGAAAATTTAAGAGTTAAAAACGTGTACATTTCTATAGAAATGTGCATTTAATTAAAAATGAAAATGTGTAATTTGACGAAGGAAGATAAAAAAGTGAATTTTCAAGTTAGAAATAATAAAGTGTAGCAACATATCCTGGCAACTTAGCCTAAAAACAAATAATGTTTTTTTCCTAAAATAATTGGTATTTAATTAGTTAATTTATTATTTCATAACTATTTTCCTATTTTTTCTTTGAATCTTATCCTTTTTTCCCACTTCAAGTATAATAAGAAAATATACACATTAAATATAACCTCAAAGTGTCACATATTGTTTTTTATATCTCTCCCTAATGTAAATAAAAGTTAATATAAACAAATTAGAATTTTCCAAGTAAAATTAAGAGACATGTGTCTTTTCGATTTATAAAAGAAATCATTTATACACGAAATTTTAAGTATTTCAACTTTTTCTAAAAAAAAAACCATTTTCAATTTGACTTTTGTGACATTTGAGACTTTTGTGTGTCATTTATTGTCAAATTATGAAAATCAATTTTCTTTTCTTGATTCTTGTTAGATACTATAAGGTTCTTTAAAAATCCTTATAAACTTTCTGAACATCTTAAAAATTAAAAAAGTCTCGACTAATTTTCCAAAACTAAAACAAAACAATTTTCTCGTAAACACCACCTACGACTCATTTTGCTCAAGATTTAATATTTCTGGTATATTATCTTTCTCTAGTTTATTATTATTTTTTTGTAATTTACCTGACAAAAAACAACAAGTTTACAAAAATAAAAACTCTAAATTTTTTCAAGATTTTCCAATTTTTCTTCAAAATTGTTACAATAATGAACTTTAATCCAAATTTTATCGTTTTCATTTCTAATAATTGTTTCGAGCTCTACAAAATAAAGTCAAATTATCGTCATATTGTGACAATTTTAAAGATCAGAAAGCTCAAATCTTTTAAAAATTTCTAGTTTTTTATAAATAGGTATTTTTCTAAAATATTATTTATAATAAACTCGAAATTTTTAAAAGATTTGAGCTTTCTGATCTTTAAAATTGTCACAATATGACGATAAATTGACTTTATTTTGTAGAGCTCAAAATAAATATTAAAAATGAAAAAAAATAAAATTTGTATTAAAGTTCATTAGGGTAATATTTTTGAAAAAAAATTAAAAAATCATAAAATCTTGAAAACCAGTTTCTTCTTTTCTGGTGAGCAAAATATTTGATTTACAGTTTTTTTCGCAGGTAAATTACAAGAAAATTATAAGAAACTTGAAGAAATTAATTTTTTAGAAAAATACTTATTTATAAAAAACTCGAAATTTTTAAAAAGATTTGAGATTTTTAATATTTGGAATTAACATAATATGACGATAATTTGATTGTATTTTGTAGAGCTTAAAATAAATATTAAACATGAAAATTAATTAAAGTTTATTATGATATTATTTTTTAAGAAAAATTGAAAAATCTCGAAAACCAGATTTTTGTTTTCTGGTGACCAAAGTATTGTATTTAGAATTTTTTAATTTTGTGCACTTGTTTTTTGTCAGGTAAATTACAAAAAAATAATAATAAACTAGAGAAAGATAATATACCAGAAATATTAAATCTTGAGCAAAATGAGTCGTAGGTGGTGTTTACGAGAAAATTGTTTTGTTTTAGTTTTGGAAAATTAGTCGAGACTTTTTTAATTTTTAAGATGTTCAGAAAGTTTATAAGGATTTTTAAAGAACCTTATAGTATCTAACAAGAATCAAGAAAAGAAAATTGATTTTCATAATTTGACAATAAATGACACACAAAAGTCTCAAATGTCACAAAAGTCAAATTGAAAATGGTTTTTTTTTTAGAAAAAGTTGAAATACTTAAAATTTCGTGTATAAATGATTTCTTTTATAAATCGAAAAGACACATGTCTCTTAATTTTACTTGGAAAATTCTAATTTGTTTATATTAACTTTTATCTACATTAGGGAGAGATATAAAAAACAATATGTGACACTTTGAGGTTATATTTAATGTGTATATTTTCTTATTATACTTGAAGTGGGAAAAAAGGATAAGATTCAAAGAAAAAATAGGAAAATAGTTATGAAATAATAAATTAACTAATTAAATACCAATTATTTTAGGAAAAAAACATTATTTGTTTTTAGGCTATGTTGCCAGGATATGTTGCTACACTTTATTATTTCTAACTTAAAAATTCACTTTTTTATCTTCCTTCGTCAAATTACACATTTTCATTTCTAATTAAATGCACATTTCTATAGAAATGTACACGTTTTTAACTCTTAAATTTTCCAAATCAGATGGACATATTTAAATCTGCCGCGAACTCTATCAAAAGTTGACACGTGCCGTGTGTGGAAACACCTTTAAAGTATCAATTTTAGAATTTTCTATTTTTTTGTTTAAAAACATTATTTTGCCACCCAAAACCTTATCAATCTTATTAAGAAAGTTACACTTTATCCTAATAATAACCCTTTTGCCCAATTTTTATTATATTTTGCCAACATTCAACAAAGAACCCTACGGGAACGAACGAGTACTCTGAAAGAACCCAGATTCGTTCTCCCACGGTTCCGGCCATCTACCAGGGTTACTAAAATATTTGTTACGGTAAGTATTACCAAAAATGTAATTAATTGTTAAAAGTATACATAATTTGCTCAAAATCTTTACTTCGTAATAAATGACAAGCGAAATTATTAAATTACATTACCCATTGTTTTAATTAACGACAACACCTGAGGACATATTGATATAAAGTCAAAATATCAACATAAAGTCTTGTAACTGCATAAACGACTTCATCAGGTCTGATTTCAATTTCTCTGCCTCCCATTATAGTTTGAATATTGAAATACAAATACTGCAAGTTTTAAAATGTCTAAATTAAAATAATAATGAAGTTAATAAGATTTGGTCAAATTAACAGTCTTCATGTTTGTAAATTATTTGACGTTAAAATAAAACTGTCAAAAATGTATCATAAGTGAATGGTTTTTTATATAAAAAAATGTATATATCATTACCACTGATACGAAAATACTGCCTAAAACTCCAATCACCAAATTTAGAACTTTGTATTGAATAAAAATTTGAACTATAATAATGAAAATCAGAACTATTCCACCAAGACCAATAATTAACAAAAAACCTCGTCGTTTTGTTAAATCAAACTGAAAAAATACAGTAATTTAATATGTTTTCAAATAAAATATCTAGTAAACAACTTTTACGTGTGAATAATTTTTTAAACTACATACGCTACAACAAGTAGCCAAAAAAGTTATCGCAAATGTGATTCCCGTTGTTGTGATCAATGCCGCTGTTACTGCTTCCAATTCATATAAAACCGAAATAAAGGCTATTACGTAAGTTAATGATACAACCTGTGTAGTGCAAAAATATTAATGTTACTTTATGAACACTTGTTATTCTATTTATTTTTTAATTTCATCCCTTATGAAAATTTATGTTAAGAAATTAATGACAAGGTAGGTATGGTATAATGTCATTTTTTAATGTAATTTATTTGGAAGAAGAATTTTTTTTATAAGGAGAAAAAGATACGACCATATTCGTTATTAGACATACAAGTTAGTTCTCGCGCATCAAAAATCAGTGTAAAAAAGATGCGCAAAAGCAAATCTGATATTTTATAGTAATTATAATGGCCAACAGATAGAATCCGGAAAGACACCAGATAAAACTCAGTTCGGGTTCTAGTTGCTTGTACACGGAAAAAAAAATTTCTTGAATTTTACAAAACTTTTTTGCACTCTTGGATAAAGCCATTTACAAAACTCAGTTTCTGGTGATGTGCAGAACGGTTTTGTAAAATATACTGAAATTTCAGTACAGAAAGCAAAATTATTTGTAGTTACTGTAAAGAATTCCGTAACTTGTGCTGAAAGTTTCCATCATTTTACAAAACTGTTCTTCAATCACTCAAAACTGAGTTTTGTAAATGGCTTTATCCAAGAGTACGAAAAAGTTCTGTAAGATTCAAAAAGTTATTTTTTTCCGTGTATCCGGTTTTTATTCGGAAACCATTTAAAATCTACGGATCAAATAAGGTTGAAGTCGGGTTTTATCCGGGTTATGAAATTAAAATAAAAAAAGTGGTGACATTCTGTACGCACTGCAAAAACTGCTGTCTTCTAAGTGTCTTATTTTAAGACACAAGACATTAAGAAAGCGTCTTACGGTTATTTCAAGCTATTTCATTGGTTAATAATTTTGAAAGATGCTTTCTCATTGGTTTAAAATTAAGACACTTTAAAACGTCTTAAAAGTGAGGACAAAAATGTCTTCTACCCGGTTTTATTCGGTTTCTACCCGTCAAGAAAATTAAATTAACAAATTATTTTCAATCGGGGTTTTATATGACAAAAGTCGAACCGGTTGGAAAGTGGGTTTTATCCGGGATTCATATGGTTGTCAACACAGAAATAGTTTCTACCCGTTTTTATTCGGATTTTACCGTCTGGAAAACAAAATTAAAAAATTACAATTTTGTTGGTAAATTTATAAATTTATTGTTCTTAAGTGACGAAATGGTATTCCGCTGATAATAAATTGTACAAGTCCCAGAATTTTTTCTTTAATTTTCTGTAGTCGCGAATCTGTCAAATCTGTCTTAAATTTCCTGGCATAAATTTTCAGAAGGGATCGCAGTATTTTTACCAAAATAAATAAGCAGACGCAGTTGTAGGGAAATTGTCTTGAAGACTCAACGCACACGATTATGAAATAAATTATCATAAAAGCAGCCCTAATAAAGTTTGACCAAATTAATGTAACTTGAATTTTAAAATAATAAAATCAATTTTGGAAAAATATTAACGTACAAAGCGATCCAAGATATAAACGTATGTTGTAATAAAAATTCTTTGGCATCTTCTCTACAAAAGTGAAAGACATTCAATTAATTATGTTTAATGTCCATCTATAGACAGAATAAATAATTATATTATTCATTAATTTTAAAGTAAAATGAAGAACTTACACAGTCAAAAAAATATAAACAACTCCAATTGTAAATAAAAGAAGTAAACTTAGAAGACAAAACACTTTCTGAATAAATTTTCTTCGCACTTTCTGATTTTTAAATTCTGCTTGATATTCATCTGTATTGTTTTGTCTCTCTCTGCTTAGCTGAGCAACCCATCGTCTGTAAATTTCTTGATTTTCTCTTTCTCTTTGTCTTACCATCTCTTCTGTGACTGTGATAGAGTAAGGGCCCTAAAGTAAATACACATGCATTTTATTCTCGATTTTATAAATTGTGACTTCTCGATCAAAATATAAAGTGAAATTTATATGACTTTAATAAAATCAGCAAATGCATATACACACACTATAAATTTTTTGACCTTCATATAAAGTTGGTAAAAGTGGAGGACCAACCACAACTTGGGCCTCAATATCTCTATTTTGCTGAGACATCGTTAATTTTCTACTAAAATGGAATGAGTTCTGAAAATTTTGAAACACACATTACAATAATTTTTATTTTAACAAAATTAAAATAAAAAAAATATGACAAATATTTATACACTTTTATAATTTCAAAATGTAATTACCTGTTCTGAATTTTAATAAATATTTTTTATTATTAACATTCTTTTCAGTCTATAAAAAATAACCATATTTATATTAACTGTTTACATATTCTGTGACATTTGTTACGCATATTCTTCTGAAGTTAGTTTTTTAATTATCAACAGACAATCAACTGTTACAAATGTTGCAAAAATCCAAAATACATATATATATAAACACATACATAATTTAATTAATAATTAATTCAATAAGTTTTAGCAAATTATTACGGAAAAATTATTTTATTTCAAAATTAGATCATTTTTTTCAAGAAGTTAAAACCTAGAAAATTTTTTTCGCTTCAAAAGTGCATCGATTGACCTATTAGTAAACCTATTAAATTAAATTCGAATAATAGTTCAATAGAAATTTTAAAAAAACTATGTAATCAGAAATTATCGCATAATGCACTATAAATATGAGATATCTTCGATAAATATATTATCAATCACTGGAAAATTGAAATTCCATGTCTGTTAGATAAAAAAATTATTAGAATAAATAATAATAATAATAATAATAATAATTATTATTATTATTTATTGTAGTATGTACATTTAGTTTAATCACATTAGTGATAAATTAAAATAATTTTTACATACTTTGAAAGGAAAAAATTATTTTAAGACTTTCCCTAATTTTTAATGAATATAACATATTTGCATATATACGTTAGTTAAACACTGTAAAAAAAGTCTTATTTTAAGGCACAAAATCTGTCTTATTTTAAGATACAACATTTTAAAGACAGCTTTTGCTGTTTTTACAGATTTTTCTTTTGCTTTAAACTGTGCAAAAAAATTAAAAGCTTTAAATTTGCATGAAAAGGTGAAATACTAATCAATCTAAAAATGTAAATTTGTAATTATTATTGTAAATTCATCTTGATTAAGACTTTATTTTTTACATAAAAATTTATATAGCAGGGCTTGCTGAATTTAAGACACGTCTTAAATTAAGATTCTCTTTTTATAGTGATAGTAGAGCGCAGGTTATTCATTTTTTAAAATAAATTTAAATAATAAACAAAAATCCCAAGGCCTTGCTGGCCATAGTTATAGAGAGATAAATAACCTACTTGTAAAGAATAAAATACTAATTGTTGTAATATCGTGATCTAATCTTTTCCTTAACAGATAAAATTATTGATAAAGAATTTAAAAATAATTCAATGTGTGTATGTATAAATATGACATAGCAAATTAAGTTGCTAGTTCTGCACAATAAACATGGAGTGGAAATTAATTCTTGGTATAAAATCTATATTAAATATTAAAAATATATTTACTCAAGATAATTCATAAATATTTCGGTTAAAAAAAACTAATTACTTGCCAACATTTTTCAGAAATTCTTCAATTTGTGCTCATTTTTACTCATGCTTGTGTGAATCCTGATTTAAATCCATTACAACATCGAGGGCAAGTAATAGCTGAAGCAAAGAATACATTTGTGACTTTGGAATACAAGACCGAAGATGGTAACTTATAATAAATTAAATTTGCATTGAGTAATCGGCAAATAGACATTTTTATTTTGATCGTACGATCAAATTATGTTAGAAAAGCCAAAAAGAAGCCTGAAGTTTCGATACACGTTGAGTATCTTCTTCAGGGACGAACAACATTACAACCTTAAATAAAGTATTTTATGATCGTGCAGTAAATTTAATTTATAGATTTACTATAAGGTCAAGAAGTAAAGAATCCTCACTTTAAACATTAATATAAGATTTAAAAAAAAGTAGGATGACGAGACTACCATAACTAAATTAATAGCCCAAAGTTTTTTACGTTAGTGTACAAAATTTCAAAAAGAACAAGAAATTTGTCTTCAAATTATTAATTTTTAAAAATTAAAATACACTTACTTACCATATTATTGTAAAGGAGTGGGCCCCAAGATGGACATTCCTTATAAAATTTTTGTTTAAGGTGACAGCGCCTTGTGTTTTCTGTCATTTTTGTTGTTTGTATAGACGAAAATTTTGATGCACATTTGAAGAAAAAAATCAGTTTCTTTTTCTTTTACACATACTACCTGATTTTGTGTATAAAAAAGTTTTGTTACCGTTTTTTCTTAAGTTGGTAAAGTGATTTAAATTTGTGATTTTAGAATAAGTACTTAGGGTTATAATATTATTTATTTATCGTATAATAATATTCTGAAATAATTTTACTAATATTGTGTTTGTACACAAATTTATACTGGGGCTCGAAAAATGGTGTCATGTACAGTACACTAAGATGTACAGGCGCCAAATCTCAATGTATGTATTTATTTTCATAATTTTGATTTTACACTTTTTTCAATAATTTTTTGAGACAATTAATTAAAAAATTTTATTTTACACTATAAAATGTGATGTTATCGTTACAAAATTTGATATATCGATATATTTCGACAGTGCCGTAACTAGGGTGGTGCCGTGGCACCGGGCGCAGTCCTCGGGGGGCGCAAACTTGGAGGGACGCAACATTTTTTATATATATATTTTTTTTTTTTAATAAAAAAAACTATGAAACCAACAAAATTAGATTACTTTTTTTAGGCAGTTCAAAGTTGATTATAAATGTTACTAATTGTAAGTACTTTATTAGATAAAAAGTGTTTATTTACTGTATTTAAAACATCATTTTAATGAAATTTTTAAAATCAATAAATATAAAAATTATTAATAGGAAGGAAATAATTCGTTCATTTAGTAAAAATTTAATTAAAAATTTCATCAATTAATTTATTTGAAAAAATTAAAGAAAATATTTGAAACTTGCAGAAATTGAATTTATAATTAAGGGGAAAAATTAAAAAATAATGAAAATAATTAGAATTGAAAAAAAATTTAAATAATGATAAAAATAGATGGAAATTGTAGCAAATAATTGAAATCATAATAGTAAATAATTGTTGAAAATTGAAGAAATTTTTAAATAATTTTAAATTTATTATTCTCAAAGGAAGGATTAATTACATTTTTAATCAACGAAATTTCAAATTAATTGAAGTTCGATGAATTATAATATACCTATAATTGTAATTGTAGTCTTATTATCTCAGATATATTCTGTAATTCTTTCAATTATTATTTATAAAGTTTTATTATTTCTATCAATTATTTTTTTATTAAATTTATTTTTCAATTAATTTTTGTCTTTTTAAATTATTTTTTATTTATTTTCGAATTTTTTTTATTATTCATCTCAAATTCTAGTTATTTTTTCAGTTTACAATTATTTTATTTTATTATTTATAACTATATGTTGTAGTTTTTTTAATTATTTTTAAAAAACTAAAATTATTTTCTTCAATTTTTCATTATTTTTATTACTTTGCAAATATTTCTCCGGATTTTTTATTACTTTCATTATTCTTCAATTACTTTTTTAGATTTTAAAATATTTTTCTCAAATTTTAATAATATTCTTCAATTTTGAACTATTATTTTTATCATTTTGCAATCAATTTCTTCAAATTTTAGTTATTCTCAAACTTCATTTCTCAATTAAATTCCTAAATTTTCAACTATTTATCTCATTTTTCAATTATTTTTTTCAATTTTTATTTCCTTTTATATTTTTGCAATTATTTTCTTCGCCTTTTAATTAGATATATTAATTATTTTTTAATAAATTTCCTAAATTTTTACTTAGTAATCTCAAATTTAAGTTATTGCATCCACTTTTTTATGTTTTAATCATTCTTCAATTTTTTTTCTTAAATTTCAAATTATTTTTCTATTATTGTAATTAATATCTAAAAATTTCAACTATTTTTATCATTTTTCAAAAATTTTCTTCAATGATTTTCATTATTTCTCAACTTTTCCCCTAATTTTTAAATTCCAAATTTCTGCAAGTTTCAATTATTTCTTTTACTTTTTCAAATAAAACTTTTTCAGTTTGAATTATTTCCTTCAATATTAAATTAGTTTAATTATTTATTAACTAACTTTCAATTTCTTTTGTCATTTTTCAATTATTTTTACAAAATATATTAGTTTTGCTTTTTGTATTTTTCAAGTATTTTAATGATGTTTTTGGATTTTGAATCACTTTCTTTTACATTAAATAAATTTTGTAATTTTCTCAATTTGTGTTTTTAAATTTCCATAATTAACTTTAGTTTCCAATTATTTTTATCCTTTTTCAAGTAGTCTTGCTTATTTCAAAAATATTCTGTAATTTTTACAATTACTTTTTCACAAATTTTTATTAAATTCTTGAATTTTCAATTATTTTTATAATTTTTAAATTAGTTTTTGTCATTTTCAATTATTTTTTAATAAATTCTCTAACTTTTTTTTATTATTTATCTCTAATCTCAATTATTTTTTCAATTCACAATTATTTTTATTATTCTGCAATAATTTTCTTTTATTATAACTATATGTTGTAATTTTTTCAATTATTTTTAACAAAACAAATTTATTGTCTTCAATATTTCATTATTTTTATTACTTTGCAAATATTTTCTTGGAGTTTTTATTACTTTCATTATTCTTCAATTAATTTCCTAGCTTTTAAAATATTTTTCTCAAATTTTAAAAATTTTCTCCAATTTTCAATTATTATTGTTATCATTTGCAATCAATTTCTTCAAATTTTAGTTATTCTCAAATTTCATTCTTCAATTGCATTCCTAAACTTTCAATTATTTATCTGATTTTTTAATTAGTTTTTTCAATTTTAATTTTCTTTTATCTTTTTGCATTTATTTTGGCTACCTTTTAATTAGATATATTATTTTCTTTTTTAATTTATATCCTAAATTTTCATTTATTATGTAAAATCCAAGTTATTGTAGGTATACACTTTTCAGTGTTTTAATCATTTTTCAATTATTTTTCTCAAATTTCAATCAAGTTCGTCAATTTTTATTTTATTTTTTTTAATATTTATAATGATTTTCACAAATTTTATATTATTTTGATTATTTGTTTATTAATTCTGAAAATTTACTTGAAATGAAATAAATTGTCAACTTTCGTTAAAATAATTACGATAATATGAAGAAACGCTTTAATTTAATATTGTTTTTCTTTTTTTTCCCCTACCTCCACCGGTCAATATTAAGTGTGCAGATGGCAAAAATTTACAATCTCGCTGCCCCTGATTAAACATATTTTTTAACTTCTATTTTTCTAAGGAATAGGGGGAGGCGCAAAAATATTTATCTCGCACCGGGCGCGAGAAACCTAAGTTACGGCTCTGTATTTCGATATCTTATTACTTTTTACTGTTAAGCTATTAAATTAAAGTTTTTAGAAATTTTATTTCTTGGTAAATTCACTAAAATGATTAAAAATTAGTTTTTAAGAATTGTTAATTTGTTATACAATGTTTATTTTTCATTTACTACATTTTTCAGACTTTTAAGAAGGTCAACTTGGGGCCACTTTTTATTAGATGAAAAATTTTAACAATTAGAAAAAATGTTTTAAAAAATGTTTATGTTAAAAATAAAATTTTATCCCTGATGTGGCCATAAGTTACCTAATATATTACTTTCATTTGGTATAAAACATTTTAACATATCTTATTCGGTTTAGATTCTAGAGCAATAAATCGAAAGGGTGACCATCTTGGGGCCCTCTCCCCTACCTTATTTTTTAAAGCCAACTTTAAGGATTAAAACGCAAAATCAATTGTAATGTGATAAAAGTCACGCGCATAAAAAATTAATTGATTAAGATATTTTATTATGTGTTGTGTCTTTTTTTTATAACAGCAGTAAAGTAACGCGCCCATGACACAAAAAAATAATTCTTTTCGTCATTAGCGTAGGTTTAAAAAATGTACCGAAACATCAGATTAATTTTTGACTTTTCTAATTTGATTCCATCGTACAATCAAAATAAAGATGTCTATTTACTACGATCAGAATAATTTATTTTTTATGGATTTCTGTAATGAAATACATATTTTAATTAATTTTTACAGAGGAATTAACATTAAAAACATCTCTTCATATTATTGATCCTGATACATCTCCAGCGCAACAACAAGTTGAGTCTTGTGGAGAAACTAAAATCTGCATAAAAAGTGGCAATGTGAAACATACGGAAATAGATAAATCAACTGGATTAATACAGGTTTCTCATACCATAAAGGAGCTCAATGCAAAAATAATTGTATGCATTGAATTAAAGGAAGGAGTACAATGGTTTGGTGGACCTCAAATGCGATATCAGCATTGGCCAATTCAGAAAATGTACTTTGAAGAAGAGCCATATTTGCCAACTCATCTGACAAACATGGCAATAGCAGAACGTTATTGGCTTTCTAGTGAAGGAAATTATATTTATGTTGATGATGATGTTCCTCTCTTTTTGGATCAAAATAACTTCAAACAGAATCATCTTTGTCTGATAGCTCAGAACAAAAAGCCCTACAGAAATCCTAATCAAAATCCAATTAATCTGAAATACGAAATTGGTACAATGATTGCCAATCCCAGACGTGCTCACGAATTGGTGATAAAAAATCATTTTCAAAAACCAACAGGTATTCCAGACAAGCGAATGATCCAGTATCCAATTTGGTCTACTTGGGCTAGATATAAAGTTCACGTTAATCAATCAGTTGTTGAACAATTTTCTCAAGAAATTGTATCAAACAATTTTCAAAACAGTCAGTTAGAAATTGATGATAAATGGGAAACATGTTACGGTTCTCTTGAATTCGATACAGTGAAATTCCCAGACATTAAAAAGCTCACTAGTGATTTAAAAACCAGAGGCTTTAGAACAACCCTTTGGATTCACCCCTTTATTAATGAAGAATGCACTGATCTTTACAATGAAGTAAAACAAAAGGGATATTTCGCTAAAAATACTAATAATGAAGTATCAACGAGTTGGTGGCAGGGTAAGACAATTAAAATGAGTCTTAATCTTTAATTAATTTGTTAAACTGTTTACAGGTGCCAAAGCAGCAATAATAGATTTTACAAATAAAGAGGCAGCTACATGGTGGGTAAATAGGGTAAAAAAATTAGAGGACTCAGGAATTGACGCTTTTAAATTTGATGCTGGAGAAGTTTCTTGGTTACCTCAACCGCCCGAATTAACTGGAAACATTAATCTCCAACCAGGAATTTTCACAGAAAAATACGTCACCACTTTGGCTACTAGTTTTACGAATACAAACCTCATTGAGGCACGTGTAGGTTGGAGAACACAAAATCTTCCAATTTTCATCAGAATGATTGACAAGGATTCTAGATGGACCTGGAATAATGGTCTTCCAACTTTAATAACCACTCTGCTGCAGATGAATTTAAATGGATACGGTTTGGTACTGCCTGATATGATTGGAGGTAACGGATACGTTGACAATTCTTTTGAACAAACAGAATTACCTCCCGAAGAATTATTCATCAGATGGTTACAAGCCACTGTCTTTATGCCTGCCCTTCAATTTTCTTTTGTTCCTTGGCAATATAAAACTGAAGTAAGTATTCCTTTAATATCTATTTAGAAAAACAACATCGAGCATGGAAAAAAAAGTTTGGTAAGATTAAGCAGAATTCTAACAAGGGTATATCTATAACATTGTTATTCTGGTTCAAGACATCTAACTAGAATTCCGGTCAAAAGAACTAGAATTCTGGTTAATATACCCCAACCAGAATTTTTTCTTTTTTAGTAAGCCCTGTTTAAAAATTGTCTGTTTGGCGAACAAGACTATTGAATTTCATAAATAGGGGAGAGTAGCCTAAGACGGGCACTATAGGGTGTCCGTTAAAATGTCGACTTTCGAATTATGTTTACGATACCCTCCAGTTTGGTTCCAATATAAAAAAAAAATTTCTGTAAAATTGCAGCCTGATTGATGAATATTAACCCGTGCCAGCAATCGATTGAAATTTCCCATTGAAAATGCATGGAAAAAATGAACTTTTTTTTAAAAATTTCATAACTTTTTTAATTTTTTTGCAAATAAATTTCCAGGTCACAAATTTCTTCATTTTCAGCTATATTTTAAGGCAGCGTTTTTAGAAAAATTTAATTTTCAAAATTTTTAAAATGGCGGATGTTAAAAAATGGTTCAAAAAATACATTGCAATATTTGCAGCGTTTTATCACATAAATATTCAAGGAAACTCAATAGATATTCTTATTCAGGGGTATTTTAGGTCGCTAATGAAGATTACGATGTCAAAAATTAATTTTTCATAACTTTGGAACCAATATGGCGGACTCAAAATTTTGCATTTCACATTTTTCAAGAAATCGCCTTGAAACACCATTATCGGGCTTTTCAGGGTCACCATTAACAAATTTCATGTCAAAAATGTATTTTTCAATAAAGCCGATCCAATTTGGCGGATTCAACAAACTTTATTTTTTTTTAAATATAGTTCTTACATTTTTACATTTTAATTATTCAGTTTTTGATCATCCATAATAAGCAAAACTGATCTCTAAATCTGACTTTCAATTAGTTATTTTTTACTAATGAATTGGCGAGAAATCGATTACTATTAAATAGTAAAAACTATTACTAGTTATTAGTAGAAAACTACTAATTTAAAAGTGAAATATCTATTAATTAAAATTGTAAAAGTTCACTTTCTCAATTAGTAGTTATGCAACTGTTAAATTAATAGTAATTTTCTACTAAAAAATATTGCAATTTTTAACTTTTTTGACATCGTAATCTTTATTAGCGACCTAAAAGACCCCTGAATAAGAATATCTATTGAGTTTCCTTGAATATTTATGTGATAAAACGCTGCAAATATTGCAATGTATTTTTTGAACCATTTTTTAACATCCGCCATTTTAAAAATTTTGAAAATTAAATTTTTCTAAAAACGCTGCCTTAAAATATAGCTGAAAATGAAGAAATTTGTGACCTGGAAATTTATTTGCAAAAAAATTAAAAAAGTTATAAAATTTTTAAAAAAAAGTTCATTTTTCCCATGCATTTTCAATGGGAAATTTCAATCGATTGCTGGCACGGGTTAATATTCATCAATCAGGCTGCAATTTTACAGAAAATTTTTTTTTTATATTGGAACCAAACTGGAGGGTATCGTAAACATAATTCGAAAGTCGACTTTTTAACGGACACTCTAACGGGCACCCTTCAATATCTTCGAAATAAAGAAACTTATTGAACAATTGTGCATATAGATATGTAGTCGAGATGTATCTAATTAATTTAGCAGTATTTTTTTGTACTTTTCAAAAAAATATCAAAAATAAAAGGGAAAAATATTTTTAGCGCTTCAAAAGATGAAATATAAACTAGTTTTTAAATTGGAAATTTTCTAAATTAAATGTCATTTGGAATAGAAGTATTAATTTTATTTCAAAGAATATTCTCTAATGTTTGAAAATCTTACATATATTTAATTGATATTTACTTTATATAATTAAAAAACTTAAATATATTAAAAATAAGCCTGTTGCCTAAGACGGGCCCCATGAATTTATTAAATTTTCGATTAAAGCGGAATCTTCTTTACCCTGCGAAGGTACGGTGCTTACAGTGATCATAGCCTATAAATGCAAAGAAAATTTTACAGATTCAAATTTTTATGCATTTGCCGCTTCTATTTCTAACCTCAAAAATCACTTTCAATTACTAGAAAGAATATTAAACAAAAGCTATTTTTATGTTGTAAAACAGTTAAATTCTGAAATTAAATGTAAAATTATTTAAGATTGTACAGTTTTTTCACATAGATATTATTCTAATGTCATAAAAATCGTATTTTATAAAATAGACATATTTGTTGTCTTTTTGCTTTTATTTCACCAAATTTCCTGATATAGGGCTTTAAAAAGGCATGTATTTTGCTTAAAATACCTAAAACAATTGCAATTGAAGTATATTCAGTAAGTAGATTTAGGGCATTTTAAAAAGGGCCCGTCTTACCCTACCAGGCAGTCAAAGAAGGGCTAGTATGAACTTTTTTGAACATCATAATTAATTGTTTTTTAAACAATTATAAAGGTTTTCGTCTGATCAATTATTTAGAGGAAATGTTAAAAATAAACATAGATACATTCGCGTTCCCTTTTCAATTCACAAACTAAACAATTTTTTACAAAATATGGATAGGGGCCCGTCTTAGGCGACTTTCCCCTACATCATAATATTCAGAAACTTAAATAGCAATAATAGTCCAGTCAATACGTACTTTTAGACATTAATAACTCTGAAGGTCGATGTCTTTTGCTTAAACCCTTTATTTTGGCATTCAATTAAAAACCCTAATAAGTTTGCGGCAGCGTCGCGACATGACAGGGAACCCGGTTAAATTTTTCGAAAAAGGTGTAAAAAACCACGTTTTCTGGAATTGGTGGTTTTTTTTTATGCATTTTATGTAAAAAATATGTTGTATAAAAGAAAAAGTATATAAAATTCTAAGTCTCTTAAAAAAAAAAGATGAACTTAATTTGGTCAAATAGTCCCCAAGTTATGCCTTTCCAAAGTTGAAATTTTTCATTATTTTTATCCGAAAAAACCTTGTTTTTAAAAACTGACGCAGAACTTTTTTTTAATTTTAATTTTAATTTAATTTAAATTCAATTCGACCCAATAGTTACCGAGTTTTTGAGAAAAGTTTTTCAAGAAAATAAATAGGATTTTAAGAAAATTATTGACACACAAAGAAATAAAAATTTTAAATGAAAAAATGAAGTAAATGTATATAGATGACAATGATTGAAAATATTGATGTAGATAGTTGAAATTTGCATTAATAATAACAAGAAATTGAAAAACTTTATAAAAAAACAATTCCAAATTACAAAATTAATTAAAAATTACTCAAAATAAGGAACAATTGATAAAATTAATTGAAAAATTTAAAGAACATAATTTTAAAAAATATTTTGCAAATAAAATACTGGATAATCATTGAAAGAATTGTAAAATACGTTAACATTTAAAAAAAAAAAATGAATAAATAAGTACAGTGCCGCTCAAAAGGATTTGCAAGGGCTTTACAAAAAGTTTTGTATCTTCATTAATACACTGAGAAAATAAGTTGACTAAATACAACCAATTTTTGATTAAATTTAGCAGAGAGAGGTTGTTGATATAGCACCTGCAAAGCACTTAATTGATTTTAGCAGAGCATATGCTCCGGTATCCTAGAAGTTTGATTGTCATCGCCGGTGTTTTGTTTGTTTTGTCCCGAGGAACCCTAACCTAGAAGTAAAGCTGCTTGGCTAAAGGCTTATTTTCTGAGTGTAATAAAGATAAATGCTTCATCAAATATTTATTTTAAAGTTTAAGTATTTGACTTGAAATGGCACCTAAACAAATTTAAAAAAAAAATTTTTATTGTTTAATTGCTTAAATTAAAAAAAAAAAAAAAATTTCACTTTTTTTAAAAAATTTCAAATTGATACCATTTTGAAGAAATCATCACATTTTAATTCTACAAACGCCATTTGAAAGCATTTTTGTCACCTTTAAAACAATTTTTTAGAAATTGCTCTACGATAATTTTTAAGGAAGATATGATCATTTGTTTATAAAAATAGCCTCTTTTTTCAATTGTTGGTAACTTCACTGAAAAAATTATTTCAGTATATTTTACACAACTAATTTCGGAACAGCCGACGCAGAGAAGAAGTTAGTATTATTTAAATCAGACTCATTTATAAAACCTGAAGGGGAGTTTCAGGAAAATATAAAGAAAATATCCGTATAATTTAAAAATATAGGTAATTTAAATTTTGCTTTATCTGGTCAGACGTATTACTACAAGAGTTCTGTAATATGTGTTGCCTAAAGCACCCTTGACCGTGCCGCTCTACCTATACGTCAAATCAATTTCTCTTAAATAAAATCAATTGTTTAAAGTTTTGATATTAAAATTTCAATAATTATACCTATAGGTTAAGTATTGTCAATAATTGTGTTTTTTTTTAATAAAAATTCAATTAACTGCCTTATTCTGTGCGACCATGCGACCTACAAGTATCACGTGACATTATACAACGTGATATAGAATATTACAGAACTCTTATGGAACGGTTACGGCAGAAATCATAGTGCAAATTCAAACAGTCTCAAACGTAGTTTGTACTAAATATTTTCAACATTTTGTCATAAATTGTTCTGTATGAAATACAAAACGCTTTAACACTAACATCTATTTTAAAAATTACAGAACTATTTACAGTTAGGGGAGAGTGGCCATCAATGTACCAGTTTTTTCAATGAACCATTTCAATTTTCTCAGAAACAATTAAATAAAAATTCTCCTAATTTTAAATATAAATGAAGTTTGCGTAAACACACTACGTCCATAAATTTTAGACGTGTGGATCTATTCTTTACAGAGAAAACTGGAAAAAACTGTTTTTGATGTACTGAAGAAAAAATTTACCTAAAATACAAACACGTTTTTTAATTGAAATAAGGCCATTTAAAAATAAATGTACTTACGATTTATTTTGTTTTGGGCCTTAACTACAATATTCTAATAAGATAATGATTTTGAAATATTGGATTAAGTTATAAAAAACCATTTTTGTTGCAAATGTCATGTTGATTCAATGTACCGGGGAACAATGAACCACCTGGAATTTCAGTGTATTTTCGATTTCCAGAGTGGTATGCTTGATTATAAAACTAGGCATGCGTACAGCATGTTACAGTCATTGTTATCGGTACTTTTCTCAACATAGCAAAACTGAAATGCCATTTTAGCTAGTTAACTTAAATTTGAGGTATATTTATGTTATACATTATCAATTAAAAAGTGTTAAGTAACTATTTTTTATAGTATTTGATAGAAAATAAGTTTTTTTACAAAGTGAAAATTGCAATATTATTATTGTTGAACATTTTTAGTGTTTTTATAGAGGTGGTTCATTGTGTACCCAGGTTGTTGAAAATGAAAATAGCTTGTTACTTTAAAAAAATCCTAAATTTTATTATTTAATCAAAATAAATCGTGTATAATATGTGTGCATTACCTAGATAAGTGTTGTAGTTTTATATTGATGCAAAGAAGTGCTTGAAATTGGTGAAATTCAATAAGTACTATGACCTTGAAAAAAAGCCGGTACATTGATGGCCACTCTCCCCTACTCCTAAAATGTTCCGCTTTAAATAATGAAAGTTTCTGAGATTATAAAAAACTTCGTTCTGGAATCTTGTATATCCGCAACTCCTATATTAGTTCTGCAAAATATACTGAAATAATTTTTTCCGTGTTGAGAACAACTGACTTTTGGAAAAAATTGTTAAGGAAAAAAATGTGCCTTTTTGTGCATAGAATTAGGAAAAAAATAGTTGAACATTTAAAAAAAAAAAAAATTTATTCTATTTTTCCTACTGTATGTATATTTTAAGACGGACAACATATACATGGCAATCCATATCGATAAAAAAAATTTTTTTTTTTTAATGTTCAAATATTTTTTTCCTAATTCTATGTACAAAAAGGCACATTTTTTTCCTTAACAATTTTTTCCAAAAGTCAGTTGTTCTCAAGTTACCAACAATTGAAAAAAGAGGCTATTTTTATAAACAAATGATCATATCTTCCTTAAAAATTATCGTCGAGCAATTTCTAAAAAATTGTTTTAAAGGTGACAAAAAATGCTTTCAAATGACATTTGTAGAATTAAAATGTGATAATTTCTTCAAAATGGTATCAATTTGAAATTTTTTAAAAAAAGTGAAAATTTTTTTTTTTAATTTAAGCAATTAAACAATAAAAAAATTTTTTCTTAATTTTGTTTAGGTGCCATTTCAAGTCAAATACTTAAACTTTAAAATAAATATTTGATGAAGGATTTATCTTTATTATTAATGAAGATACAAAACTTTTTGTAAAGCCCTTGCATGCCGTAGGGTGGGCAAATCCTTTTGAGCGGCACTGTATGTAATAATAAAGATGAAGCAATAAAACAGTTTTTAATATTTTACAATTCTAGAATGTCCTTCGATAATAGAAACATTTATTAGATAATAATAAAGTATATTTTCATATAATTTAATTTTAAAAATAATTGATTTAAAACTAAAAAAATATCTTTTTTAGTGACAAACTTTAGGTGTGGGCATAATAAATGAATAAATGAATGAAACTTGAAGATTACTGTATATAATTATATATTAAAATCACTTCTTGAATTTAATGTAGACCTTTTTAGATTAAAATTCATTTAGTACAAAGGGCAAAGGCCACAAATTTACTAATTAAACTTTTTAAAAACTGTTAAATAAATAAATAAATTCGTCTAAAAAATTAAATTTGTAAAATTGCTCGAAATGAGAAAAATTCCAAAAATTGAATTGAGGCAAAATCCAAATAAAATTATGCCAGACAGACCTTCTAGATGATATTCTAGGTAGTTGTATAAAGTTTCATTTAAAAATATTCAGTATTTCTAAAGTACCTACACCAGTTTCATGTTTTTTCACATATATGTTGCAATTTATTTAGTTCGGATTGATTGCTCTTGTATTTTATTGTTTTATTATTATGTCGACCAGTACTTTAAAAAAATTTCAAAATGGCGGATCCAAAATGGCAACGGATGAAATTTTTTTTGTCTAATACAATACATGATTAGGGGAGAGTGGGGCAAAACCGCTAAGCGGGGCAAAGACGTTTTTCAAAATATCTTCCTTATTTCTAGATCGTTTCAACTTATGTTTAAAGTTTATCATAATTATAACTGGAACTATTGTTTAGAAAAAAGAAATCTTGAAAATATAAAATGTATTAAGAAATATACGGAAAAAATCGATTTTACAAGTCTGAGATGATATTTATACTGATCAAAACTATTAAATTTTGAATGTAAATTGTGAGCATTTAAAATTGAAATTTTCACGTTCTAGTAGAGTAATGATTTATCTACACAATCTCTTTGAAATCCTGGTTTAATTTTTAATCCAAATGTATAAAATTTTAAATTAAAAAAGGTTTGTCGTTTGGGGCAAAGACGCTTGAAAAATATTTCATAAAAAACAATTGAATATTAAAAACTGCATTATCATGTTATTTTAAATGATGGAAACTTCATGTTAATCAACTGTCAACCTGCATTTTTCATCAAAACAAATAAGTATTTTTCTCTATCAAATTTATTGTTATTATTATTATTATTATTTAATTTTTAAATTGTTTATTAGCATTTACTACTAATTTGAAAAATAGTATGCCTTTGGAATATTAAATAAGCATTATTATTTAATCATATTTTCGCGCGGTTATTTAAATAACACTCTATTTTTGTAGAGTTGATAAAGTAGATTTTGAAACAAAATAAAAAACAATTAAATTGAAAATATGAGGTTAAAAATACAAGTCGTCATTATTTTCAATAAAATGGAGTAAATCTCTTTAAAAATCTGTAAAATGTTTATGTTTTATAATTATTGCACCAATAAATGTTATTTAGTATATATTTTAGACCATTTATTATATCTGGAATAATAATATTAGCAAAAACGTCTTTGCCCCAACAGTTGGGGCAAAGCCGCTAGTTCGAATCTTTTTAAAAAATATCGGGCAAGTACGAGTTACACTCGTACCAAGTCGAAGGGTTCCGTACCGCTCTAATTTTTTTCAATTATATGAGTCAGAGATTATTTGAATAATAATTTATATAATGATAAATTAAAATAATTTTTTTTATTTTTAAAGAAATTTAAGTATAAACTTAATGATTTTTATAAGATTGAAAATTTCCAATTAAATAGACTAAACTTTTTTATATAATTTTAAATTTTAAAGCCAAAAAAAATTTTTTTTTTAATTTTTTTTATTTTTTAACTTTTAAAGTAATTTAAACATAAACATAAATATTTTGAACAAAAAAAATAATCTGAAACTATAAAATATTGTAGCTGTTTAGAAGAAAAAAATTTTTTTTGGTAAAATTTCAGTTTTTTGGAAAAAATGTCATGATAATAAATTTAAACCACAATTTTTATGGTGTTATAAAAAATTCTGCATAAAATTACACATTTTTAACCAATTCCCAACCTTTCAGGATAAATACGCTGAGCGCTAGCATAGGGGTTTTTTGTCATTTTTCAACTTTTCATTAATAACTTTTGAAAATTAAGTCCAGCAACGTTCGCTATATTTTTCCTGTAAACTACACGTAAAAATACCTAGGTAAACCAAATTTCAAACCTCTAGGTCAAATAGTTTGGAAGATAAGGGGGGGGACACGTTTTTTTTAAAAAAAAAAGTTTTTCCTTGACAACGCTATGACCATCACCTCCAATCATGTTCTCTATATTTTTCCAGAACTCTACTCGCGAAAATACATATGTGTACCAAATTTCAATACTCTAGGTCAAATAGTTTAGGAGATAAGGGGGGGGGGGGGGTAAATAGGCATTTTAATGCATTTTTTGAAAAAAATCTTGTTATTTCCTTGACAACGCTATGAACATCACGTTCAATCATGTTCGCTATATTTTTTCTGTAATCTACACGTGAAAATACATAAGTGTACCAAATTTCAACTCTCTATCTCAAATAGTTTGGCCGCTAGGGGGGGGGGGGGGGGGGTAATGGTTTTGGGCGACGGACAAACGAGTGAAAACATAAGGGTTCCGTTTGGACACTTTGTGTACGGAACCCTAAAAACAACAAATAATGTAATTGTGATTATGATAAATGTAACAACGATTATTAAAATCTGTTATTGGTTAGTTTCAGCAGTGTAACAAATAAAAATCACTCCAATTGAACGTATAGTTAAAATTTTGTGCATCAATAAATATAAACCTAGCGGTTTTGCCCCACTCTCCCCTACCCAGTGTACGTTTCTTTGAAAAACATTTATGGGTAATTACACGTAGCGCACAAATTGTTGAAAACAATTGTCAAAAATTTTTTTTATCAATATCATAAAAGTTAATATAAATTCTTCAAGTTAAAGTGTCTGAAATGAAGTGTCCACGATGGGCCGGACAAAATATTTATAATTTTGGTATTTTTTTTAAACAAATTACTTGTAAGCACTTATTATGTGTACCTTACGTTAAAAACTGTGTATGCAAATAGATTCTATAATGAAAATTAAAAACCGAGTGATGAATTCATTTTCACAAAAATTAAAAACGCTTTCTGTTAAAAATATTTTTTTCGGTAATTTATGGAAATTTATGGAAATTTGTGGGAATTTACACTGTAATTTATGGGAAGTTTCGCAGTAATCTATAAAAATGTGTAAAACATAAACTACGATTCCAAAATTTGAGTTTGGTAATTTATGGAAATTTATGCGGTAATTTATGGAAATTTTCGCGGTAATATATAAAAATGTGTAAGGCATAAACCACGATTCAAAAAATTGATTTTGGTAATTTATGGAAATTTATGCGGTAATTTATGGAAATTTTCACGATAATTTGTAAAAATGTGTAAGGATCAAATCACGATTCAAAAAATTTATTTTGGTAATTTATGGAAATTTATGCGGTAATTTATAAAAATATGTAAGGCACAATCCAAGATTTAATAAAATTATTTTGGTAATTTATGGAAATTCTTTAGGTGATTTATACAAATTTGTGTAATGTACAAACCACGATTCAAAATTTTAAGTTTGGTAATTTATAGAAATTTTAGAGTTAATTTATAAAAATGTCGATGTAATTTATAAAAATGTGTAAGCAACACACCATAATTTAAACTTTTTATTTCGGTAATTTATAAAAAAAAATGTAAAGCACAAATCACAATTTAAAATTTTGATTTTGGTAATTTATGGAAATTTTCGCGGTAATTTATAGAAATTCTAGCGATAATTTATGGTAATTTGTTTGGCAATTTATGGTAAACTTACTTGTACTATGGCAGTTTATAAGAACTTTCAATTTTATTGTTTAATACACCACACGCCGAACTTACACAAATTTGTTCATGTTATACCAATGCCGGTCGAAAATTTGAGGTTGGTGGAGACGGTGGAGACGGTTGAAACTATTTCGACCGGCATTATTAATTCCCTTGTTTTTTAGAAAATCATCATTAATTTTTAATTTCTCTCGCATGGATTACTTTTATATGGTCAAAAATAATACAAATACACTTTATTCAACTTTTATTATAAATAATTTTCGAATTTATTGTAAAATATTCAACGACCGGTCGAGGTTGGTGGAGACGATTTTATGAGGCCCTGAACAAATTTGAAATTTGAATTGAAAAAAATGAATAAATCAATTAGGAAATTGATTGCTTTTTTCATGTATCAGCTTAAGGAAGTTGATTATTACTTATTCCAAAGTAAAACTATGTTAAAAATTTATTTTTATTTATGAAATTTTATTTTTATTAATAAAATAGAGGATAATAGAAAAAAATGTAGTCAAAGATAAATAGCAAAAAAAAATCCAAAAAAAATTTTTTTGTATTAAACGTTTTTTTTATTTAATTATAATAAATTAAACAATACTATATGCCAATATTTATTGTACTTATTAGTGAATATTGGTACAAATATTAATTTTTCTTTTTTAATTTCTTGTGGGGACAGGTCAAATAATTACATTTTTAGCCTTTTAAACCGTTTAAACGAAAAAATATTATATTATATACAAAAGTATCTGTTGGTTTTTGTTTATAAATATAAAAGTTACCTTTTCACGTTAAAATAATAGAAGAAGACAAAAATTATTTGGGATTATTCTTTCAAAACATGGGGAAAGTGAATTTGTGCGCTACGCGGAGAATCACCCTTATATTTTTATGATACTGAGTGTCTAAATGTTTTTTGGGTAGCTGAATACGAATCTGATGTCAGATTTCAGAAACGCAAAATGGCGGATTCAATATAGCGGACGTTATTTTGAAAATCGACTATATTTGTTTGAAACTTGTTTCTCAGAGGTATTTGAGGTCGGTGATTGTGATTTTAAGTAACATTTGAAAACTTAAAAGTTTCAGATCCAATATGGAGAATAATATTTTACAAATTGATCAGATTTTTGGGGAACTTGTTACTCGGAGGCATTTGAGGTCGCTGGTTATTATTTTTCAGTGATCAGTAACTCCAGAAATTCTCTAGTAAAAAATTTTTCAAACAAATCGGCTCAATTTTGCTTCCTCATAGAGGAAGCTTTGTGATCGTTAAGATTTTCGATTTTCCAAAAATAGTCTAAATCGACTTATTTTCATCTAAAAAGCGTAAATTTTCATTCCTAAGCAAATGTCCAAATGTGTGTGTGTGTGTGTGTATACCATTTTTTCTCGACGGGATATCTCGAGAACGCTTTAACGGATTCCAATAAAATTTGGATGACTTATTAGGCTCAAGAATATCTAAATTTGGACACAGGGATTTTTGAAAATACCCAACAAAATTTTTTTGAGCACCTTTTTTCATCGAAAAAAATCGTTTTTTGTCAAAAATTTTTTTCACGATAAAAATACAACTTAAAGAATACAAAAACCATATTCCTTATCACAAAACGAATCGATTGATCTATATAACTTTTATAATTGATTAAGAATTCGTAAAATAACTCATATTTTTACATTTTTTTGCATTAAAAAAATTTTTCAAAATATCGTTAACCATACTGAATCTGCCATTTTGGATTTTTAAAATCTTTCTTTATATTCACGTATCGTGACTTCAAAATCTTCCGAGGAACAAGTTTCAAACAAATTTGTAAAATCTGACATCAGATTATTTGTATTCAGCGACCCAAAAAAACATTTAGACACTCAGTATCATAAAAATAATTTTTTTTAAAGAAACGTACGCTGGGTATTCATGTATTAGAAAAAAATTTTCTTCTGTTGGCATTTTGGATCCGCCATCTTGAAATTCTTTAATAATAAAACAATAAAATACAAGAGCAACCGATCCGAAATAAAAAAATTGCAACATTGAAAAAACGTGAAAACTGGTTTACTTTAGAAAGTAATAACGGGAAAAGAAAGTCTAAAATGTTTCTGATTAATACTGTTTATATTATTAATTAATCTAAAACCTCATTAACACACACATGCCCTTAACAGAAGGTTTCTTAATGAAAGAAACAATTTATTAAAAATTAATTGTTTCTTTCATTTATTAGCGAATTTTTGCTGTTAAGGGCATGCGTTGGATAGTGACTTCACTGGTATAGGCAAAAGTTTTCCGTGTCTTTCTTATAAAATACTAAATAATTCAATACTAAACTTTGTGGAATTACTTAAAATATCATTAAGAAGGTATCTCTAATCCAAGTTTGTTTAAATTTTGCCTTAAAGTTAATTTTTAATAAAATTTCCTGATCTTCGGAAAATTGAAAAATTAATTTAAGGCAAATTTAAATTAACTTGGGTAGTCGGATAGTAGTCAATTTATGCAGTACAAAAAGCATATTATGTAAATTAAAAAAATCAAAGCTTTTTTAAGGAGGAATCAGACAAACAATCGGAACAAAAGTTAGTCCAAATGAATAATTTTGATTTTTGATATAGAAGACACATAAGTTAATGAAATTTTTTTCAGTGGAAGTGTAGACACTTGTATTTTTTACAAAATGAGCTCTTAAAAATTGCAATTTGATGAAAATTAAAAAAAAATTGCAATTTTTAAGGGCTCATTTTATAAAAAATACAAGTGTCCACACTTCCACTGAAAAAAATTTCATTAACTTATGTGTCTTCTACATCAAAAGTCAAAATTATTCATTTAGACTAACTTTTGTTCCGATTGATCGTTCGATTCCTCCTTAATTTTTCAAGCAAAAAAAACATGTTTGGTTCTGAAGTTAATTCTCAATATACCATCGAACTGATAATTTGAAATGGATTCGGTCAAATATTAATTATAATTATTTACACATCGTGATTATAAATAAAATATTGCAATTAACACTCCTTTAGACGATTGCCATCTGCAAAAACATGACTGATCTACATGAACAGATTACACCTCTAATTATAGCCGCAATGAATAAATCAGTAGAAACGGGAGCACCAGTAAATGCACCAATCTGGTGGATTGATCCAAAAAATACAGAAGCTCATGCAATTAACGATGGTAAATTAAAATGAATGTATTATATAAAAAATCATATTCAATTCAAATTATAAATGATTTTTTCTTCAATTTCAGAATTTCTTCTTGGAGAAGATACTTTAGTTGCTCCAGTGATTGAAGAAGGTGCAGTTTCGCGGGACATTTATCTTCCAGAAGGAGCTTGGAAAGACGGTTACACTCAAAAATCTCATTTCGGACCAAAATGGATAAGAAATTACCCAGCTCCTTTAAGTGTTCTTCCTCATTTTTTTAAATTTTAACTTTTTGTAAAATGAATATTACAATGCTATTTATAAGCTGAGTGTTATTAAAAAAAACTGCTGAATTTTAAGCAATATACTCTCATAAGAACAAAAAATATAGCAATATAAGATTGTTGAATAAAGTTGTTTTTAACTAGTTTCTAGCCGGTAAACTGGAATCATGATGACCCCAAAGTAATTCGATAAATTAACGTTTTCATATATGTGCACGTTCGCATGAAAAAGGTCCACTTTAGCATATTATATGACCATATTCTTCATTAAATTTCGAATATTTTGAGAGGTTTTGGACCCTTTTAGATGTAAAATTCACAAAGTTATAAGCATTCAAAGTTAGAAGTGTAAAAACCATAGTTTTGAGAAAAACAAGTTTAAAGTTCAAGATTACCATTAGCGCCTATGTACTTTTAAAATTAAAAATAAGATTATCTTGCTTTTTTAATTTCGATAAAGTTATGATAAACGCATAATTCGCCGTGGGACATTACGTAGTTTCTTTTTCACTAATAAAAATAATCGAAAATCAGCTTTTCATGCGGATGTACATATATTTATTAAATAGTACATAGGTAATGTATTTTATCTAAACGTCATTAACGGTTAAATAATAGTCAAAAAGAGTTCAAGGCTTTGGGTAAATCTTTACACTCAAAATATATCATTATGTTACAGAAAGCTCAATTTTCCAGTAGAGGATTAATGAAAAATAAACTTTTCAACAATCTTTTATTATTTATCGTAATTTTAGTTTAGCGAATAATCATTTTCAAATTCCCGGATCGCTAGACACCTTGCATTATAATGCTTAACATTAAAATTAAATGTTTTTTTTTTGTCAGAAGCAGAATTTTTTGATATAAAAATCACGATGTTAGTCGTGTTTTATTTTAATATACAGATATAAAAATATAAAAAATTTACAAATAAAAAAATATAGACAATTTGAACACTTTTCTATCAAGTCTTATTCTTATTACTACTATTAATTGTATTATCTCCTCTTCAAAAAATTAAAATAAAAATCTATATATATATAATTTTTCAACTTGAAATTTTTGTTATTAATAAATGTTATCCAAAAATTAAAAGTGACCTGATTTCCGTGTTTAATTTAACAATCACCGCATCATCAATGGTATAACTTCCAGTTTTTAATAGCGAATCTCTTTCTTCAATTAACATTTGCAGTTTTTCTTCTTGTTCTTCAGATCTTATTGCACGATCAGATGTTAAAGCATTGCGGTTCGACTTTAGAGATAAATTACTAATAGGTGCAAAAATTTGATCATTGGCATTCGTCTCAAGAGAAGTTATTTTAGATTTTATTGAATGAATCTCGTCTTGTAAATGTCCGATCGGTAATCCTGGCATATCTGAATTTAAAATATCTTCGATACTGAAAAGAGTTATTATTTTAATTCAATATTGCATTTATTAGATCATATAATGAATTTCTTAAATGTCAATAAGACTAACTTGATTTTCCGTAGTTCCTCTTTATTGCTCTTGATTTGTAATTCAACCGTTTGCTGATTTTCCATTTTCATTTTATGAATTTCTCTAACAGACTTTCCCCATTGTTCTTTGAAAAAAGATTTGCTTTTTTGAGCATTAGCTAATTTTTCTTCGAGACTCTTAAGTTCTTGTAAAAAGGAAGCTGTTTGATCTTGAGTTAATGAACCTTTCTCATAAACTTCAAGTTGTTCTGCTTGCTTATTTACAATCTGTTGTAACTTTTCATATTCTCGTTTCAGAGGCTCTTGTTTCATTCCAAGAATTCTATTTTGTTCTTCTAGTTGTTTAACCTAAACATAATTGTTAAAATATCAGCATTAATTTATTTTTAAATAGAAGTTTGAAACTAAATTTGTAATTTTTAAAACTGTGTACCTTTAAAGAGAGGTCTTCTTGTATTTTAAAACAAGTGCTTTTAATTTCATGTATTATATGATTGTATTTGCACTGCATTTCTTCTTTTTCTTTATTAAGTCTTGCTTCTTTTTCAAGACTTTCAAGTTTTCTAGCTCGTAAATCTTCAGTCGCATGATTTAAACTATTAGCTAATAATTTACATTGTTCTACACTACTGGTAAATTTTGCTTCCAAATTGTCCTTTCTTATTTGCCACTCTGTACTCAAAAGATTTAAATGTCTCTCTTCTTTTTTCCGTAATTCTACTCTGAACATTTCTTTCTGTCTCTCTTTCCATGTTTCAAGTTCATCAACAATTTTGTATGCTAAGCTGTCGTCCAAAATTGGAGGTCCTAAATTGTCTCCTGAACAAACTTATTAGTGCTTATGTAAAATAGTAAATGCTTATGTAAATAGAATAGTGAAAAGTAAATGATTAAAGTTACCAGAGATTTTCTTTTTTGTTCTATAATACGGACCATGATCTTCCAAATGAATTACAACATCTAAAAATCCCATTTTTCTTTGTTCTGAGTCCACTAAAGTTGCTTCATATTGGCAATCAAACTTGAAAAAATAACAGGTTAAAATGAAGATTTCATTAACAAATAATTTTTCTTCATTGCAATACCTTATGATCAAGTAATCGTTTCAAATCCAAAACAGTTTGAGCCATGCACGGTTTATCGTTTTTTTCCGCATCGCAGATACTGATTTTTGGCGGAAACAAAAGTAACAATTTTTTTATTTCTTCAGCAGCAGATATAAAATGTAATTTACAACCAACATCTTGCAGTTTCACCTTTTCCCCAGACAAAATAGGATGCATCATAGGATGTAATGTAGACACAATTTCAGCCTTCGGATGATGAAATCTAATTTGCATATAATAAGAAATAAAATAATTATTTTTAATTTATAATAGCTATTATTTCAATGGTAAATATAATCTTTAAAAAAGGTGAGAAAAGTAACAAATTATCAAAATAGGTACAGTAGGTAACAAAATTATAAATAAAAATTATAAATAGGTGAAAAAAGATAAATAAGTAATAACAAGTGATGCTCGATATTATTTAAATGAAAAGATATACTTGAATTCAATTTTATGAATTTTTGGGCAACAAGTGTTCAAAACGATGCCATCCAAACGAACATTTAGACAATAACAACGATATGCTTCTACATTTTTGGAATATTCATTACAGCAGTGAATCATTGGATCAGATGATGGTGCATGTACAGCAACTGGTCGATTCTGAATCGTTTCGCAACTCACAGACTGTTTATGTAAATTTTTACAAGTAAAAATACATTCCTCGCTGGTTTTTAATTTTCTAAAATCACCACCAGCATTTTGATGAGACCCTATTTCTGAATATTTCTGCATCTGTAAAACAAAATAAATTGCACAGTTTCTTTAATAAAATAAACATTAATAAAAGACTGAAAATTTATTGTTTACCAATAAATTACTACTCTCTTTAGGATTTTGAGAAATTGTTTTATTCGCGGATGAAACTGTATAAGAAAGAGGATGATACTGAGACATTACATTAATTTTCTGGAAGTCAAGAACCGACGAATGTTTCGATTCCACAAATTGCATAGCTAGTTGTAGACCAACGTATGGTTTTCTCACATGATCTAAAAAATTAATATAACCAGAAAACGATCAACGTCTTTTCATTTTTTCATCTCTAAAAAATTCTGCAAATCAATATTTCAACATCAATAAAACTTTGTATTTACCTTTACATTCTACTTTCATATCACTTATCAATAAACAATGATGGTCTAATACTGTCGTTGAATTCACAGCTATTTTCAAAAAATCACTAACATTTTCAGTAGGAACAAGAGATTCAAGATTAACTTCTGCTTGTCCAATTAAAATATCCTTATGTTTTAAAAAAACAAATAAAAGTGATTTCATTTGCAAGTAATTTTTCAAGACACTCAATGAACTTCTAATTCCAATTGACACTTTTTCATTCAAAATCCACGAGCTAGCATCATTGCTTCTGAAAGGTTTGAGCTGAAAATCAGTTTCAAAAATACGATACCAAAATGTAAAAGTAGTTTCAGCAGTAACTGGTTCTTTTGCAAGAAGATCAAGATTTGCCGCCATACCAGCGGTGATATTTAGTAAAAATATGTCTTGACATCTTTCTGGTGGACCTAATTGAATCAAATGCCCATCTTGTTGCAGATTAGTTGGTATCACTCCATCTTTTGAGAAAGACGAATTTCTATCCAAATCTTCCTTTGATTTTACCAAAATCGATCACAAAAATATAACATTTATAACAATATTACACTTACATTTTTATTATAAAAATAAATTTTTTTAAGACTTTTACCTTTGAAGTTAAGCTGACACTATCCTCATCCTCAATAGTCAATGAAAGTAATAGCTCAGGTTTACACACTTTAAAATCACTTTTCAATCCTAACAAGGTGTTCCAAGTCGATTTAATACTTGCTTTTGTATTTTTTGTAATAATTTGTGCTGATCTAATACTTAAGAGTAAGTATCCAAACTTCTCCTTAATATTATTTTCTTTTACCAAGAAACATTCAATTTTTGTTGGAACTTGGGCAGATCTCATTCTTTAAATAGGACATACAAAATAATACATACAAAAATTAATACCTGCGTAAAAAATAATATAAAAACTGTAAATATTATATGAACTTACTTTCGTACGGTATTTTTATCAGCTTCCCATACTAAATCCGTTGCATACTGGGGGTTACAATCAGTTTCAAATATATTTGTTTCTAAAGAATGATTATTGATTGTAGCAACAATAATAGTGGGATAATTGATTTTATCAAAACCTTTTCCTAAAAAAATGTATAATATGAAATCATTAAGATTAATAAATTATGTTTATTTGTTTATAGTTTATTTCAAGAAAGTGTCAAAAATATATATTATTAAGAAGTGAGGTTAGATATAAGAGATATTTATTCACAATTCTAATATGTATAATATACCTTCTTTAATACTCAATTTAATTTGAAGATTGGGACCGACTAATTCATCCATATTTGCGTTCTTTACAAAAGAAAAACATTTAAAAATTATGCAATAGTTTGTGTTATTTGTATAAATATTAAAGAAAATGCAACAGTTGTTTCCATGACAACCTAAACACTGAATACTGATAACTGAACTGTCATTTTAACAGGGTTGGGAAAGTATGTCACTACGGTACGGAGTTAAGTGCATAGATCGGAAATTGACATGTCATTTTTTATTATTAGGTAAATTACAGTAAATTACCTGTGGGGTAAAATCAGAGATCGGAAAATGACATGTCATTTTAGATTTTGAGGTAAAATACGTAAAATACGTAGAATACGTAAAATACGTAGAAAACTGTAAACAACCTAGGTAATTTACTATTTCAACATGGCGGCAGTAGAAAAAACTTTTTTTTTAATTTTTTAATTCTATGAATGTCTTTTATTAATTTTTAAGGGTGTTATTATATATTTCGGGTAATTTTAAAATAAATTATGCAATTATTTTGGTTTTAGATTTTACTTTTAGGTTATGTTGCATACGTATTTTTGTAGATCATGTGCAGGGATGTAAAGGTAATTTACCTAACGTAAATTACATAGTTTTTTACATGTAAATTACGTAGGTAATTTACATGCTTAATTCTTTACAAAACGTAATTTACGTTTTCAAGATGGCGGCAATGTGTATTTAAGTGAACAAACGTACCTTATTTCATAATTTCCGGTTTGTGAAAACTATTCTAAAAATACCAAGAAACGAAAGACCAATGAACTTTTAGTGGTAGAAACTCTCCTTTGTATGTACTAAAAAAAAGGAAATAGGACTATGAACAGCAATAAAAGTTAAGAACCAGTTGTTCGCCATATTTTTTACATTTTTTACATGTTTTTTACGTAAATTACATTTTTTACGTAATTTACGTAAAACATTCCAAGTTACGTGTAACTTTACATCCCTGATCATGTGATATTTATAAGGGATGTATATTACGTAGAATACTTCTCCGGTAAATTACTAGGTAATTTAAGTTCCGATCCCTGGGTAAAATCCCATGTGAGCAGCAGGGTTGTGTACGTAACATACCAGAGGTATGTTACATAGTTTGTTACTGTATGTTACCTAGGTAAGTTACTTGCAAAATTTGTGACATAATGCATTTTTTTGGTGGTAGGGGGGTAACATACCTAAAACAGGTATGTTACTTGATGTAACATATCGGTAAGATACGCAGAAAACCTCGAGTGACGCGTCATTACCCAACCCTGGTGAGCAGAAAGCGCAAAACCGAAAGCAGAAAAAAATCATGGTAATTATTTAGAATCGCGGCTTTTGCGAATTTTTAAGTTTTTTGATCGGGACCAAGCCTAAGTGGTGTATTTTAGCAACAAAGTAAATAATCCGGTGGGGGAGGTTGAAAAAGTTTACCTGCTTTTTTTATTTTTACAAAAAACTTCAATTTTTTAATATGATCAAATTTTACTGATTTAACCAATTTTCTTTGCTTAAATCACTTTAAACATTTTAATATCAGTTTTAGATTTATTGGTTTAATAAATATTTACACCTTTACTATTTTTTTACAGGTGTAAACATGCTCAGGGTTGTATAGGAGACTGTAGTGATACACAGAGGTGGGTAGTCTTCACCTGACCTCAAGTGAAGAGAGAGTGAGGTGGACAGTCCTAGGGGGGGGGGGGGGTGCCACTAAACAGACTGATATAAAATACGCCGACTTCACGTATTAGTGGCACCCCAACCCCCTCCTAGGACTGTCCTCCTCACTCTCTCTTTTTTTCAAGCTGGCCGATTGGAAAACATTCAGGAATACAGTAATTACTGTATTTTTTGATAATAATTATTGTTATATTATTTCGGTTCTATGACGGTCACCGGTCAGTTGCCGCCAGTGCTCCGTCACTACACAACTCTGGCCTTAGGGTGAAGTTCCATACGACGGAGTAGGGTATCAGTGGATTACAATAGACCAATCAGATAATTGGTCACAATGGAAAGTTTTTTCTGATTGGTCTATTCTATTCCTCTGATGATCTACACCTTCACAGAGGTCTTCACCCTTACGTAAGTGATCACTTTTAAAAGGATGCGTAACTGCCTGTCTTAGTGCTGTTAAAAAATTGAAGTTTTTTGTAAAAATAAAAAAAGCAGATATACTTTTTCAACCTCCCCCACCTGATTATTTAATTTGATGCTGAAATACACCACTTAGGCTTGGTCCCTATCAAAAAACTTAAAAATTTGCAAAAGCCACGATTCTAAAAAATTACCAAAATCATGACAGTGAGAGAGACTGTGATATCTACCTACCTTTCTCACTCTCATAATTTTTTGCTTTCAGTTTTGCGCTTTCTGCTCACATGGGATTTTTTAATGCGTCAATTCCCATCACTGGTGAAGTCACATTCGGAGGATTAATGTGAAATCCCATAGACTCGTAAATTGTCGCCTTTTTGCGCCTTGCAATGGGAGAGAATGGGAAAAAATTATATCTGGGTCTTTCCCTCTCTCATTACAACTCGCAAAAACGCGACGCTTTGCAAGTCCATAGGATTTCTACCTTAGATGATTAGGGGAATAGAATAGAATAGAATAGACCAATCAGATAATTAGTCACATTGGGAAGCATTTTTTTTATTGGTCTTTTCTATTCCTCTGATCCTCCTTATGTGACTTCACCCTCACATAGTTTGTTTTCTAAGGGTGAAATCACAGAGTGTCGTCTGACGTTGCATCGTAATGAGAAAGAGAAAGACGTAAATCCCTCTCTCTCATTACGACGCTACGTTTAACGCATCCATGTGATTTCACCCTTACATCAAGTAACGTATTCCTATTTTAGAGGAAAAATTACAAATTATAATAATGTTAAAATAATGAATATATTAAAAAAAAAAAAAACTATATTCTAATAATATAGACATGAATAGAAAAGTAAATCAAGAGTCATAGAACAAGAGGAATAATTGATTTTAAATATAAGGAGCGGGAAATCAATCAGCCAATAGAAAACTTCATTTAAAATATCCTTCAAGATTCCATTCGTTATTCATTTTTCCGGCCATTGAATAAACAACTTACTTGAACCAATCGCAATTATTTCAGTCAAATTTCAGTTTACATATGATTCAAAATCAATTTGACAGTTTTCAAAATCTTAACATTTACCTTACAATTAATTGGAAGACCTTTGAAATTCCAAAAATGAGTTTTATCGTTGGATATGTTCAAGTAAGTTAGTGCAAGCAGCATTATTAGCCGAGAATTGTCTATTTTTGAAATTCTTTCCTGAAAATTAACCTTAACCTCAAATCTTGTGTTGGCAACCCTGAATCTTGATCTCGGAATCGAATGTCGACCGAGCGCGAGGGACAAGGGATCCCGAAGCCTGTCGACAAAATTGTGTTTAAAATAGTTTATAGTTGTTATTTAATATCTGGAAGGTTGCTTTTGCAAGGATTGTGAAATGTAAAGTTTGTGGATGTTCTAGAGCACGGGAAGTTCAGAGGGAATTACTGTGGATAATGAGCCAAAGAAGTTGAATGTACAGATCACTGACTCTGTCGAGTAGTAAGATCGCGGGAAAAATTCTCGTCGCTAAGCAAAAATCGGAATAAAAACTCCTGTTCTAAGTAAGGTCCGGGCGTACCTTCTTTTAGGAATCGGAAGCATCCGGTTGTCGGCTTTTGTGCGCGCAAGTGTCAGACTCCAAAGTGATCACGATGAGCTATAATGGAGGTTTATTGGTGTTATCATCTTCTGTTCAGCGAGGACGATTTTTGGAATGTGCTGGGTGGTGACTAACATCGTCTTGACAGGGACGAAAACCCCCGGCCGTCTGGGAAATAATCGTGGGTATGAAAGAAAAGCGATGATGGACTGGTCCGATCTCTTTTATTTGTGTGACACTGACACGCGACACAGTAGCCATTGAAGATTTGAGTGCTTCTGTGCATGTGTATGAGTGTATGAGTGCGTGTCATGGGTGCATAAATGCAAGGACGATCAAATTTTTACCGGTAGCTTGAAAATGTCCTCTGAAAATGGGGATTGATCCTCACACAGAAACATCTCCTAGAACTTAATCTTCCGAGTATAAAAAACATAAATTTTCAAAAAAGTTGTAAATTAATTAATAAACGTACCTTTAACAAACAAACAAAAAATAGGAAATTTTAAGTGCATTCTAACCTTTTTGGAGTAAATTTGTGTCTTAATACAAAGCACTATGGGGATTGATCCCCAAGTAATAAATAGCAGCTATTATTTGTTCGATTGACGTTTATGTTTATTTATTTTATTACTACACAAACTTGTTTGAAATTCTTGTTATAAAAATTCCCTTAGTCAGGGATTTACGGAGAATTTGGACTTTAAGAGACTTCCTAAAAACACTACCATGCAAAAAAGAGACAACAGAGAAGGTCGCGGGAAAGAGGAGATGGCGCGTGGTGCAGATCGTGATAGAGATCGGGAACAAGACGCTATCAAAAGGGCCTCCCGTAGCAGTGGAAATGCTGCAAGATCCAACATGCACTCCTCCAGGCACAGTGTCACCTCCTCCGGGAATGTGCTCATGGTTGGACCCAATTTTAGAGTTGGAAAGAAGATTGGCTGTGGTAACTTTGGAGAACTCCGCCTTGGTAAGTTTCAAAATAGGCTCCAGTTTTTTTTCTATTTTCTATTTTCCAATCTATTTCCACAAAATATAAATCCAAAAATATAAATCTCAATCAAAGATTTTAAAAAACCAAAATTCTCAAAGATACAACTTGTATCTGATAAGTGTATTATTTTCTTTCTACAGTGCACTTTTATAGATTTGTTTTGTTGTGCAAGTAATAATTTATTAAACTAGAAGAAAGATAATCTCATTACTAACTTCCAGTGTTTTTTTTAGATTGATAAATGAAACAATTAATATGTCGGGTAATCAATACAAGGGGAATCTAATTTTTCTGAACGTTTTAAGTATCAATAATAATCAATAAGACCTTGATCTTCCAGTATGTTTCTAGTGAACAAATTATTTTCTACACCTTAAATATTTATACGCATGTACCTATACGTGCGCTATTACAGGCTCTATATTTTAAGGAAAAAGAATCATTGTTTTTTCAATTTGTAAAAGAGTATTAATTTCAAATTTTTTTACAATTTATATTCTACATATGTAGAAACATTTTTTTCGGTTTTCAGTTTTAAAAACATTATTATCACATTTGATCGGAAAGTGTTTTACATGTCTTATCTCAGTCGACTATCAACAGGACTCTTATCACTTTTATACATAACTGATGCATGTTGAAAGATCAATCATTCAGATACAATCTATACTTTCATTTGCTTCTCTTAACACTTAAGAAGATAGCCGCTGAGAATTATTATTAAATTTCTGTTCCATATATGCAATTTTAATAATTAAGTAAAAGACATTTTTTGATTTACTTCATTGCTTGAGAAGACGTAATTTCTTTTTCAAACGATTTTTTATGTTCAAGAAATATTAAAATTATTAGGAATGTGATTCAATAGTATTTATTTGTAACAGCTCTAAAAAGTTAATTTAATTCGTTATCAAATGTCTCTTTCCCTTGAAATAAAATAGAAATTTAGAATAATAGCAAAGTGAAAAGTTTTTTAATTATTTTCGGAAATTAGAGGATCAAATGAGATTTGAAATAGGTCGGTTTATCTATAGTCACACATAGAATTTAAATTGACTAATTTGTGGTAAACACTAATGAATAAGAGGTACTTGTTAACAAGTTATCATACATATACACACAAATATCAAAAAGAATACTTTCTTTAAACACACAAGTTGAACGACTTGAGAATCGAGAAAGCCAAACAGGAAGATACTCGTAAAATTCTCTTTAAGTACATTTTGATAATACCTACCTCCCTCGTTTTATGAAGAAGATATTTTAATTGAATTTTCCAAAAAATTAGGCAGTAAGGACCATTTTCAGTTGTACTTCTTGCGACTTTTAATTTTTATTTAATTCAATGAATATAAAGAAATTTGAAAAAAATGCGATATATATTTGAAAAAGTACACTATTTTAAAATATTTATCTCAGGAATTTTGATGTTTGTTTTTGTTTCATAAAATATTAAAACAATTATGTTTGACAATTTAATAACAAAAATTTTGTTCATTCCACGATATAATTTTTTATGTGGTTTTTTTTTTAAATGATTAAATACTTTCACTATAACTGTAATCTACAATATTCTATATTTTACGAAATGCCGGAATTTAATGTTGGGCACGAGACAGTGGCACCGGAAGTACGAAATTCCAAACCATTGGCCCATGTAAGACAGGTTTGGTCTGTGCTGTTCCTTCATTCCCACGGTTATGTATTCAACTAAAAAAACCAATAAATAACCATTGCCAATTACAATTAAACAACAAGATAAATTATTTATATTAAGATGTATTTAAATAGCTTTATAATTAATACGGGAAATAGGAGAGGAGGGAAAAGGTGTAAAATATAAACATTGGTATAATATTTTCCCAACAGGAAACAGTAACAGATGATTAATTTTTAAAATTTATTATTTAAAATATTTTAATTTTTCGAATTTGTTTTCAATCTAATTTATAGTAACCATAATATTTACTAAACAGAATTTTTAGATTACCGAATTTAATTATTTAGTTAATCGCAGTTAATCCATCATATATACTGGTGCAACTACCTTATATTCATATATACAAAAATTAAATTTGCTGTATTGTACAAGTGTCACTAATGTAAGTTTAAACATCTTAATTTTTTATATTATTTCAACAATACTTGTTTGGGCAAATACATTTATTTTTAAACTGTCACCACCTTACATTTTATTTTGTTACATCAGGAGGACTGATTGGATAAGATCATATTGTCTGAAAAAATATTTTACTTGTCTTTAGTTCAGATTCGAATAAAAGTAGGTTAACCACAGAAATCCCTAGAGCCAATTAAAAACTTGAAAGACTCATGAGATTACTCATAATCGAATTTGACCTAATTAGATTTGAAGTTGATTCTATATAAACAATAAGGTTTTTGGCCTTCATGAAGGTCGATCAAAACCATAATTATAAAAATTTAGAAATAAAATGTAATTTGATAAATATGCGTACCAAAGGCGGCTTCGATAAAGATAATATTAGAGTTTTAGGGCTACGAGGACTAAGAGAATCTATGATATTATGACAATGTCAAAAATATATATAGAGAAATGAAGGTTAAAAATTGCCGAAAAAAGAGTAACATTTATGGAATTCGTCTTAAGTAAAGAAGCTTTTATCAAATAATTTATAATTGCATTCAACTGTTGAAATAAAATAATGTTTGGAGACACTTTATTTATAAAATTTAAAATACTGTGTTAATCCAAATAATGTTTAATTTGCAGCACAGTAAAATGTTGGATCAAGTGCACAATTTATTCTGTTATTAAATTTTAAACATGCCCATTAGTTGACACTTCGTCTCTAAAATTACACTTGAGTGAAAAAAGCAGTGAGAGGTATGTCTTACTCTTTCTGTATTTTTTGAAAGTTGAGTAGTTTGAGACAAGAGTCATCTCACGTGTCGATCACGAAATTTTTCTAAAATGTATTTCTAACAATAAGTAAAAATTATATTTACAATGAGCATTTTTAAAACCATGAAACTTACTTTATCATAACAATTTTAAAAATTCTTTACTAACAAATAATAATCTGTTTTTAAAAAGTTGTTTATGTTGACTTTACATTTTACGCACTAGAGCTCACGTTCAATCTCCGCTGATTGTGAGAAAAAGAATTGTTAATCCAGCTGACGGTTGATTGTAACTCTCATTCGTATGAGTAATTTACTCATACTGATAAGTAAGTTACTCATGCGGATGGAAGTTACAGCCAACCGTTAGCTGAATTAACCATTTTTTCTCAGCTTCATTTTAGTAAAAAGCACGGTAAAATTCATCAGATTCAGTATATGTACAAATACACATTTGAGCTGTCATTGCTAAAGTATGTTCTCCATTTAAAAATAACTATGTGTACGTCCTCATGAAAATGGCATTTTATTTTCTGAGGTATACGCATTTTTCTAAAGGAGGTTCAGATTTTCGATTTTTTTCTTATTGATGAAAAACAAACTACGTAATGTCCCACGTCGAATCACACGTTTATCGTAACTTTATTGTAATTAAAAACACAAAATAATGTTCTTTTGAATTTTTAAAATGCATGCATGGGCACTAATGGTAATCTTGAACTTTAAACTCATTTTTCTCAAAACTAGGGTTTTGACACTTTTAACTTTATGAATTTTTCATCTAAATTATTTGATTTAAATCGGATTTATTTGATTTAAATCAAAAATTGATTTTTTTTAAAATATAATCAGTAGGTATATAAAATACTTATAACATACCTATAATTTCTAAATGTTTATGTGTAAGTAGTTTATACAGTTTATTAAAGAAATGAAGAGAAAATTAAAAAAAAAGAACACAAGGATGAAACAGTGATATAATTATATATAAAAAAAGTAAAAAATCTTTTCAAAAAATTAAACTATTACGAACATTTTTTAAAATAAAAAATAAGATAATTAAAAAACCGTTACAATATATAACTAAAGAGAAAAAAATTTTAAAATTAGAAAAATAAGGGCATTATTTTATATATTGAATAAACTCTCTAAATTTGAATTAGTGGTTTTCTACTAATGAATTAGCGAAAAGTGAGCTACTATTAAAATAGTAAGAATTTTACTAATTTTTAGAAGAAAACTACTAAGAATTAGTAGAAAACTACTAATCTTGTAGTAGAAAACTACTAATTAAATTAGTAAAAAAATCTACTTTTTTGAAAAGTAAAGTTTCACTATTTCAATTAGTAGTTTTCTACTAAGAATTAGTAATTTTCTACTAAAAATTAGTAGTTTTCTACTAAGAATTAGTAGTTTTCTACTATATGAATTAGAGAAAAATGAGCCATGAATTTGACTAATTCATAGTAGAAAACTACTAATTCTTAGTAGAAAACTACTAATTCAGATTTAGAGAGAAAAAAGAACCAATAAAATTTTGTAAAATTTAAGAAAAATAAAAAAAAAGGAATTTTATGAAATGCGAGAACGATGTTTCAATGATAATATTTAGTACAAGATTAAATTCAAATAATATAAAATAAAAATATAAAAGCTTTAAAAAAAGTAGAAAATTGGGAAATTTAAAAAATGTAAAGATAAGAGCATCAAATAAATGTTTTCAAAAATTCGTAATCACATATAAGATAAAAACTAAACAATTGAAAAGAAAGAAAAATGCTTCTTATAAATCGAAAAATGATGACAAAAATTAAAGAATTAATTAAAAAGCAGGGAAGAACTAAAAAAAAATTAAATAAATAGGAAGAAAATAGAGAAATGTTTTTTTCCTTATCTAACAAACTAAAAAAATGTAAAAAGTACAAAAAATAAAATTAAAAAATGTATGTGTCAAGATAAACAAAAACAAAGTCCAAAAAACAAAGTTAAAAATCCTTAAAAAATAAAAAAGTTTAAAACCAAACACATTTTTATAATACTACAGTTAAAATAAGTCCAACAATAAATGTAGAAAAATAAAAGAAAATCTAAAAACTTCATGAAAGAATAAGTAAGTTTGCAAAAAATCTCGAATAAAATAGACAAGATGTGAAAAAAATGAATAAACTTACAAAACAAATCAGAGTATTTATTTTTAAAAATATGGAAATAATTATGAAAATCAGCGAAATAAAAAGTTTAATGAATGTTATTATAACGAAATTGTGTAAAATAATATTAAATAATTTGCATAAAAAAGAGGAAAATTAAAGAAAATCCTAAAATAAAAAGACAAAAAAGAATATCAAAAGTAAAAGTAGAAAAAGACTTAAAATTTGGTAAAAATAAGAAATTATAAGACAAAAATTAAACAGTTTTGAAAAATGGACAATCTCTTAGAAATCTTGTAAGAATATTAAGAAAAGGATTATTGTGAATATGAAAAATAATAAAAATTATTTAATTATTTTGCATTTAATATACATTTAAATTTGAATTAATTGAAACTTAAAAGTTCAAACAAATTGGAATGTGGCTTAAATGACGTTTGCAATTTATATATAATTATAGTTACTTAAAGATATAAAAATGTAATATTATTTTTTGCTATCTAAATAACAAAAATTTGTAAATCATAGGTATTTTGATCATCTGTATTAGCACAATTTATGACAATTTTATAAAGATTAAAATATTAAAATTGAAATTTTGAAGATTTATCCACAAATTTGTGGGTTTTGTTTATGGTTTGCGATGTTTTATGTGCAGTATTAGACATCCGGAGAATTGTATTTTTTTTTATTTAAATCATGATTTTAATGCAAATTTTCCAATGATTTAAATCATAATTTAAATCACGATTTAAATCAAAGTGATTTAAATCAATAACAGCCCTGTCTAAAAGGGTTCAGGACCTCTCAAAATGTTGGAAATTTAATGAAAAATATGGTCATATAGATAAGTCTAATAGTGTCAAAGTGGGCGCTTTTCATACGGACGTATGTTTCCAAAGTAGAAAAACTTTTTTCATTTGTAGTTTAATAAAACAGATATTTACATATATAAAAGTAGTGATATTGACATCAGTATAGTAATATATTTGAAGTTTGTTACATCGTCTTTGGAAATTGTTTTCCGTGTAAAAATACTTTTATACTGAAAAGGCAAAACGTTTGATTAATAAATTGTAGTAGATGAAGAATAATAAAAATTGAATGAAATATTGTCGGGGCTCCGGAGTTAGCCGGCAGGTAGCAACCTGTCGATTAGGTTGCTACGTCCGTGTCGGCTCGAATGACTCAGGGGAGCTTGTCCAAGCTTGTCTGCAAAGTGAAATGAACTCGTCTGCAGGATCCGGATTCCGGCTTTGCCCCGCCGATCACCACCAATGTCTCAACAACACCAAACAGCAATACGGCAATAACACACCACACTTCTACTGTCTTTTAATAGAACTACATACAGAGAAAACACAGCGTTTTTAAAAAAGAAAAATCACCGCGCTACCGGCATGCCATTATCAAAGAATTATTACACTTTACCAATCTCATCACGAGACGATAAGTCTCGAGTTCACCATCTCTAAGAAATATTGTTTTTTCCCTCTTCTCAAGGATAAAATATAATTTTAGATATGAATTTATTGATTAAATGATCCGTTTTATCTAAATCAGAATTATACTCTAATGTCTAATACATAATATATATACAATGTAAAACTAAAGTACTAATTACTATTTACGTTTTTATTATATATTAACTATCAAAAATGGTTAATTGACCCATGCAAATGGTATAGTTATCTACGTACATTCACAGTTATGTAGAATTTCTAAAAGAATCTAACTTATTATTAAATAATAATAATCTCCGTAAACTCCTAAAGTTAGTTACTATTTATATTTATTCATTTTTTTCTGTCCACGTTTTAAAACTTGAAGTGAAGTTGGTTAGTTTTATATTTATATTCATCTTTTTCTGTCCACGTTTTAAAATCCAAAGTGAAGTTAGTCCCTGCTTTTTTTCATTAATTTTGATTCTCTTTATCAGTAAATTTTAAAATTGTTTTAGTTTAGAGACAAAATATGCAGATGAGGTAGCCTTAATGACGAGATATTGATTATGACTAACAAAAATTTATATATAACACACTTATATGAATTTTAATAATAATCTAGATTAATTTAAAGTGTCGAATAGTCGAATTTATTAAAAATTCAAATGACGCTATTTTACTTTATTGGAAAAATTAAAAAATTAAATAGATAGGCACAGTTTAAATTATTCTGTAACTTTTTCAACCATTTTTGAAGTTCCGATACTTTCATCAAGTTTGCTGATAAATTGAAAACTTCAGGAAAGGTAGCGTTTCTGAATTTAATTTTTTCAATTATCAATTATTCTCTTCAGTCTTTAAATTATTATCATGAATATTTAAATTTATTACACAAGTTTTCATTTACTTCTGTTATTTTTCAATTATTTTCTCAACATTTCAATTTTTTTTTTTTCTATCTTTAAATTATTGCCAGGAATATTTAAATTTTCAACACCAGTTCTTTTTCTACTTTTGCTTATTAATTTTGAATAATTTTCTTCAAATTTCAATTACTTTTATCATTATTCAAGTATTTTTGTCATTTTACGATTATTTTCTCCATATTTCTATTATTTTTGCAATTTTAGAATTATTTTATTCAAATTATTGAATGCAACCTATTAATATTTAATATATTAATTATCATTGTTATATCAAATTTTAATTTTATTGTTACTTGAAATACATTTTTAAATTTTATATTGTAATGAGCTTTTGCCCGTAAATAAATAAATTCAATATTTTTTATTGTCATGAATTTTTAAATTTATTATATTACACTGAGAAAAATGGATGTTTACCCTTAACATCTGGATGTTAACAGTTAACATATTTATCACTTAACATAGGGACAGCTATCTAGGTGTTCAGGGTTAACATCTACATATTAAACTTTAATATCTAGATGTTAAAATTTAATATCTTAGATGTTAACCTTTAATTTTTTGAGGTTAAGCGTTACTATCTTGTTTTAAACATCTAATTCTAAACATACATTTTTCTCAGTGTAGGGGTCTTCCATTATTTTTATTATTGTCATGACTTTATTAAATTTGTACATTTTTATTCAATTAATTTCAACAAATTTCAATTATTTTCTTCAAACTTCAATTATTCTCTATAAATTTTTTATTTATACACCAGCTTTCAATTATTTATGTCATTATTCAATCAGTTTCTTAAGATTTGAATTGTCTGGTCAATTTTTCAAGTATTATCTTTAAATTTTTAATTTTATGCACCAGTTATCAATTTTTTTTCAAATTACAATTATTTTTTTAAAATTTCAATTGTGTTCTTCAATCTTCAAATTATTGTCAGGAAAATCCAAAGTAATCAATTATCAATTATCTTTGTTATTTTCCAATTATTTATCTCATATTTTTGTTATTTTTGGCATTTTAGAATTATTTTTTATAAATTGCAATTATTTTATTCAATTCTTTTTATTGTCATGAACTTTTAAATTTCTTACAGCTGTTTTCAATTATTTTCATAATTATTTTTATTATTGTTACCAATTCATTAATTCTTTCACTCTTCTTTCAATTATTTTCTTCAAATTGCAATTATTTTCTTTAAACTTCAATTAATTTCTTCAACTTTCGACTATTTTCCACAAACTTATAATTTTTTTTTAACTTTACAATGATTGTCTATAATTTTTTAATTTTTACACCAGTTTTGAATTTTATTTCAATATTTCAATTGTTTTGTCAAGTTTTCAAGTATTTTCTTTAAATTTAAATTTTTTTTAAAATTATCAATTATTTTTGTCATTTCTCAATTATTTTTTCAAGTTTCAACTATTTTTGTCAATATTCAAATATTTTTGACATTCTGGAATTATATTCTTTAAATGTCATTTTCTTCAATCTTTTAATTATTGTCATGAATTTATTAACTTTTGAAGATCAGTTTTCAATTATTTATGTCATTATTCAATTAGTTTCTTTACATTTTAATTATATCGTTAACTTTTCAATTATTTTATACAAATTTTCAAATAATGTATTAAATTTTCTTTTTTTTTTACTTCATTTTTGAATATATTTCTAATTTTTCATTAATTTTTTTTCTAAATTTCAGTTATTGTTGTCATTATTCAACTATTTTCTACACATATACATTTTTGATATTTGTTAATTATTTTTTTCAATTTTTTAACTATTGTCTAAAATGTGTAATTTTTACACTAGTTTTTATAATTATTTATGTCATTATTCAATTAGTTTCTTTACATTTTACTTATTTCTTCAATATCTCAATTACTATGCGAAAATTTAAATTTTTTACATCAGTCTCAAACTTTTATTTTTAAATTTTAATTATTTTTGTCATTCTTTAATTATTTTTTTGTAACTTCAATTATTAACTTCAAATTCGAATTATTTTGTTTCAATTTTTGTCATCATTTTTTGATTTTTAATCAATTTTTCAATTAGTTTTGTCATTTACAATTTTTTTTTTTCAAATTGAATTATTTTTGTCATTATTCAATTATTTTCTACACTGAGAAAACGGAATTCTTATATTAAGTAACTTTTACTATTTAAAAGTAAAACCTAAACTGACTGGAATTTCTGCGCAGGTCAAGCAGTTTTTACTATTTCCGGAGTAAATTTTACTATTTCTGAAGTAACTTTTAGTAAAATAATTAAAACTTACTTCGGAAATTGTAAAAATTGCCAGATATGCGCAGAAATTTTGGTCAGTTTAGGTTTTACTTTTAAATAGTAGAAGTTACTTTATCTTTTTTTTCAGTGTACATATTTCAATTATTTTTGCGATTTTCGAATTGTTGTTTTCCAATTTGAATGGCTTTTCCTGCTGGCGCCTCCCAATTTAATATAAGTAATATCAAACTCTATATTGCTTACTCACTTTTTTTATTTCAAAACTTACTATTTAATCACTTGTTTTATTTAAAATTTCTCTACTTACTCACTTTTTCGACTTAAAAACTCACTATTTACTCACTTTTTTAAATTAAAAAGTATTTTTTTTTACTATTTTCAATTTGCAAGTCCACTGGCAGCCCTTCTTATTAGATAAATATTATTCATCGATTTGTTTTATTTATTATAAAAGTTTAATTTCTAAAATGTATGGATAACTAATTATTTTTTGCTAGTTATGGCTAATGATCTTTTCGGAAACTTTACCAGCCATTAGAACTCTCTAAATTTGAATAAATACAAATGCAAATTATGTCAGTTTAGTATTTGATGTGTTAAATATTCTGACAAATACAATTTCGGAAGATGCACATTCTGACAAATTGCAAGGTTAGAGAATTAAATGTTCAGACAACTGTAAATTCGAGGAGTTGAAAATATTGATAAATGCAAATTCGTGGAGTTTAATGTTCTGACAAATGCAAGTTCAGAAAGTTGAATATTTTTACAATTAAATAATTTTTAATAATAAGTTAATATAAGACCATACTGAAGTGGGAAACGTTTCTGAGTAACGAATGAAAAATTTTCTTTTTTTTTCTTTTTTTTTCTTTCTTTTTTCACATTTTTTTTTGTTACAAAGACACAATTAAGTTCAAAAACGCTTAAAAAAACATTCAATAGTACATTTAAGGGTCGCAACCCCTAAAAAAATGTTTAAAAAAATAAATTTTCATTCGTTACTCAGAAACGTTTCCCACTTCAGTCTGGTAATATAAGTTATCATCCTCAGTAGTCTAATTTTGTTATTAAAATTAGTGCATTGAGATAAGCAACTTGATCGAAGAAATGATATTCTAGCTTGAATGCATGGAAAAAATCTTCATATTATTGCTTACGAAGAAAAAATGTTGTTGGAATCAAACATGCACGTTTGATATACGGTTTAATTCAAATATATTTTTGGACTGACCATGTTTATATTTGGTTCAAGAAACTTTTTTCTTAGAGCAATAAATATTCTAGATTCTTTGCATTTAATTGCAATGTTTAAAGGCGACAGAATGCCGTAAGTTTTGTTTTGTGTAGGTGAACTTTGAATAGTAAATATAAATTATCATGAAAGTTTCAGGTGCTTTACATTCTTCCCAAGTTACGTAAACTGCTATATATAGTCTTCTTTATACTTATAATTCGGATACTTGATATTAAAGTTTAATGTCATTTGATTATCAGATATCAATCGATGAATCTTAATTCCAATCTTAATTAAAATTTATTTTCCTAATTCAAACCACTAAAATTTCTAAATCTGAATGAGACAAAATTTTGATTTGTAATTTGAATCAGTGTCTGGCTTCTATATAGCTTTTCAATTATACAATGAGGATTCATTTCGAATCAAACGGAAAGTGAGAGGGTAATGGGAGCTTTGACATGTTAAGTACTTAGAGACGCTGGAATCTCGGAAACAACTCGAATGACTTTGTCAATCTTCGATTATGTCACACGATCACTGATGAATTCATTTTTGATACCATAGTGACGACAACGGAAAAATCATATTTTACCAACTTTTGCTATTGAAACACACTACATTTTACTTTCCAAAGTAAAAAAGTATAGCTATTTGTGTTTGTAAAACAATTAATCAAAACAAATTTCCTTTTCTATTCTTTTTTGACTTTAAGAATTTTTCAGGAACTTGTTTTTGATTTTTTCAGTTAACTCTTCTGTTACAGTTGTCAATAAGTTTAACGTATATATTTAACCTTCATTTTTCTTTGTGTACTTTTCAATATAATAAATTTGACTTTTTGTTGATTGTAGAAAATTGATTTTCTTAAAATAAGGAAATACTCAATGAACTTATTTACTCGTTGGAAAAGGTCTTGAAGGATTATTGTTTACATCTGGTCTTTCTTAAAGCGAATCATCTAGTTGAGAAGGAGAGTATTTAAGGGTCTAGACTTCTAGAATGCTACTTGATGAGCTGACTGATTTTATGTATGTATGCATGTATGTATGTATCTATTTCTCGAGACTGGCAGATCGTACGTGCTGGTACTCATACCCTGACCTACATTTACATCTACATTTACACAAGATTGAGTCTACATTTACATGCCAGGACGGTCGATTGTCCGGCTATAACCAATTCGTCTGTACTTCGCCTTTTATGCTTTGCACTGTTTTTAAACGTCTTTTTGTTACCAAAAAGTTCTATACTCCCTACTGTACCTATTTATATCACAGTGCATAAGTACTGCGATGAAACTTTAAAACAAGTGACAGAAAATAGACATTTTTACACTTGTTTCTTTGTTTCGTATTAAAACTTGAAAAGTTTTTAAATAGAAAACTTTTTATTGCTAAGAAACTTAAAATAAATAACAATGTAACAGCACTGCAAAAACTGCTGTCTTTTAAGTGTCTTCTTATTTTAAGACACAAGACATTAAGAAAGCGTCTTATGATTATTTCAAGCAATTTCATTGGTCAATAATTTTGAAAGACGCTTTCTGATTGGTTTAAAATTAAGACACCCTAAAACGTCTTAAAAGTGAGGACAAAAATGTCTTAAAATAAGACACTTGTTTTTACAGTGAGAAATAATTGAATATCACTGAAGAAGTTTCTGAGAAGAATTACATCATTTTAGAGCAAAGTTTATAGTCTTTAAACGAGTTGAACACCCTGACGGTTTTGGGGCAGAAGAGTTTTAAAAAATCAGGAAGAAGTAGCTTGGAATTTTTGCGAGAACGTTTTAGTCCACTTCTTATCTCGGTTTCACATCCTCCAGACGTTATACGAGTGCATGGACAATTATATACGTCTTCTTGTATCGAATATTAGCTTCATATAAATAATAATCATATAGGTTTATAAAGACTTTTTACATTTTACTTTTGTGATTTATATAAAATACTGATATTTAGGTAGGTATATTTTAAAATCTAAAACTTGTTTTATATATATATAATTAGAGTCTATAAACTCTATATTGATTCAACAAAACTCCATTAATTTTTAAGGACGATTAAGAGTTTATATCTTTCTTATTTCAACAAGATATTTTTTCATTTATAATATATCCTGTTGAAGCGTTTATCAGTTAAAGATTTAGATCATAAAAAGTCAGTGAATATAAAAAAATAAAAGGAGTAAAGGAAACACATATTGAGAAGCATGTCATGCAGGAAGATGTGAAGATAATTGGTTCATGCAGTATCAATCTTAATTAGTAATTTATAAATATGTACATGAGATTTTAGACCCTGAATGTCAATTGTAGATAGACCATTTCACAAAAAATAATATATACATTTTTACAGAAAAATATTTTCTAAACTGTATAATTGGAGCAAACAATTTTGGCAGCTTTTGTGGTAGGGGAAAATTTTTGCTAAATATATTCTAGAAGTGCACTTGAAATATTGGCCCACTGTCATATTAAAGTCTACTTACTATAAAGAAACTTATCTCAACCAAGAACTTTTGTGTTCTAGAAAGTGAATGTTTTTATTTATTTATTTAATTTTTTTTAATGGAAAAAAGAAAGAATTATTACTTAACTTTTTTTTAAAACAGAAAAATTAAATCACTGGTTTTGATTATATGTTCTTACTGTGTATGCTCGTTTTTAGAGATGTTTTTTTAAAATCTTTTGACTTCAGAAACTTACCACTAAACTTACCAATATTCGTTTATTTAATGTTTCACATATTTATAGTTAGCGTTTATGTTTTTCTGTACTCTTTTATTAATTCTTTTTTTTTAACATAAAAATTATGTGAAGCTATCTCATGCGTCAAAAACCAGTTTTGCGACATTATTGCAAGAGCACGATTGTCACTCGAGCGTTGACCTTTCTCCAATATTATATTTACTCGTTGTTTTTCAAATCTTGTCTAAGATTTTTATGTCTGACTATTTCGATGAGAAATTAAAAGGTGCTTTGTTAATTATAAAAACAAATTACAAATTTGGTATTAACAATTGCAAATCAAATAAGTACATATTTGCAATTTTCAACAAAATCAACCTTTTTTAAAAAATCCTAATTTAATTTTTGTACCGTATCTACTACTCATGAAAACTGAAAATTAGTCTGAAGTTAAAATTAAACCTATTTAGGTTCAACCGAGAATTACCCGTGGATTTAATATAATAGAACCACCAACTCCATTTAAGTTTTTTAAACAGTAATTATTATTCTATTTATTTTTATTTAAATACTTTTTATTTAAATTCTTTTTATTTAAAATGTCAAACATACATGTAAATTATATTTAAATGACTAAAATTTGTTTAATAAAAAATGTTTTAAACAATTATTAATTGATTATTTTCTTGTTTGTTTCAGGTAAGTCTTTTTTGTATTCGGAATACATTTCCATTCCAAGTTTTTGATAAGCTGAGAAGGTAATGAAAACTACTTGGATCGCAGAAAGTGGCACATAAAAATATTTTCTAAAAAAGGTAAATTACAATTTTTTTCATTGCTAGGCATTTTTGAAACTATTTTTTTTTATGAAGAAAAAAAATTCTGAATTATATAGTTTGTAATAATTATTAGGAATTGTCTGTTAATTAAACTTGTCTTACTTTGATGATAAAAAAAAGTATAACTATTTCACTGTTTCTTTAACTTCACTGAGGGCTTCACCTTTGTTGCCAACGACTCTTCCGGCGAATAATACAACCAGCTGTTCTATCAAATGGTATAACGGTCAAGAAAGGATGTTGTGTATCACAATAAAATGCTTTTCAAATAAGTTTCGACAATTTATCTTATAAATAGTGAAATAGGTTTAATAGTCTAATGAACTCGTGACAATTTATGTATATAATCAAAAATTTTAATTAAATAATTACTTTATTAATTAATGCTACAAAAAATGATTTTTACCTTACACATTAAAATATACATATTTCAAGGTGTTCACAACATCTGGAAAACCGGGAATTATAATATCTACCAAATAATGCTTAAACGCACCGCATATATTTCAGCCTAATTTTAATTGTTATAATATTCATTTCACCAAAATTAATTGAAACAAATGACTACTTATATCACAAATCTTATATCCCAAACCATTTGTTTAATATAATTTTTGAACTACAGAATTTTCTTTTATCATAATTATAACTTATGTATAATTTTTATTTCGCATAAAACTTCATTGAGAAAAATGAATGTTTACCTGAAGATGTAGATGTTAAAGCGTAACACATTTGTCATTAACATACAGGCTGGTTACACCGTCTACCTTAAGATACTCAACTTTCGAAAATGTACTTTATGATAAGGTAGCTTATGTTACTGCGTCTGCGCAGAAGTTCGTCGCCATGACAACTATTTTCTGCGCAGACGCCAACATAAGAAAAAAGCGTATCATAAAGTAAATGGTGTAACCAGTCTCATAGGAAATCATATTTTAAACATTACTAAAAATATTCATAAGTAGGGTGAATTAATCAATCACTCCAAGTCAATAAAGAGTGATAAATTCAAATTATCAATTACTAAAAATAATTAATGTTTGCAATCTAAAAAATAATTATCTGTCAGAATTTTATACTAAATATACGAAAAATTAATTTTAAGAACTCATAAAAGGTCAGGGAAAAAGCAAAAAATAGGCCTGGAAAGCAGGAAAAAGGAATATTGTAATAAAATATTGGTGGCAATCCTGAATTTTCATTTTGCCTCATACAATTTTCTTTTCACAGATTATTTATCAATCATCAGAGATAGGAACTTTGTGCTTTTTTAAAAGGTCGAATTATGCTAAAATGAATTGCTTAATTGTGCTAAAATTATGCTTTTATTGGCTATCATATGTGCATTAAATGTGCTACTTAATTTTAATGTAATTTGCTTGTTTCAACTAAAGTTATGTACGGAAGGATATTGTAGTTATTAAAATTTTAACACTCTAGTTTACTTATATATGTACATCCGCATGAAAAGGACCACTTTGTCACTATTGGACTTATCTTTATGATCATATTCATCTTCATTAAATTTCCAACATTTTGAGATGTCTTAGAACCTTTTAGATGAAAATTTCACAAAGTTTGAAGTCTCAAAACCCTAGTTTTGAGAAAAACGAGTTTAAAGTTCAAGATTACCATTAGCACTCATGCATTTTAAAAATTAAAAATAATATTATTTTGCGTTTTTAATTACGATAAAGTTATGATTAACGCATGATTTAACGTGGGACATCACGTTGTTTGTTTTTCACCAATATAAAAAAATTCGAAAATCTGAAGCTCTTTTAGAAAGATGCGAATATCTCGGAAAATAAAATCGACAAACTCGACCCTTTCCATGCTGATATTTAGTTATTAACTGAATTTAAGTTCAATTTAATTCGCGAATAAACTTGAAAATAGTGTTGACAGTAAGTGACCTGTCAAGAAATAGAATTTTTAGGTTATATCCGTTTTGTTTAAAAAACAAATTAAACCGAACTACTTTCGTAAGTAACACAACTATGACATCACTTTGTATTTCAAATAATAAACGATATGACAAAAAGTTTTAAGACTCTAACCTGTTAAAAGTGAATGAACGTTCATGCGCAGATTATGTATAATATCACTTTTAACTATACAGTACGCAAAAGTAGTCTTTTAAGTACGACGCAGTCTCAGCCCTTTACTTTATGTACACTGAAAAAAATGTTCAGTCATATCAACAAAAATTTTGTTGGCTCAACCAAATTTTTGGTCATAGGAACAAAAATTTGGTAGGCTCAACCAAATTTTTGTTGATATGACTAAACATTTTTTTCAGTGTACAGCTATCTTCAGATATGCTTTAACATATTTCTATAGGATTACGTGCTAAAATGTTAAAGCATATCTGACGATAGCTGTACAAAAAATAGACGCGAAAACATAAAGCACACTGAAAGAAATACTCTAGCTTTATCAGCCATATGATTATTGTTGACAGTTTTTGTAGAACTTCGAATACTATATGAATGAATATCCCATAATGCATCGGTGCGCCACTGACAGTTCTTCTAACCTAAAAATATACATCGCAGTTTCACCAGTCATATGGCTAAAAGACAAATATATTATGGCAGTATCTATATTAGCAATATATTATGGGTGATTTATCCATAATTATGTCAGTACCGTGGAATTATTTCTTTCAGTGCATAAGTTTTAATGCTTGAGTTATATAAAATATTATTTTCTTATGTCGCTTTTTTTATAAATTATTTTATTTTACAGAATACAAGGCTTGCTACATTTTTAAATTAATTTTTAATTGTTTAATGAATTGTTTTCATATTTTTTATTTTAATTAAATAGGTATCTTTAAATAGTGAAGGAAAAAACACTTTAATTGATGGTTTAAACAATTAAAATTGTTTAAACTAAACTTTTCATTAAATTCAGCTAGAGTTATCTAGTTTTTTGCAATTTTCATTGAAGAACTTTAAAGAAGTTATTTATTCTTAATTCTCAATCTACATTCAATTGTTTAAACAATTTATTTTTACATATGTTAGGGGTTTTCTTCCACTCAACTTAAATTTAAGGTGCCTACAAGGACAGCATCTATGAGCAGCGGTGTAATTGCGCCTTTTTGTATCGAAATCGACAAATCGCAAGAATGAGATAGAAAAGTTAGACATACATGGAAGTCCTTTTCTATCTCACTTCTTATGATTTCAAATTTTCATTCTACTTAGGGGCCGTTCATAAATTACGTAAGACGTTTTTTCAGTAATTTGACCCCCCCCTCCCCCATGTAAGATTTTTTACATACATTGGCGCCATTTTTTTTATTGGTCGTAAGATTTGCTGGACCCCCCTCTCCTCCCTAAAAGTCTTACGTAATTTATGGATGGCTCCTTAGGCCCTTTTCTATTCGTTCATGCGAATCTTTGCTGCGAAACACCAACTACTGAAGTTTCCTGAAATGTTTATATAACTATTTTGTTTAAAATAAATACAAATTTATACAAATTGTGCTGAATATATGCCGAAAATCGTCAATTATACGGCACATTTAAGCGAATAAAATTATGCTGTTTGAATGACAAAATTATGCTTTTTTGTGTTGATTCTATTTAAAGAAATTTCTATAAATATAACATGTTTTATATAAGGTCTTTTGACGTTTTATAACATTTAAATTTTTGGAGCACAATTATGCTATTATGCTAAAGCACAAAGTTCCTATCTCTATCAATCATAATTAATTGAACAATTAATTTTTATTATTTTGCTTTTATGTGATAACTTAATTTTCTAAATGGATTATTATATATTTCCTCGGATATTTTTTTCGGTTTTTGTTACACATGGAACGACAACCTACTTTTTTCCCACTCCATTGAAACGAGAGACCTCTTGTTTCTTTTTATTTTTCTTTTTTACCTCAAAATCTTCTTTTCTGTATATTCTTTTTCTTGCATTTAAAAAATTTTAAGACTTTCCTCATCTTCGTCAGCGGGAACAACTCTCATATCTTGAGAAGCTGCGGAGAACTCAAGTGTCAGTTCAAACAGCAGCACCCCTTCGTAATAGAGACTCTGTTCAATTTTACTTTTTCCTCTTTTTTTCTTCAACAATGAAATGATATTTTGCTATCATTAAAAATATGTAGAGAAAAACAGCTAAACTTTCTTTAAAAATTTGATTCAATAGAATTAGTGGAAATTTAGAATAATAAAATTAATAAATACACTATAATCACCACATATTATATATTGAATTCGTTATTACATTTTTTCAATTTCTTTTTGGTAAAAAACCCAGTTTTTGATGTTAGTTTACTTTCTTTCTTTTGGTTTTTTAAAACAAATGTAATATGTAATTTTAAAAATTTTGTTAACTTGATATTTATTTTTAGTTCTTAAGAATTACAAAATATTTCTGTGGTCAGAAAACCTACATAGCAACAGATATATATATATATGTATAATATAAGACATGAGTCGTTGACCTTCGAATACTTCCTGGGCATCCCAGATGTACTTCTTGCCAATGTTCCTCGAATAAAATTGAATTTCACTTCTTTCTTTCATCTCAAGTGAATATAACAAAATAGATATTCACATACATTTTGTTCCAGGCATAGATATCTTTACCACAGAATATCGAGTTCCATGCTCAAATATTGATAAGTCGTGTTCTTTATTTTAATTATATAACTACCTACTTGAATACTTTAAATTTATTCTATATTTTTAACTTCAATTATTCCTATTGTCTAAAAAGTTATTCTTCAACGTGCATTTATGTTTAGGTCATTCAATAGTTAATTTTTCAACGAAAATTAATAAAATATTTTGTGAACAAAACATTTATTGCATTCAAACCGAAGAAAAAAGAGATCGTGCTTCTTATAAAAATAATGAACTTTTAATTTTTTAAAAGTGTATTCTGCAAGAAAAAGATACTCAAAAGTTATTTTTACTCTCTAAATTTGAATAAGTTAAAAACTACTATTTTAAGGGTGAAAACACATTTACCATGTCAAATAGTAATTTTTTACTAATAATTTAGTAAAAACTACTAATTCAATTAGTCAAAGTAATTTTTAGGTTATGTTAAACTACTAACAGAATTAGTAGATTTCTATTTACTAATTACATTAGTTATTTTTTACTATTTAATTCGTTAAATTTAACTACTGAATTAGTAGTTCTCTACTAATAATTAGTTATTTTTTACTAATATTGAACAAGAGAAAACTCGTTCACGATTTTAACCCCTAAATAGTAGTTTTTTTTACTAATTCAGATTTGAAGAGTAAGTTTATAATTATAATTTTTTCCGAGCTCTTTTCTAAAATTTAGAATTTCTGATATGAAATTTTCATATTCTTTGCACAATTGATTCTTCAAATGTTACATACTTTAGAAGTTAATCTTCGTGTAATTTCTAAATGTGAAGAAATGCAGAAAGTACATTATGCATAGTTAATTTGAATCAGCTGCATACTTATCGCTGATTCAAATTTTACTATTTATAAGTGATAAATGTCTAATTGTCCATGATATCTGTTGGGTCAGTAAAATACTTATATATTATCAAGAAAGTACATGTCCATTGAATTACACCCACATGTTAATCTCTACGCTTTCATATTCTGCTATATACACTGATTCGTTTTATGCGGTTTTTTGTTAGATTCATCAGATATTTTTTTAATTAGTATACAGTTTCATGACCTTATACAGTCTAGTCATAACTTTTGATTCTTTAATTTTATTAACTTATTAAGGGAAAGGGGTATATGCTATCTCGAACACACGAAAATTTCATGGTGCAAAAGCAACTTTTTATAATAACAAATACAATTAAAGATCCAACTTTTTTATTATTATTTACTTATAGTAAATGTATTCAGCTTCTCAAACTAGAAAAAGAAGTTCTGCAATATAAAAAATCTAGCAAAAATGTATATTCTGTTGTTCTATACGTTAGTTTGACTCATTGTTCCGAAACCAAAAATTCAATTCTAGCTCATATAGAGATATTCAAAAAAACTATGGAGGTATGGAACCCTTCAGTTTTAGTAGGAGTGTTACTCGTACTTGTCCAATTTTTTTCTTAACATTTTAATATTGCTTCTTTGAAAAAATGAATTACTGTCAATTTCGTTTTTCGATCTCAAAGTTTAAGAAAAACGCGAATGATAAAACTTTTAATTTCTTATAAATAGAATTATAACTTTTACAATTTTTAAAGCCAAATACAATTATATGAGTACTCTTTAATTGCTATATGTGTACAATTAGAGTAATCGATAACAATATATGTATATAACAAAATATAATTTTAGTATTTTTTCAATATTATGTTTATCTGGTATTAATATTTTCTATATTTAACGCTTAAGTCTTTTCCAGCAAATAATTGGTTCAATAAATAAAAACGCACATGTGTCTAGATGTTTTGTCGGGACAGATGTTTTCATTAAAAACTAAAAAGAATCATTTCTAATTATATTATGTCGATCGGTTTCTATTCAGTTAGTTGAAAATGTTGAAATCAATATAGAGACAAGCATCATATACCCAATTGCAGAAATATTAATAGGTTTAATTATTTTGAAATAAGTTTGTATTGAAGAACTCATAACATCTAAATAAATATATGGTGTGTTCAATTAAGTTTTAACTGACCATGAAACCTTACTCATTTAACATTTGTCTAAAGTTAAAAGGTTTCTGTATTTTAGAGAAAGCTAAAACAAAATTTTGTAATTGTTTTTACAAGATAACGAGATTTTCTAACAAATATCTGTCAAAGAAAGCGCATTTCTGTTATATACCTACCTATTGTTAAAGTTGTAGGGTCTCTTACATTCAATTCTCTTATATTCCAATGTAATGTTAAAAATTTCAATTGTAAGTAAACATATAAATGACAAGAATATTTTTCATTCAAAAAAACAGGAAAAGAAGCATTTTTATTTCGTTATTTTATAATTAGACTTTTACGCATAAAACTTTTTATCTGAAAAGAAAATTTTGCTCTGCATTTAAAAAAAAAAAATTTATTAAATATTTATTTCGACAGGAATAATGCAGAAGAAAAGTTATCGAAATTTCATATATTTAAAATTAATTTTTCATTTAATTTAAAATGATACAATTATTTGATACATTACATAAAGTACCTATTCTTTGAAAAATATCAATGCCATCGATCGCAAAACTACTAATATACTTCAACACTTATATTCTGAAGGTCACTTGAAGCTCTTAGAATTTGATGACCTGGTATATATTGTGTTTTTCGCTTCCAATTTACGTCTCTTTAACGAGATAGTTTACTAGAAAATAACAAGTTTTAATTTAATTTTTGTTTCGGATAAAATCTTAAAACTGATTTTATCCATGCGACTTTTTAAAGTTTTTTTTTTAAATTTATATTTCTTGCATCTAAAATTAGAAGTGAAACTAAATTTGTAGCTATTAAATGAATAATTTACAATGAGCTTCAGTTTTATCAGTCTGAATTATAGTTAAATGTGTGTACATATGTGAACTGAATATGTCAGAGTGTAAAGCACATATGAAGAGAATGTTCTTTTACACTATTATACTTATTGTGCACGAATGTTTTTCTTTAAACAGTCTACAGTGCAGTGATTCATTCAGTATATTATTGATACACTTTTTCATATGATGCATCACTTGAAGCAGTTAAAGTCAGAATAATGTTAATTATATGCTTAAAATTTACTTTATATCTTTTTTTTTCATCTTAATTACGTTTTATCTTAATAACTAAGGTGAACGTATTATTATTACCAAAGTTTATATTGTATTTGGTACGCCCAGAGAAGTGATATATTTGACTCAAAGATATGTTATTTGTGCCAAATAAAAATATATTTGTCTCACAGCCTAGTATTATATTTATTTGATTCAAATAAAAATTTATTTGAAACAAATAAAAAGTTACTTGGCTGTGAGACAAATATATTATTTCTCTGGGTGTAATTGTATTTTCATTCCACAGAATTTCCGTTTAACAAAATTTACATTAATTAAATTTACTTTTGCTATTAAACGTATGATTAATTATAAAAATGTTGCTCAAATTTAAGTTAGTAGATTTTTAACATAAAAAATATTTATTAATTTATAATGAATATTGTTCAACTTAAAGTTAATGATGTATTAATTTATCTATTGTTTATAATTTGAAATTGACATTCAATTGAAATTTTACTTTAATGATAATTATTTTATTCTGCAATGGAAAGAAATCGACGATGAAATAAATCCCGGACTCGTTCCACAATTAAGAGCTTAGAAGCCTAACTCCCGCGAAGAAAGTAACTGCTATTTTATATACATTTACAAAACTGAAAAATGAAGATGTGGTAAAAACAAATAAAACTATCATTAGTTAAATTGTAACAATCAACTATAAATTTATTCAATCATTTTAACTGATTACAACTATTCGCTCCCAAGATCTTTTTGCGGTTGATCTTTCCAAAGCTAGCAAAAATCTGAATCTGCGAATAGTTGTAATCAATATAAATATGAATCCAAATAAATCAATTAATTATTTAGATATCTGTGAAGAAAATATATAAATACTATTTATTTTATTCTTTAAATTTATATTTTTATAAAATTACTTATCTAATCTGCATTTTTTTGAAGTACATCACTTTGTTTTCAACATTTTATTATAAAGTAGTCTTTATAATAAATAAAAAGGAGAAATTACATCAGGATGTTTTTGTAGATTGTGACTTTCGTGCCCATGAAAGCGTGATGCCTATTCTCACTTAAAACCTGGAATTAATTATTATGTTTGAAACACGTAAAAATAAAAGAAATATATTGTTTATCACAGAGAAGATTATTTTTCACAATTCATATTTATTTTTGTTGATTGTGATTATCATGTGAAAAACCAGATTAAAATTATTATTCATAACCCTAAAGTTCATTTAAAATATAATCAAAACATTAAAGACACTATATAAGACAATAGAAAATTTATTTTGAATTGGGTTAACTATTTTTGATTAAAAAAAATGTTATCTCATTTGCACAAAAAAGTTATACTTGAATTTATGCAATTTTTGTAATTGAATCACCAGTTGTCGATTTTTTATTCAACAATTGCTTCTAATGTGATAATTGTTCATAACTACTTTATAAGGTCGAAAAGGTCGATTGGTAGAAAGTTATTTGTTCATGACTCTTAATAGGTAGTGTCAGTAGAGACAATTTGTGTTATGTATTTATGATTAGTTTTGATGATAGTTGTTGGGGACATGTGCGTGCATTTATTATTCACGTATATAATTTATGTAATTTATAAAGTGCCTATCAGCGATTCAAGTAATGATATACATATATTTGCCTTAAAAACACACTAAAAAACAAGTAGCTATATTAATCAATTAGTAAATTACCATCAGTATATAGCATAAATTAATATCTCGATCCTTCTTTTGTTTCTTATTTTAATTATTAATTAACTAATTAGTCACTTCAAAAGACCTTTTTGAACTAGTGGTCAAAAATTCAATTCATAAAATATATACTGTTGTTAATTTATCAGTTGATATAAGCGCTTATTTTTTAGTATTCTTCACCTTCTACTCTTCATTTGTATGTTTAACTAATTCTTTTGTATTTTATTTTTACAGGGAAGAATCTTTATAATAACGAGCACGTAGCAATTAAAATGGTAATTATGAATTTTTTTAACTAATCAAATAAATGTATTATTTTATTTTAAATACATGTTTAGTTTTCATAAAAATTCAAATACCTATATCAGAAACTGACAATTTGTACCGATACATCTAAAGAATTTCTTTCTTTTTTTTTAATTTCATTACAGGAACCAATGAAGGCAAAGGCGCCACAGCTCCACTTAGAATATAGGTTTTACAAAGTATTAGGTGCACATGGTAAGTTTAATCATTATTATTCTTCCTTTTTTAAAAAAACAAACAATATCAGCCATTTAAAATAATTTTTATCTCAATAATTCAATCACAGGAAATTCATTTTTCAAGTTTAATTGCTACTCATGATTTTTTTTTTAATAATACAATTTTCAAGCTTAAGCTTTTATGAAATGAGATTAAACAAACACAAGATGTAAGTAATTATCCCTTCACACCAAAGCATGATTTTTGGGAAATGGGATAAATATTTTTTACCTTATATTCATGCAGTTTATAACGCGCATATAGAAGGAGTCCCGGAGGTTTATTATTTTGGTCCATGTGGGAAATACAACGCGTTGGTAATGGAACTCCTCGGTCCTAGCTTGGAAGATCTCTTCGATCTCTGTGGAAGAAGATTTACTCTCAAAACTGTTCTTAGCATTGCCACACAACTTGTGAGTATCATTAGAAAAATAATCTAAATAATTACATAAACTATCATAACTCCTGACAAAAATGCTATTTCAAATTAATTTTTGTTAACAAAACAAATTCTTAAATTACAATTTACTTAAAAATCGCTGGACACACGGATAATAAATAATTTGTTATATACTATAACCTAATAATAATGTATTTACAGCTTCATAGGATAGAATATGTACACAGCCGATCTCTAATTTATCGTGATGTCAAGCCAGAAAATTTTCTAATAGGACGAAGTACGACGAAACGAGAAAAGATTATCCATATTATCGATTTTGGATTGGCCAAAGAGTACATAGACTTGGAAACAAATAAACATATACCTTATCGGGAACACAAGAGCTTGACGGGAACAGCACGATATATGAGTATCAACACTCATTTAGGAAAAGGTATTTTATTTTTATACAATTAAAATCCAAATCCTTTTTGACAATTCTTTAAATATGCTTTATGAGTTGAAAGCTTGTATAATAATTGACTCAATTAATTTTATTCAGGGTGTCTAGCGATCCATGAAATCCGGGATATCCGGGAATTTGCCGGGAATTTAATATTTCGTGAAGAAATCCGGGAATTTTTTGGAAATGTCGGGAAAATATAATATAGTGTACTTTGAAAATTTTAAAAGGTGGCGCGATTGTATATATATTAATTGTATTCGATAATAATACTTATTTTAGTGTTTAAATTAAAATATTTATTATTTTTATGACACCAAATTTATGGATAAAGCTTAAAAATTTCAATTTTAGTATTTTAATCTTTATGAAATTTAAGAAATTGGGTTAATACAGATGATCAAAATACCTACGAATTACAAATTTTTGGTATGAAGATAGCAAAAAATAGTATTAAATTTTTGTATCTTAAAGTCATTATAATTTAAATAAATTCCAAACGTAAATTAATTCATATTCCAATTTGTTCAAACTTTTAAATTTGAATTAATTCAAATTTAAATGCATATTAATTAATTCAAAATAAGTAAATAATATTAATTATTTTTCATATTCACAATAATACTTACAATATTTCTAAGAGGCTTCACTTCTTCGAATCTGCTTGGTTTTTATCTCATAATTTTTTATTTTTACAAAATTTAAAAAATTTTATTCCTTTCACTTTTGGTATTTTTTGTTTGTTTGTATTTGTCGTTTTATTTTAGGATTTTCATTAATTATCTTCTTTTTATGCATATTGTTTAATATTACTTTACACAATTTTGTTATTATAACATTCACTGAACGTTTTATTTCGATGATTTTCATAATTATTTACATATTTTTAAAAATAAGTATGCTCATTGTTATTTTAAAAATGTTTTTGGTTTAATTTGCCTAAACATTTTTATTTTTAAAAGATTTTTAAATTTCTTTTTATTTTATTTTTATTAATTCTGATTTTTTAGTAGATTCTAACCAAATTTGACTACTTTTTGTACTTTTTACATTTTTTTACAGTTTGTTAGATTACGGAAACAAACATTTCTCCATTTTCTTCCTATTTATTTAATTTTTTTGATTTTTCACTTTTTTTGTCTTTTTTTTGCTTTTAATTAATTCTTTAATTTTTGTCATCATTTTTCCATTTCTTAGAAACATTTTTTCTTTTAAATTGTTTAGTTTTTATCTCATAATTACGAATTTTTGAAAACATTTATTCGATGCTTTTATCTATATTTTGTAAATTTCTCAATTTTAAACTTTTTTGAAAACTTTGATTCTTTTATTTTATATTATGTAAATTTAATCTTGTTCTAAATATTCTCATTTTAACATCGTTCTTCTATTTCATAGAATTTCTTTTCTTTTAAAACTTTGTTCTCTTTAGTACTATATGTATTTTAAAGTTTTTTTAATTATCTCCTTATTTTTTATTTTAGTTTAAAAAAAATGTCCGTAAATAGTTTAATTTTTTTAATAGAGTTCCCTTTATATATATTTGTATGCCTTTATTTTATTCTTGTGTTGTTTTCTTAATTTTTTTCTAATTACGTCTTAATTTTGCGATCATATGAATTTTAAAATATTTTTTTGAAATTTTCTCATTTATTCGACATAATTTATTTGATTTTGCTTAAATGTTTTATTCTTTATTATTTCATATTATATGTTCTATCAGTTTAAAAATAAACTAATACAAATTAACATTTTGAGCTTTCATATACTGATAATATTTTAAAAAAATAAATTTTTGATTTAAATAAAAAAAGTCTAATTTAAAAAAAAAATCGGATATTTTTTTTTTAAATCATGATTTTTATTAGCCCTGTAATAAAAACATTAAAAAAGCTTCGTAACTACTTTATAATATATTATTTCAAGATTGTAATCTTTAATTTTCATTTTTAAAAATCCGGGAAAATTGTGCTCTAAGATCCGGGAAATCCGGGAATTTAAAATTGCCAGTTTGCTAGACACCCTGTTATTTCATTATGCAATATTTTCTCATTTTTACAGAACAAAGTAGAAGAGATGATTTAGAGGCATTAGGTCACATGTTTATGTATTTCTTGAGAGGAAGTTTACCCTGGCAAGGTCTAAAGGCAGACACTCTGAAAGAGCGGTATCAAAAAATAGGAGATACCAAACGAGCAACTCCAATTGAAGTGCTTTGCGATGGCCATCCCGAAGAGATGGCTACGTACCTTCGCTACGTCCGTAGGTTGGACTTCTTCGAAACTCCCGACTACGAGTACCTGAGGAAGCTCTTTCAAGATCTCTACGAAAGAAGGGGCTTTGCCAACGATGGCGAATTCGACTGGACAGGCAAAAGCATGGTGGGTGTCAAATGAAATTATTTGGAATATTACTTCATCAAATCATAAATTACAGCATGCGCATGCAAACGTAGAAAATACTCATGGATCATCATCTACAAGAATATGAATATGACAATAACAAACTTTATCATTGCCAAGTCAAAGTGATTGTAAATACCTGCAACAAGCAACTAGCTTCAATTTAATTATCCAAAACTCATTCAGTTAACAGAAAATACATTTTTCATAAAGAATGAATATATATAAATATTTTATTTCATTTCAATTAAATATAAGCTTACTTGTTTAAAAAAAAATAATGGAAATTATGCAAGAATTGGTTATAATTTTTTGACGCTCGAAATAGTTATCTCTTAATGTCGAAAATAATACATTTCATGTAACATACCTGTAAGAAGAGAATCCCTTATCATGCCTGTAAGGTAGGAAAAAGTAGATGATTGCTGCATAATGTGCAGAATAGTACATTTTGAAAGAATGTGTGTAGATCGATAAAAGTGGTTTCAGAAACACAGCTCAATTCAAATCAGGATATCTTGGTCAAAAAGTGAAATAGGGACTTGGGATTAAAATATTTGGATATCTTATAAAATTCTGCGTCAGATGGTCTACTGATGCATTATTTTTTAGTTTTTAAGTTTGAATAAAAATTACCAAATTTTTCGAATATTGTTCGATAAGTTTAGCTCGTTGTCTGATCTACAAAAAGTGTACAAAAAATTTCAAGTAAGCTTTAGTTTGAGGTAAGAAAAGTTGAAAAATACTAAGAGGTTCTCAAAATATGATCTCAAAACGTCCGAGAAGGTTTTCCAGAAAACCCATCATTTTCAAGTAAAAACCACAGTTTTATCTGACTTTGAAGGGAAATATGTTTCAACGTTTTGAGTCATATTTCGAGAACCACTTAATATTTTTTAAGCTTTCTTATAGCTCAAATTAAAGCTTACAATTCAGGAAAGAAAACAAGAGGAACATTAAATTTTTTATACACTTTTTGCAGATCAGGCAACGAGCTAAACTTATCGAACGATATTCGAAAAATTTGGTAATTTTTATCCAAACTCATCAATTAATATAATCACTTTGATAAGTCAAAAATAATGTATCTGTAGACCATCTGACGCAGAATTTTATAAGATCTCCAAATATTTAAACCCCAAGTCCCTATTTAACTTTTTGACCAAGATATCCTGATTTGAATTGAACTGTGTTTCTGAAACCACAGTTATCGATCGGACCCTTCAATTTCCGACAGTAGTTTATCTTTTCGAATTTTGTATACGCCACCCTCCCAGTTTAGATTAAAAAAAAATGTTTCACAAAATCCTAAACTAATTAGTACTAACCCTTGAACAGCAAACGAACGAAATTTCCAATTAAAAATACATTGAAAACTTCACATTTAAAAAAAAATTTATACACATGAGTTAAAATTTCATTAGATAGACTTTATTTATAACCGCGAATTTCCATTCTTCGAATTTGTTTTCAATCGAATTTAAATCAACCATAATTTAATGAAAAACCATAACAGAAAAGAGTTTAGATTACCGAACCAACTTTTAATTAAAAGAATTTCTATTTTCTCGAATCTTTGTTTTTACAAATTGATGTTTGATTAAATTCTTAAAACACCGAATTTTCAATTGACCGAAATTGCAAAATTTTCTAGCAACAATACGGCAGAAAAAATTCATGAAGTATTTAAAAATTCTTTAATCAAAAATTGCCAATAAAGTTATGATTGGTCAATGTTTTAAATTCGCGCAGAAATTCCCCTGTCGTATTGTTGTGATAAAACCAATTTCCAAAATGTATTTACTTTTGTAAAAAGAGGCTGACAATTTTGAGAGTTAAGAAATTAAAACCAGTTCTTGCTTAAGGATTATTAATTTAAAATATAGAAATCATTTTTCATTTGAACTTAAATTTCTTAAATCTCTTAATTCAAAATTTAAAAAACTTTTTAAAGATGTCGTCTTCTCGGTAAGTATTTCCGATATTTTCTTTTTTTCAAAAACACTGATTAGATTATTGGTTTTTAAAATTTGCATGCTGCGCTCAAACCATTCTCTAGCCACCTAACTTCTTTCAACTTAGACAACTAAGGGAGTGTGCTCCATCTAATATTGAAAAAACCAAGTCTGATAAGGTTCGTAAATATTATATTAAAATGAAGACTCTTTAGTTCAACTCGTCGACATAGGGAAAGGATGAAAAAATAATAAAATGGAAGTATCCGTATTGTGTTTCTAAACTGTCTGACTTGATGGATATAATTGTTAAATATGCATGTCAAATTTCAAGTACGTTTGTATAATTTAACTGACTGTTTAAAATTTGACGATTAATAAGAGTCACTTATTCTACTATTCTTAAATTATTAAATAATTGTGACTTTTCATTTCAGTCAACGCCAGTTGGTTCCCTGCAAACAGGACACGAAATTATCGTATCACCCAATCGAGATCGACATCCAACAACTTACAAGGTATTACTTGAGTTTTTTATTATTTGAGCATGATTGTTTGTAGCACACTTTTTTGTTAATCGAGTAACAGCATGATTTTGTACGTGACTGTACGAATGATATCTATAAAGTGGAATTTTCGTCTAAAAATATTTTATAAATTTATATTTGTGAATAATGGAATGATTATAGTAGAAATAATTAGAAAAAGAAAATTTTTAAGTTGAATTATAGATTTACATTAACGACTTGAACAAGGAGGAAAACATGGCATTGCTTTTACTCGCATGAATTGGCTGAACGTGAACGAGTCATTCATCCACCTAAAGTCGCTGTCTAAAATTTAAAGAATTTTCTTTTTTATTATATTTATTTTTTAAAATAATTCTATTAAAAACAAAAGATAATTTGTTACAAAAAGTTCTTAAATTCGATTCTTTTAACGACTGGAGACTTTTTTTTTTTTTTAAAAAAAGGTCCACTTTATAGGTATGATATTGCACAACTACAGAATTTCGTTAGATAAAAGACTGAAAGTACAGATAAGATAATAAAAACTCTTGTGTAAGTAGAGGTTTATTTTTTCTGGTGAAACTAATGAATGCAGTTAAGTTTTGGGTTTGTTTTCTTAATAATCGCGGTTGAAGAACAAAACTGATTCAAGTTGAAAAAATCACTAAGTAACTCAACAAGTTAACTTTATTGATACTTAGGATAGCGATGATTTTGAAGAAGATGTAGTTCTTATGGTGGGTGAGGTCGACGTACGCGTTGACCAGCAAGGCAATTATGTAAGCCATCATCGAAAATATTCAAATTTTTGATGTAAATTTAATAACAGTAACTTTGTTATTAAAAATAATTTTGTCGTAGAATTTTGAAGCACTAAACACATTAGCTGATTTATTATTTAAGCTTTTTCAATCAAGTTCAAGTTTTGTAAATTGTAGATTATTTAAGCTACATGTATAATGCCTTCATTAGTTAGCTTATAAATAGCCTCTTCCAATTTCTCCATTTGCGGCTTTAGTAATAACTTGTGATTTGGATTTTGAAAAGTATTAGTACCAGGAATGGGCAACTTTATTTATCGATTATATAGATATTTTATTACTTAAATCTCATTTTTGTCAGTTATAGATCATTCAATAATTTCTAAATCCATTCCATAATTTAAATTTCGAAAATTATAATTACCTAGTCATCCTGAAAATTTTTTCTCTCTCCTCCTGTTTCTACTTTTTTTTTCTCTGATTTTATTGAAAAATTATCTTTCACCGAAAAAACGATTTTCTAATATTGATAATGTACTTATTCTTGTACAATTTTTAAAAATAATATTGTGATTCTAAGGAATTAATTTTCTTTTCACTAAATGTCTTAAAAATATTCTTAAACTAAATAAAATTTTAACTCTAAAAGGATCTCCTAAGTACGTATTTTCTCTTGGTATCTCTTGTTCAAAATCATGTAATTAGGCGTCATTCGTCGAGATTGTCTAAAGATAAATTTATTTTAAATTTAAATTATAATAAAACATTTAAGTTAAAGGAATATTTTATTGAATTCACTTTTAGGTTAGGAAATTCCTATCTTCAATATATTTGGGAAAATCCACAGAACCGGTCGATTTTCACTTATAAAAATAAAAATTTTCAAATTACGAGCACACCTTTCATTTATGGTTTATTTTATTTGAAAAGTATTTAGGAACAATTACCTTCTTGCGTGATCCATTTTATTTTAATGCCGTTTGAGTTAAAAGCCAAAAACGAAAATACCTATGTAATCTTTGTTCAGAAAATTTTAATGAAAAATGTGTACTTCATTCTTTTGTTTTTTGCATATATATTAGTAATATTTGCAAAACATTTTGAATAATAAAATATGATAAAATACAATTATTTATATACAATTCATATTTACAATTAACATAGGTAATAATTAATAAATTATAATTTCATCTTAGCATTTATTTTTTTATTTTGAAAATTAAATTATCTGAACCAATACCTAAACAGACATTATTGACATTGATTTTGATACAAGTTTGAAAATAAAACAAATGAATGGTTATTTCATTTTTCATATTTATAAATACCTTCATTCAGTTAAATTTCTTTTAATTTTAGTTTTATTTTTAACTTTTAGATATTATAAATTGAAAATAGAATTTGGCGTTTGTATATAAAAATTATAATAATGTCTTTAAATAATCACACATGTTTTTAATTCATTATATTTTAATTTGTAGTTGTGCTCCTGAAAAAAGGCTAAGTTTTGAATCGTTCACGATCAAACATAGAGTGTTAATTTTTGTAATATTTTCTTTAATTTTAATCGCACACTGTTCTATTATACCTAGATTTGTTCATCTGTTAAAAAACAACAAGTACCAATTTGAAAAATTCAAATCGAATAATCGCCGTAAAAAATATTTATAAAAATGTATAGGTATTTCATTATTTTAAAACAATGAGTAACGCTACTTTCAGCGACTACCATTTCTTTTTAATTAAGGGCACATATTTTTTTCTGCCTTCAATAGATTCTACACTAAGTAAAGTATAATTCACCATCATTTGGAATTGTTCCAATCTATGCCGAACAAGTTATACCCATAAGAATTAAAATTGATACCTAAAATAACACGACAAATTTGAATTTTTAAGTAACTTAACTCTATTTTATTTTTTATATAAGACGAAAAGGTTTGCATTTACACAATTTTCTTAGTTTAATTGGTTATCAGGGATACTATAAATTGGTAGAAATTTGAAAAAGATTAATATGATACTTCTAAAATAGAAAAATCTGTGAGTAACATGAAATCGACCGGTTCTGTGGATTCGCCCATTTAAATACAGAATACTAGGTCTTAAATAAAGAGATATTCTGTAAGAAATTTTTCTTAAAAATAGATAACTCCATACTTTATCTAACAACATATTCTTGGCGCATTTTACATAATCTTAAAATAAGTTTTAAAAAACTCCGTTCTTTCGGTGTGTGTCATACAACTCAAAAGTCTGTATTCTGAAATAAAGTTGTCCATCTCTGACTCTTATGATAAAAAATGTATAAAAAAGAGTAAGTAAATTTTAAGGTATCATTTGAACTCTTGATTCTTAGATTTGAGTACATGATTATATCTAGGTTGGTGGCATATTCTGAAATGTTTGTAAAAAATAAAGTTCACACACAAAAATCATTAACTAAATAAACAACCAAATCAAAGTGCATTCTAAACTTAAAAAATAATCCAAAATTTAAAAAAAAAAAAAAAAAAGTTGCATTAATTTATAAAAGAAAAAACCTCTGTAAAATTGTACCAATACACACATTTCTTTGATATAAAATTTTAGAATAAAGTAACTTTTTATTTTTCGTCTATTCGTATATTTTTGACTATAATGCATCGACTAACATGTTGCATTCGCGACGTTGTCGTGCTTGTTCCTCTAGGACATGGCAGGTGGAGGGGTGGGAGGAGGGGGCGGTAAAGGGGTGGGACCCACGTGGTCTGATTCAGCGAAACCATCAGGGGCTGGTGGCACATTGACACCCGCTGACAGGCATGGTTCTGTACAGGTGAGTTTGTCCCTTTTCCCTCTTTTTCCAAAATTCTACCCAAAATCTTATTCTCTTCTCTTCTTTTCCTACTTAACTACATACTACAATCAGCGATTTCGCTTCCTCTTCGGGACTAATCAAATCGACTTTGGCGTGATCGAACACATTTTCAAGAAAAAAATAAAAATACACTTATTTATAATCCATTTGACATTTCCTGCATTTCACTAAGGAGCGATGTGCCAATGTGCCCGGAATAAATCTTTTAATTTTTTTCTTTTAGATAAAGCATCAACGGAATATGGTTAGTTCAGTATTTGTGCGGTTTGGTTTGTTGTAGCATGTTGTATTTTGCGTTTTTTGGTCAATTTGCCTCAAGTCATTTGATACTAAATACTAATCTATTTTTAGAAGTGGTTTCTATGCATTATTGTCAAATGTACATCGTTTTGCACAGTGTGCACAAATACCTCTTAAATTTGTTCTTAAGTCGCCTAACGAGAACGTCAGAGTCACAATATTTATTGTTCACTTAGGGGTTTTTTTTTTTTTTTTTAATTAAAATACGTATTCCAATTAATCAGAATCCAATATTGTTACTAATTCCCAATTTAGAATAAATGTGTTTTATATACTCCTTAGAACTATTGTACCTCTCCTTTTTTCTTGTATTATTTATTTTATTTTTTGTAATTTAAAGTATTTTGTAGTTTAATTTATAAGAAGTAGTTTTGAGAATATAATTAAAAGAAATTTACTATATATACATATTTTAAATGGTTCACGTTGTAAATATTAGTTTTAGACAAAAGTCATTTAAAGTATAAGTGTAATGTAGGTATCTATAGAAAAGATTGTTTTTATCAACTGAATTTAATGTAATTTTGTTTCTCGTTAAGGTGGTTTCTTCAACCAATGGAGAAATAGGAAATGATGATCCAACTGCAGGACATTCAAATACACCGATTACAACGCCTCAGGAAGTTGAAATGATCGATGAGACCAAGTTAGTATTATACATTTTTGTACAAATTCATTTTATCGACCTAGAAATACCTTCATGCATCTTTCATTTGACAAGACTGTATTTAAAGCTTTTCATGAATTATTATTGCTGATCTATTATTTGCTGCTGATTCAAGGGAGTTAACTTCTGATTTAGAAAAAGAAATCAAGTGATACATTTTTCTTGAAAATTGATACAAATTATTATTTTCTTTATCTATTTTTTATTCCAGATGAGTTTTCTTTTATAACTAGTTTTACAACGTTGTCAAATTTTTAAATAAATTATACTCTTGTCTTCCATTTTAAAAGATATAAATTTATAAAAATACCTCTTTTTGCAATTACAATTTACGTTTTGTACAAAAAAAGAAGGATTTTTATACTTAAAAACTTGTTAAACCAAATTAATTTTCAGCTCTAGTAAGACTGTACTAATAACGGCAAGAGTTTGTTCCGGATGTAAAAGGAAACGCATATATAATTTACCTGAATCCTCTTCAAAAAGACCTAAAGTTATATCTAGTCTTCAGTCATTATCTCAATATAATTTAACAACTAGAGAATTTTTTGTTAATCAAAATAAATCTAAATTTGAAATCTCTAGAAAAGAATCTTCTTAAGAATTCAGTTGCCAAGAAATTTTGTTTAAATTAAAAGTATTATATAATTTTGTTCGCAAATTTTCAGCGAATTTGATAAAAAGTTTATTTGAGATATTTTTTCTGTTTAAAAAGTTTAAACTTGAATTTAATTTTCGATATTAATATTCTTTATATTTACATAAATAATTATTTGTTGTTATTCAAATTTTTGTAAATAATTTCATAATTATTAATCGTTCTTAACTAAAATACCAAGAATCAGTAAATGTACAGCGTACACACGCACAAAGAACCATTAAATATATTCTTTGAATCCTAAACCTGTTTCCAATTCATATTAAGAACCTGCCCTTCTTCTCCTATTAGAAAACCTGAAATCATGTTATTCTTACGAATCAGAGCACTTTACATCAAACTGTTATTTGGTAACCTCTGAATCAAATTATTTATTCATTTATTTATTTAAATTACTAGTTCTAAATTAATAAAAATAAAGTTAAAATATTTAATATTTGAAATTTTATCAATCTGTAATTATTTGATTATTTGGATAGCATTTATTATTATTTTCTAAAACTACTACTGTTTTCATTTATAAAATTCAATAATAACATTCTTCATGCTAGTAAGCGCTGTCATTCACCTTTATTGTTTATTTTATCACCTATTTCATTTACACCGCTAAAATTTTTTCTACTTTGCACATTTCTCGCATATTTTCTTAACTTTTCACACATTTCGCCTATTTTATTACTATATCTTCATAACATTTTTTAAATCTAAGCTTCAGTTTATTAAAATTCTATTCATTTATGTATTTTATGTATACGCAAGTTAACAAAATAAATGCATTTTCATGCAATAGACCTTTTGACGTAGAATTATTTTCTTTTTACAGTTTCTATAATATTACTATAATATTTTCTGTGTTTTTTATTCACATTAATGAAATAATTAATTATTACAGGGATCACAGATTCACGCTTTCACCTTTTACAAATTAATTTTGTCATTTTTTCACCCATTCCATATATTTTTCAACTTGACTCTTGTCTTTTTAATCCAAATTTCTATTTGTAAATATTTTAATTAATCTATATTTAAATAACTCTTAATTTAATTTATCAAAACTTCCACTAACTGAAATTTTAATCAACTCCATATTTAATTCAGCTAAACTCTAAACAGTCAAAATTAATTGGAGGCTGTTTCTATTTCAAATCATACAGGCCGAATATTTTCAAAATTCAAAATCATGTTTAATATGCTTTTTATTTTTTTAGCAGAGTTACGAGAATTTGAAAGTTTTAGGACAAAGAGTGGTTTTTGAACGAAAACGCTAACAAATTTTTTTAAAATCTCTCTAGTTTTTTCAAAAATTGATAATTTTCAATTTTGTTTTCTGATTTTACTAATGATTTAGATGCTCTTTCTTAGCAGTTTTGAAAATTTAAAAAGTATTGAAAATTAACAAAATGGCGGCCGTTTTTTGAAAAATTAAAAAACTCGAATTTCTCAAAAACATTTTTTATTTTCTTAATTTTTTTTCTTATTATTAAATGTAAAAGAGAATGTTTTCCAATATGTTTGATATATCGACGAAGATGTAAAAGTCAGAATAATTTTTTTTCTAAAAATGCAAAATGGCATTACTTTGGCTAATGCAAAGGTATCACATGGAATTTTTTTATTGCTTTCTGAATAAATATTTTTTATTTAGAGAAATGCAATTTTTAATTTCTTTTTTATCTAGTAAATACAAAAAAAATATCAAGGAAATAAAAAATCTAATTTTTGAGAAAATTGAGCCCTTTTATTTTACAAAAAATGGACATTTTATAAATTTTCATAATTTCTAAATGTGCAAAGAATACATGTCTAAAACATTGCTAAAATAACAAAAACGGAATAATTTATGGCGATGTATTAGCCAAAATAATGACTTTGTATTTTTCAGACAAAAAAATGATGACGACTTTTACGACATCTTAGTGGATATAACAAACCAATTGGAAAAATTTTTCTTTTACAGTTAATAACAAGAAAAAATATTTTAAGAAAATAAAAGATGATGTTTTTGTTTACCAATGTTATAAAACTATTAATTAATTTTGTCTAATTAAATCATCACTGATCGAGTATTAGTACCGTTACCTTAACTACAAAAAAAAATTTCAACAAAATAAAAAATGCTGTTTTTGAAAAATTCTAGTTTTTTGATTTTTAAAAAAATGGTCGCCATTTTATTAATTTTCAAAATTTTTCAAATTTGCTAAGAAAGAGCATCTAAACCATTAGTAAAATCAGAAAACAAAATTGAAAAATATCAATTTTTGGAAAAACTAGAGAGATTTTAAAGAAATTTGTTAGCGTTTTCGATCAAAAACCACTCTTTGTCCTAAAACTCAAATGTTCGTAACTCCGAAAAAAAAGTCTTTATATGTCTTAACGTAGTTAGAGGCCAACGTTGTTAATCAAATTGATTTTTTGGATGAAAAGGTAATCAGAAATACATTTAGATTTAGTCAATAAATATTAAAAAGATCTTTTAAACTTGAATGAGAAACTTTCAACATAAAAAATTAATTAAATAAAAATAAGAGTGAAAAATAAACCTTACTTGAGGAGCACTTTTTCAAAACTTGATAAATCCATTTTCCAAAAAAGTTGAGATAATCACAAATTTAATATATTAGGAACCTTACAAATCGATCTGTCACTGTTAAATTCAAGAAAAAAATTTTTTATCAAAGAATTTTCAATTTAAAAAAACTTGGACTTAAACAAGATGTTTTAAAATTTTTATTTTTTTCCTAGAATAAATTACAAGAACCTTTAAATTTCTTAATTACTATAAACTTTAATTAAAAATAAATCTCCTTAAGTGCAAAAAACATTCGTATATAAATAATTTCGTATGTTTTTTCTACTTTATAATTAAATCTAGGGGTTTGGTGCGAAACTGCATTTGTTTAATTTTCTCGAAATAACAAAATGTGGATTTATCAACTTTTTAAAAAGTACTCCTCACTTGATTAACGATGTAATTTTCATATAGTTTATCGTGGCAACGTTGCTTTTTTAAAGAGGTTAACTTCAAAATTACATTCAATTGTTTTGTACTAATAGTAAACAGGTAAACATGAAATGTTTACAAATGTCAAACAAGGAGGTTAAAAATGAAAATTTTAAAATAATTTCTGAACCAATAGAAAAGTGATGTTGCCATATGTATAAACTTTTGATAAAACAAAAAAAAAACTTGAAAATTTTAATTATTTATTTAATTTTACTTTCTTATCTTGCGATGAAATAAGTTAAAATTTAAATTTATGTAATCTACAAACTTTTAATTATTGAAATCTAATTTTTCAACTTGATGAGTATGATTTATTTATTGGATATTAAAAAATTTGTCACCAAAAAGATGTATTTTAACCTATACCTGTGCAAAAATAGTGACTTTCAAATAATCATATCTCAGATGATAAGTCGTAAATTAATTTTATATTTTATAGAAATACGTATTAATCTTTTTGTGCTGAAAGTTTTATTACGTTCTCTATGATTTCGATTTTTGAAATAACTACGTTAAAAAACAATAAAAAGTATCTATAATTATAATAATATGTCACTTGGTAAAATAATATAGGGTAAGTGCGGGTAATTTCGGACAGTACCGATAGTCGGACACTTTCAGTTTTGAAGTTAAATAAATAATTATTTACTATCGGAATCTTCTCACAAAGTTATTTTATCAAATTTGTCAGAATTATAGAATATAAAAATTACCGTCAACGCCCTCTGGTGATTTGTAAATTAGTTAAAATTCAACAATAATTTACTCAACCGCGATGTTTTGACATTTTGTCTGATTTCTTATTCCAGCCGTTAAGGAGGTAGAGATTTTTATTACTACGAAATAAGGTTTTGTAGGTTGTAATTATGTTTGAAAATGTTACAAAGTGATTATGAAAACTCTAATTTTATGTTTAAAAGTGAAAATAACATTAAAATGACTTTAAATTTACAAATAATTGACGTAATTGACGTGTCCGACCTAACCTGTCAGATTTTAGAGTGTTTGTGTATAGTCGGACACTATATTACTTGTATTATATCTCGTATTATTTTAGATGTTGAAAAAGTAAATACCATAAAAACAACTACTTATAACCTATAAATTTGTTAACTTTCTAACATTTTCTGCATCAAAAGAAAAATAACCTAAAATTTGATTTTATACGAATTCCTCCTTTTCACTGAAGGATCACAAAAGAACTTGACAGATTGTCTTCAAAATGCCATAGTGAGGTATAAAATTTTAAAACTAAAAAACTTTCTTTTTTTATTTAAGATTCACCACATGGGTTTACAAATTTAAATCGTGCTGCCTGAGGATTATTTCTGTAACTGAATTTGATAGATTTTATAACATAAAACCAAGAAATATTTTATTATTTTAAAAAAGAAAAATGTCCGACTACTGATACAGTTGTGTCCGACTTTACAAGCAACTGTCCGACTACTGCTGATATTCTGATTTTTTATTAAAATAGCTATATTTTATTAAATATTGACATGTTTGTAGCAAATTTATATGAAAATTAATCATGGGTGACTCATTTAACGGTTCATACAAAGCAATATGTTAAAATACTTTTTAATTTTAAGAAAAATATCATTATTTAAGATCGAATCCTTAAGTGTCCGACTACCCCCGCATTTACCCTAGACGAGAAATAAAAATTTATCAATCTTCCAAGTCAAGGTGTGAGGTCGTTCACAAACTGCGTCACATGCCTGGGGGGAGGGTGTCCAAAAGGGTCTCATACAACGTGACGTAGGTTGTGAACGACCCTTGTTGAAAAAAAAAACAAAAACACAATGAAAAGTATAAGAATTCACTTGCGATTTATAGTGTTGATCGCAAGTTAATTCTCAAACTTTTCTACGTTTCTGAAGAGGACAGCTGAGCTGTCAAAATTTTAAAAAAAGGATTGTGTTTTTTTTAACACCTTGACTTGGAAGATTGATAAATTTTTATTTCTCGTTAATAAAAAGCATGTTAAACATGATTTAGAATTTTGAAAATATTCGACCTGTATGATTTGAAATGGAAGCAGCCAGGACTTAAATTTGAAATAATCTAAATTTCAGTTTATTCTATTTTTCATAAATCTCAAATTCAATCGATTCTAATTAATTCCTCCAAATTTTAATCTAATTTCAGTTTCAATTTATTATAAATTTAATCAGCCTCGAATTTCAATTTACTCAAATTTTAATCGTTCCTCCATTTAATTATTAAAAATTTTGAACAGTCATCACCTTTGTGTTAACTAGTCGATCTTAGAATCTGACAGATTAAATGCATAGATTCTAAGTCCTATTAGTATTCGTTTTATTTTCAGATGTTGCTGTTTCTTCAAAAGAAAGAAGAAAAAAAGTGGAAGACAGAAATGACTGTCAGTATCGGTCAGGCTTGGGGGGGTAGTACCAAATGCGGTTATTAGTGCTGGGGGGAATGGAGGAAGAATCGGAGGACACGCCGGAAAACTTGGAGGTCGAGGAAGAGAAAACAGTGGTGATCTCGAACGAGAAGCTGTTACGTTACTCAGAGCGAGCAGTCACTCAGCATCTCGTGATTCTGTGCTCCATACAACTATCACGATGACTCCTACACCTACACCACCGCCGTTGTCAAATTAAAATACCGCACAGCCATTGCTATTATTATCGCTACGAAATCATTACTACTGCTGTTATCGTTATCAAATCAATGCCACCAAACATCGTCATCTTCATCCAACTTTTTTTTATTTTTTATTTTCGTTGTATTGTTTTAAATGTTTGTCGACCGTAGTTTATTGCTATTTGGTATCCGGAATTGAAATTTTGTCATTTTCAGTCAAATTAAGAAACTGACGTGTTGATTCTTGATATTATTCGTTTTTACTTCTATTTTCCTGTTTCTTCTGTATTCACAATTTTTTGTTAATGTACTCAAATTTCTTTTATTAATTTAGAATTGCTACAGTGGAATTAAACGTTTTATATACTAGAATACAGAATTTAAGTTCATTTTGAGTTTTATACTGTCGATAATATTGATCAAGAATTTCTTTCATTTCCCAAGTTCTATTTTACTATCCTGCTTGCGAAATTAATGGCTAATTTACTGCTTCAATTATTTGACTAATTTAGAAATTAAGAATTACATTTCAGATTTATACAGATATTGTTAATCGTGGATGCTTGAAAAATCAAGATATCTTCTAATTTTATGACTTAATTTTTTAAATGTTTAACATTTTTATTTTAAGCTAATGGGCAATGTTATTTTATTGCTTCAAATGTTGGAAACTTAAAATAATTATTTTTTATAGTTGTAAATTATTATAGAAAATTGAAAGCCCAAAATTAATGAGTACTTAAAAACAAAAAAGAGTATAAAATCGATCTGGTCTTAATAGCATTAATCTACTAACGGATGACAAACGAATATTCGTAAATCATGTCGATGTACTTATTACAACCGTTGCAAAAGAGTGTTTTTAATGACTTATTTGTCCATTTGCGCTTCTGTCAAAAAAAGCATGATTACCTAACACATGAGTAATCGTCAAATTGAAGTAACGTAGCGGTTTAAAGTAATGCTTAAAATAAATCAGGTTAACTTGAAGTATAACTCCCTTAGTGTTAAAACAACCCAAAATACATAAATTACAAATTTAGGGAGAAGAAGAAACTGGTTTTTATTAATTTCCTCTTTGCATTTCTCAAATGCGGCTTGATCAAAAGAAAAGAGTTTTGTTTCATTTACCATAAGAATCATTAAAAAAGAAATTGATTAAATTTTCTTTTGATCATGATGAAAACTTGATTTCAATTCGTCCAACATCCAAGAGTGCAGCACGCGTTTTAATTTCAAATTAATTGATAAATTACATGTTACTAGTGCAAACTCACATAAAATCAGTTTGTGAATATCGCGTTTCTACAAAATAGCAAATTTAAGATTTCGATGTTACAGGAGTGAAACACGGATTAACATGTTTTAGAACTTACTCCTAAATGCTACAATAAAATTGCGAAAATTTTAAAAATGCACTGAAACGGTATTAACCAACTGCTTTTTTTTCAACTTTCTACAAAATTTTTAGTTTTTTCACTGGCATCAGATACAAAAGAAGTTACATGAAAATTTTTTAAGCTCTAAATGGCTACCACTACGCGAACAAATTTTAAAAACATTTTAATATTATATGACTGACTGCTGGTTAAGAATGGTTGTGAATTTTTCAATTAAAACGTGTTTCAGCTCTTTCTTAAAATAACCGTTATGCGTGCCTGAATGGTGGAATTATTACATTTATAGAGTAATTAATTCAAAGAACAAAGAAAAGTATAACATACATTGTTTATACGTATTTGTGAATTCATCTACACGTCTTTATTCGAGACTTACTTTTGTAAAATTCTTTTTTTGTCAATTCTACGGTCAATATAATATTAAGTAGAAAATTTTATTTTCCAACACTCATAACAAGCAAGCCTTGGAATTGAAAGCAAAGCTCTTTAAAGTTCAGTTTACAAATCTTAATTTTGAAAAACTTTGTTTTTCTTAATAGATTTTTTTATTTCAATTCGAAAATTTTGGCCGAAACCAATCATTATCAATTTCTGTATTGAAATAAAAATCTCTGTTCTGTGTAAGAAAAACATTCGAAAATATTGTAGAGCATAGATATTCCCTGAAATGAGAAAACGTCATTAAAATTTATTCAAATTTTCAGTAAATCGAAAAATTTATAAGGCCGAATGTCTGAGTAACCGAAAAAGTAGAATTTTTAATAAGACCAATTCTTTTAAACAGAGTTTATACTTAATAGAATGTTTGTAAGTCAGATTTTTTACTTTGATTTTCATTAAACTGGATTTTTATTTCTGAGTTTTTCCATTAAAATAAAAAATTTTAACATTTTTGGGCTTTAAAATGATAAAATTTGTATTTTACCGAATCATTATTATTTGTTAAATTATTTTTTTGCAAGAGCATTCATTTGTCCAAATAAATATCCGACAAAAACATTTTGAAGCGAATTTTATACAATTTTCTTAGATTTTATACATTTCAAATCACAAAAGCATTCCCAATATTTCCCAAATTCTCAATATACATTGAGAATTAACTTAAGAATAAAATAAGGTTTTTGTATTTGAAAAATAAAGAACTACGTAGTTTTAGAAATTTTTCATTTTATTTTTTACAAATTTTTCAAGATTTTAACTAAAATATAATTTGTTCTTTTACATCTCGTAATTTTCGAGCTTTTAAGATTGCTCTTAAGATTATTTTTCCATTTTTCATTCAATTGAAAATTTGTTTTTAAGAATTCTATTTTTAATAGTTAATCAATAAAAACTGACAATTCGCACAAATGAAAGTTGATAAATAAAAGTTCGGTGAAATTCAAATTATGTATATCATTCTGTTACATATAAAATTTGTTAATTATAAATTCTATCTCGTGATCTGTTGGGAATATTTATGAAACTCAAAATATTTTAATAATTCTGTTTATTAAAAGAAAATGATGCATTCTTATTTTCTGATTGACAAATTTGGTTCAGAAAATAGACTAGATTATCACTTTACGTTTTAGAAATATGATGCTTCCCGTTTGACTGCATCATTTAATTAATCGATACTGAGTGAGAGAAATGCTGCATATAGACAATGCGAAAATGTGAAATTTATCAGATATAAGAGTAGAAAAATGAATTATCTAAATTTAGCTATCTCTTTTTAAGAGACGAAAGAAAGTTATTTTTTATCCACATATATAATTTGTAGAAATATGATTTCATAGAATTCCTGCTATTATCTGTATAATTTTTGGATTTTCCATTCAAATAATTTAATCTACAGTAAAGTGTAAACCAAAAAGATAATTGTAACCGAATCAATACTGAATCCAAGTTGTAATAATTTTTCTATTTTATTTGTTCTTTTGCAACCAAAAGGATTAAAGTCTACGAATAATACATATTCGTATTGCATATTGAAAGTGTAAAAGATTGTTTTTATCAATTTTTATTAGACTACAATCCGTCTCGCAGCTTGAAGAGTAAAAGGAATTGGCAGCTTGGGTTCTACATAGTGAGCGAATTTGTTATATGGAAATCAAGTCAAGATGATAGTGAATGAGACTTTTTAATCAGGTAGTTGTTTGTACATAATTAACTTCCTGAATCAGATAAGATGCAAAGCTAAAGAAACTGAAACTGAAACAAAGTGTATTAGCTTCGATTTACATACATAGTTTTAATGATAGATTTAAGAATAATGACGTTTAATAAACTATTACCATTACGACGATTATTAGTCATTCGAATGCAATGAATCATTGATTTAATACTTACACTATAAGTGATGTGTCTTGGCGATTGACAAAAAATATCTTGAAATGTATCTGTTATCTGTTATATTGTCTAAAACTGATAATAATCTATTTTTAAAACCTTGCAATTTAGTGGGGGAAAAATTATATTTGTTTTTAATGAATATTTTAATAATTAAAAAATGTATTTTAATATAGATTTGATCATTTTTATTAATGAGCATAAATGTTTTACGAACAGTTCGCGACCAGTCTTAGACAATATGATATGAACTAACACTTTAGTAGTTAAATTTTTACTCCTTATTTTTGGGAGTTCCGTTCGCTTCATTTCAACAATCATCTCGAGGGTTTTCTATCGGCGAGATGTTGTTGGAATTTACGACGAGCATTTTGGTAACCTAATTTATGGTTCGTTTTAACTAAGACTAATTATCTATTTTAGATTTTGTGTACATAATGAAATTATTTGAATAAGATTGTCATCAGTTTTGATGTGCAAGAGCTTTTTGTTAAGCTCTTACTTTTTACTCTACATACATGTAAACTGTGATTGGTTTTAATTTTTAATTCGTAGTAATCAACTGTATCATTAATTTGTTATTTAAGGATAAATTACTAGTGAATTTGTCAAGAGCGACGCTTTGGCAGAAAAGACACGGACTGCGCGTAAGCTTATCCTTGTAAATATGTCATTTGTGTCACGCGCTTAGCAAGTAAAAAATTCGTTACGAAGTACCCTGTGTTTTTGTTTGCAACATAGATCTCAGAGATTCCTCTCGTTGCTTTCAAACGTAATTATACAATTTATGTTACTCTCCCGATTCTTTTCAAATGAATCCTTTTTTTTATACATATAAGTACATACTGCCTGCATTTTGTTTTATAATTCCCAAGAAGGAAATGACTCTTTCCTTGAGATAGAGTCGTCAATGAATAAAGTTTAATTTTCCTTAAAATTACTTGATTATTTTTTAAACGAAAACTACTTTCAAAATAATTTAACTTTTTATTGAAAACATTCATTTTATGTAGGTACTAAAATAAGTCTGTACAAAATTCGAGTCTTACATATATAAATATATATATATATTTTTTTCTTCTCCTTTTTTTTAGTTTATAGAGATCTTTTTTGATTGAATATCAATTCCTGCTATAATATTTTTTCCCATAATATAAAAATTTTCTATCATCGTAGATAAATCTGTAACAAGGTGGCCTGTAGAATCTAATTTATGAAAATGAAGGTTGGCAACTTTAATTTCTTCCTTAGATTCAAAAATTGAAGGTTTAAAAAGCACTCCGATTACGTTTCCACCGTAAGTATCGTGGAAAAATAGAGCAAATTCGTTGTAGTTTGTCTGGAAATTCAAATTTAGACATTAATATCGCTACAGAAAAATTTTATTTTTATAGTTAAAGTAATTTATTTTTATTTACCCTCAGCTCTTTTAAATACTGCTCAACTGGATTGAAGCCCACAATTGGTATATTTTGCTTTTTACGTTCTTTGTAGGGGTAATACTTAATCACTGTTTCATTTTCGTCCATTTCAACTGATTCATACCTTCTGGGATTCAAAGTGGAATTGAGATGTATCAAACAGTCATACTCACTTAATGGACTTTTGAATAATACTTTGTAATTTAATGTTGAATTTAACATTTGATTTTCCAACAATTTCATAGATTCTTTAGCCATCATACTGACACGATTCAAAATCAGAATATTTGGTGCTGTTTTAGTCCAGAGAGAATTTTGATGATCATAAGGTGTTGAAATAAATAAAAGTGGCAAAGTTTCTCGAGTGTTTCTAAATGTATTTTCAATCGTCACGATTTTTTCACCTAAAAAATTTGGCATATAAACTTAATTAATCGAAATGAAATCTTTAAATATCAATTTATCAGACTTCCATTACTTACGTGACATTTCATTATTAAAATTAACAATAATGGGATCAGAACTCCAGTAGGATCGAGCAAATAATTCTAGCAATCTCAAGAATCCAACTTGTGGCGTTTGTGTTGGTTTATAAGGGTCTGGCGTTAAATAAATTGAAGCTAGAATTAATTCTACAACAATTTCAGGAAAATGCGAATTGTCTATTAATTGAGAGGACAACCAACGTTTTGCTAAACAACAAGCTGGACCAAAGGAAGGTTGCTGACAATGTAATCTATAAATTAAAATAATTTCATTCATAAAGTAGCAATTGAATTAAATTCTTAATGGGTAATTCTCCAAAAATATTCCTTTTTGTGCGACAGAAATGAAAAATTAATACATACATTTTATGATCTCTAATATTCATAAATATATTAAGCATTAAGAGATTTAACACATCCATAACTTAATCATGATATATTGTAGCATTTCAGAAAGATTTTTTTATATTAAAGTTTATTGATAAATCTATAGGGTAAAATATAAAGCAGGTGTTTTTTTTAAAGATAAATCTCTGGGTTAAATACAGGCTGCCAGAAAAAAAATTCCAGTATTCTTTAAAGGATTCAAAACTTTTCAGAAACAATATTTTTGGGAAGAAAAAACGTTCTTTTTTTGGAAAAAATTTGTAATATTAAAAATTGTTTATTTACACAGCACATATTTCTAGGCAATCAAACTTTTCTCTTAACATAAGTTTCTTTACAAATTTTTAAAATTGATGCGATTTTGATTCATAATAGCTCATTTTGTTCAGAAATAGATTATCTACAAATTCATAGAAGAAAATTTTTCAAAAACTGCACCGTTTTTTAAATATAACGAGTTTTGAAAATTAACTTCTGTGATTTTGTAGATCTTCATCTATTTCTGAAGAAAATGAGCTATTATAAATCAAAATCGCAACAAGTTGAAAAATTTGTAAAGAAGCGATGAAAGAGAACAGTTTGATTGCCTAAAAATGTGTGTTAGTAAAGAATTTTTAACATTAAAATTTTTTCACCAAATGAAGTTTGCCATTCCCAAAAATATTGTTTCCGAAAAGTTTTGAATTGTTTAAAGGACAGTGGAATTTTTTTTCCTGACAACCTATATTTAACCGAGAAATATGTATAAGAACAACTTCATGCATTCGAATTTATTTTGCACAAATATTTTTCATTCTTAGAAAACTATTTTATATTATTAATTTATTGATTATAATTTAAAAAATTTGTAGATTTTAAAACACCAAAATAAAAAATCTTTTGACCACCAATAATTATTTGTCAAGATTTTTAGGTTTATTTAACGTTGACGGTTTATAAACAATTGATATTCAAATTAATTTTTAATCTGAGCCAGAGCAGAGGAATGATAATTTCAACATTTTTTACATTTTATTTAAAATTAAGCAATTTTTCTTAAACTTGAAATAATTTAGCATGTTAATATAAGTTAACTTTATTGTAGAAAAATTGCAAATTTATCTATTTTCATTCTATTTTTAATTTGAGCTAGAGGAATGAAGTTTCAGGTTGTGAATCGCTGAAAAAACTCAATTTATATTTTTTTAACTTTAAATAATTATGTTTTCACAAATTCTACTTGACAAATTATTATTAGGGATGTCAATGTATTTAATAAGTATGAAAATAAATAACTCCACCCATATAAAAAATACTGAATTACATTCGACAATCAAGAGGAATGACCCGAAACCAGAGGACAAAATTCATTTCCCATTTATGGAAAATTTATAAGATCTATTTTATTTATGCTTTATACAAATATAATCTCTTAGTTTCTAGAAAATAACTGAAATGTATTATTTTTCAAATATTAAATAGTCCAGAAAATATCTGAAATGTATTATTTTTCAAATATTAAATAGTTGTTTTACGTTTTGAAAAAATGAGAAATTGATGCAAGACAGGTTAAAAGCTAAATTTTAGTAGTTGAAATTACAAAAAAAAAGTACCTTAAATTGGTAAAGTAATCATTCTTTTGCAGGATTTTTAGAAAAGTGTTAAAATATTGACGTATATGTAGAGGGTGATTGTCATAAAATATTCTATAGTTATTGAGAAAATCTTAAGAACATGCAAAAGTAATATTTCGGGAGAATCGTCTTAATACAATTTGAAACGTACCCATGCAAAGCGCCATTTAACTTTGGTAGATGAAATAATTTTTTTTCCATTTCTATTGATTCCCTCGAATCTCTGTATTTAGTCACCTTATCGTCACCGATTTGTTGTTTCATTAAAGCTATTTCTTTCTGATGAGCTATTCTCAAACGAAATAAGAATCCATCCTAAAACACAGATACATTTCTATTGAATCGTTACAAATTACAACTGCATAAAAATCAAATAAGTGTTTTTAATTGTAGATTATTAGCATCTGTAAATAAAACTGCTTACTTTGTAGACATCAGTGAAATCAATGCTTCCCTGAGCCTTTAATTTATACTGCTGTCTTAGACATTCAGCAATTTGAATTTGTAAAGCACCTTTTGTATTTTGAACTGCTTCAAGCTCATCAGGCCATTTTCCACTTGTCAATAATTGGATGCTTATTTCAATTGGTTGCACATAACGAGGAACTTTTTTTAAATCATTTTCTTCAAATAATAGGTATTTTTCATTTTCCACAGCGTCATTTTTCTCACTAGTGAAACTAGCGAGTGGAGGAAAGACTTCTGTATATCGAAAAACTGCACTACAACCACTTATACCAGTTATTGAAAGGGGCATGTTTGTAAGAGAAGTCAATTCCTTCTCTAAAGAATTGAAAACTTGTATTACTTTTAGTGCAGCCTCTTCTCCTGTTCCATAATCAAAATTCACGGTTTCGACCTAATTATAAAACAAATTTTGCAATTAAAAATATAAAAAATATGCATCATGAAAATTAAAAATGTAATAGTCGATTATTTACAAATTACCTTTTTAAGCTTCAACAGATTTTCCAGTTGATTGCCAAAATAGAAAAATTTACTTCTATGAAGACCTAATTTCTTTTGAAGAAGAAAGAGAATTATTTTTTGGGACAAACTTCTTTTTTCCTGAAGAGTTTTTCCCTGTCCCCAAACAATTACTTCATGAATCGAACCATCATTAAAGCGATGAAGCTCTGATTTTCCACCCCAAAACTTTCTAAAAGCTGCTGCCTGTATTAAAAAAGTTTCAAATATAAAATAAGGTAAAATAAAATATCTCAATTTTAAATGGTAAAAAATGGAAATTTCAATTTTTATCTTAATTATTATACTTAACTCTGGTGAATTTCCTTCTGGACCTTTTGTAATAACATCAAAAAAGTGGTCTGGATTAAAATTAAATCCTATTATGATCTTCTCCGAATACTCCGGAATATCATCTGTAACTTTCCACTTTTTAAATTGTTCAGGTACTACAAAAATATCCAATAATCTTTTATCCAATCCTTTTTTCAAAACATTAACAATCAGTTTCGTGGACTGAATGAATTTATTAGGTCCAAAGTTTAGTTTATCTTCTTTAGTAGAGAACTTTTCTACCACATTTTTCAGAGCTTCGGTGTCATGAATACTAGAAGTACGCAAAAAATAAAGAACAATTAAATTTAATAGACTTAAAGTAATAAAATATATTTTTAGAGTATCTGTATTGTATTATTATTTATTTACCAGATAACATTGTCGAAAGTCAAATATATCGGAACTTTTCTCATGAAAAGAATTTGAAAACTGTCAATTTGGCCATTGTCTAAAGATGTTATAGAAGTTTCTGCTAAATGTGCAATCCATGAAATCATATCTTTCGAGATATTTGCAACAATGTTGTGATATCCTGTCGAGTCTAAGAAAACACAATCATAATATTTTTGATAATCCGGTATTCGCTCAAGACTTTCTTTCTCTTGACATAAAGATATTCCATTCTCACTCCAATTACTCTGAGCTAAAAAAATATTTACATTATATTCAATTTGTAATTTTGATTTGTTTTAGTATTTTAATGATTTGTTTTATTTACCCAAATTATTCCAAACGTTTCTTACAATTTGATAACTACTCATAAAAGTATTGAGCTTTTTCGTAAGTAATAAATATAATACGTACATGGTCATAATGTGACCATTGAATGCATTGTATCCTTTACTTAATTCACGCTGACCTAGCCAGATTTTTAAAAGAATTATACCATCCCGAATATTTGGATACTCTTTTATTAACTTTATGTTTTGCTGATTTGTTTTCAACATTGTCAAATTGTTAAGTATGACTGAATTGTAATAAGGCGTTGGTATCAACAGTTCTAAAAGCAAATATATAATTTGTTTAGTGAGAATTAAAAAATTCGATTTGTAAAATCATTATCTAATAACTTTGAATATTTGTTTAAAAAATGTAATTTACCGTCATTAGATAGTCCATTTTCAAAAAACCATCCAGGTCTTATACTATTCTTATTAGGTAAAAATCGATTCAATTTGAAACTGTTTTCTTGTGCCGCAATGTGGATAAGAATGGTACACTTCTTACCAAGCTTACCAGTTGGCACAAGATTAAGAATAACGTTATCATTATTTCCTATAAAAAATTTTTCTTCCACGATGTCTTCGCTAATATTTGAAACTATAAAAGCCAAATAAGTCGCTCGTTTTCTCAAAAATCTATAATTTTGATAATCGCCTTTTTGAAATAGATTTTCGGGCATTTCAATGGCTATATCAATAGCCATCTTTGAATTAATAATCGTATCTATAGCGAAGGATCCTATAACGCTAATTCCAGATGGTTTTAAAAACCTAAATGATCCCTTCGATTCTTTAGGTAAATTGACGATTGGAATTGTTACATTAAGGTTTTTCAATAATTGTTCGTCACAAAACTAAAAAGATATTATTAAATGAAAACATAACTTATCACAATACCCCCAAAACCAAAAATTCAATTAATATTATCAATTTTAAAGCAATATTTTTAACATTGATGCAATATTCAAACTTTGTCTTAGCATTGATAAAATTGATGGAACTTAAGATATATGGTGACAGTCAATTTAATAATTTGATATAATACCTTGTATTCTTCAGTTTCTTCAATAGATTCTATTTGCTCTTTAAATTTGGAGAACCAGCTATTAAATAATTTTTTATACTTTTCTTTGAGTTTAACTTCACTAAGAATTTCTTCAATTTGAAGTCTGAATAAATTAGAGTGGTATAAATTTTCGGTTTCTCTGAGTTGATTTAATTCGTCTGCAGTTGGTGGTTTGTACAAATCCTTGTCAATCTTCTTTTTCTTTTTAGGAACTGAATCAGCCTCATCTTCAGACAAATTTCTTTTAGGTGTCATTGCTTCCACTTGTGAAATATCCCAATCATCACCAAAATCATCAGAGTCCTCCTCTTCTATCTCCTCTATTTCCGATTTTTTATCCAATTTGGATTTAACAAATTCTGTTCTCGAGTATTTCTTCATCTAAATAGGTAATTAGAAAATCAAATAATAGAGATTCACTGACAATTATAGGATAAAACGAATAAATTTTGAATGTGATAACATAAAATTACAATATTCTTTAACATACTTCCATAAAAGATTATTATAGAATTCTATTTGTAATACATTTTAGGAAAAAACTTAGGTTCTTATACTCTATTATGAAATATATCTTGTATTTAACATAATTATTAAAAAATAAATAATGCAACTTTTTAGGTTAGGTCATTATAAAAAGAAATTAAATTTGTTGGCTGTTACGACTGTTACATTAAAAAATATAAAATATAATTAACCAGAAGAATAAGAATAAAAAATTACAAACCTTTATATGAAAAAATTATTTTTAAAGATAAACAAACATTTGTAAATACGTAAAACATAAAGTGCATGCACACGGTATACACGTGCTGCTAGCAGACATATAGGCAGAGGCTGAGATGTTACGCATATCTATGTATGTATGTATTTTAAAAACATTTTTTTCAAAACGTGTTAAAATAACTATTTAATATTAAAAATACTTCTATTGTTTTATAAGTGACAAGTGATAATACTTTCTCCAGAAGTTTATTTTGTACTAAATAGTTATTCGCATTGAAAACAAAACTTTTAAAATCTTCGCGGGGAATTCAACCAATCACTTTTTAAATGTCAGACATGCGCAATATGACTTGATTTTCTTATTTTTTGTTTTTCCATATTTTACATAGTTAAAATATCAATATAAATTAAATGTAATCTATTTTTATGATTATTAAGTACATTTAATATTAGTAAAATACTTAATAACCATTAATTTAATCAATCTTAAAATAATTCACAAAAAATATTATTGCGCATGCGCAAATAACTGGTTGCCTGTTTTTCGCGGGAAATAAGTTAATCGTTCATCATCGTGAGCAACAGATAATAATTTGAAATAATTAAAGTTTTTAAATAAAAAACAACATGTCTAGTCCGATGAGACCACCCCCTACACCAACTAGATCGGAAGCTAGAACTCCACGACGATCGCAGAGATCACCAAATGCAACTCCATCTCCATCCACCACAAGGGGTCGAAATGCTAACGTCACTCCTTCAAAACCAGGTTATGACAGATTTATAGCTTAAATACCTATATCACATTATTTTAAATCTTTAATCAATGTTTTTAATATAGGTTCTAATTTTAGAGTTTTTTTTCATCTTATTGTTATTGACAAAATCAGACTAAAATAAAAAAATAGTTTCTATCTTTTTGTTCTTGAAAATTGACGATGAGAGTAATCTTCAACAATCTATTGTTTACTTTCTGAAATTTCAGAAAATTGTGTTCGTAATTGATTTATTTAGAAATCAAACGTCTTTATATTCCTTTTAGAGAAAGTAATTATACATGTACGTATATAATACCACTTATTTTTATCAACATTTTTTTGTTTTGATTTCAGGGTGTCTAGCGATCCGGGATATCCGGGAATTTGCCGGGAATTTGTAAATAGATCAGGGAAATCCGGGAATTTTTTGGAAATGTCGGGAAAATATAATATAGTGTACTTTAAAAATTTTAGAAGGTGGTGCGATTGTATATATATTAATTGTATTTGATAATAATACTTATTTTAGTGTTTCATTTAAAATATTTATTATTATTTTGACCCCAAATTTATGGATAAAGCTTAAAAGTTTCAATTTTAGTATTTTAATCTTTATGAAATTTAAAAAAGTGGGTTAATACAGATAATCAAAATACCTAAGATTTACAAATTTTTGGTATGAAGATAGCAAAAAATAGTATTAAATTTTTATATCTTAAAGTCATTATAATTTAAATAAATTCCAAATGTAAATTAATTCATATTCCAATTTGTTCAAACTTTTAAATTTCAATTAATTCAAATTTAAATGCATATTAATTAATTCAAAATAAGTAAATAATATTAATTATTTTTCATATTCACAATAATTCTTACAATATTTCTAAGAGGCTTCAATTCTTTGAAACTGCTTAATTTTTATGTCATAATTTTTTATTTTTACAAAATTTAAAAAATTTTATTCCTTTCACTTTTGGTATTTTTTGTTTGTTTGTATTTGTCGTTTTATTTTAGGATTTTCATTAATTATCTTCTTTTTATGCATATTGTTTAATATTACTTTACACAATTTTGTTATTATAACATTCACTGAACGTTTTATTTCGATGATTTTCATAATTATTTACATATTTTTAAAAATAAGTAAGCTCATTGTTATTTTAAAAATGTTTTTGGTTTAATTTGCCTAAACATTTTTATTTTTAAAAGATTTTTAAATTTCTTTTTATTTTATTTTTATTAATTCTGATTTTTTAGTAGTTTTTAACCAAATTTGACTACTTTTTGTACTTTTTACATTTTTTTACAGTTTGTTAGATTACGGAAACAAACATTTCTCCATTTTCTTCCTATTTATTTAATTTTTTTGATTTTTCACTTTTTTTGTCTTTTTTTGCTTTTAATTAATTCTTTAATTTTTGTCATCATTTTTCCATTTCTTAGAAACATTTTTTCTTTTAAATTGTTTAGTTTTTATCTCATAATTACGAATTTTTGAAAACATTTATTCGATGCTTTTATCTATATTTTGTAAATTTCTCAATTTTAAACTTTTTTGAAAACTTCGATCCTTTTATTTTATATTATGTAAATTTAATCTTGTTGTAAATATTCTCATTTTAACATCGTTCTTCTATTTCATAGAATTTCTTTTCTTTTAAAATTTTGTTCTCTTTAGTCTTTAGTAATATATTTTAAAATTTTTTTAATTATCTCCTTATTTTTTATTTTAGTTTAAAAAAAATGTCTTTAAATAGTTTAATTTTTTTAAAAGAGTTCCACTTTTTATATATTTTTATGCCTTTATTTTATTCCTGTGTTGTTTTCTTAATTTTTTTCTAATTTCTTTAATAATGTCCGCTTGACATTTTTTTAAATTGACTGTTTTCTTTTTACGTTCTTAATTTTGCGATCATATGAATTTTAAAATATTTTTTTGAAATTTTCTCATTTATTCAACATAATTTATTTGATTTTGCTTAAATGTTTTATTCTTTATTATTTCTTATTATAGGGTAAATGCGGGGGTAGTCGGACACTTAAGGATTTGATCTTAAATAACGATATTTTTCCTAAAATAGAAAAGTATTTTAACATATTGCTTTGCATGAACCGTTAAAGGACTCATTCAGGATTAATTTTCATATAAATTTGCAACAAACAATTCATTATTTAATAAAATATAGCAATTTTAATAAAAAATTAGGATATCAGCAGTAGTCGGACACTTGCTTGTAAAGTCGGACACAAAATAATTTCTCCCAAAATTATTTTATCAAATTTGGCAAAATTATAGAATGTAAAAATTACCTGCAGCGCCCTCTGATAATTTTTAAATTAGTTAAAATGCAACAGTTATTTACTCAACCGCGTTGTTTTGACATTTTGTTTGATTCCTTGTTCCGGCCGTCAAGGAGGTAGAGATTTTTATTAGTACGAAATAAGGTTTTGTAGGTCGTGTTAATGTTTGAAAATATTACAAAGTAATTATAAAAACTCTAATTTTATGTTTACAAGTGAATATAACCTTAAAATGACTTTAAATTTACAAATAATTGACGTGTCCGACCTAACATGTCAGATTTTAGACTGCTTGTGAAGTCGGACACATATATTACTTGTATTATATCTCGTAATATTTTAGATGCTGAAAATGTAAATACCATAAAAACAATTACTTATAGCCTATAAATTTGTTAACTTTCAAAAATTTTTTGTATCAACAGAAAAATAACCTAAAATTTGATTTTATACGAATTCCTCCTTTTCACCGAATGATCACAACAGAACTTGACAGATTGTCCTTAAAATGCCATACAGAAGTATAAAATTTTAAAACTAAAAAACTATCTTTTTTTATTTAAGATTCACCGCGTGTGTTTACAAATTAAAATTATGCTTCCTGAGCATTATTTCTGTAATTTAATTTGACAGGTTTTACAGCATAAAAACATTAAATATTTTATTATCTTAAAATAGAAAAATGTCCGACTACTGATACAGTTGTGTCCGACTTTACAAGCAAGTGTCCGACTACTGCTGATATCCTAATTTTTTATTAAAATTGCTATATTTTATTAAATAATGAATTGTTTGTTGCAAATTTATATGAAAATTAATCCTGAATGAGTCCTTTAACGGTTAATGCAAAGCAATATGTTAAAATACTTTTCTATTTTAGGAAAAATATCGTTATTTAAGATCAAATCCTTAAGTGTCCGACTACCCCCGCATTTACCCTACTTTATAATATATTATTTCAAAATTGTAATATTTAATTTTCATTTTTAAAAATCCGGGAAAATTGTGCTCTAAGATCCGGGAAATCTGGGAATTTAAAATTGCCAGTTTGCTAGATACCCTGTGATTTATAAAAATCCAAAAACTCTCAAAATTACCATTTCTGTACATAATTGTGATGAAATGAAAAGTTTTTAATAAATGGCTAATAAATGGAAGCATTTTAATTTACTAAAGATAATAGTTCTAATTAAAGCTGCGACTATAAGTCCGGCTAGTCGGATGAATTCATTTCATCCAGCTACTACCGGTAATACTACTACATTTTATCCGGCAGAAAATAGCCGGATAAAATATTTGTGACCTGCCAAAATTTTTTGTGGGGTACTGGGGGGATCTTGTCAGTAAATCTGGACGGAAAAATTTATTTTATCCGGCTAGCCGGACATCTAGACATTACGTTTATTTAAAATGCAATATAAATTCTTATAAGTATCTAAAATAATTTCTTTAAAACTAAACACAGGTCCAAGTAACGGTTCTGTGGATACACCTCTTAGATATGGAAGTCGCCAAGCACCAGGAACAGTGGCAGAGTCATCAGAAGGACAATCTATTCCTGCTTCTTCGCCAAACAGGATTTTGCAAACCAGTCCGATGGCCGCCGGAATGAGTGAAATTGATCTTTCTTCACCTCTTAATTATGGAACCCCTAGTTCTTTAGGTTCTATCCGAACACCTAGAAGTGGAATACGAGGAACTCCTATTAGACAGAGACCGGATATCAGATCTGACAAACGTTTAAGACAAGTGAATGTTACTGAACCGGTAAGTTAAAAGACCATGTCTTTTCTAATGCAAATTTACATTGGGAATTTCACTTTTGGGACTATAATATAAATGTACATATTAACATTGACTATATGTGAATTATCAAATGAATTATTCTTTTTTCTATCTTTAGATTCCAGAAGATGCTGTAGCAGGAACATCTGAAAGTGAGAATGCAGGCCCACAACTAGTAATTTGGGGAACAAACGTTGTAGTGAGTCGTGTGAAAGAACAATTTAAACGATTCATTACTCGTTTCATTGATCCCGATGCAGAAAATGACGAATTGCCTGAAACCATGGATTTATCAGAGCCTCTTTACTTACAAAAATTAAATGAAATCCACACTCTTGAAGAACCTTACTTGAATGTTAATTGTGCTCATATTGAAGGATTCGATGCACAGTTATATTCTCAACTTGTTTGTTATCCTCAAGAAGTGATTCCTGCTTTAGATATGGCAGTTAACGAGATGTTTTTCGAAAAATATCCAGCAGCTGTTCTTGATCATCAGATACAAGTTCGACCTTTCAATGTCACTAAAACTAAAAATATGCGCATGTTGAATCCAGAAGACATAGATCAACTGATTACGATTACCGGAATGGTTATTCGAACATCTAATGTTATTCCAGAAATGAGAGAAGCATTTTTCAAGTGCATCATTTGCGCATTCACAACATTAGTGGAAGTTGATAGGGGACGCATTGTGGAACCAACAGTTTGCACACACTGCAACAATAATTTCTGTTTCAATTTAGTTCATAATCGTAGCCACTTTTCAGACAAACAAATGATCAAATTGCAAGAGTCTCCTGATGATATGCCTGCCGGTCAGACCCCTCATACTGTTACTGTTTTTGCTCATAATGATCTGGTAGATGGAGTTTCGCCTGGAGATCGTGTTGCTGTAACTGGAATACATCGCGCAATTCCAATGCAGGTTATTCCGAGACAGTCTAATGTTCGATCTGTCCTCAAAACTCATCTCGATGTTGTTCACTTTAGAAAGCAGGATTCAAAAAGGTAAAAAATGTGTTATTTTAAGTAGTTCTATTCTAAAATCTATTAATTCCACAGCCACACAAAAAAATAAAAGTATCGGGGTTGAGGTATGAGATATTCCAATATATTTCCATGTACAGGCTTCACAGGCGGTCCCCTATTTTGCGATTGGTCCCTAAAAGTCCCCTATTTAGAAAATTTTACCCCAAACTCCCCTATTTTTTACGAAAATATATTTAAAGTCAAGGTATCTACAGATTTTAAATTATTTTTATTCTTTTTTCAATCTTCAATTATTTCTAGTATTTTTAAATTATTTCTTCCAATTTTTAATTTATTAAATTATATTTGAATAGATTTCCTGAATTTTTAGTCCTTCATCTCAGATTTCAATTATTTTCTTCAATTTACATATAATTTTGTCATTTTTAATTTTTCCTACAATTTATACTTATTTATATTATTACTACATTAATTTCTATTATTTTCCAGTAATTTCCAAAACTTGCAATTATTTTGTTACATTCTAATTTTTTTTTTTAATAATTTTTTATTGTGTTTATCATTTTTCAGTTATTTTATTAAATTTCAAAAATGTTTTGTAATTTTATCACTTTTTTTTATCAATTTTTATTTATCTTCTTTAATTTTCAATTATTTCTATAATTTTGAAAATATTTTCTCCAATGTTTAGTTTTGAAAAGTATTTTTTCATACACTTTCTACATTTTTAAATTATTTATCTTAAATTTAAGTTATTTGTATTATTTTTCAATTATTTACATCATTTTTAAATTTATTTCTTTAATTCTTCAATTTTTTTCTCCAAATTATAATTTTTAAAATTATTTTTTAACTGATTTACTAAACCTTTAATTATTTAAAATAAATTTCAATTATTGAAAAGTTCTACTAAAATGCAATGTTTTTGCTAAACATTGCAAAAAATTTGGACCAAAAGTTTAGGAGTTATAGGCAATTAAATGATTGAAAATGACCTTCACATGATAGAATGGCACTCAAATACATTTGCAAATGACAAAAGGAAACGTGAAATTGAAATAAATCACATTTCTTCTTGTATCGCGAAGTTGATCTGAAAGTGAAAAAGTATTACCAAAAATTTGAATTTTCTTTCTTTTCAATAGAAATGAAGTTTTTGGCACCTTTTTAAGTTAACAAATTCATTTTCATTGCAAAAATGCTTCAGAATTGCAAAATTTTGGGTGTACCAACCTTGACTCAAGCGTCGTTTAGCTTCATATCACACACACACTATGAACGCTTTATACATACACCAAATTACGTTTCACATTTTCGTATAACATCTTAATGAACAATTTTAGTCAACTTAATTTGTCTTTGACATATTTCTTCTACATTTAATTATCTAATTTTGAAACTACAAAAACGTTTTTTGTTGAGCGTATAACACGGACTCGTTTAATACGTCTATATAGTTTACACACTTCACTGCAATCCATGTTAAAAGTTTGCTGGCATTGCTAACAAATACTTACACACAAAGACGTATGGATCTACTATAATAAAACAAAATAAACGCGATGATTCAACTCTGACCACTGTCCAACTCTGACTACTCTCCCCTATTTATCTCAAATTTCAATTATCTTTAAAAATTTATCAATATTTTTTACATTTTTCAATTATTTCTAAGGTAACTGTACTAATACTCGATCAGTACCTATAGTCGATCAGTGATGATATAATTAGCCAAAATTAATTAATAGTTTTATTACATTGGTAAAAATAAAAATTCTTGTAACATTCGAAGTAGTATTTGACATCAATATTATTAAACTATTAATTAATTTTATCCAATTAAATCATCACTGATCGACTGTAGGTACTGATCGAGTATACGTACCGTTACCTTATAATTTTGCCATTTTTTTCGCTAATTTTTAAAATTATATTCAATTTGATTTTCTTAATCTTAAATTTTGAATTCTTTTTTTTTCAATGTTCAACTTGATTTATAAACATTTCATTGATTTCTTCGATTTTAAATTACCTTCATCATTTTTTAGGGTTCCGTACACCTTCGGTGTTCAGCGGAACCCTTATAGCGAGACTCGTGCGTCCGTAGCCAAAAACCATTCCCCCCCCCCCTTAACTTCTAAACTATTTGACCTAGAGGGCTAAAATTGTACACTTATGTATTTTCACGTGTAGATTGCACGAAAAATATAGAGAACATGATTCAAGGTGATGTTCATAGCGTTGTCAAGGAAATAACAACTTTTTTTAGCAAAAATGCATTAAAATCGACCATTCCCCCCCCCCCTTAACTTCTAAACAATTTGACCTAGAGGTCTGAAATTTGGTACACATATGTATTTTCAGGTGTAGATTACACGAAAAATATAGAGAACATGATCTGAATTGATGGCCATAGCGTTGTCAAGGAGAAACTGCAAATTTTCGAAAAAAAAGTTTTTTTTCTCTAACTTTGCCATTATTTGAGCTAGAGGGCTAAAATTTAGTACACTTGTGTATTTTTGCATGCAGATTATGGGAAAATTATGTTTAGAAATAAAATTGAATATTATGAGGTCACAAAAAAAAAAATTCAAAAAAATCACCAAAAAGAGGTTTAGACCCCTATGCTAGAGCTCACCCTAATTGTCCTACAGTACCCCTCAAACCAATAAAATTTTTATTTGTATACTCAGAATTTAAAAAAACGATATAAAACGCAATTGAAAATTGTTATCACTTTTTTTTCAAAATAATTGAAAAATTATGAAAAAAACAAAAAAGAATTTTTAATCTTCTACCAGGCTTGATCAAGGCTGTCACAGGACCTATAATCAAGACTGTTATAAGCCCTAAAACCCTATAAAAATTTCAGGGCCTTCCCCTAAAAAAAAATTCTTGATTTTTATGTTATTTATATGAAATACAAGCCTGTACCCTTAAGCAAAAGTTTCATGTACTTGAAGGTAGAAGTATTTCCATAATTTGTACGTTCTAATTAATTTTTATAATCTGTACATAAAAATATACAAATGTATCAAATTTTAGCCCTCTAGCTCAAATAGTTTCAAAGTTATGAGGAAAAAACTTTTTTTTCGAAAATTTGCAGTTTTTCTTTTTTTGACAACGTTTTGACTGTTAATCCCTATAATTTTCCTGTAATCTACACGTGAAAATACATATGGGTCAAAATTTCTGAACTGTCCAGGTCAAAAAATAAAATTTATTCAAACTTTGCTTAAGTGTTTCCATTGTTAGTGGAAGTGTATATACCAAATATTTTCAAATTCCATGAAATAGTTTTTGAGTTACACAGTTTTAAACTTTTGAATTTTTTTAAAATGTAGCTTTTTAAATTTATTATATTTCTAAGTAGATTGCATAAAAGTTAACATATATATAGTGATTTTTAAAGCTTTTTTTACAGGCTACTCGATGGTGACAAAAGTTTTTACGTAAAAAAATTATTTGACCTTGAAATTCAAGTTTAAAGTGTTAATTTGATTGTATCGCGAAATCGGATTTTTCAAAAAAATTTTAACCTATCTCAATGGAAAGCTTGACTTTTTTCCTATAAGATATGTAAAAATTAGAGTGGAACTCTAAATACTTTTGTCAAAAATACATCTCAAACACCCGCGCGCGCTCGAATAGCGCGAGTAACCATTGTTTCTCTAGCGCGCGCGGGTATTTGAGATGTATTTTTGACAAAACTAATAAGAGTTCCATTCTAATTTTTACATATCTTATAGGAAAAAAGTCAAGCTTTCCATTGAGATAGGTTAAAATTTTTTTGAAAAATCCGATTTCGCGATACAATCAAATTAACACTTTAAACTTGAATTTCAAGGTCAAATAATTTTTTTACGTAAAAACTTTTGTCACCATCGAGTAGCCTGTAAAAAAAGCTTTAAAAATCACTATATATATGTTAACTTTTATGCAATCTACTTAGAAATATAATAAATTTAAAAAGCTACATTTTAAAAAAATTCAAAATTTTAAAACTGTGTAACTCAAAAACTATTTCATGGAATTTGACAATATTTAGTATATACACTTCCACTAACAATGGAAACACTTTAGCAAAGTTTGAATAAATTTTATTTTTTGACCTGGACAGTTCAGGAATTTTGCCCCATATGTGTACCAAATTAGAGCTCTCTGTTTGTTAATAAGGTACATCTTTGTTTCGTAAATGTACGGAACCCTAGATTTTGGTACGGGTGTAACTCGTACTTGCCCGATTTTTTATTAATTTCCTAATTTTTCAATTCTCGATTGTTTTCATCAATTTGGAGTTTTTTTTCAATTATTCTCATCATTTTTAAATTGATTTTTTTCATTTTCAATCATTTTCTCAATTTTTAATTATTGTTTTCATTTTTCAGTTATTTCTATAATTTTGCAATTATAGAATTTATTTCTTTTATTATAGAATTAATTATTATATTAATTAATTAATTAATATAATAACAATAATAATAATTAATTCTATTATAGAATTTATTATAGAATTATATTTTTAATTTTTTAAATTATTTTTAAATTGATTTATTAAATGTTTAATTATTTATCTGAAATTTGAATTCTGTTTTTTAATTTTTATAATCTTTTAATTGTTTTTTTTTTCAATTTTTCATTATGTTCATAATTTTTTAATTAATTTCCTAAATATTCAATTTTTTTAATTTAACATTCTTATCTTTTTTCAATTATTTTCTCTAAGTCCATATATATTCCGTACTCTTTCAAATTATTTTTCTCATTTCTCAATTATGTTCTTCAATTGTCAATTATTTTTATTATTTTTTAAATTATTTTCCTCAATTTTTAATTAATCTCATCATTTATATTTGAATTATTATCTTGAATTTACAATTATTTCTAAAGTTCTGCATTCATTTTCTATAATTTTGAATGATTATTTATCAGTTTTAATTTACTTTCCATAATTTGTAGTTATTTTTCTTTGTCTTATTAATTTGAAAATTTTGTAATAACATTTTGTAATTTTATTTTTTTTATCCTACAATTTTGTAATTTTGTCCTACCCAAATAAAATAATCGAGGTTGTACTGTATATAATTCATTTATCTGTATTTATAAAGTTTTTAAAGTACCCTTAAAGTTCCCTATTTTGGTATATTCAGTCCCCTATTTCTCCTAAAATATTCTTCATTGTCATTGTGAAGCCTGCGATGTATTTTGTTCTTGAGTTTTTTCGCAATTGAAAAAAATCGATTTTAAAATGATATGCATCATATATTCGTTAAAAATAATTATAAAACAATTTTTAAAAAAGCATTTTAAAGGTAATAATTCAAGGTTTTCATTGACCTTATATATAAATAAATTTGGAGTCGGATTTCGTTTTTAGTAGACAGAAAGTGCGATTTTAGCCATTTTTAAGTGTTTTTGAGATGAAGGTCAAACCTAGACGTGCTGAGCCAATTCTGATGGCGGATTCGGATTCAGGGCATCAAAATACAGAGGAATATATGGGTCTTATACCTCAACCCCGATACTTTAATTTTTGTGTGTGGCTGCGTTATGATTGACCAATAAAATTGTAATATCATTTGTTATTTTCAAGGTTGTATGATCAAGAAGAGGGAAAAGAGCATGCTTTTCCTCAAGAGAGAATTGATCTGCTGAAGATTCTTTCAACAAAACGAGATGTGTATGATAGGCTGGCTCGAAATATTGCCCCTAGTATTTATGGAAATGACGATATTAAAAAGGGAATTCTTCTTCAATTGTTTGGTGGTACAAAGAAAACTCACGTTGCATCAGGAAGAAGTCACTTCCGCTCGGAAATCAATATTTTACTCTGCGGAGATCCCGGAACGAGTAAATCTCAACTTTTGCAGTTTGCTTTTAATTTAGTTCCTCGTTCTCAGTACAGTAGCGGAAAAGGTAAGATTTGTTTGGTAAAAATATGTCATGATTAAATTAATGATAATTAATTAAATCTCTTGTTCTCAATAGGATCCAGTGCTGTTGGTTTAACGGCGTACGTAACAAAAGATCCAGAAACCCGTCAACTAATTCTACAAACTGGTGCGCTGGTTTTGGCTGATAATGGAATTTGTTGTATTGACGAATTTGACAAAATGAATGAAAGTACTCGCTCAGTTTTACATGAAGTAATGGAGCAACAAACTTTAAGTATAGCGAAGGCTGGAATTATTTGTCAATTGAATGCTAGAACAAGTATTCTCGCTGCAGCAAATCCTTGCGAATCTCAGTGGAATCCCAAAAAAACAGTAAGTTTATTATCATTATTATTATTATTAATGAAGAAAAATTTATAAATTATTCTTATTCAGTTAAAAAAAATCATGTTTTGTCATGTTTCTAGGTTGTTGAAAATGTTTTACTTCCTCACACTTTATTATCTCGGTTTGACTTGATATTTTTGATGCTGGATCCACAAGATGACGCGTTTGATAGAAAACTTGGTAAGCACATGGTATCGTTGTATTATAAAGCTGAACCTGAAGAAGAAGATGATATAATTGACATGAGCGTTTTGCGAGATTACATTGCATATGCTAAGGAACATATTAAGCCAGTTCTTAACGAGGAAGCTCAACAGAAATTGGTGCAAGCTTACGTAGATATGCGAAGAGTTGGAAGTGGTCGTGGACAAATTACTGCTTATCCTAGACAACTTGAATCATTGATTCGACTAGCCGAAGCTCATGCAAAAGTTCGTTTTAGTGAGTCAGTTGAGATCGTGGATGTTGAAGAAGCTTGGCGGTAAATATGAAATAATTATGTTTTCTTTTACGTTAATATCTTAATGATAATTAATAATTAATGAATATAAATTGCATTGACAGACTACATCGTGAAGCCCTTAAACAGTCGGCTACTGATCCTCTCAGTGGAAGAATCGATGTTGGTATTTTGACAACTGGAATTTCTGATGGTGAAAGAAAACGTCAGCTTGCACTTACTCAAACTTTGAAAAAGATAATCAAAGAAAAGGGAAATGTTCCCACTTTAAACTATCAGAAATTTTACATGGAAATTAAAAATTCTTCTGATATTGTAAGTATATATAGGTGTATATTTATTTATTATTGTTTTTTAATTTTTCAAATTTTCTAATTCAAATTTGAAAAAAAATTCTAACATGAAAAATAATCAATATTGGTTTTGTTTTTTATTTTAGTTTGTTACTAAAGCCATGTTCGAGGACTCTTTAAAAAATCTACAGGATGAAGGACTAATAAATATTGTTGGAAAGAATACAATTCGTTTGTTGAAAGTTGTCGAATAAATTTGGTGAATATTTATTGTGAAATAGATTTTCAATTAATTTTATACTATATTATTTCTCAATATTTAAATATTGTTTTATCTTTCTGACGTTTAGTAGATATTTAAAAGAAAATCGCAATTTCTTATGATCTATTAAGATCTTATAATAAAACAAAAATTTTTAATAAATTAATAAAATCTGTGATGAACCTGACAACATTAATTGTGCCCGTGGAAAAAAGCCTTTTTTGCCGCCTTCTGAATAAAATGCAATTTTGAAAGTAGAATTTGCAAATAAATTTGTTTACTACATTGTGGTTAAGTTTACATACTCTAGGTTTAAAATACCAAATGTAAAATGACGCTAGAATAAGTAATTTTTCACTTTTATACCTTTTATAAGTACTTCAACTTTTTACATTTTGTAATTTAAAGAAGACAAATAAATACATACAAGTTTTTGAATTCATGTTTTTATATATATTTGTAGACCCAATTCATGTCGAATTTGCAAAAAAAAAATTGTAATAAGGTTTCAGTATTTAGAATTTTTATCTTATAGAATTAAATTCGATATAAATTTCTTTTTGTTGAATTTTAACTCTTCCAGTTTCTTTCCAATCAAATTTAAATAAATACGAATTTTTTACCTAGCATAGATTTCAGGATAACTAATTTATATTAACAGAATTTTTATTTTACAGAATATATTATTAACCGACTTTGTTAACGATTGAAAATAAATTCTGTTAAATATAAATTCAGTGTCCTATGCTGTTTTCTGTTTCATACTAAATTTTCAAATTTAAATCACCACATACGTGCGTCGCACTGCTAATTTTTGGGGGCTACATGCATTAAATTAAAAATTGTAATTAGATTACCTATCTATATTATTGAACAAGTAATAAGACATCAAACTTTTTAGAAAATTTTGGGCAAATATTGCCTTTAATTTTAGAGATTCAATTGCTTATAACTTTCTGTTAAAAAAAATTCTCGCCAAAATCTTTATATTTATATTTCTACTCATTTTTAAAAAGTAAAAAGAATTTCAAAAATAATACTTATGAAAACATTTTTAAAACATTTGTATAGAATAAATTTTTTAATAAGAAAGAAAAAGTTTTAAAAATATTTTAATATTATTTTAAAAAATAATACCAATTGAGAAATTCTTAATGTTTAATAACCTTTAAAAATTTATTTTAAGATTTTTGATAACTATTTCAGTAGGTAGATAATATTTATTTTATGTATACTTATTAAAACTAGGTAAAAATTATGTCCATTTCATGGACATTTCGCTTCGAAGTAAGCAAATTAATTTGCTTCTTCATAGATGAAGCAGTAGATTAATAATATGTAAGTTAATTGGTGAAGTTATTTAAAAAAAAAGAAAATTTAATGCAAAAAAATGAAAAAACATTAATTATTTTACGAATTTTGATAAATTATAAACTTTATGTAGGTCAATTGATTCATTTTGTGATAAGGAATATGATTTTTGTATTCATTAAGTTGTATTTTTAGAATGGAAAAAATTTTATCAAAAAACCAATTTTGTCGATGAAAGAAGGTTCAAAAAATAATTTGATTAGGTATTTTTAAAAATCCCTGTGTCCAAATTTTGATATTCATGAGCTTAATAAGTCAAATCCAAATTTTATTGAAATCCGTTCTCGACGCTGTTTAGATGAAAATGAGTCGATATAGACTATTTTTGGGAAATCGAAAATCTTAAAATGAATTTTAAAAGTAACTACAGTGCCAGTCAATAACTTTTGCCTACCCTACAGTGATAAAGGCTTTACAAAAAGAATTGCATTTTGTTTATTATTAAAGTTACAAAGCTCGAAATGATCTCATTTGAAAGATCATTTCTTGAGTTATTTTTTTCACTATATAAAACGAAAATTGAAAATAAAATTTGTTAATGTTTAATTAATTTTATATTAGAACAAAATTTATCATTTTTTTTTTTAAATGATACAGTTCTTTTTAGAAATCATTACATTTTAATTCTACTTGTACCATTTAAAAGCTAATTTACTCACCTTTGAAAAACATTTTTTTAAATTTTTTACAATAATTTTTTACTAAAATATGGTCAATTGGTTAAAAAATAAGCCATTTTTTTTAATTTTTGATAACTTAACTTAAAAACAGTTATGTTTAAAAAAATGTTTAAGAACATGAATTGTTCCTTTTTTCATGTAGAATTAGACAAAAATATCTATTTAAAAACATTTTTGGATTTTTTTTTTTTTTTTTTAAATATTTTTAATTGCTTTGACTATTTTCATAAAAATGACCCTGTTTGTTGTAGTGAGTATAAAGGACGAGTTTCTACAATTAAAACTTAAAAATATAAAAAATGTTAAAAATGATTTTTTTTCTAAAAATGTAAAAAAAAATTGTTAAAAAATTTTTTTTAAACCTAACCATTCCTGAGTTATCAAAAATTGAAAAAAATGACTAATTTTTTAAACAAATGACTATATATTTTTGTTAAAAATTATCGGAAAGAAAATTTTAAAAAATGCGTTTGGAAGGTTATGAAATTAGCCTTCTATGGTATAAGTAATATACGTATGCAATTAAAATATGTGATGATTTCCTAAAAAACTGTATCACTTTTAAAAAAAAATAAAAAAACCATTGTTTAAACAAATTATATTGTTCATTTTCAAGATTTGCACAAATTGAGCTACAGAGTTGCAATTTTTTCTTAATTTTGCAATTTTTCGAGGACAGTGAAGCCATGTACTAACAACAAACGAAAAATAATGATCTTTGCGATTGTTTAAACAAATGATGTTGTTTATTATCTTATAAAAAGTGGTATAGAGATGCAACTTTTTCTTAATTTTTCAACTTTTCGAGTTCAGTGAAGCCATGTACTAACAACAAACTAAAAATAATAATCTTTACGATTGTTTAAACAAATGATGTTGTTTTTTATCAACTTTTTATTAAATAGAGCTACAGAGATGAAACTTTTTTTCAATTTTGCAAATTTTATAGGCTTATAAAAGCAAGTATTAGCAACAAAATGAGAAAATAAATGTTAGCAATTGTTTAAACAATATAGTAATGTTTATTTCTATCTTTTCATTGAATAAAGCTAGAAGGACCAAAAAGTGTCAATCAATTTATAAACGTGGATTCAATGAACTTTTTTTTACGTTTTAAAATATAAACTTCTTTTCTTGAGGAACATCCCTTACTATGGCATCAGAATGTCGATTATTACGCTTGTATAAAAATTGTAAATTGTCTAAAATTAATTAATGACAATGCAGACCGAAACGTTACATTATTATCTGATTTTAACAAAATAATATAACAAGAGATAAGGATCAAAAGCAAAATACCGAAAACAGTTTACGAAATGTGACAAAAAAACGTTATCCGAAAGAATGATGTGATAACCAACACATGTATTTATCATATTAAAAAAATAAATATTCTAAAGTTTTTTACTTAATTATAATTATGTCTTAAAGACATTCCCACTTCTCAACAAAAGAAAACTTTAAAATCTTAGAGAAAGTTGCTCGGAAAGTTGCAACTCTCTAGCCCTATTTCATAATAAGTTGATTATAAACTATAGAATTTGTTTAAAGAATTGTTAACATTTCTTTTCTTATTTTGTTGCTAATACTTGCTTTTATAAGTCTATAAAAGTTGCATCTTTGTAGCTCTATTTAATAAAAAGTTGATAATACACAAAATAATTTGTTTAAACAAATGTAAAGATTACTATTTTTAGTTCACAGGCTTCACTGAACTCGAAAAGTTGCAAAATTAAGAAAAAGTTGCATCTCTGTACCTCTATTTAATAAAAAGTTGATAATAAACAACATAATTTGTTTAAACAATTGTTAAGATTATTAATTTTCGATTGTTGTTAGTATATGGCTTCACTGAACTCGAAAAGTTGAAAAATTAAGAAAAAATTGCAACTCTGTAGGGTTCAATTTGTGCAGATCTTGAAAATAAACAATAAAACTTGTTTAAACAATTGTTAAAATTATTATTTTAACTATAAAAATTATTTTAACTATAAAGTTGTAACTTTCTAGCTCAATTTGATAAAAAGTTGTAAATAAATAATAATAATTTATTTAAACAAATTAGCAATTACATGGAATAATGATTAAAAATCAATATTTAGTTTAGTTATTCACAATCTAGAAAAAAAACTTTCATAAAAATAGAAAAAAATATTTTTTAACGATTTTTTCATAATTTTATAAATGTGACTCGTCGCGAAGAAAAGCACCTAAGAAGCCAAACGGCAATTTTACAGGAGAGTGAAAAGAGTGAAAAGAAGCGGCGCGCGCGCCATTGGATTCTGTACAAATCGCTTATAATTAAGTCTTAAATACGTGAAAAATATTCAGTGAAAATGTTTTTTTACTTTAGATAATGAAAAAGGGACATTTAATTAATCTATTATTATCAAAATCCGAAAATCGACTTTTTGCTTTTTAGGAGCTTTTCTTCGCGACGCGTCACAAATTATGGGTTTTTTTTATATTAAAAAATAAAAAATTGGGATTTTTTCGATATAAAACAATCGTAGGGGGTGAGTGCATTAAAAATAAAAAATTTTTGTTTTGGACCACCCTACTGTATATATAAATATAGAATTTTTAATCATTTTTATGCTGAATTATTTTTTCGCCTCCGTAAAATTCAGTTCCAGGGGAGTCATAGATGTGCCCCCCTGTCCTCAGAACCTCATAATTTGTATAGGAAATTTTTTTTCTTTTTTTTCAAACGCCTCTGCCCTCAAAAAGACCTTGGGTAGCTGCGTCACTCTATGTTAAGTCAATAAATTAGTTAACAATTGCTGTTAGTTAAAAGCTGAATCTTGTATAAAATCAGGAAAAGAATTTTGCAATTCATAAATCACAAATCATAATAACAAGAATGTTTATATTTTAAATTTATTTCACAAAGAAAAGTATCATAAAATGACCTCTTACAAATCCGTCGTAAACAAGAACTCTCAAATTTAATATTTATTTTATACTTTTATACCTTCTGAACATTAAATTTGTGTTTTCTTATAAATTAACTATTTTTTTTTCATTTGAATTATTTAATACACTTCCGATATTTCAGATATTTCTTATAGTATAAATAATATTTCTACATTATTGTAAATGTTGAATTTTAAAACGGTTCATTTGTTTGTACATAATTATATTGTAAAGTAGGGTCTAACCAGGTGCAAAGAAATAGATATAGGTATATATAGACTAAAATGCAAAGCACCTTTGTAGAATAACAGCACCACTTGTAAATCCCTTTCTCGTTTTGAGCAAGAATTGAAAAGTGGTGACAAACAAAGCATCCACTTTAACAACTTTTGATGATTTTCACGGAATTTGTTACCTGTCTACCTCTACAATCTCTTTATATCTTTGAAACGGTTGCTTACAGCTTATAAGTCTTCTTACATTGTTGCCATTAAGTTTTCAAATCCACGGGAATTTCGTAGGTCATAATAATATTTAACATTTTAGCATAGTATATAAATAGCAATTTGACATTTTAATATTTAAATACTACCGTAAAACAGGCTAACTTCGTTCATGTAGTGTAACTTCGCTCAGTGGAAACTTTTCTTTTCAAAAATTATTTATTGTTATTTCTAGGAAAAAAAATATAAAATGTGCAATTGCTAATGTTAAGAGAAGTATCAAACTGTGTCTCAAGAGTATTTTAAAGTAGAATTATAGTCAAGTTTTAATAAAAATAATATTTATTTAAAGATGTCTATTTTGCTCATTGAACAAGTAGTGTGTAAAAGTCGCTTTTGAAACCTATATTTAAAATATTTTATGTTAAAATCATATCTTATTTCCTATATCCTCGACATGATTTAGAAAAAATAAAATTACTGAAAAGTTGAATAGATTCTGAAAAAAGTCAATTTGAAAAAAAATATTTCATATTTGTTGGGTAATTTCGTAATTTTATCAAATTATAAAACACAAAACGTGGTTAAATATTTATTCTGATGACTGTAAATATTATTTAAATAATATTTTATTTCTAATGATTTTATAAAATGATTATAGCTTGTAAATTAACATATTTTTGTTGTTAAAAATTAAAGTCATTAAAGTTGAGCGAAATTACCCTACATTGAGGTGTAATTTCGCTCACAGTAAAAAGGTATATTAAATAGGATTACGCAATATATAGTATAATTTTTTTATTTTGTGAAATTGAAGAGGAAGAGTCACAGATAATATATTTTCAGTACCAAAATTTATTATTATAACTTTTTCCTATACTTTTTTCAAAAAAACATGAAAATTTGAGCGAAATTAGCCTGTTTTACGGTACATTGAAACTTTATAACTTTCTAGAACAAATTTTTTATTATGATCATCATAAACCTCCAATTATTATTTGTTATCAAATTATGTATACTTAACTGTTTTCTTTTAATCAATTTATTTTGAACAATATTTTCTATCGTTAGAATTATTCATTTTATTTATATATTTTTGCAAATTTAATCATTGTTCTTCTGAAACAAAGAGTCTTGTTCATATTATAAGAAACATATACAAACGTACTCTGTTCATTTTTTTCGTAAACAATTTTTTATATCAAGAACTTTTCTTCAGATTAAAAAATTGTTTCAGTTTTGAAGACAATATTCAAATCTATGGTCTAGCTAGGCATCGAGCTAGGCATTTAAGTTTTAAATAAAATTTATTTTGCAGTTCACAGTTTGTATTTTACAGAATCTTGAAGATACCGGATGTCAGAGATTATCTGGGTTCTTTTAGATCTTTTTTTTTTAATATATCCACTGTATCAATAGAATTGGTAGGGTATATCGATTTTATGGGCAGATGGGCCACCAAACGACTGCCTCTTACATGAAATTCGATGATTCTATTATAAGTGGTCTGGAATTGTTCAAAAAAACGAGAAAGCGAGGGACGCACGCACCAGAGAACCTGCCGATTTCAAGCTGAAAAAAATACCTCTCAATGCAAACAAATCCCAACCAATATTTTTCTTTTTTTCATTATTTTGATCCCTAAAGAACAATTATTGCACTTGGTATGACAAATCGATGAGACTGCCATTTGAATCAATAAAATACAGAATTCACAAATCTTTAAATATTGGTCGATATTAAATTATCATATTGTTAAAACTCAGGAAATTTATGTAAATTCAATGTACAAATAACTTAAACTTTAGTGTACTTTTGTTAAAACCAGGGGCGGCGACTTGGGAATTTTTGCCATCTGCAAACTTAATATTGACGGAGGGGTGGGGGGGGGGGGAGAGAAATAAAACAATAATAAATTAAAGAGTTTCTTAATTAGCGTAATTATTGTAACTCAAAAGTTGACAATTTTATTGGATTTCGAGTACATTTTCAGAAATAATAACCAAATAATTAAAATAATATAAAATTTGTGATCAAATCATTACAAGAAAAAAAAAAATTAAAAATTGACGAACTTAATTGAAATTTGAGAAAAATAATTGAAAAATGATTAAAACATTGAAAATTTGAAGAACAAACATCATATTTTTTCAAATAATTAAAAAATGTCGAAAAAAATTGAACTTAGAAAAATAATTACAACATTATAGAAATAATCGTAAATTTAAGAAAATAATGGAAATTTGAGAGAAATAATTGAAATTTTCGGAACTAATCAACAAATATTCACAATAATAAAAAATTTGTGAAAATCATTCCAAATGAAAAAAAAAAAAAAATTAAAAATTGACGAACGTAATTAAAATTTGAGAAAAATAATGGAAGAATAATTGAAACATTGAAAAGTGGGGACGATAACTTAGATTTAAGATAATAAATGAAAATTTAGGAAATAAATTGAAAAAAGATTAATATATCTACTTAAAAGGTGGAGAAAATAATTGCAAAAGTATAAGAGAAAATGAAAATTGAAAAAGATAATTAAAAAATGAGATAAATAATTGAAATTTTAGGAATTTAAGTGAGAAATAAGTAGTAAGAATAATTAAAAATTAAAGAAATTGATTGCAAAATGATAAGAATAGTAATTGAAAATTGAAGAAAAATGATAAAAATAATCGTTAATTGAAAAAAAGGAAATTTGAGAGAAATGATTGGAATTAAAAAATGATTAATATATCTACTTAAAAGAAGGAGAAAATAATTGCAAAAGTATAACAGAAAATGAATTTGAAAAAAATAATTGATAAATGAGATAAATAATTGAAAATTTAGGTATTGAATTGAAAAATGATAACAAAAATAATTGGAATTTAAAGAAAATTATTAAAATTTGAGAAAAATATTTTAAATTCTAGAAAATTATTTGAAGAGTAATGAATAACTAATAAAAAATTCGAGACAATATTTGCAAATAAATAAAACTAATTAGAAATTGAAGAAAATAATTTAATTTTTTTAGAAATATATTTCAAAATTTAGGAAATTAATTGAAGAGTAATGAAAATTATAAAAAATTCGAGACAATATTTGCCAAGTAATAAAAATAATTGAAAATTGAAGACATGGATTGGAAAATGATAATATTCATAATTAAAAATTGAAGAAAATTATTAAAATTTGAGAAATATATTTTGAAATCTATGAAATTAATTAAAGAGTAATAAAAATAATAAAAAATTCGAAACAATACTTGCAAAGTAATGAAACTAATTAGAAATTGAAGAAAATAATTTAGTTTTTGAGAAATAATTTAAAAATTTGCAACATATATTTGTAATGAAAGAACATAATTTCAGAATGATAAAAATATTTGTATATTGTAATAAATTATAAAAAAATTCAAAATTCATTAAAAAATAATTGAATATGAGAAAAAGTAATGAAAAAATGATAGAAATATAATCGCAAATTGAAGAAAATAATGGGAATTTGTTATAAATAATTGAAATTTCTGATATTACATTGAAACGTGGATACAGTTAGTAACTTACATTTGAGATAATAAATAAAAATGTAGGAAATTAATTGAAAAATAATTAATATATCCAATTAAAAGGCGGAGAAAATAATTGCAAAAATATAAAAGAAAATGAAAATTGAAAAAAATGTTTGAAAAATGAGATAAATAATTGAAAATTGTAAAAATTGATTGCAAAATGATAATGATAATATTTGAAATTGAAGAAAATTATTAAAATTTGAGAAAAATAATTTAAAGTCTAGGAAATTAATTGAAGAATAATGAAAATAATATAAAATTGGAGAAAATATTTGTAAAGTATAAAAAATAATTTAAAATTGAAGAAAATAATTTTAGTTTGTGAAAAATAATTGATAAATTTCAACCTATAAGTATTTGTATAATATAAGAAAATAATTGCGGAATAATGAAAATAATTGTAAATTGAAAAAATAACTGGAATTAGAAATAAATAATAAAAAATTTGAAAATTAATAAAAAAATAATTGAAAATGAGAAAAAGTAATTGAAACTTAATTGAAAAATAAATTTAATAATAAAGTACTAATTAATTGAAATAATTGTATATTGAAGAAAATAATAAACATTTGTAAAAAATAATTTAAAAAATTACAGAAATTAAAATTATTTCAAAATTTCTTCAATTTTTAAGAGTTCTTTTCAATTTATGATTTTAATTATATTTGCTACAATTTTTTAACTATTTTTATTTATCAAAAATTTATTATATTTTATTTTCATTTTTTCCCCCTCACTTTTAAATTCAATTCCCCAAGTTTCAATTCTTTTCTTTAATCTTTGAGAATAGTAAATTTAAAATTATTTAACAATTTCTTAATGTTTTAACCATTCTTTTCTTTTATGATTTTAATTATTTGATACAATTGTCAACTATTTTTATCATTTTCCAAAAATTTTCTTCATTCTCTAATTATTTCCAATATTTTTCAATTTTTCCCCTAACTTTAAATTCAATTTTCGCAAGTTTCAATTCTTTTCTTTAATTTCTTCAAATAAAAATTTTTCAGTTTTAATTATTTTCTTCAATATTAAATTAGTTAATTTATTTATTAATTAATTTTCAACTTCTTTCGTAATTTTTCATTTATTATTCAAAATATGTTTTTTTCCCAATTCTAAAAAGAAAGTAAATTGTCAATGATAGATTTTTTTAGCAATAGAAGAGTAACACAAAGTGGTATTCTGGTAATAAAAAGAGCTAAATATTGTTTACAAATAATTTTCAAAAATTGGGAAATTGTTAACTAATTTGATTATAAACCATTCAATAAATTGATCCTTTAACATTTTTATATCCTTTTTTTTATTACAATTTTTTTGTCTTATTTTGTAAAACTATTTAAAAAAAAAAAATAGAGCTTTATTCTTCAGAATTTTTGAAAACCCAACGTTTTGTGTAAAATAATTATATAATTGAAACAAATTTTAATTTAGCGGGATTCTTTTTAAATACAGGAACCTCCATTTTATTCATTTTTGACTGAATTTAACATGTCCAAATTTTTATTTGCACTAACAACAAGAGACCATTTAAGTATTACTTATAAGCATATCGCTCCTAATTGATATTTGATAATTCTATTAAATGACTATTGTGCTAAATTGAAACTCAGTATAATTAAAATTCTATTAAAATTAGAATATGGCCAATTTTTTTTTATTCGAAAAAGTATTGTTCATAGAGTTTAAATCTTAGTTTTTGACTTGGAAGGGGGGGGGGGCTTTACCCGCCATTTTGAAAAAAGGGGTGAAATTTTGTTCTGCAAATATCTCGCAAACTATGACTGTTCCGCAAAAAATTGTAAAAAGCAATTTTATAGAGCACAACATTCTCTACAACATTTGTAAAAAACTTTTTTACACAAAATTAATATTTCTCATTTTATATTGCAAAATGTGTCAAACTGGGGGGGGATGCAAAACCGTAATTTTGCACATTCCGCGAATCTAATGCAAATTTAGTAAAAAATGTTCCAATAAAAGAGAATGCGTTTTAAAAAATAAGTAAGTTTCATCTAAACCATTTTTTCACACAATAATTAGGTAAGTCGACTTACCTAATTATTGTGTGAAAAAATGGTTTTGTAACGTACTTTGTACGTTGTACAAAGTAGGCAAGTACCGGGTGTTCAATGGGTAAACTAACCTTGCAATATTTATTTATTTTACTTTTAGGTCAACGCATTTATAGAAGATGGCTAATTTTTTTTATTCGAAAGGGTTTTGTTTACAGAGTTTAAATTTATGTTTTCGACCTCGAGGGGCGGTACTTTATGCGCCATCTTGAAAAAAGGTGTGAAATTTTGTTCTGCAAAAATCTCGCAAACTATGACTGTTACGCAAAAAACTTTATAAAGCAGTTTTATAGAACACAACATTCTCTGCAATATTTGTAGGAAAAATTTTTACACAAGATTAATATTTTTCATTCTATATTACAAGGTGTGTCAACATAGGGGGATGTAAAATCACAAAATCCCCTTTTTTCAAAATAGCGGTAAAGTTACATCCCCCCCCCCCCCCCCCGAGGTCGAAAACTCAGATTTTAACTCTATAAAGAATAGTCTTTCAAATAAAAAAATTTGATTATGTTCTATTAATGCGTTGACCTCAAAGTAAAATAATTATCGAACACCCGGTAGTTGCATACTTTGCAACGTTCCACAGTCTTACCTAATACTATATTGAAAAAATGGTTTAGATGAAAGTTATTTATTTTTTAAACCTCATTTTCTTCATTGGAACACTTTTTACAAAATTTACATTGTATATCATGGAAAATGCAAAATTATGATTTTGCATCCCCCACTTTGATACACTTTGCAATATAACATGAAAAATATTAATTTTGTATGAAAATATTCCTTACAAATGTTGTAGAGAATGTTGTGTTCTATAAAACTTCTTTCTATAATTTTTTGCGTCCTCGTTATTCAAAATTGCGTGTAAAGTTACCACCTCTCGAGGTCGAAAACTCTGATTTAAACTTTGTGAACAGTACCCTTTCGATTAAAAAAAAAATTGGCCATGTTCTAACTAATGTTGGTTGAAAAGTTTAATTTAACTGCGACTAGGACAAATTCTGTAAAACGAAAATTCTGTGATCCAAAAACTCTATTTAGTAAAAAATCGTGTTAATTTAAATTTCATTGCAAACAATTTCGAAAAATGAATATTCTGCTTCTTAAGAGGGGGGGGGGGGGGTCTATGAATCTGTGAATGCCTACATGTTTATGGTTATGTTTATGGCCTAAACAGTTATGGTTTTGCCTATTCAGTTATTGCTTGATCCCCAGTTAGTGTTTATTTAAGATCTTAAAATTATTGCAGCACTTTATCATTTCCATGATTTTCAGTTGTCCCGAAGACTTAGATTTTCGGTAATGGGTTTTCCCACAATTACTCGAGATTATAAGAAGAAAGGGCTCAGGGAATTTCTATGAATAATTAAATAATGTATAGGTGTCTTTGGGAAGAAAGGAAGAAACAAAGATAACAATAAGCAGATGCTAAAAGAGGTGATGGAGCCTGTGAACAAAAATGCTCTCGCCTGTTTTTAATGTTTTTTACTCCTAAAAGCGAAGATAAATTACCACAATATCATTTTTTTATAAAGAGTGACACAAGTCGAGAAATTTTAATTTGTTTGCTATAAAAAGCTTAATATTATTATTTACGAAATTTGGAAAAAAGATATAAATAATATGAAAGAGAAAAAATGCTTATAGTAATATGCTTGGACGAAGAGTAATAATTAATGTCAAGGCCGTAGCCAGAAAAAAATTTCGGGGGGGTTTTGTCAACAAACAGTCAAAGTGATGACCTTTTTTTTTTTTTTTTTTTTTGAAAACTTGAGCATCTGTCAAAAAAATTTCGGGGGGGGTTCAAACACCCCTATCACCCCCCCTGGCTACGGCCTTCATTAATGTGATAATACTTTTAGTTCAAGAATAATTATTACTCTTAACCCATTAACGCCCATGCTTAGCGAAAAAATTTTTATCAAAAAAGTGAATATGGCAAAGAGGACCGTTGACCAAAAAATGATTTTTGACGTTAAAAATTGTTTAAAAAATAATTTGTTTAAACAATTTGTTATAAACAAATAAAAAAATAATAAAAATTATAAAAAATAAACAGCGTCAATTGATTGTACGCAAAAAAATTATTACAGAAACATGTGTAACATTTTCCCATTTTTCACTCCATTTGTTATAAATAATCGATAAACACTAACAATGACCTTGAACCAATCTCAGCCCATGCTTAGGGAAATATAGATATCAAAAAAGTGAATATGGGAGACAGGATCGTAGACAAAATAATAATTTTTGACATTAAAAATTGTTTAAAAAATAATTTGTTTAAAAAATTTGTTATAAACAAATAAAAAAATAATAAAAATTATTAAAAATAAACAGCGCCAGTCGATTATACGCGAAAAATTTTTACAGTAACATGTGTAACATTTTCTCATTTTTCACTCCATTTGTTATAAATAATCGATAAATAATAACAATGACCTTGAACCCATCTCAGAGAAATATGGATATCAAAAAAGTGACTACGGGAAAGAGGACCGTTGAAAACCACTGATTTTTGACATTAAAAATTGTTTAAAAAATAATTTGTTTAAACAATTTGTTATAAACAAATAAAAAAAATTATAAAAAATTAACAGCGCCAATCGATTGTACGCGAAAAATTACTAAAGGAACATGTGTGGCATTTTTTAATTTTTTTACCATATTTGTTATAAATAATCGATAAACAATAACAATGACCTTGAACCCATCTCAGAGAAATATAGATATCAAAAAAGTGACTACGGAAAGAGGACCGTTAACAAACCACTGACTTTTGACGTTAAAAATTGTTTAAAAAATAATTTGTTTAAACAATTTGTTATAAACAAATAAAAAAATAATAAAAATTATAAATAAAAAGCAGCGCCAATCGATAGTACGCGAAAAATTACTAAAGGAACATGTGTAACATCTTTTAATTTTTCACTCCATATGTTATTTATTATAATCGATAAACAATAACAATGACCATCAACCCATCTCAGTCCATGCTGAGGGGAAAATTTATCTAAAAAAAAAAAAAATACGGGAAATTGGATCGTAGACAAAATAATAATTTTTGACATAAAAAATTGTTCAAAAAATAGTCTGTTTATTTGTTTAATTTCCAAATGCATGGCCTGAGGTTGGGTTAAAAGTCATTGCTATAGTTTAAAGATTATTTATAGCAAATATAGTAAAAAATTAAAAAATCTCACACATGTTCCTTTAGTAATTTTTCGCGTACAATCGATTGGCGCTGTTTATTTTTTATAATTTTTATTGTTTTTTATTTGTTTATAACAAATTGTTTAATAAAATTATTTTTTAAACTATTTTTAACGTAAAAAATCAATGGTTTGTCAACGGTTCTCTTTCCCGTAGTCACTTTTTTGATATCTATATTTCCCTAAGCATGGGCTGAGATGGGTTCAAGGTCATTGTTATTGTTTATTAATTATTTATAACAAATGGAGTGAAAAATTAAAAAATGTTACACATGTCCCTTTAAAAATTTTGCACGTACAATTGATTGGCGCTGTTTATTTTTTATAATTTTTATTATTTTTTATTTGTTTACAAAAAATTGTTTAAACAAATAATTTTTTAACCAATTTTTAATGTCAAAAATCATTTTTTGGGCAATGGTCCTCTTTGCCGTATTCACTTTTTTATACAAATTTTTCCCTAAGCATAATCAAAGTACACATCGAGGTACACATTCTTAATCCAATGATGCAAACTTGGGTCAAAAATAAGTTATTCTTTATCTAAGGGTAATCAGCTCTGACGAAAGTATCGGATTGAATTTTATTCCTTTTGAGTAAGTTTTAATCAGTATTTTTACGAGGCAATCCGAAATCTGTTTCTGAGCCAATCAGTTTATATCCAAATGTGTCAAAATCCGTGAAGTGTGCTCATGATTTTTTGATTGTCGAGTATTTTTCATGCTATTACCATTTTTTTACTCTATATAATAAATAAAAAATACAAGTTTGACAGTTTTGCAAAATTTTAATTTTTGTAATAGTTATTGTTAATAACATTTTTTTGTATGATTTTTTGTACTTTTTATTTATCATGTAAAGTAGAAAAATGGTAATAGGATGAAAAATACTCGACCATCAAAAAATCATAAGCACACTTCACTGATTTTGACACATTTGGATATAAACTGATTGGCTCAGAAACAGATTTCGAATTTGCCTCGTAAAAATACTGATTAAAACTTACTCAAAAGGAATAAAATCCGAATGAATCCTGTTATTTCATTCCGAATTAATCCGTTCCAATTCTAATCGGGTTTATTCGGATTTGAAACGGATTGATTCGGATTGAAATAACAGGGTTCAAACGGATTACAATTTAGCTTTGGATTGAAGCAGATTAGTTCGGAATGATTTGGAAAGAATTTTCATCAAGTTACATCTATTTTTAGATTCGAAAAAAAACTTATTGGCTCGGAAACAAATTTTGGAATACCTCGCGAAAAAACTGAAGTTCAATCCTACAAATTCGTCAGGGATACTAATAATTGCAAGTCCATTACTAAAGATAATTTCTCGGATAATTTGCATTAGATAATTGCTAATATAACTTCCCTTATTATTTAAGTGCGAGAAATATCAATATTGAAATGAAATGAGGTCATTTTTGTTTACAGGCTTGATCAGTCTCAAGCGCTTTTATAATTAAAGAAATGTTCAGGTTAAAAAACAATTTAGTAACAAGAAAAAATTTTTCTCAATAAGAAACAAATAATTTACATAACAAGAAAAAAGCAGTCAGAAATTTGTTTTGACTAAAGACAATTTCGTTTAATGCTCTTATCTAAAATATTTGTTATTCTTAAGATATTCTAAAGATTCCTAAGCTTAAAATCTGGGGATAAACTAAAATTACCTGGATCATAAATTGTACATTGTATGTATTTCGTAAGTCTCATTTTAGATTTAGTATTAGGTATTAGGTATATTATACTTCTGTCAAACTTTACTATTCCCAAAAGAAATGTTTTCCCCAAATATACAGGGTGTCTATAATATACGTCCATATAAAAAGGGCCCAATTTGGAACAAAAGAGTAAACTTGATTAAATTTCGAACATTTTGAGAAGTGTATTAAACTTTTCGCGAAGTGACAAGAATTTAATTAAAACTTAAAATTTAAAAACCGAGTTTTGAGAAAAATGTGTTGAAAGTTCGCGAATACCATGCGAAATAATTAAATTTATTGCGCGGAAAATAAGATCGCCAAAACGGGGACTTTTTTAGGCAGACGTATACAAATATATTCGTAATTCTTGTAGATAATTTAATCTAATTTTCAATTTACTACTTTTAATTCATTATAGCATCTACATTTATTTTTGGAGAAATATTACTTAAATTTCTTCATCAAGAGAAAATATTTAAATTTAGTTTTATTTATTTAATTTATTATGGTTAAACTAATTTTCGTTTTATAAAGTTTTCTCTCGTTCTAATTTCTTTTTTCACAAATTATTAATTAACAAAATTTTTAGGTCTATTTTACCGAAATCCCAATTCATACATTTAAAAATTCGACTCATTTAAAATTATGTTAAATGAGAATTCTACTAAATTAAAATTTGGTCTAATTAGATCAGGGGCGGCTTTAGGCAAAGTGTTGGGGAGGGGCGATATATGGGATAGAAAGATATTAGGTTCTCTCTCTCTCTCTCTTATACAAATATAAGATTCTCGGGGGGGGGGGGGCGGTCGCCCCATTCGCCTTCCTGTAAAACCGCCACTGAATTAGATTTCTTTACTTCTTTTAAATAGAAAGTCGGTTAAAAAGTAATTTTGTAAATTAAAATGTCATAAATATGAAGTTGGTGACTGAATTCATATTTAATTTATTTAATATAATATATATAATTTATTTAAATATTCCGCATGCGGAATTATCATAAAACACAAGGGGGCCTATTACTTTTCCGAGCAGGTATTGTTTCTTTCATAATTTACTTTCGCCACTGTTTATAAGAGTTAATAAATGTATCACTTTCGCCACATTTTTTAACATTTTAACATTTTTTTCTCGTGCTGAAAATAAATTCTGTTAAAACTTTCCGACAAAAAGAAAATTGGAGTTAATAAGGTGATACCTAAGGGACCATCTATAAATTATATGCAAGACGGTGGGAGATCTGAAAAATCTTACGAAATCTTACGGTATAATCATATTTTAACTGTTTATTATTTATTTTTATTTATTAATAATTATTAATTTTTCATTAATTGATGATAAAAAAAATCAGCCACGATTTTACTAATTTACTTTTACCACTCCGCTGAATCCGAATACAAAATCAGAATTGCTAGATTGGCTAAATTTTTTGAGATAATCTAAAAAAAAATCGATTTTTTCGTATTTTTGGAGCAGTTTTTTTTTAACAATATCTCAAAACTTTGAGCCAAATTGGCTATTCTGAGTTTGGATTCGGATTCAGCGGAGAAAAATATATAGAAAAACACTAACGTTTTTTTTATGTTTTTTGAGATAATTTAAAAAATTTTAGCCAATCTGCTAATTCTAAATTTAGAATCATGTTCGTCGGAGAAAAATACATAAGAATATGTTAGTGTATTGTCTCGGCCAAAAAAAATTTTTTTTAGGGTTTTTGGTGTTTTTTAAATTTTTTGAGATTTTGTTTCTTGAGATTATCTCAAAAAACTTAGCCAATCTAACAATTCTAATTTCGGATTCGATTCAGTGGGAAAAATACATACGAAGACACTAGTGTAGTGTCTCGGCCAAAGAAGTTTTTATTTTTTAGGTGCCTATGATAATGAGTTATTTTTAACTAATGCAGGTTTATTTAATTTTTTGGTTGTGTTTAAGTGTTAAAACGCTAATAGAACACCAAAAAAGATTATTATAAATCCATTTAAAATGTTTGAATAAAGAATTTGAATTATTTTTTATGATTGTTATATTATTTATTTTACGTAATATTTTCTATAGAGAGGAGGAGGGGGTCAAAATAGGTCTAAAAACGTCTTACGTAATTTACGGACGGCCCCTAAGCAGTAAACTGAAAATTATAAGTAAAATAATAATGCCACGGAAAAAAAATACAACTGCATCAATGAAACTTTTTTCCATAGTGGCTAAACATTTAGCCAAAAATGAACGAGCGATATTGCCAATATCACTGTTTTGTCGAAATTGAAAATCGTCGCTCAATTTTTCCAAATTAGAGAAAGTGTATTACTAATTTATATATTTGTCAGTTTAAAAGAAAGATATTGAAATTCTGTGATGGAAATATTTAAAATGTATAGCTAGAAACTTGATTTTAATAAATAGTTAAAAAAAAGCATATGAATATGATTTTGCAATTCTACTTAATTTTAAAAAAAGGTTATTTAAAATTGTGTTTATGAAAAATCATCGGCCAAGACGCTCGATTGCATAATTCTAATCTCATGTCATATCTCATCTCACTACCTTTCAAAATTTTAATTATTTTGACAATTTCAACTTGAAACATTCTCGTGGTTAGGTGTTGTTTATTTTTATTTTATCAGATAATAAATATTGCAATTTTTATTAAAACATTATATAAATAATTAAAACATTATTAATTATTTTGAGTGAAATGCTGTGAAATGTAGTGACAATTAAAAAAGGAATCAAGAAGGACTATATGATTACGACAAAATAAGTTGATAAAATTATAATTTTGAATTTGTATTTTTATTTCCAAAACAATAAATAAATTTAAATATGTATTTAGTTTCGTCATTAATATGTAATTTAAGTTTAAATTGAAATTATTTTCTGGTATTTTGATAAGTAGTTTTTGTTATTCTTAGTTTCACTTAAATTAATTATTATTGAAAAGTAGGGTTATTAAAATTCTAAATAAACTTAAGAAGTTTTCAAACCACTATATATATTATTTAATAAAGGTTTTTTTAATGTTTATAAATTGGATTTTAAATTTTCATTTTACGTTTTTTTTCTTTAGGTATTTAATAGGTACTTATTATATACAAAAAGTAACATATGTACTTAAACCTACATTAAATTTATTAATTAATTTAAATATAACAACATATTAGCTTTAAATATTTTATTATAAATGTTATTTTTTAAAATTGAATCATATGACTCGTTGTTTGCAGAATTAAAAACACTTTGATATTTGTAAACAAAAATTAAAGGTTATTTTAATAAACTTTAAAATAAGAAAACCTTTTTATTATTACATTATGCAAAATTATATATTAATATTTGAAAATTTAATTAATAATTAATAGTAATTGATAAAACTAAGTTTATATTTAAATTTATTTATTGTTTTAAAAATATTAATATTAATACATAGGTAATTACAATTTTCTGAACTTATTTATTCATGTTTATATTTCTTCTTCTTTCTTCTTTTCACCTTAATACTATAATTTGGCTCAAGATAATCATTATTAATATTTGTCTTTAATTAATTGTAAAATAAATATTAAAATGTTTATTATTAGCAGGTTAAATAAATATAACCACGTGAATGTTTCGGACTGAAACTGTCAGTTTTCGACTGTTTATTTGTTTCGGAGATTTTCACTATCGCTAAATCACTAAAGTTCGTATCAAGAAATTGACTATACCTATAGCTGACCTAAAGGTGCGTTTCGCTGTTACATTTAAAAAGTTTTTCTATTTTGGTTATTTAAGAAGAATACATAATTTACTAAAATACGAAATTCCGAATTTCAGCAATAATAAAAGAAATACCAATTTACTAAAACAGCTTACTGAAAATAGCAGAAACATTTATACAAATTAACAGTACATTTTCTTATTATAGCTCTATTTCCAAATTCGGTGGTTCGCCACGTTAAATTTTTTTCCGTGTGTTATTAAAATGAACATTATGACAACTGATGGTTTATTAATTCAAATTTGTTTATTGTATAATAAATGCATATATACACTGAAAGAAATCTCCGGTTAAAATAACTAGAAAGTCATGTTAATAAGGTCTCACTGGACTTTCAAGTTATTTTAACCGAAATTCTGGTAAAATTAACTGAACATCTGGAGAATTTAACCAGAATGTTGGTTAAAATAACTTGAAAATCATGCTAAATAGGGCTTAACCGGAATTCTGGTTATTTTAACCTTTTTTCAGTGTGTATTACACTTTAAATGATTGAAGAAAGTATTCGACATAAGCGTTAATTATATTTAGCAAGGAGAAATTTATAAAATTCAAGGAACGAATAAAAATATCTGATGTAAGCGGGAATCCGATATGCACGCCTGATATACTTAAATGAGTTTTAAATAAAAATTATAAAACAGAGAACGACCAGTCAGTAGTTTATATCAACGTTAAGTCAGGATTTGTGTTGTCTGTCTTAATTCGATTCTATCTACTGAAAATGATAAACATATGTGGCGTATGTGTAACATATGCCCACATATGTGTAAATCTGTCAGTAGAATAAATCGTGTTTGGTACGGCGCGAGGCGACTCTACAGCGAACCAACGAATTTACTTTTCAAAAGTTTTTTTTATTTAATTGTTCAATGACAAAGAAGTTTCTTTTTTAAAAAGTTGATTAATTACATTACAATTTTAATGCTTTTAAAGATAATTTTTTAAAAAATGTATTTCGCGGCTAGATGAAGGCGATTAAAACAGAAAATTCAATTGCCTTTTAAAAAAGTAGAATGTTTTTCTAAATTATATTCTTCAAATTAATCGATAAAACTTGTTTCATATCGTTATTATAATTTTTTATCCGAATTTAAAAATGGATGTAACTCGACGAAAATACTTTCCGAATCATTCCGAACTAATCTGTTCCATTTTGAAGGTATATTTTAATCTGTTTGAATATCCTATTATTTCAATCCTAATCAATCCGTTCCGAATCCGAATAAACCTGATTAGAATTAAAACTTATTGAATCTGAATGAAATAACAGGGTTCTTACGGATTAAAAATGAACTTCAGAATGATTCGGAAATACTGATTAAAACTTATTCAAACGGAATGAAATTCAATCCGATACTATCGTCAGGGAATAGTTTTTTATTAACATTGCCAATTTTTTTAAATTCCCTGGCAACAGTATCGGATTGAATTCCAATCAGTTTGAATAAGTTTTAATCAGAATTCTTCCGGGGCATTCCGAAATTTGTTTCCGAGCCAATCAGTTTTTATCTGAATCTAAAAATGGATGTAACTTGACGAAAAATTCTTTCCGAATCATTCCGAAATAATCCGTTTTAATCCGAAGCTAAATTTTAATCCGTTTGAATCCCGTTATTTCATTCCGAATCATTCCGAATCAATCCGTTCCAATTTTATTCGGGTTTATTCGAATATGAAACGGATTGATTCTGATCGATTCGGAATGAAATAACGTGATTCAAACGGATTAAACTTTAGCTTCGGAATGAAACGGATTTATTCGGAATGATTCGGAAAGAACTTTTCGTCAATTTACATCCATTTTTAGATTCAGATAAAAACTGATTGGCTCGGAAACAAATTTCGGAATGACTCGGAAGAATACTGAATGAAATTCAATCCAATACTTTTGTCAGGGTTTCGTATCAAAAAATAATATAAAATAGACTTTTTTTACAGCAGCTAGTCCACCACTGGTGCAACTAATTTAATCATATTCACTGTAAATCTGAATCAGAAAAAATTTGCTGACTATCAGTGAAATACAACTGATTCTCAGTGGCTGTGTTTTTTTTTATTTTAATCAGTTAAATTTAACTGATAATCAGTTGTATATCACTGATTGATTAGTAGACTTTAACTGACAATCAGTAATTTTTTTACTAAATTAATCAGTAAAATAAAGTTATTGATTCTCCAGTCAAATTAGACTGAAAAATCAGAACTTTGATTGGAGAATCCAGTAACTTTATTTCACTGATTAATTCAGTAAAAAAAGTTAAAATCTATTGATCAATCAGTGATATACGATTGATTGTCAGTTAAATTTAATTGATTAAAATAAAGAAAACCCAGCCACTAAGAATCAGTTATATTTCACTGATTTAGATTTAGAGTGTTTGGAAAAGAATGTATTTGTTTGGAAATTTGGTTTCGGCGGGTCAGGATTTCATCCATCCAGGATTGCCAACATGCGTGTATCCAGGGGGAGGGGGGGACCCCCTCCAGAAACCGAGTTTGGAAACGCCACTGATTGCCAAAAGGAAGACGAAATTCATTTTGGCAACTCTGATTTGCTGACCCTCACAGAGCAGTGGGGAGACTCCCACTACCTGGCCTAATAGACCCTCCTCCATTGACTGGAGTCACAACCTAAAATTTTAGAGTGGGGATGGAGGGGCAAAGAGGGTTAAATAATCTGTAAATTTATGTAATATTTGCGTTGAAAGAAATTTAAAAATAAAACTAAAAATCAATTTATAAAAAATGTAATATAAGTTTTATAAAGTAAGAATATTAGTTAATATTAGTTGTATCTTAGATAAAAGCTGGATTTAAAAGGAGAATGCAGTGCTGCGAACGAAAATGATCAATTTTAATGAGTATAAATAATTATAATATAAAAGTTCACTTCAATATGTTCCTTTTGCAGTGTCACATACACTACCGGCTGAATTTGTCAGTCCACCCATTTTTTAAGAATTGAAAAACTTCTTTAAGCGTACAAAGTATAATTATATTATTAAAAATTTTTTATTTTCATTTCCTAGGGAATAAAAACTATTGTATAAGCATTAAAGTGCAATTTTTATCTTAGAATATGCAGGGCTCGGAATTTGGACAAAACAATTTATAAAAATTGAAACACATTATAATGACATGAAAATAATTTTAAAAATGTTAATAAATATATTATTCCCCTCCCCCCCCCCCCGAAATTTGTTGACAATTACAACTTTGTGATATTTTATACAGCTGTATTTGACATCAATGCGTTAATTATAATTTTCTTATCTTTTTTAGTCCAAATTCCGAGCCCAGCATATTCTAAAATTGCACTTTAATGTTTATAAAATAGTTTTATTCCTTAGAAAATTACCTTGAAAACAAGCATGGGAACTTCAAAAAACGATGGTTGTTTCGTCAGAAATTTGCATTTTTGTGAAACAGTAAAAATTACACTTTTTTAAATATATTTCAATGGAAAATGGACCAAATCACTTCACCCAGGTCTTATTTTCTTCAGAATTTCATCAAAATAAAAAAATTTTAATAATTATACTTTGTACGCTTAAAAAAGTTTCTCAGTTGGCTTTCAATTTGCGGCACTGCATTCTCTCTTTAAAGCGAGCTTATCTATTTAAGTTTTTTTTTTTTTCAGAAAAACTCTAATGTTGGAAACGTCTTTTAGGTCAAATAGTTTTCAAGGCTAGGGTTTGGGGAGTATAGTAATTTTACTGCATTTTTGGTAAAAAAATGTATTACTTTTTTGATATAACAAAGACAGTAGCCAGAAATAAATTTCGAGAAGGGGGTCTTACTGGAGGATAAGTAATTACATTTCCCCCCTTTTTTTTCGTCAAGCTAAAACGAGACCGATACAAAGTTTCTCGAGACCGAGACTCTCGACGAAAATTTAAAATAAAATATTATTACGAGAATTTATTTATTATTTTTAAGTTAAGTTATTAATTTCTATAAATAATTTATGTAATTAATTAACAGACAAATATTTTTTAACTAAACATTTTTGTTATATTTTTATAAATAATTAATAATCGCAAAAAACTGCTGTTCGCCATTACCTCGACAATTTTGCCAAATTTGCAAAATTTTGGGGTAATAGCGAACAGAATTTTTTTTAAGAAAGTCTAAGAAGAAAGTTATCTAAAGTATATTACTGTAAAGGGATGAAATAGCTTGAAAAAAAATTCGTAGTAGGTATATGATACTTCTATTAATTGAATGATAATGTATCATATAAGTTCAAAAATCAACCATGCCTTTCGTAGCAATGTAAAAAATTAAATAACTTGAAGAAATATTAAGGGATTTATCTTAAACTTGGTAACAAAATATTTCTAAGGTCGATGAAAATTAAGTATAATACTATCTTATTTTACGAGTTATTTTTATGAATATTATGTACTACAAGTAAAAATAAAATTTAATAAAACTTGCACTCAATTTTCAACTTTTATTTAAAGCTATAGTTAACTTCTTATATTTTGTGTATCATTTTCTTTAACTTAATTCTAAATTACTCGCATTAAAGCAAGTAGATTGATCGAGACTGCGAGACCGAGACCGAGACCGAGATGGAGACCATATTTGTCGAGACCGAGACCTGAAATTTTAATACTCAACGAGACCGAGATCTGAAATTTTGATATTTAACGAGACCGAGACGAGACTGTATGAAATCCCGTCTCTTCTCGTCTCGTGGGCAGCACTAGTAATATTTTTGTTTTTGAAAAATTTTAAATATTATTTATGAATTATGTATTATTTATTTATAAATCCAAATAATTTTACTAAATCTATTGACAGATTCAGGTGGGGGAGGGGGGGATTGGTTTTTATTTATCCCCTAGAAGTCTTATTTTTATACTCTTTCTATCTCATTTAAAAATCCTTCTGAAAACCTTGTCTGGATCTGCCACTGACTAAATCACCAATAATTATAGTTTTAAATAATCCAAAAAACAACATAAAATAGTAATATTGTGCAAGATTTCAGAGTAAAGTAATGTTTAAGGGGGGGGGAAGAGTTTTCAAATTTTTTTTTCGTTTTTTTTTTTTTTTTTTTTATCTGAATGTATAATATTTCAACAATATTGTGTCAAAATTTCAAGTCGATCGGAGAAAAATTGACGACGTTATGAGTATTTTTAGACCTGCCTGATTTTCATATCTGTCCGGTCCGAGCGCGCTATTGTTATCTGGCAGTTGATTCGATTCTTATATAATACCTTAAAACTGGAGTAAAAAATACTTTAGACATCATGGATGATGGAAACATACCTTATAAACCTGGAATCAATAATTTAGTTTGAGGTAAGCCGATAAAACTCGCTTATGAACGTCTTTAGTGTTCAAAACTTTAAAGCGTTTTTCCCAAAAGTCACATTTTCAAAGTCGGTGCCCCTCGTAACTCCAAAACTACTCAACCGATCCTTTTGAAATTTGGAACACTATTTCTGTATAAAATTTACGAGGTAGTGACGAAGCCCTTTTTTTAATTTTTCTTTTTTTTACAATAAAAAATAAGCCGATTTTTTGGGTAAAAATCACGTTTTTCACTTCAAAGTGTTCCCAAAAATCGAAAAATTAAAATTTAGAAAATCCCCCTAGACATTACCTGGGGAAATCGATCTTCTAACGAAAAATCTTTGGTTTTCTCATTTCAGATGATTTTGCACTTAGTTATGAGAAGCACCGCAATTCATCTTTTTTCTGAGGCGCCTCACAATAATTGCTGCCATTGCCCTATTTTTAGATATTTTTCAGTAAAAATTTGACACAACATTCTTCAAATGTTGTACATTAATGTCCAATAAGTTTTAGTGAACTGATTTTAACTGTGTCATCAGAAAAAATTCACAAAAAAGTGCCTTTTTTTGCACGAATTAACCCCCCCCCCCCTTAAACTCTATCAGGGATACCAAATTTTCAAGGGTTAATCTATTGTTACCTGCAGTATTGCTTCCCACTCATCCTTAATTACGTCTGCCATGACAGTCTACGAGCATGTATAAATTGAATAAGGTTTACACTATTGTCGTCAGTTAAGTGCCAGTTAAGGACCTGATCACAAGTGTGCACATGACTACTTAAATTTTCAATTGTCAGCAAAAGCTAACATTAATATCAGTGTTCTTCTTCTTCTACGGTTGAGTTATCGCAAAAAAGAGGCCAGCGCACAACGTGGAAAAAGCAGAACAACTAAAAGTAATATTTTATTAATATTTATTTTTTATAATATGATTTTTACAAATTACTTTTTCATAGATTAATTTTAGATCTCTGGTACAATTGAGATTTTTTTGAAATTTTCCTTCTAAAAATATTTAATAAATATAAAAAACAAAATTAGTTTTATAATAAATCGTATTTTAAATTAAGTTTGAATTATATTAAGTCTGAATTTCAAGAAAGTGTTTATTCTTAAAGATGGTTTGTTTGGAAATTCTGAAGGCTAACAGCAATATTATCATATTATCAACGAAGCTGCTGTTTGTAAATAATATTTCTAATTGATTAATTGAACTTCAAAAGGTTATTTTTCGAAATTTGTAGGTATTTATTATTTATATATTTCTTCGTTATTAAATGTGGGGTAGTAACAATTCAATCAAGTTAATACAATTCTCAATTCGGTTAAAAGGGGAGTCTACAAAATAGCAAAAATCTGTTTTAATTTATTATTTTCATGTAAGAGAGAAGAATTAAAATTTTTGAGAAACTTGTTTTTTAGGTAGCCCTCCAAGACATGTTTTGTTTATATAGAGTGAATTTAATTATTTCATATTCTTAACAAAAGATAATTATTATCCTTTAATTTCTTTAATTCTTTAACGAAACTGAAATAAACGTTAATTCTCTGAAATATTATTTTTATAATTTAAGTGGTAGTTTATAATCGACTCAAAATTAAACTGCGAGTTAATTTTATTTATATTTGTTAAATACAAAACAATAATTTGTTCTCTCTCTCTCTCTTTCTCTCTCTCTCAATCTGAATTAGTTAAAGATAATATAATATTAGTTATTTTTAACTGAGAGTTGCTTTTTATTTTGATTTTAATACGAACTAAATGACAGTTTACTGTTTTTCCCGCCAAATGACTCAAAACAAGAATCAGTTTCATTTCAGTTAAATGTTATTTCCAAATAATCATTTTGTTGACAGAAATTTCTTTCAAATCAAATTAAATTAAAGGTACGAAGGTTGTACCCGTGATGATCAACTGCTTTAAAAAATACTTGTGAGAATTTTTATAACAGTTGATTGAGGTCTATTATTGTATCAGCATTGATATTTTGTTTTAATTTGGTAAAAAATAACGTAAAAAGGTTTTCAATTTTTCTACATCAGTTGGTCCACCACTGGCACTACTACCTTATTTTTATAAATAATTAAAAATAAATTTTATCATTAGTCTGGTCAGAGTCCATTTTGAAAATCGTAGCTGAAGATATAAATCTTTAAAGAGAGGGGACAGAAATAGAACCATAAAAAAATTCAAAAATGAGGTTTTTCGTGATCAAACCAGAGAACAAAAATATGTCATTATTTAATATTACAGCGACTTAATTTTCACTTTATTTCAATCTTGTCGTTTTTTGATTCTTATATGCAAAATTAAATTGTCAATGAATTTGAGGGAAATTCGAAATTCCGGATCAAATTTTGAAAAACTTTAACCATGTGAAAATTAGGTCACTGTCATAAAAATAAAGATTTAAGTGAAAAATTTAATATTTAAATTTTAAAAACATTACTTTTCTCACTTCAATCCAGGAATTGTCACGAAATTAATTTGGTTTCTGGAGTTTTTTCAAAATATCTAGTAATAGTCAATAGATTTTACTTAAAGATTGAAATCAATTTATCAAATTTAAGACAAAAAATAGTTGTACCTTGTTAAAATTTCAAGATTGATTTTCAATTTTTTGTTATTTCACTTAAACCGTAATTCGTGACGTAACTAAACAATTACGTTTCGAATTACGGTTCAAGCGAAATAACAAAAAATTGAAAATCAATTTTGAAATTTTAACAACTATTTTTTGCCTTAAATTTAATGAATTGATTTCAATCTTTAAGTCTCGCTTTAAGTAAAATCTATTGACTATTACTAGATATTTTGAAAAAACTCCAAAAACAAAATTAATTTTGTGACGGTCCCTGCTTCAATCTTTATTTTCATCCCTTTTCATTTCCAAACTATATATACCCGTATTGGAACATTTTACCCCCGGCACTTTGAATTCTATCTTACCCTACTATACATTTACATTTGGGCAGTTTTCGGGTCCATCCCGAAATTTATTGCTGGCAACGGGCCTGTGAATTGCCCCCTCTTCTTATTTCATGTGCTGCCCCCTTCCTGGGTCAGATCCAGATTTTTAGACCCTTTTGACTTCGATGATCCTTAGTGATCGATATTATCGATTTTTGTGTAGTCAGTCTCTTAGTGTATATTTAAAAATATTAACTAACACAGATAAATAAATTAAACATCTTGCAAAAAATTGCTTATTTCTTGAAAATATTCAGAATAAGAGGAACCCTTAAAAAATAGTAAAATCAGTTTTTAAATAATGTTTCACAAGAATTTAGTTTTGCACTTTGTAGTTATTAATACGCAAAAGATAATGGAAAAATTTGAAAGTATAACTATTATTTATTAGAAAAGGAATCGTTACTTTCAGCACCATAAAAGAGAATCAATTCTAAATCTTTAAATAATCTTGATGAAACTATAGGATTTTAGGATTGTCAATTTTAAGTACAACAATTTAGAAAATATTGTTTTGTTATAAGGGTCATTAGTAGCTACTTAGGCCTCAATAAGCTGGGGTTGTAAATCATGAGCTCGGGAAATAATGGCAAAGGCCCAAAGATGAAGTTCGAGGAAGAAGCTAGGAAAACAAAATTAAGGTGGAGGTATAGGTAACCCTTCTATTTCAAGAATGACTAATTGCCTAATACCAAACTATATCTGTATAGTATATTCTGATTAATTTATGCAAAAAATTAGATTTAACAAAATTTTTAAAAATAAAAAATGTTTTTGAATAAAACAAATCTTTTCTGGATCAGTGGCTGATCCAAGCAAGGATTTTTGAGGGGGTCAATGCTTTGGATTCAACTAGTAGTTTTTACGTGCATTTTCACTTTGATAATGATAAAACTAATAGTTAAATTGGTCTTTTTTATTCGTTTAAAATATGTACTCTTTAAATCTGCATTAGAAAAAAATTACTAATTAAATAGTAAAATTGTGAATGAGTTTAGTATACGAGCTTTCACCGTGAAATTAGTAATTTTTTTTATTAATTATTGAAATTTATAGAGTAAAATTTGTTAAGAAAGTTTGTTTAATTGGAACATCTTGCTTATTTAAACCACTTATGTATATTGAGTAGGGTGGTCCAAAAATGTACAGTAAAAAAATCGGACAATAATTGGGGGTGGCGCAAACTCCTTTCAACAATATTGTTACATATCGTCAATTTACAAATGTTTATAGATATTTTGATGTATTTTTCATTTGTTTAAACAATTTATTAATTTTAATATATAGCTATTATTTAAATAAACCCAGCACCGTTGTAGTTTTTTTTGACTTAACTATTTTTTAAATTTAAAATTACAAAAAGTATTGAGTAAAATTAACTAGAATAACCATTTTCAATTGTTTAAACAAAATGTTGTTAATAATTATTAATTCTTTACAAATTCAATAAGTAAAACACAACTTTTTCATAATTTTAAAAATTAATGGGCCCTGGTTAAAATGAGAAAAATTATTGACTATAATTAATTATTTTTACTTTGTTTAAACAATTTATTATTATTAATTTATAACTATTATTCAAATAAACCTAGCAAATTGCAATTTTCTTTAACCTATTAATTGTTTATATTTAAAACTATAAGATATTCTGCAAAAATGACTGAAACATCTGTTTGTAATTGTTTAAGCAAATAATAATAATAATTTAAATAATTATTAACTATTTACAAATAAACCAAAAACTTTGCTTAATAGGTAGTTATTGCTTTCAAAATAAAAAGTTAACAAGGTAAGAAAACTACAAGTTATAAAAGTTATAAATTAACAATAATAAATTGTTTAAACAAATAATAATAATAATAAATTGTAGTTAATAATTTGTCTTATTTTTACAAGAGATCATTAATTAAATTAGGATAAAGTTGTGTCTTTCTAGGTGCAATTGTAAAGAATTAATAATTATTAACAATAATTTGTTTAAACAAATGCAATTGGTTGTTGTGGTTAATTTTACTGATTTTTTTTTAATTTTAAATATATTTATAGTTAAGTTAAATAAAAGGACAACTCGCTAGGTTAATTTGAATAATAGTTATAAATTAACAATAATAAATTGTTTAAACAAAGTAAAAATAATAAATTACAGTCAATAATTTTTCTCATTTTAACCAAAGCCCATTAATTTTTAAAATTATGAAAAAGTTGTGTCTTTCTAGGTGCATTTATAAAGAATTAATAATTATTAACAATAATAAACTGTTTAAACAAATAAAAAATACATAAAACTATCTAATGTAAACATTTGTAAATTGACGATATATAACAATTCTGTTAAAAAATCCTAAAGAAACTATTAATTTGTAATTTAAAAAACATTATCACTTTTTTTGCATTTATGGGGGTTGTTTATAGAACCCTATAAAAAATAGTTATATTAAGAAATTATTAAGTAAATTATGAAATTTTGTTGTTTGAGGACTTTTCAAGATGTTATTCGGTGTATTGATGTTTTGAATGATTTTTTAGGATTTTGTAGCGAATTTACGAAAAAGTGCGTTTTTCCCATGTAAAATCAATGGGAAATTTCAAGGGGTTTACGTCACCCCTAAATTTTGTCCGATTTCAAAATAAAGAAACAGGGGTAACTTTTTTTTCGATTTAGAAACTTTTTGGGGTTCGGGAGCAAAACATTTCACTCTTTCGTCTCTATGGACCACCCTAATATTGAGTCATAGACAATTTTTTATTATCATTCGTATAAATATTTATTAACTTTCTATTGTAAAATATTTCAGATTTCTTAGAACAACATTCTTTCTTTTAACGTTAAATCTATACATTTTAGGCTTTGAAAAACGACCTGTGAAATTTGCAAGAGGTGTCGAAGATTTAGGAAATTTATTTATACACCCCTACATTCTTAACTAAATAGGCCTGAAGCTTATTGAGCCCTTGTCAGAAGGGGCCTTTTCAGGCTCAAGGGCCTTCGTTGCTTGAAATTCTTAGTATTTCATTAATACTCCCATAATATAGAAATACTGTATATAATACTGTTCATCTTGCTTTTAAATTTATCAATTGAATAACAATATTTCATATTTATAAAAAATATATATATTGCTTTTCAGGAAAAAAATATTTAATTAAAAAATCATCAATTTTACTTAATTTAAATTAGAAAAAAAATTGTTAGTCCTTGAGTCTAATTTTTTTTCAAAAAATCTTTTACATAATATTTAATCATATAACTTTTAATGTATTTCAGAATAATCTAATTCAATGAAGCTTGGATAAAAAACTAAGTGGTGTAAAATCTTCTAAATCAAATTACAATGTCTTACAAATATCGTCAAGGAAATGAACATCTCTTCATGGTAAGAATTGTTAGAAATATTAAAATCTATTAAATCGTCAGCATTTTGGCATTGAAAAAAGCAACGTGATTTGAGGTGTTATATTAAATTTTAAATTACAAAAATTGTTTAAAAAAATTAACAAAGAAGGTAGATTGGGTATTAGCGTAAAGCTATCTTTTTCTTGATAGTGGTCATGATAGTTACTTCTTTTTTTATCTGAAACAAGTAAACTAAGATTTTTTTTTGGAATAATAAATTCTGAACAGAGTGACTTAGGCGTCTCAAGAAAAAATGTTTTTTGATCAAATGGGAGCCCTTTAAAAATTAAAAAAAAAGAAAACAAAGTTTAAAGTGCTCCGATTTAATCAAAAAATTTTTTTTCTTGAGATGGCTGCGTCACTCTGTTAAAAAAAAACTTAGTTTACTTGTTTCAGATAAAAAATGAAGTGTCTATCATGCCCACCATCAAGAAAAAAATAGCTTCACGCTGATACGCATATCTTCCTTCTTTGTTAATTTTTTTAAACAATTTTTATAATTTATAAAGTTCAATATATGTACTAAATATTAATTAATAGGAAAAAATTATATGTTTTAACAGTTTCGATGAAAAAAAAAAACATTTCAAACCGTCTAATTTTTTTTCTGTCAGAGTGGGCTAACCCCTTAATAATCTATTATAATTATATTATTATTTCAAATATTGATTTTTATTTGTATATAAAGAATATAAACTCTGCTTTTCAATTATTATCAATTATTTTCGGGTGGGGAAAACTCTTATACATAGTTCATTTTAGTTGCTTATTAAGATAATAATATTTATTAAAAAAAAGCATAATTTGCATTTAACTGAAATTACAATTGAAGTTTAAATGAAGAGTAATTTTGATCAAATATAATTTGGCGCGAACTGCCTCGCAACTATTTAATGTGTTATTATTATATTTTCCATGAATTTATGAAAGTAATTAAAATTTACTTTTCAGCTGGAATTAGAGCAATGGTTAGAGACAAATAAGCGGAATGGAACCACAGAAAATGAAGGCGATAAACCAAATCTGCAACAAAGCAGTTCACCAGATTCCACTACATCAAGTAGCAGTTTATTTAATAATATTCCACCTAGTGATTGCTCTTGTGAAAGTGAATCTTGCGAGTTTTGCAATGTAGTCAAATTCAGAGTGAGTATTAGAATAAAATTTAAAAATTAAAAAAAATTTGCAGTAATTTACTCTCTATTTTGAATTAGTTAAAAATAACTAATTTGAAAGCAAAAACTCATTCACTAATTCAAATAGTTGTATTTCTACTAAATTATTAGTCAATTTATTTCATTTTTTTATGTCAAAATAACTAATACTTTAGTAAAATTCTGTATACTGTATAACTGTATAGGGTCAGAATTTGTGAAATTAATACGCATACAAAAAAAAGAGGTTTTTCTTTTTTATCGAAACATTGCAAAAAATTGTTATGGTTGATCCTAAAAATGTTACTACCATACGAAAAATTTTTAAAATATTTTTTACAAAAGTTGTTGCAAAATGAAAATTTTAAACACTTTTTAAACAAAAGCTTATATTTCTTAAATGAATTTTCCGATTTATGTGTACCTTGGATAGAATCAAAAATCATAAAACAAAGTTCCAGTTACAGTTCGAAAAATTTAAAAAAAAAAATTATTTTTTTCATAATTTGTTTATAAATTGTTTAAAAAAAATTTATTTTTTTTAATGTTCTGGACTTCTTAAAAATCGTGAAAAGATATTAAAATACACTTGAAACCTCTAAGAAATCGAAATCCAATGAGAAAATTGACGAGCTATTATTTTTTTGGGGCATTCCATCAGAAATTCGTTCGATCGATAATAGATTCTATGTTTTAGTTTTCTGTTTTCCTTTAGTATTCTAGATGATAAATAAGTATGCCTAAAAGTTTTGCAACATTTCTTATCACTTATTTAGCACCCAAAATACCACCAAATGACGAAGAATAAGCAAAAGCCATCCAAATTTCTCATGGAGTGCCCCAAAAAAATAATCGAGAAAATAATCGCTCGTCGATTTTCTCAATGGGATTTGATTCCTTAGAGTTTTAAAAAATTAATTGTTTATAATTGGTCATATTTTACTAATAATTAATTATTTTTCACTAATTTATTGCTAAAACAAAAACTTGGCTACGATTTGACTACTAACACTGTGTTACAAAATTTAAACAAGTAAAAAATCTGTTATCTTATTTAAATTATATTTTTTCACAACGCTTTAAATAACCTTAGGTTGAATAAAATTCGATGGAAATTGTTGACAATACGCCGCTTTTAACTTTCTAGTCACATCATGTAATTTTGACTTGATGACGAGTTTTTCGTTATTTTCTTCCTTGCATGGATTGTTTCTATTGTTTTCAATTTTTATGTATTTCTGCAATGCTATATTTTTAAAGTTGAAGAATCACTTTCTAGTAAATTATGATAATTCTATTAAATAATGATACACGTATTTATTGGATGAATCTCATACTCTAAAAATTGTTTCTTTGCATTGCAGAATTATGTACATAAAAATTGAAAAACAGTAGAAATAAACCATGCAAGGAAGAAATGAAAGAAAAACTCGTAATCAAGTCAAAATTTCATGATGTGACTAGAAAGTTAAAAGCGGTGTATTGTAAACAATTTTCATAAAATTTTATTCAACCTGAGGTCATTCAAAACCAAATTAACTTAGCTTTCGATGTACGTTGAGAAAAAATATAATTTAAATAAGATAAGAGATATTATCTTTGTCTCAAATTTGAAAAATCAATTAAAAATCTATAATTTTTTAATGGTTTTTGGTTTATATTTTTATGAATTTAAATGATAATAAAGAAAATCTTATACAGTTTTAAAGGGCTGATTATAAGGTTTAAATTAAAAAAATATTTTTTGATTCGGTTAAATGTCTACAACTTCCTCTAGGTTCAATAAGAAGTTTTTTACTTGTTTAAATTTTGTAACACAATGATAATTAGGTTTTTTTAACTAATTCAGATTTAGAGAGTATTGTTGGGCGCTTATGTTTGAGTTGCCAAACGAGTTATAACAATTTATTTTTTTCGAGAGTCTAAGTCTGACTATTCTTATTTTTTAAATAGGCTCCAGCAAGAATGGATACAGCAACTGAATCACCAAGTACGATTTCAACAACTCAATCACCAAGTACGATTTCAACTGATAAATCTTCTCCATCAGATTCTTCCAATACTTGCGAGATTCACACTACTCATTTAGAATTATACTGCTTAACGTGTAACGTACCAATTTGTGAGGATTGCAGTACTCCGTATCACGATACTCACTCGATAGCTCCCCTGAATGCAGGCCGTGAGGCAAGCCTAAGAGAATCCAACAATGTACTGATTGAGATTACTAATGGGATTCAGTTCATTGATAGGGATCTTCAGGCTATAACTGTAAGTTTTGAAAATTAAAATAATGTAATTGTTGTATACAATTGTATATACAACTGCTAACCATATGATTGATTTTTTACAGGCGGAATATGCTTTATTGGAAACCAAGACAAGAGACGCAGTTGACGATTTGAACAGATGCTGGTTTCTTTTAAAAACTGCAATGGACAATAGGAGACAAAGTTTATTAATGGAAATGGAACGCGCAAAGATTTATAGATGGGATGCACTGAGAGAACGAGAGGAGGGACTGAAAAATTGTCGCAGAAAACTAAAGGACCTAATCAGTAAGCAGCACTTGGCTATTAAATCCACTAATGTGACCAACAATCCTTATCATCTCAACATTGCAAATGGTAGAGCGTTTGGAGTGGCTTTTGAGGTTGAAGAACATCGAAAACAATTGACCAAACTTAATGATAACTGGATTGGTTTCTCAGCTTCAGAAAGACCATTAGTGGAATCCATCTCTGTTTTAGGGTCTGTAATTTTGAAGAATCCAGGATTGATCGGGGATGGAAGAATCATAAGACAAAGAAGCCCGCAAATTTTTGTTCCAACAAGAAGGTTGCCTCTTTCAGTGATGCCTTGTGGAAGACCGGTTGCTTCGGTTAGTCGGCCAGTGATTGTGTGGCCACAAACATTGGAATGCACTCTTCTTCATCTACCACCAACAAGAATAGTTGGTAAGCAATTTCAAAAAGCTGAGCATCCTGACAATCTGTGCAGACCTTGGGGCATTGCCTGCGATAGAGAGGGCAACATCTACGTTGCTGACAGATCAAATAATCGAATTGTGATCTTTAGTGAAAATGGATCTATTATTAGAAAGATTGGATCTTATGGAACTGGACCTGAACAGTTTAACCGACCTGCGGGTATCACTATTGATGAACGACGTCGCATCATTGTTGCAGACAAGGACAACCATCGTATCCAGATTTTGACAATGGCTGGAACTTTTTTGCTAGATTTTGGCAAAAAAGGGTCTGAGTGTGGTCAATTCAATTATCCTTGGGATGTAGCTGCCAACACGGTATGTGAGATTCTCGTTTCAGATACCAGAAATCACAGAATTCAGTTATTTAGTCCAGAAGGCATATTCCTTAGGAAATTCGGATACGATGCTACCTTTGGAGCTTTTAAAGTTCTCGATTCGCCCAGAGGAGTAGCATTTACTCCTGAAGGTAATGTTGTCTTGACTGATTTTAATGCTCATCGAATTCTTCACATTGATTATAAATTTGCAAATTCTAAAGTTTTTGAATGCAAAACTAGAATGCGAACTGTGGTCAATTTCCAAAGACCTCAGGGTATAATTGTCGATGACGTAGGTAACTTTGTAGTGTCTGATTCTAAAAATTATAGAGTTCTCATTTTTAATAAATTCGGCATTCTCTTGTATGAATATGGGAAGCAAGGAGAAGATATTAATGAGATGGATCGACCATCAGGTGTTGCTTTACTACCAAATGGTAAAATTGCCGTTGTAGATTTTGGTAATAATAGAGTCCTCATTCGCTAGGACTATTTGGTTTATATAACCAAACATGACAATGCACCTATTCACGTTTCTAACGTGAAAAATGATTTTTTTTTATATTGCAACATATCTATTTTTATATATTTTTATAAATTGGGACTATTTATCATTTTTAATCTGAGTATATTATACAAAAAGCTAATTTAATAAGTTAGCTAAACATAAAAATGTTGGTTGAGGGAACACTAAACTATATATATTTTGTATTATAAACAATGTGTGTGTATTTATATTCATGTATACACTTGTAAAAAAGATTTTCTTTACACTAACTTTGTGGTCAGGATTTTTAGTTCAAAAAGATGCAATAGATGCCCAGAAAAGTTGAGAAACTGTAAATTTTAATTAATTTTAGGACACTCTGTTTTAAATAATCAGAAAGCTTTTAATTTTGAACTTAAAAAAATGTTAGAGAGTAATTTTTTGTTTTCTCTTTTAATTTCCAACATATTAAAAATGTAATAGTAACTGTTAACAGGGAGAGAAATGAGCTTTCAACCAAGAAACATTGTTCTATTCTCTCTTAAATAGAATCAGTTAATTGTTAACTGATTTAAAATCAGTGAAAATTGCACTGATTCAGTTTAAGAGAGTTTTTGCATTGAATTGTTGAAACTCTTCTCTTCTTTTAAAAATTTACTCAATTATAAATAATTTCTTAAAGAAATTCATATTCAAATATGGCTAATTATTAATTTTGAAGTTTTTTTTAAAAAAAGAATTTTGACCTATTAAATATTTTGGAGACTTTTTGAACAATTATTACATTCTACACTGAAAAAGGTTTGTTCTTTGCTTTTATTTGGCTATTGTCAAATAAATATTTACCTGAATCAAATAATTTTTGATTGTATCAATTTATCTGTATTTGAATCGATAATTTCGGTACTTTTAAGAAATAATGTTTTATTGACTCAAGTTATCAAACAATAATTATTTCGTACAGAAAAGTATCTAGTTGATAATAGCCAAGTAATTGCGATTATCTGAATCAAGTATATAACTTTTTCAGTGTATTTAAAACTTAATTGTTTAATTGTCTTAATCTAATCTTTTTTCAAAATTGTATTCTAATCAAGTTACCCCTTGATTTTGTTAAGAACAACGTTCAATATTATATTTAAGGGGTTAAATAAAATTATATTTATTTTCGGCCTTAAAATTGTGTAACAATATTTTTCTCTGGCTTTATTTTAAGAAAATTTTAAATAATGATCATGTTCATATAGTCATATCAGTTTTCCGCACATCTTAAATGTCCCTCTTTTGGCAAACTTGCAAGAAAAACTTAGGACGAACTTTTTATGCAAACTTATGGCAATCTTGACACAAGTTTGAGTGAGAAGTTAGCCACAAGTTTACCTCAAGTGGAAATCTAAGGCTTGTCGCAAACGAAATTTGGGAACTTACATTTCGAATCTTTTCAAGTGAAATAATTTTTTTTTTTTTAACAGAACAAAAAATTACTTATGTATTTAAAATTCAAAGAATGATGATGTTAAGTATTGCTTTCTTGAAATTGATAAAAATGTATGTAACTACCATTTTGGCAATTATTGTTAGAGTATTTAATTATGGGTCCTATTCAGGACAAAAAGCTATACTAGATTTTTGTAGGGACAATAAAAGAGAATCCAGAAAATGCAAGCTTGTAAGAAAAAGAGAGAAAACGAAAAAAAAAAGAATAATAATTTCATTGTAAAAAAGTTTAACTTTAAAAACAATCGTATTTTATATATTATTTTAATTATTGTATATTACTAGTCCGTTACTTGGTAACTTATATGTGCGACTTAGCCCAAATTTCTTGATGTTATGAACTGTTTGTAAACCATTTGATTGGAATTCTCTCAATATAAATCAGTAAAATCGTATTAAAAAGTTCGATAGGTGAAACTATACTATTGATTCAATTAGTTAAATTTCACGACTGACAAAACTACTAGCACAGTTTTAGTTACAAATCAGTACGTTTTTACTGACTCATATTTAGAGAGAAGGTTTACATCCTCCCTCGACTAAAAATATCGATAAATTGGCTGTACTTGGTAGAGGTTTTCCGTAGTTTCCCCCTACCCTGATCATCACTGTAAAAAGTAACATTTTAAAATGCATTATACTCGCACGTAAGAATTTAAAAAATTAATGCATTTTAAGATAATTTTGCTAACTTCTTGGAAATGTCTTAAAAGTGACTACAAATCTAACTTAAATCTTATTTAATTTGAATTTATCAATCGTAGATGATTATAACGATCACTCCAAGTCGGGTAAAAAAAATTTGATTTAAATTTCTTGACCTAACTCGGAGTGATCGTTATAATCATCTACACTGCAAAAACATGGTGTCTTAAATTGGACAAAAATGTCTTAAATTAAGACACCTGTTTTTGCAGTGATACGATATCTTAAATATACTTTTTGCAGTGTAGGGCAGGTCAGGTGAATGCAAGTGCATGCATTATTAAAAAATGTCGTCTGCGGAACGCATTTTGTTTTTTTAGAAATAATAGATTGACTACTATTACCATTAAAAGCAATTAAAACCTCTTTACGGAAAAAAAACTCCTAATAATTTTTTCCATGTATCGTTTTTAACTGCGTCTATCGTTACCACACGATTCATCTTAAATGATTTTATAACACAGTTCTTGATCATTTTGAATCGTTGTATTTGAAAAATGAAAACACTTCAGTACAATTGGAACGATTAATGAAGATTGGGAAACTTTCAAAATCAATCAGAATAATCGGGTGGATACGATTAACAAACGCAATTCAAAACGACTGCGAGGTTTTAATTGTTTTTAAGATAAATCGATAAATTGATTCATGTGCAACACATGTACATTGTATGTATTAATGGGGAATGGGATTTTGATTATTAATGTAAAATTCTAAAACAGGGTAAACATGTAAAAATAAAATAAAAAATATTGCCCTATCTAGTCTTTGATTAGGGTCCAATGCACATCCCATTCTCCGAATATTTTATAATCACTTGTAAGAAATGGATTAAGAATTTTATATTTACTTGTAAAGACAGGCTTACTTTTATACAACTTTTACTAAATTTATTTTATAATGTAGGCTATTTCAAATCGTTTCCAATTTATTTGATTGAACTTTGAAAAAGTCATTTTTTTAAAATTATTTATCCTAGTTTTTTACATTTTTATATTTAATGAAATCTTAAGTAACTTAAATTGGAGATTCATGATTTGAAATGATTATTCGGTATTTTTTGTATATATATATATATTTATATTTATTGACAATGTTTTTAAACAACATTTTTAATCGTCGATCTATGTATTTTGCAAATATGTAAATAATTGACAGTTTTTGAAAATAAATCGAATTTGAAATATACATCTATTCCTTTTTCTAAATTTTATTGACGAAATTATATTACATTTTTTCTTTTCCTTTACCAATAAATAAAATGTAGGTATATCATAAAGCAGGATTAAACTTAAGTTTTTATGGGATGCACCGAAAAAAAAATATTCTTCTAAAGAGAGTAACATTCCTTTAGTGAAATCATCTCACGTTTTTACATTGTTTTGAGAGTATCCTCTACTTTTGAGAGGAAAATTCGCATCAAAATGAGAGTATCCTCTCAAAATGAGAGGATCCTTTAGAGGCCATATTGTAGAGGAAAATTCGCATCAAAATGAGAGGATTCCTCTCAATCCAAGTATATTTTTTTTCGGTGTGGAAGCCTAGAAGTGGACATGGGTTATATGATTAAGGTGGTCCAAAAATACATGTAAAAGGAAAAAAGTTTGAATTTTTATGAACAAATACTTGTAGTGTTTAACAGAGACTTAAATTCCAACAGTTATTTAAAGAAACTAAAAAATTTTTTTAATAACTTATATTCAAAAAATGAAAATTCGTTTATAGTAATTCCATCCAATTAAATTCTAATTAATGAATTTTATGGAATATTCGTAAGTGCAATAAAAATGTATATATATATATCTGAAACTTGTTACACGGAGGTTTTTACTTTTTATGATTGCTGATTACGAATTTAAAGTCAAATTTTCAAATTTCAAAATGGCACTAGAGCTTTCAATTTGACAAAAAAACCGGTCTTCTTATAATTTCTATTTGCAAAACAATCCTGCATACATAAAAATAAAAAAATTTTCATTTTGGACCATTCCAGTCATGACGCGCGTGAATTTGCCACGAGAAAGGTGGGGGAGGGTGGTTTCAACCTTAAGTGACCTTTAGGCTTAAGGTCACCTTCAGTCTGGACAATATTATCGCGCAGACGCATTGAGTTTTAAAATTATACCTTTTTTTGGGTATGAAAATTTTATAGAAATGAAAGTAGAGATTAAAAAAGTACCTAAAAGCGGGCTAAAAGAGACTAGAAAAAGTAAGCGTTATTAAATTAATTCTTGTATGATACAGTTTTAAAATCTAAGTAGACTGCAAAATAAATTAATTCCTGAAGGGAATAAACTTATTAGAAAAGGTTACTCTTGAATAGGAGCTAAGAGTTATGTGTATCCTGGAATACATATATGATTATTTTGGAATTGTATACATATACGTATATTTGACGCCTACGCCTCTGTGTATAATGTATAGATGTATGGGTACTGAGCGTCGCGACGTACTACGTTCTTGAGTTGACCTTGAAATCTCCCACGCAGCACTGAGAAAGAAAGGGATGACGTCGGAGGGTGAAAGAGAGATGGAGAAAGCCTCGTTCACCAACGTCCAACTCCCACCTTTCTGAACATATCCCTACTATATACAAGACTATTATATATACGTATAACTGTATATAATTGTAAATAAATTATTATTTTTTAATTCGATACAATATTGTTTTTAAACAAAAGCATATTTGCTAATGTTTCCGCATCACTGACATTAAAATTTCTAATTCGTCAAAAACATTGATATTGATAAGGCAACTATTTAAATTAGTATAGTTCACCATATCAAACAGTAATTCTGCTACTAATGCTTTAGTAAAAAATTACTAGTTCAAAGTAATTTTGAGGTTATGTTAAACCAATAAATATATATTAGATTTCTGTTGACTAAATATTTTAGTCATTTTTTTGAAAATTAACCTCTAACCGAGTTGTACAAAACGTATTTAAAAGTACACAAAGTATAGTTAAGAGGAAATAAATAATACTTGCAGTCCCGATCGAGTTGAGATTCACAAAATGTAAGTAACCTTTGCATGTATGAAAACAAACTTGTAATCGACTAAAATTAACCTTTTTGAATAGCCACGCTAACAAAGTATATCTTTTTAACGTTTTTTATCAAGTGACAGTTGGCTACCATAACCTAGAAACTTGACAAATGTCAACAGAAAGTTATTTTTTTTTTTTTACTAATAATTAGATATTTTTACTAAAATGTAAACTCATTGACAGTTTTACTGTTTAATAAGTAAATTTTAATGAATTCTGATTTATAGAGAGTAATAATTTATCAAAGAAAGAAATGTGTTTTTTAATGATTAAAATTGACATATAGTGTGATTCATATTAATAAATGGTCTGATGCAAATTAATAAGAAAAAATAACAGTTGAATCTTGTTGCCCCGGAATGATCTCGAGTAGGGGCTGAAGGTCGTCGGGTCGGGGTACCGCAGCAGCCCACGCAAGCCACGCATTGACCGGGATTCATTCATGGATTTTCGCGCAAGCGCTTTTAAATTTTGCCGCATGGCGTTGGCTCAAGAGGCTAGGGTTGAACTGATATCGGGGTTGAAAGAGTGGGAGGAGGAGGACTGCGTGGGTGAGAGTATTAGAAAGAGAATACTCCGAGTCAAGCAAAAAGAGAGAGAAACACATTTTTCGTTCTCAGCATCCAACTCCAGGGACGTCATCGGAATAGTCTGTTTCGATAAACAGAAAAAAAATACGTCGTGCAAAAAACCACGTCATCTACCTAGCAAAAAATTTCCCTGTTCAATTAATTTTTATAAAAACCTATTTGTAAAATAAGTTAGGAACTTAGAGAAATAAATAAATATAAATAAAATAATAATAAGGGTTGGAAAAGCAAAAATATATACCCTAGATGTAGGATGGTCCTTATTAAAAATTTTATATTTACATAATTATTTTGATGCGAAGAGTATAATAAAAACTGTAAATTTTAATGGATGCTGAGCAAAAAAATCAGTGAGATTCAAGATCGCCAGGGGACGAAACGGAATAAAGTTTATCTGATGAAACAACGCCCAATATATATAGTTTTTCCCCTCATTTTATCCAGAGTATGTGGTGAATCAGCTACAACTTTCCCATGAGTAATTTAAAAAAAGTCACTTCTGTGCAAATATGGATGTTTGTTTACAAAAATAGCAATAAATTTTGAAAAACGAATTTTTTCTGTAACGAAAATCTAAATTTTCAAATTTATATATACATATAAGCTTGTTTTGAAAAAACTGACTTTTCCCTGACTAAACATTTTTTTTAATTATTTTAAATCTTGCTTTGTACGATAAAAATTCTATATTGTTTTGACCGAATTCATTTCAAATCAGGCAGGCTAGACTTATTCGGGGCTGAAAGTAATTTTCGCCTTCAAAATATCGTTTTATAAAGAATTTTAGACGACACGTATTTTTTATTTTGCTGAAAAAATTTTTTTTTTTGAAGTTATAAGAATTTTAAGTTTGAAAGTTGGAAACTTCGTTTTTACAAAATTTAGGGTGAAAAATCTTTAAAGTGTTGCAACTTTATAAGTAATTAAGATAATTTATTTTTTCTTCTTGCATATGAAAGGACATTTATTTGTCTTTCCAAATCCTTTAGAAAATTTTAAAAATATTAAAAAATAACAAAATGGCGGTCATTTTACTAAAAAACTTAAAATTGAATTTATTCAAAAACCCCACCTTCTTTTTTGCTCAACATTTTTTTGGGAATTGTGGTCATAGGGAGGGATATTTTTCATAACAATTTAACTTGTGCCCAATTATGGTACAAGAGATTTTTTTTTTTTTTTTTCTTAAGAAAAACATCATTTTTCTCAAGAAATACACTAGACATGGAAAAATTTCTCAAAAAATCTAAAATAATTTTTTTTGTAATTTTTCTCTATTTTGCGTTTTTTTAGTCAGTTATGAAAAAAATTAATTAAACTCTCTGTTGTTAAACTCTTTTAAACTTTAAACAAAAATAATAATGACATTTCCATGAAAAAATAATGTAACCATTACCTTTGGTTTTTACAAAATTTTATATAACTCATTAACGTCTCAATATTTATACTCGCTATTACTTTATTGAATACAAAAATTGTCAACAATTTTAAGCTCTATGACAGAAAAGATAATTAATTATTAATTACATTTTAATATGGAAAAAAAAATTTTTAAATGAAAAAATATTGTTACCGACATTAAAAACGCAACGAATGTGAGATCAATTTTTTTCATAATTGACTGAAAAAACGTAAAATAAAGAAAAATGACAAATAACATTATTTTAGATTTTTTAAAGATAAACAACTTTTATTTAAGAAATTTTTCCATATCTAGTGTATTTCTTGAGAAAAATGATCTTTTTCTTTAAAACAATAAAAAAAATTTTTTTTCTCTTGTACCATAATTGGGCACAATTTAAATTCTTATGAAAAATATCCCTCCCTATGACCACAATTCCCAAAAAAATGTTGAGCAAAAAAAAAAGGTGGGGTTTTTGAATCAATTCAATTTTAAGTTTTTTAGTAAAATGACAGCCATTTTGTCATTTTTTAATATTTTTTAAATTTTTCAATGGATTTGAAAAGACGAACAAAAGCCCTTTCAGATGCCCTTTTTCCCCATAAATTTTGTAACACATATAGGTATTCCTTACAATTTTTTTTAATTTATGCGAAAGTGTATGAGAAAGAACCGGAAAACACAATTTTTATATTTCACCAAAATTATAACAATATTTCCAGCATTGGAACAAAATTCTAAAAATTTAACACATATTTTTTCGAAGTAAAAGTTTACGTGTTAGGGCCATAGGTACTAGATCAAAATCAAATTTCATGAAAATCCATCAAAATTTTTTCATTTTTTCACCATAAGTCATGTAGAATTTGGAAAACAGATTTCATATTTTATAACCTTTAATACCCCTATATATAAGCCGAGTATCCTGAAAATAATTTTAAAAACTTCTATTTGGCCGCCATATTGGAACTGCCATTTTGAATTTTGGTAAAATAACATTGGATTCGTACTTACTCGGAAATACTCCCAAAATGTGCTAATTTTTCTAAAAATTAGCTTGTAACTTTTTGTGTAATTGTCGTAAACAAATTTTGACAACAGAATCTAAAAGAGCGATAAATTTCACGTCGAAAATGGTATATTTAAAAATTTGTCAATTCTTTTTCAATGTCAAGTGTTCCTTTGGGCATAAATGGGCATTCCAGGTCCGTATTTTTCAAACCCGGACCCAAATGCAGACACTTCTGTGGAGCTCATATGGAAAACTTTTTTCAGAAATGGTACAAAACATAAAATTTTAAAGTAATAAAACAGTTTTTTAAAGCAAATTTTGATAAATTAAAAAATTTGTTATTACGTTTGTAAAAAACATATTTTATAATATATAATGGGTATAACAATATAATATAATAATGAGTAACAAAAATCAGCTATTTGAGAATAATCTCCTACTCAAAACTTTTTTTAATTATTCCTTTTTTTTGCGTGGGAGATTATTTTCTCATCCTCCCTTGCTTGTGAATCATTTGATACACTACTGGCGTCACAGTGACGTAAGTAGGGTGGAAGTTAATATGTATATGCGCTACACAGGATTGAGAAAACACTAAATTGTCTTTAAATGTAAATCAGTAGCATACCTTTAGATTATTCTTCATCTTAATTATAAATTGATAAAAAACAATACATTTCTATTAAATATACTGAAAATTTTCGCCGGCCGGGCTATGACGCGCCGGTATAACAAAGTTACAAATATGTATGCGTAGGGGTGCAAGAATTGTGCGGGGGTGTAATTCAAAATGGCGAGAGGGGTAATGGAAGCCGTGTCATTGGTGGATGGTTTTCGAACGTCGATGGAGAGGGGGGTGCGTCACCGAGTCAAAGCCACCACCAGTGGAGAAAATCAGTTTCAGTGCAGACTAGAAGATTAAAGGGAAAGGTCGATCTGACATAAGTTTTAAGAAATTCCTGTTTCTGCAGGTTTATGCACTTGTGCATTTTTACAGTTACAGTGCATTGTTACAAATTGAATGAAACTTAAACTATAGTGTACTATTTCGTGCTTCTGTAAACTAAACATTTATTCTAACGGTTATAATTTAAGAAGATTCAGAGGAATACGTCAAAAAGTGATTCATTTAGTTTACTTCCTTACTTGCCAAAAATAGTTTTAACTGACTATATAATAATCTATTGATTTCAATTTTAAATTGTGAACTTTGAATTGCTTAACCCAAACGTGCACACGCGTCACGCGGATTACCGGCCGGCGTGTTATGAAAACATTCTGCAGCTCAGGTATTTATATTGTTTATATATTTTTTTAAAAAAAATGTTACCACTTTTTTATAATATTTAATAAATTGTATTAACTCCATGTAAGTTAATTCAATTCATTTTTCGATTATTAAAGAATATTTACTGCATGTTTATTTATTATTAAATATCTTATTTGAATATAGTTAATTACAATATGCCAAGTTCTTTTTCTACGTTCTAGAAATAAGATTTTATTTTAATTTTGTAAAAGGTGAATGAAAAAGGGGATTTTGAGAAAAAAATCGTTCTTTTGGTTGCTCAAAAGTTTTTCTCTATGTGATTCATTGATTATAATTTCGGCAAACCATTCAAATTTTTGTAAATTTCCAGATTATGTTACATGGAAAAAATTTGTTTTTCTAGATTCAGGCGCAGTCTCCTGAGTAAGCAAAATGAATGGGTCGGTTTTTCTCCTCATCTGAAGAACAATCGATATTGTGATATTGCCTAGGAATATCACTTTCGTTTTCACTGAAAATATACACTTAAATTATGCCTTAAATTACATGTCTTCTTTAAAATTAGACAATTGTTTTTTTTTATTTCTGATAAGTTGTTTTTTATTGAAAAATGTTTATTGATTCATTTAAAGGGAATATTATTTTAACAAAATATGTAATATTTTAAGTAATATTAGCCCTGAGAATTTGGTAAATGAACAATACTAGAAAATTGTTTTTCTTTAAATTGCTTTTTGAATTACAAGCAAAAGATACAGTCTCATTAATTTTATTTATCAAATCTCTAATGAGAATCTAATTCTCTAACGAGAACGTATTTTTTAAAACTAATATTTGTATTTAAAAAATCTTGCTTTATGCCAGTTTACTATATCTATAAAATAATTATCAATGTTAATTTTTAAAAATTCAAATAAACCCTTAACTTCACAATTCATCCAAAATATTTATGTTTTTTGGCAAATAATTGACGAAAATCATCTTTTTCATTTATACGGTTTTTAATAAATTCTTTTCATTTGTAATCAAGTAAAATTAAAGTTATTTATTTTTACTGCAATAGTCATTCGGAATCCTAATCTTATTTAGTCAAAATTTTGAGTAATTTGAATTACTGACCAATATTATTAGGGTTTTATTAAAACTTGATAAATTAAAAATTACTAAAAATTGTTTTCTATTATGCTTATTATTTTTTATTACTTGTAAACAGATTTTTTTATTCGTACTTATTAGCAGGATAATGTAGATATCTTTAAGTTGATCTTGAGGTCACCCTTGAATTAGAAAATGATATTATTGAAGTTGAAACTCCAAACGAAAGTGAAACCACCGACCGTCGCGCATCTCATGCGCATCTAGCCTTGAAGAATGAAAACGAAATTATAAGGTTTTCATCTTTATACCCTCTTGCTAAAATTCGTAAATCTACGATATAAATTTATCTTCATTTTTAATAAATATATGACTTAATTAGTCAATTTTAATCGATATTTGAGTATGAGAAAGCCACTTAAAAACATTTGTTACCCTAACCAACATCGGAAATATTGCGTGGAAAAATTTTAGAGAATGCTACTTTCCTTCTGCGGCTGTTTTCTTTTATAGAACTTTTTTACTCTTTTATAGAAAACAATTAAAATGCAATTGTAATTATCCGTTTATAATTTATGAATTTTAATGTAAAGTTTTATCCGTTTAAATTTCAAATTTTGACCATTTATTTTAAAAAGTTAACTAATATATTTTTGTTTATTATTATTATTATTTCTGAATATGGAAGATGCTTGCTCTCCAAATTTCAATTAATAAAAAACTACTAATTTCACAGAGAAACATATAATATATTTTAATCAACTTGATTAATTTCTATTGAATTTACATTTTTGTTTTTTTGGAAAAATGTTCAAAATAAAATTCAGTTTCTGTGTTAGTGCACTCCTTGTGTTTCAGAATATGGGACCTTATCTCAATAAGTATGCATTTAGATAGAGATAAGAATTTTTTCTTTTTCTTCCATGGTATGTTTCTGTTTAAATGGCAGATGAGCTAGAAATGTTTTCCAAATTTGTCATGATGTTTGAAATTCATTTCTACTTTTAAGAAACAAAAGTTTAATTGTAGATTACCCTTTTTAGTAAAAACTATATTTTGTACTCGGTTTATTTTGTATAAATTAGAAATATCTTGTTTTAATTAGTTACTGTGTTGGATAATATTTATGTAATTGTAATTAATTTTATTGTTAAAATTTTTTAACAACTTAAAATATTAAGTTAGTAAACAGGAAGAAAGTTGTAAATTTCCGGTCAACGGAATATGCCCAGCTTTTAGGTCTAGAAGTCCCATAGAATTGAATTATTCAAACTTTAACAGCCCATCGGGGAACCTATTCTTTATTATAGGCTCTTTTCGAGCTTTGGGCCAAACTTAAAGCCTTGAAATTTTGAAGGAGAGAATATCTTTTCGTGAAAAGATTTCTCATTTGTGTCCAGTGGACCTGTTGGTTCAGAGATGCTAGAAACCTGATACCTGTTCGTTTGGAGGCAAATAATCTTCAACTATCAGTTGAAAATAAGAGTTTAAAACTTTTAAAATATCTAAAATTTTAATATACAACTTAACCGAACAAGACAATTTTCTTGAATTTCCATTAAATTTCCCTGGCAAATTATTCTGATCCAGTAAAGGAGTAAAGGAAGAAAATTTTGCTGCAATCTCCTGTACGAAATTTAATTAGTGTCTTTCCTGAGAACTTGATCAATTTCTGAATTTTTCTCGATTTACAAAAGGGCAAAGTTGATATTTTTTCGCTTTATTTACTACTTTTTAATTTATCAAAAGTATAAAGAATTTAAATGTTTTCTCCGTTTGATATAAATTTCTTTATATATTTTTATTTTTATAACATAATTTAAATATTGTTTTTTTCACAAATATTTATTACAAATTAAAAAATAACGTATTATTATTATTAAAAATGAGAAATTTGTTATGAAAAATTTTAAAAATACTTATGTGTACCTGTACAAATAAAAATTCTAAATTAGTGTGAGACGAAAGGCCCTGTATTCTTATTTTAATTTCTGATTATTCAACTTCGAGTGTAGTCTAGATAGCTGAGAAAACCTATATTATTTTCTTTCTAGAAACTTATCACTAAAGGTGAGAGACGCAAACGATAAGAGAGACCTTATTGATCCTTTCTATACGTTAGATTACTAAAATTTCAAGTCATGAACTTCTAAAATTAATTTTTATGTAAAAATGATGACCAGATTTTAAATAATAAGGATCTTTGTAAACGGGATGATGCAGTCATTAGTCAATATTTGAAAAATAAAAAACTTTAATACATTTTTTATAAAAATTTTGTAATTATGTATTATAAAAATAAAATATCACGTAGTATTCTTTATTTATTCACATTAAATTCTTATTAATAAAAAGAATTTTAAAAAATTAAAAAGTCAATTAGTTTGAAGAAATAAAAAAAATAGAGAACATTTAATAAAAAATAATTGTAAAATATCTGAAAAACCAAGAATTTTTTTTACTTATTTAACAAATTAGGAGAAAATTGTTTACAATTCTGGAAAGAAAATAAAATGAATAAATTTTTAAAAAATATTTAAAAAAACCAAGCAATAATCTTCAAAGAAGAAGATTATAGAGAAAAATAATACGTAATAAAAAAGCAAAACTTAAAGGTAATAGAAACAAAATCTTTTAAAAGTTCTTTAAAATTATAGTGAAAATTGGATATTACTACATTATTGATGAATTAAATTTAGCAACGATTAAGGTTTCGATCAATAAATGTTTTGAACTATGGAAATTAGAATTCTAAATTTAATTCCTCGAAATTTTAATTTTTTCTAATTTTGATCAGTTTCGATTGTAATATGTCAAACATTCTGCAATTAATTTTCTTTTAAATACATTTTTCAAATATGCTATTTTTTGTAAAACAAAATCCTCGACGAATTCTTAAGAGAAACAATTTCTTTATCTAATGTAATAAAGTGATTGATCAAGAACGAGATATTCTTAGGATCGGACCTAAAACAATGATAATTCTTGAATCAAGAATAACTTATTCTTCGATTAAGGAGATTATATCGTAAAAAGAATTAACATTACCATCTTAATCAAATTTGGTCTACTGGTAGATAATGGTTTTATAATGATGCAGTTAAATTTTTGAGACCTCAAGGTACTTGTAAAAAAAGTTATAAGGGTTTTCGATTTTAACATTTTACATTGAATTTTATGGGAATTGAGTCGTTTGTCATGTATATCCAATTATCCATATATTTACATGTATTTTCAAAAGTACCTTGAGGTCTCAAAAATTTAACTCCATCATTATAAAACCATTATCTACCAGTGGACCAAATTTGATTAAAATGGTAATGTTAATTCTTTTTACGATAGAACCTCCTTAATGCTCTTACACTGAGAAAAAATTTTCGTAAAAATTCCTGTGCTGGTCACTATAAAAGAGTCATAATTGACAGTCTCCGAAATTTTACCGCGCTGTCTTACAATTTTTACCGGATTTCCCACAATTTTTACTAGAAAATCCGGTAAAAGTTATAAGACAACACGGTAAAATTTCGGAGACTGTCAATTATGACTCTTTTATAGTGAACAGCATAGGAATTTTTACGAAAATTTTTTCTCAGTGTACCTAATTTAAATGTTGACGTCTATTGCTGTTAAAAAACTGTCTCACTGAGAGAAATGTTTTCTTGTATTAATGCATTTTTGGATTAGATCAAGTATAAATTATTATTCCAAATTCCAACCAAGAATAATTATTATTTGTCCATTTATCTGATTATTCTTAGTCTAAGCATATTTTTATTCTTGGGGGAAAAAATCTTTTCTCTCAGAGCTTATTGTTTTTCAAGAGCAAGAAACGTCAAGATTAAAATCAGGTGAGCGTATTTTTGTCCACAGGCTCGATCATATTTCAGAATAATTACTCGTTTTTCAAGAATACAAAGATATTTCAATTCTTGATTGAAAGTAATAATTTTCCTCTGCTTGGAGAGTTGAAAAATTGATTGAATTTTGCAATTTGTTTCCTTTCTAAGGAAATGTTTACTTGGTAGGATGTATCGAGGTAGTCTATGCTTTAGTTAGTGAGCATCCGGCAAATGCTATCCATGGAGTGCTTTTCTGAAAGGCTCGAAAACATGAACCTGCGTTATTTTCGGCAGTGGCCGGTGGTCGGGCCCAAATGCCTAACTAAAGCCTAAACTTAAAGTGATGGACCCGTATCACGTGGGCTTTAGCATTGGTGGGTTCGTTTCTTGGAAATACGGTCTTTCCACAGAGAGACCGACGACTGTTCTGTATTTATCTGTTCGACAAATGTTCCAGAAGAGTCTAAGCTTGCCCCCGAAAAATCCATCTTGCAACAATTGACAGAAACCTTTGCAGCCCCTCAAACTGACTCAAAATAAATGTAAAGAAAGCCGCTTAGAATTTTTCTGCCTTTTGACCAGAACAGAAGAAAAGCAAATGGTTGAATTGTTTGATGTTGTTTTCTTACGTATTTTTTTACATTTTTTTACAACTACTACTTTATTTTTAATTGAAAGCATAATTTATATATTTTTTTACAAAAAACAAATGTAATCTTAAGGAGGGTCTATCGCAGAGAGACATTACCATTTTAATTAAATTTGTCCCACTGGTAGATAATGGTTTTATAATGATGCAGTTAAATTTTTAAAACCTCAAGGTAAGGTAAAAGCACCAGTACCTGGACACTTTTGAAGGGGTGTCAAGTTCAGCGATATTTTGTACCACGATAATTAATTATAGGGGAAAGTCGGGCAGCCCCGGCCCCTTAAGGAATTTCAGTTATTATTTCTAAAATATGCAAAAAAATGTATGTTTTGATTTGTAAATATAGTTTTGAGTCCTTAATCTACACTTAGAATTTAATTATGCATGAGAGAAACGCTTAATATTTGAAATATAAGGAAATTAAAATATAGTGTAATGTTGGTTATTTCAAAAGAGTGTCGGGTATCTCCGACCACAACTAAAAATCAATTAAAACCTTAATATAAAGTATACAAAACTATATTACACTATAAAAATAATATAAATGTTTTCATATTAGCAATAAAATAAAAGAAACTTACCCATATTGTGAGAATCCGAAAATTAGACAATATGTCAAAATTGGTTAGTTGAATTATTTACATTTCAAAATAAATGAAAAACAAATGAAGATTGCATTGAAATATTGGCCGGAGATACCCGTATTTAAAGTGGCCGGCGCTGGACGACAAGTTATCCTTTAGAAAAAGGTAATTTATACCCAAATTATTAGAAAATTAAATAAGTAAATTGTAATTATATATAAAGTGATAGTTCAGCTTTATGAAACAGTAAAATATTTAATTCAAATGCTTAGAAAACATAAAAGTATTTGATAATTAAGTTCGTCTATATTTCATAAGATGACACTCATCTTGCTGCCAAAAGTTTCATTCTCGCATATTTCTGGTATAATTTGATGAATTAAACATATATTTTGGAATTTATATCATGAATCTATTTACAAACAAAAACTTTAATGTAAATATTTTCAAGTAATGTAGTTTTATAAATAATATGTGTGGCCGTGGCTACCCGACTCTCCCCTATTTTACGAAATGTTTGGATTTTCGTTTAACTTACATTTAAAGGATTCGAATTAATAAAAAATATTATTATAATAAATGTTTTCGTTAAACTAAAAACTTAAAATAAAAATATAGCTTTTTTGCAGCAGAAGTTGGACAGTACGCTATTTGGATATAATATATATGTCCAACCCTATAGCTGGACATATAGGAAAACACATATTCTATTACAGATTATTTGTTATTATTTATTATTAATACTTTTATTGGTAACTACCAAAATAATTAGTTAATTAGGTTTTTAATTAATTGATTATTTTATTAATTAATTAGTGTCTGCAAATCTACTGGGGTACGTATAAAAAATGTCAGGTAAACTTGGACAGACAACTCAGAGTAGTTTTAAAAGAAACGTCTTAAATAATTTTTTTGCTACTCTCTAAAACTGAATCAGTGAAATTTTCACTGATTTGGAATCAGTGAACAACTTCTCTTTGCTGAATCAGTGAAAATGACTGATCTTCAGTGAATTTCACTGATTCAGCAACGAAAAGTTGTTCACTGATTTCAAATCAGTGAAAATTTCACTGATTCAGTTTTAGAGAGTGTGATATCTAACAGTGGACAAAATTTGATTAAAGTCGTAATGTTAATTCTATTTACGATAAAAATCTCCTTAATAGTAAGCAGTTAACAAATTTTTAATTTAAAATCTTGTTTTTTAAATCCTAAATAAAGATGAATACACTTTCAAAAATATGTGTTATGAAGAAGAAACTTGAATATTAAACCGTAGCAGGCAACGGAAGATGTTTAAAAATTAATAATTGGACTTCTCTGAAATAGGAAAACAAGATTTTAAAAAATATAAATAACAGTGGATAATAAATGAGGGTTGCTGGTTTCATCCGAAAAGGTTTGCCTAGAGATTCGATCTTGAATTTGAATTCTGACACGTATAAAGTCTACGGTTTAGATATTTTACAATATTTATTCTCAACTGATAAATATTGTGGAGTAATAAAATATGTTTGTTTTGATAATACTTATTTGTGTCCCTTAAAAAAGAAAAGAGTTTATTTAAATTTGTTGTGAGAAAAAGAGAAAGTGAGAGGGGCTCTAGTAAATTTCCCGTGGTTATTGATTTGTAGGGGTCCCATGAGCGAAAGAAGGACCCCATTTGCTGAATCTCAGGACCCGACGGTTCTGTTGCCCTCCAACTTAAATGACAGGGACCTGGCCCGGTGTGCTCACCCTGATTTCGAAAGTGGATCGGACGAGTTCTTACCATTGGTAGAATTTTTTTCTAATTTCTAATACGTTACTCCATAAAGAAATCCGGCTCTCTAAACTTGTTGCGGGCGATAATCATTATTCCCTTAACTTGTCAGGTATGAGGAAGTAACTCTTCCTGTTCGCGTCAGCTTTTTAATAGGCATCTTTTATAAATATTCAATTGTGCTTTTTTTTCAGTACACCTATGTAAAATCTAGTTGAACTGCACTTGTATGGTTTCTCTTTCTACTCTTATTGTAGTACATTTCAAGTTCTGCAGTGACGGGATCAAAAAATCGATTTTTTTTACATATTTCAAAAGTAAAATATATTGAGAATATACTGGGAAATTTTCAGTGACACCTGTTTACAAAACTTAAAAGCGTTTTTTCTCGAAACATCATTTTCTGAATCGATCATGGGTCTAGCAAAAAATCTATTCAACAGACTGCTTTATATTATTATTTACATCAATGGTTATAGTCACTAGCAGAATCGATTAATTTTAATAATATTTTCTTAATTATTTAAACAATTTCTAGAAAAAAACAAATGCGATTTTTGAAAGTTTTCTTTCAGAGTTCGCCATTTTTTTTTTTTTTTAAATAAAATTATTTAAATTTACCACACTGAAAGACTTTAGTAAATAATTTTACTATCAGGTTTTTAATCTGGGATAATCGTGTAAAACAAAGATTTTTCCTGGCGAATATAGTAAATTTTCAATGCATGAAAGGAAAATTTTCTAAAAAAATGTAAATATTCCTACCTAGGTTTGAAACTTTACTATCTTCGCTGGAAAACGAACGATAGGGACACATCTAAAAAATAAGACATTCGATTTTTTTGTTTGAGATATCCCAAACTGCCGCTATCGCCATGACCAATCACCTGCCTTTTTTTGGATGTCCGATGACCATAAAAATTAATAAAAAAATTTTTTTTGTTTAACATAAGATGTTATTTAAAACTTATAAAAAAATTTGACAGATTGCAATTTATTATCTTGTGAATAAAAATTCTGGAAAAAGAGTTTAAATTTAGGCGTTCACATCAAACTACCCCCTTAAATGATTTTTATTTTAATCAAATTGATTTTATTCTTATTTAATTTAATATGAGATATTAATAATTTAATGATATTAGTAAACAATGACGAATAATGAACTTTATATTTTTATGATTTCAGAATAAAGTAAACGGAGTTGACGTTCAAGACAAACGTCGTGGAACTTCGTGAAAAACAGCAATTCCAAAAATGGCTCATGGTGGTGCTTTTGAGTTTGGGGTAAGATATGTACTTATACATAAACTTTTAATAATGATTGTGTTTTCCTTCTGTGTATTTTCTACTTTTATTTTTAAAGTAAAAATAATAAAGGAAACCTGTAACACCTGGAAAACCTGCATTTATCAGGAAAATAAAAAAGATTCAGGAAATATAAGTGAATTTTTAAATTTTATTTTAGGTGTCAAGCGCTCCATGGCTAAGTTTCTATGGAAGAACCTCAAATCCAAGTCCTCCAAGTGTAACTTCAATGAGAAATTGTCAATCGCCATTTTATTCTGGATCGCCGGATTCACTAAACTCGTTTCCGTCTTTAATTAGCGGAGTTCTGCAAGTTGTCAGTGGAGATAAATTTGGATTCAATGATTCTTATCAAGCACCGGCTGTTGACTCTTTTAATGGATTTGGATTCAGAGAATGCAATTGTTTAGATTCCAAGTGTGATATTTGTTGCAATAAAATGATAGTAAGTTTTCAAAAACATATGATTCAAGACATTTCTTGAGTTTGAAGACGCAGGGTGTCTACTAACCGGGAAAATCGGTAAATATCCGGAAATTTAAATTGAACGGGAAAAACCGGGAATTAACCGGGAATTTTCCGTCAAACAAATAATTTTGTGTAATTATGCGACAATTATGCAATTGAAAAATAAAAAATATACATTAAAAATTAAAAAATAATATAATATATTCTCATGATATATAGATGTTTGTCTACTATCTTTTTTTCTTAACGCTAACAATACCGCAAAACAATGAACGACATTAAACATGAAAAAGTCAAATTATTATGAAAAAATGTAGATAGAACTTCAGTTTTTTTATTAGACCGTACATTTCATAATAGTTTATATAATTATGGGCAATTCTATTTTGTGCTTTCAATTCTCAATTATTTTCATCATATTTCAATTATTTTCTCTGATATTCAATAATTCTCGGCTTTTTTCAATGCTTTCTTCAATTATCGATTACGTTCTTGAAGCTTCAATTCAATTCTTCAATTATTCAACTATTTTCAGAAATTCACCATTTTTTCCTTCAATTGACAATTATTCTTTTCAATTATTTTCTTCAATTTCCAATTATTTTCTACAATTCTTAATTATCTTCTTCCATTTTGAATAATTTTCATTAATTTCAAATTATTTCTTCATTTCTCAATTATTTTGTTCGATTTTCTACTATTTTCTTCAATTGCCAATTATTTTCTTCAATTTTCAATTATTTTCATCAATTTCTAATTAATTTCTTTAATTCTAAAATATTTTCTACGATTTTCAATTATTTTAATCAATTTTTAATTATTTTCTTCAACTCTAAATTATTTTTTTTAATTGACAATTATTTGATTCAATTTTCAATTATTTTCTTTTATTTTCAACAATTTTTAATTATTTTCTTCAGATCTCAATTATTTCCTTCAATTTTTAATTATTTAATTCAATATTCAATAATTATCGACTTTTTTCAACTATTTTTTTCAATTATCATTTATTTATTTCACATCTCAATAACTCCTCCAATTTTCAATTATTTTCTTCTATAATCAATAATTCTCGACTTTTTTCAACTATTCTTTTCAATTATTATTTAATTATTTCGCATCTTAATATATCCTCCAATTTTCAATTATTTTCTTCCATAATCAATAATTCTCAGCTTTTTTCAATATTTTTTTTTCAATTCTCAATTATGTTTTTGAAACTTCAATTCAATTCATCAATTATTATTCAACAATTTTCATACAATCGCATTTTTTTCAATTTCAAATTATTTTCTACAATTTTTAATTAATTTCTTCAAATTATTCTTCAAATTACAATTCTTCATTTTTTATTGTTTTCTTCAAATTCTATAATTCCTGGGTTGTTCAATTTCTTTTTTCTTCAATTATCACTTATTTTCTTCTACTTTCAATCCAATTGTTCAATTCTTGAATTATTTTCTTTAATTTTCGACATTCAATTCCATTCTTCAATTTTCAATTATTTTCTTTAATTTTTAATTTTCAATTAATTGTCAAATATCTTTGTCATTGTTCAATTATTTATTTCCATTATTAATTATTTCTTTTCAGTATTAATTGTTTCTTTTAATTCTTAATTATTACTGTTTGTAAAGTTTAATATTTAATTCTTCAATTCTCAATTATATTATTTGAATTTCAATTCTTTTTTTTAAGTATCAACTTTTATCTTCAATTTTTGTAGCCATTTGTAGGTTTATTTATACTTAAAATAAAATTTTAATTAACAAGAGAAAAAACCGGGAAAAACCGGGAAATGACCGGGAATTTTGTGGGACGAAATTAGTAGACACCCTGAAGACGGCAAATGTTAATTAGTTATACTTAATATTAATCTTTTTTATTTTTATAAACAGTTTCAAACAACGTTGAGCAATTCGCATTCACCAGATTATCTCACCTCGCATTCGACATCAACTAGCACACCAAGTCCTCCTCTTCAAATTTCTCAGTCCTCAACATCGTTAATTAATATCTGTGATCATCATTCGGACAGTTCATATTATTACTGTCAAACATGCAGTACACCTATTTGCGGAGAGTGTGATTTGCGTCAACATAATGGTCATGTTACAGTTTATCTTGTCGAGGCTATGGAGCATGCTGGGTTGCAGGCGAATCAAGTCTTATCCGAAGCTTTAAATGGAATAAAAACAATTACAGATGATCTTGAAGCTATTTCGGTAAGCTTTAGGAATCTATAATATATGCATGATGTAATGCTTTCCTTCTTTTCCTTATTTCGCAATTTAATACAATAAAATAATAATAATAATAATCCCTTCTCCTTTTTTTGTTATGCAACTTTATTTAATGAGAGTTTTTCTTTGAAAAATAGAATTTTTTTTTGTTACGTAACATTTCTTTTAAGTTGCTCGAAAAGTGTTGCATAATATATAAATGTACGAATACATACTTATAATGTCAAAGGCTGGAGTGGTTTAGCAAAACCACCCTCTTTAAAATCTTTTTCTAACGTATATTTTCTAATAATTCTTTATAACTTATATTTGTAGTTAGCAGTTGCCACACTAGATGTGAGATCTAAACAAGCAACGGATGATGTGAAAAGTTGTATGAAACGAATAATTAATGCTCTGGAGGAAAGAGAAAAGAAAATTTTGCTAGAAATTGAAAAAGCAAGATTGCTCAAATTAGCATCGCTCAAAGCTAGAGATGAGGCTTTAAGAAATAGTATGGTGGTATTAACGGAAGCTGCTGAAAAATTGAAAAGAAGCATGAGTATATCGAAATTGACCTCAAATCCCATGGAATTGACAATCATGAAAGATTTAGCTTCTGCTGAGGTAAAGCAAAATTTAAATTTACTTCTTACCAATTTTTTGGTGTAAAATTAAAAAAAAAAATTTTTTAATTTAATTATTTATTTATAATTTATTATTCATTTATTTTTAAAAAGTCACAATGTATCTACATTTTTTAACTTGAATGGAATTATTAAAGGAAACGCGTTTGCTTATGTGTCTGAATAAAATTAAAATTTGTACAATAAACTTATGGCTCTATTAACTATTATTATTATACTAATGGTTCTATTCAAATTAAATCAGATACGCTTTTTTCATTAGTGTAAAAAAATTTATAATTTTTATTAATTGTGAATTACACAAATAAACTTTAAATTTGACTTTTATAACGAATCTAACTATCAGGGTTGCCAGTGACTCACTTTTCCTCTTTTTTTTCTCAATTATTTTCTTCAAACTTTAATTACTTTTACACCTTTTTCAATTATTTATGTCATTCAACTAGGTAGTTTCTTAACATTTCAATTGTTTTGTCAACTTTTCAAGTTTTGTCTTCAAATTTTTAATTTTTTACACCAGTTATCAATTATTTTTTTCAAATTATATTTATTTTTGTCAATTTTCAAATATTTTTGACATTTTGGAATTATTTTCTTTTAATGTAATTATATTATTTTCTTGAATCTTTTTATTATTGTCATAAATTTATTAACTTTAACACCAGTTTTCAATTATTTATGTCATTCAATTTGTTTCTTCACATTTTAATTATATCGTTATTTTTTAAATTTTTTAAAACAATTTTTCAATGAATGTATTACATTTTTTATTTTTTACGTCATTTTTTAATTATATTTTTTTCATTTTTCATTAATTTTTTTTCCAAATTTCAGTTATTTATGTTATTTTTCAACTGTTTTCTAAATATATAAATTTTTTTGACATTTTTAAACTATTTTTTTCAATTTTCAAACTATTGTCTAAAAGGTTTAATTTTTACACCATCTTTCCATTATTTATGTCATTATTCAATTAGTTTCTTCACATTTTAATTATTTCGTCAATATCGCAATTAGTGTACTCAAAATTTTAATTTTTTAATACCAGTCTCAAAATTTTTAACTTTTAATTATTTTTTACCATTCTTCAATTATTATCTTGTAACTTGAATTATTTCTGAAACTTTTTAATTATCTTCTACTGAATTTCTAAAAAAAAAGGTATAGAATATATATCCGAATAAAAATTTATTTTCTTCATATTTCAATTATTTCGTTTCAATTTTTAATCTATTTTCAATTACTTTTGACATTTTTCAATTTTGTTTTCAAATTTCAATTATTTTTGTCATTTTTTAATTATTTTCTTCATATTTCAATTATCTTTGCCATTTTAGATTTATTTTTTTTTCAAATTTGAATTATTTCTGCTAGCTGTCCCCAAATAAATTGATATCAGTAATTTCAAAGGCATTGCTTACTCACTTTTTTTACTTTAAAACTCACTATTTACTCACGTTTTTATTAAATTAAGAAGTAACTTTTTTTACTGTTTTTAATCTGCAAGTCCGTTAGCAGCCCTGAACTATCTAAAAACATTTTCATAAGAAATCTAGCTATGACTTTTTAAAAATGTACTGCAGTTGTCTGATAAAAAATGTCCAAGCATTGAATTTATTTCTGAAATGAATGATTAAAAATGTGTTTAAATTGCAGGTTTATCGGATTCGACAAGCTCGAAAATCCTTTACCCCGCCTGAAGAAAACTGGATTTCTTTCAGTGGACCTAATAGTGTTGTGATTGATGCTATTTCCAACTTGGGTTCAATTGCTTTGAATAATCCAGGATCGATTGGGGATCGTAGAGCACTGAAAGGACGTGGTGGATCTTCTCCTTCTCAAAACATGTCATCTAGATCTCTTTCTTATATGCGGTTTCCGTTCGGAAGACCCGTCCCTGCAAATAATTTTCCAGTAACTGTCTCGATAGATGAACTTGATAATTGTAATCGCATTGAAAATATTAAGAGTTTCGGTAACGAAGGTCATGCATCAGACAATCTTTGTCGACCTTGGGGTGTTGCTTGTGATAAAGAAGGTCACGTAATCGTAGCAGACAGATCAAACAACAGAATTCAGATATACCGTGAGGATGGAAGCTTTGTTAGAAGATTCGGTTCCCTCGGTTCTGGACATGGACAATTCGACAGACCTGCCGGAGTTGCTGTCGATGGACGTCGAAGAATTATTGTAGCTGACAAAGATAACCACCGAATTCAGGTACACAAAATTGATTGACTTTTGAAATTTAGAGATACAGTTATATTGCGGGTATTTATATTATATTTTTATTTATATAGATTTTGACAATGGAAGGTGTCTTCCTGCGATCATTTGGTGAGAAAGGAACCAAAGACGGACAATTCAATTATCCTTGGGATGTAGCTGTAAATACTGATTGCCAAATAGTCGTATCCGACAGCAGAAATCATAGGGTACAACTTTTCAGTTCTGAAGGAGTTTTTCTGAGAAAATTTGGTAATGACAACACATCATGCTTGTGGAAAACATTGGACTCGCCTCGTGGTGTTGCTTTCACACCAGAAGGTGAAGTAATGGTTACTGATTTTAACAACCATCGAATCGTTATTATCGATCCTGACTTTAGCAGTGCTAGAATATTTGGGGGTGAAAATGGAGGAAATAAGCAATTTAATAGGCCTCAGGGAATCATTGTTGATGATCAAGGTAGTATTATTGTAGCTGACTCGCGAAATTACAGAATTCAAGTATTTGGTAAAGATTACATGCTCAAAGTCAAATGTGATTCACATGGAACTGGAGTTGGAAAGCTGGATCGTCCTTCTGGTATTGCTTTAACACCCAGCGGCAAAATTGTCGTAGTTGATTTTGGCAATAATCGCATCGTGATAATTTAATTTCATGTCTCTTATTAAAGAGAAAACAAGTGACAAAAAAGAAAATTAATTGTGTAATAGAGATTAGTCACTTGTTCCACATGAAAAAGCGTGTAATATTTGGAATAGGTTTGAGAGAGGTTTGTAAAACACCTAATTTCCAAGGACATTTCAGAAAACACAGAGCTGTATAGAAGTTTCTACATGGTTATGTATTTTCTAAAATGATTCTTCCTAACAAGTTCTGATTGCTTTTCACATTCATAGAACAAGGGAAATATGATAACTGATAAATGGTAACAAAGAAGCTCATATTTAACGTCCATTAAAATGGGCGATGCAATATTTTCGTATAAATTATAGAAAATGCACTGAAGGCATTTTAAAATGTTTTAAAAGCATTTTATCCTTCCCCGAAGGCTGTTGGTCTAAGAAAGCCTTTGATTTCCAGTATTAAACAAATTTTGATTGTTAATAATATTGACGTGCAAATAAATTTGTTTCGTGTATTATTAACATTTGAAATTGAATTTTATTTGCGTTTGTTTAGACTTGCCTTATGGATATTTTAAAAGAAAGAATAGTAAGTTTTGTTTTTGAACATTCAACAGGTGCATTTGGAAGGTTTTTCAAATTTATTCTTCATTTACTCTGACAAGAGATGATGCTGTTGACTTAAAAACATATAACAGTTCTGTATTGTTCTATTATTCGACAACAATTTGAAATCAGGGCATATCATATTTTTAGTAAAAAGAAAAGAAAATAAAAGAAAGAAGGCAAGCACCAGTTTGTTGCCATATTCTACAAAAGGTTTTATTGAAAATCGCTTGATATTAGTCTAATTGTTAGTAAATGCTGGATGCTGTAGTAATAGCTGTTTAATCCTCAATTATAGAGGAATAAAATGCGATTTATGCGTAAGATGATAAAAATGTTGGGCAATTTTGAAGGATCCTTTAGATTTTGTGATGAAATCAGGTTTCTCAAGTCGAATTTTATTGACTGTTGGGGCTCAGTTTGCGTGACAAAGTTTTTAATGTTTGCCCTGTATTGTGTAAATTATCTTTTTTTTCCTTTAAAGTAGACTGAAAATACTCTAGAGAAGCAATTTAATTGTATAGTTATTTTAAATGTGTAGTTGTAACCTCAAGTCTTCCAGGAGACGTTTGCGAAATATCTATACTTGTGTCCCGCATTCTGATCCTTGTCAATTTCTATTATCTGAATTATTCCAGATAATAAAGTCTTTTTTATTTGTCTGCATTTGTGTAAAATTCATCATTTTACCGAGACAAATTCATGTGACACAAAGTTACCATTTGCTCTTTTTTATTTAATCAAAGCAAAACGAAAGATATCGATTGCATCTACACAGTAAGACTGAATCAAGACTGAAAAAATGCCAAGTTTCTGTTTACTCTTTGAATGTTGTCCAACACATTAAAGACGAGCGGCTAATGTGTGGCCGTAAAATAATAATTTATAAAATAACCACAGTAAAAGAAACTAGGATCGTTCTTGACCACAGGAAGGATTTAAATATGAGAATTCAGATGGATTAGATAACAATCCTTGTTTTTTTCAAGATATTGGAATCCTTCCCTACTGTATAAAATGTGTTAGAAGTAATTTTGCGCGTATTTCATATTTATCGTAGATTTAGCTATCCACGTTGTTAATCTTAAATTCAGAGTTTTGCATTTTAATTTGAAACGAAATTATATGCAAATTCAACTTCTGTACTGGTTCGATTTCAAATATCACTCAGAAGTGTTGTGAATCAAACTTTCTTTTTTTTTCTTTTTTTTTAAAATTATTTGAAATTCATTTTTATATCAAATGAATTTTATCCCCTGATTTTTTATTTATTTATTTCTTTTTTGTATCTAAATTTTATAATTTAGATAAACTCGTAGTAAAAAGTACGTTAAACTCTTGCATTTTTATAATTAGGTATCAGGCTATAAAAATGTAAGATTTTAAATTATTTTTCTTTGAATAGGAATATTGATATTACGTGTAATAAGGAAGTTATCATTTTTTATACTTTTGGTTTTAAAATGCGTTTAATAGAAATAATATAAAAAAAATTTATGCGACTGGGTCAACACATTTTAAAAGGATTAAAGTACAAACAGAAATGAATAATTTTTTTTAAGTTTTATGAACTCACGTACTTTAATATTTATATTTTAAGCGGCAAAGATCGAAAAAAAAGTTTTTTATTGTGTATTTGTGATTTCTTGATACAGCTGTGAGTTTAGTAATCAAAGTGAGTTATGTTAGTAATTGTCTTTTTAATTATTCCTTATCAAGAAAACTGTCTTAAAAAAGATTTTCCTGATAAATTACGTAAGAAATATTGCAAATAGTAGTTGTTAATTAACGGGCTTAAAATTGAATATTAATAAAATTTGTTCCGTGTGATCTCTTTTTATCAACTAGTCACACATTCCAAATAAGCTGTAAAAATATTTGCTTCTGCTCAATACTCTTCATAGAAACTGCTTGTTAAATGTAAAATACCATGTAAGAGTAATGGTTCACATATTCTTAAAATAAAAATACATATTTTTGCATCAAAACGCCTGAAAATTATGTCAAATTCCATAATTTGGAATTTAATGTATGTTCGTTATTTGTCTGTAACAAAAAAATGTAATTTAGTGTCTCTCGTTTTTCAAGTTAAGACTTGACGAGAGAATCAAGAGGCCATTTGTGTTTTTGTATTTTTTATTGAAAATTGTTTCCATTGAGCCTAAAGTTGTTGTGCAACGAAAAACTTAGCTTCGTATTTTTATTTCCCCAAAGCAGAGAACAAAGAGCACACAAATTGAAAATGAAGGGAAATCAAAATGTATTTCTTAGAAAAAATTTATTCTCCGCCAGGTGCGAGAATTATTCTCTTAACTTTAAAGCGTGTAGTTTAATATTAACTTGATCAAGTTGTCAAATGATTTCAATGTATAAATAATATTGAAAATAATTGCACGATTACTCTTTAAACTTTTTTGTTTTCAATATTTTTTTTTTTTTTTAATTTTCTACACAGAATTATTCTGAATCGTTATATTGTACACATTCCTAACAGAGATTAATCGTGCAATTAATATAGAGATGGAAGGAATATTATAGAATTATTAAAAAGATCATGAATACGAGAATTCATTATTGCATATTATTTTAGAATTAATAATATGTCAGAAGATTTAATATCAAAACTTAGAGAATTTTGTTATCTAATAGGGAAAAGTTAACAAACTGAAAAAAATTTACGTGTACATTAACACAAGTCAATACTGTTGTGTGTTGTACGTTTTCTTATATATTTAAAAAATCAGTTTTCTTTATTTAAAAAAAATCATAAAATGGTATATGGAACAGTTAAATGCATTCTTAGTGCTTTCACAAAGATGTTTCTGTTTAATTTAAACACAAAGAATATATTAAGTGTTCCATAAATTATAATAATATTCCAGCCATATATATCTTTTTGTTAATTTATAAAATAGGTAAATAAAAAAAAAAAAAGAGAGAGAGAGAGAGAGAGAGAGAGAGAGAGAGAGAGAGAGAGAGAGAGAGAGAGAATAAAAAGAAGAAAAACTGCAAATTTTAAAATCAAAAGATTAATTCAAAAATTGATCTAAATCAAAATGTACCTTCTTAGATTGACAAAAGTGTCATTTATTCTGTAAACTATTTAATTGATCAAGTTGTCAAACAATTTTAATGTACAAATGTAGAAAATAATTGCACGATTACTCATCAAATTTTGTTTTAATAACTTGATAAGTTTGAAAATTTTAAAAATATTTTATGTTTTTCTCTTTTATACATACTAAACATTCAGAGTCTGATCGTGCAATTATTGTAAAGGTGGATGGAATAGTATTAATGCACGTTAAATTTGTCATTTAACTACCTCTTTGTTCGGATAATTAAATTAAATATTTGAAAATGTATCGGTTTAAAAAATTGATTGAAATATTGTTGGTAGGAGTAAAAAAAACAGAGAAGGTGAGAGATAATACAAAAGTTGTTTGTACAAAAGGAAAAATTGTTGTCAGAAATCAAACCTATATTAAATTCTATTAGACTTAATTAAAGTTTTTATAAAAATATTCTATGAGAGATTGTAATTTTAATGCATTTTGAAATGCTGTTCCATTCATCTCTATAATAATTAGTTGATAAATCACTGAATATTTAGAATTAATCTAAAAATTTTAATAAAGCGTAACAGAATCTATTATATAAATTCTATAGTAAAAAAGATGATTGAAAAGTATTGTTAAACAATGCGGGGCCTTAAGAGGACTGTCGCCGTTTTATTTGCGTCGCTTCTTTGTTTCGCACGAGACAGTAAAAGAAAGTTTATTGGAAATAGTTATATAATTTACGCGATATACGTATAACGAGCGATATTGAACGAAAAGATTGATTAGGTTGATTAAAATTGCTTAATAACAGACAAAGAAAGAATCTTTGGACGGAAATATTAAGAACGATATATTTCGTCTTTACTTCTTTCTAATGTTTCGTTTAACTCTTGATATTTCCATTTAATTATTTTTTAAATGGAGTGAAGTGTTTATTATTAAGAATCAACTCACATAAATTTATTTTATGATTACAAGTATTTTTTAAGATATCATTATATGAGTATGACTTGAACTTGAAAAAAGAATTCTAAAAAGATCTAGAAATAAGTTTCTATTGACCATTATTTTTATTGATCAATTTCTCATGTCTTTTATCTATTAAAATATCTTATCTTTTCTTTGTTTTAAGGATGATGCATAATATTTTCTGAAAACTATTGATTATAAGACTCTTCGAATTGTCACATCATCTTGTAAATTTTATATCTTTAGGATATCTATTATTATAGATGATCAAGATTTTCGTTCGAACACAGAGACTAAAGTTCCTATAAATAACTATTACTTTTGACGAAATTGATTATTATTAATTTGTATATTAAATATATTATTATTATTATTATTATTATATAGTGCACAAATATATTAGGTATCCATCATCTTCCTGTAAATTATCCTTGTACGGCAGGTTAAAGAAACTTGTATGATAAATACATATATTTCACGAAACTCATTGTATACTAGCTATAATATAAATATGGCAAAGTAATAATTAATGTTTTCTTTATTTGCACCTTCCTACTCTTAATGTAGTCTAATGATACTTTCATACATTTATTATAATTTAATTGCAAATATTATAATATTTAATTTAATTTAAACCCGAAAAGGTTGATTCATGGAATCGTGGAATTTCTGATCAGATCATGGAAACTCTTTTTCTTCAATTCCGAATAAAAAAGGAAGAATTTCTCACAAAATTTTAGTTTAAAATACTTTTTATCGATTTAAGTTTTTAGGATTAAGTATCTTTGAAAATAAAATTGATGCTAATTGGAATTTGCTATTTGAGTATAAAATTTAAAAACTAAAATTTTAATTGAAAACAATGTTCTAGGAACTAAATAAACTAATTTAAGAATAGTTACCGTAACTTATGTATAATAAGTAAGAAAATTAAAACAGTTAAAATTAAAAAGACAGAATTGTAAGAATTGTTGCTGATTTGTATATCACGTGATTTTGATTATCAAGGATATTCTCTTGTTTGATCAATAAATTGCGCTTCCGTTCATGAGTTTAGGATTCGGTTGAATTAAAGTTTCTAGTTGAAATTGCCCATAAAGTTAATAGTAAATTTTGAAACTAACTATTCATTTCAAGAGATGACTTTTAAGATCATTGGTTAGAATTCAGAAATGTCATTTACAAGTATAGTTTGATATTGTTTGGTTAAAGAAAAACTCAAGGAATAAAAATTATGCCTCCAAAAAAGAAAAGTAATTTTGTTATGGATATGTCTGCGTTACCATCTCAGTAAGTTTATTATCAACTAGTAAAAATTCCTCTTTAATTAATATTGCCTACACTCTGTTTTTCAAGAATCATGACATCAAAGAAAAAGAAAAATACTCCAACAGCTAATATGTCCGAGTTACCAAAACAGTGAGTTCTTTTTCTAATGTTTACTAATTTATAATTTTTGTTACTTTCTATAAAATCTTGAATATAAAAAAGAAACATTTTAGAGATTCAAATTTTTTAAGGAACATGGTGTCAAAAAACGAGCAAAATTCTCCTGCAGATGTCACAATTACAACTCCACCTCGGTAAAGATATTTGTGTTTTGTTTTACATTTTGTAAAGAAATTTGCATTTTTTTAAATTTTGTTCAATTTAGTTTTAATGACTGGGTGACTACAACTAGTCTGAAAAAAGTTACCTGATATTTAAAATTTTCAGGTTGTTGTAGACATAATCTTAAATAATTCACTGAAAATATTTAAATAAAGAGTTTTTTCTGTTTTTATTAAACAAAAGGTCACGTTTGGAATCAGTTGCTGAGAAACATGTGAAAACATCTGGACCTCGCATTAGATATGTAGACGAAACAGAAAGTTCAGATGATGAACCTGAATCTGAAAGCGATGACGAAAGCAGATTCCTCAAGGACGGATCGACTACTGAAGTTCCATCGGAGTTTTGGCACATGCAGAAACTTATAAAGTACATGAAAGCTGGCAATCAGACAGCTACAACAGTTTCTCTCTGCCTTTTAAAGGACTATGAACTGAGCAATAAAGTTGGTTTATCAGTAAATTTTAGAATGTATAAATTGTAAAACCTTTATTATATTGTTGAAAATTAATTTCGCTCTTAATAAATTTAACAGATAATTCAGAAGGCTATTCACGAAATGGGAGGTTTGGAGGTATTGGTGAACCTTTTAGAAACTAAAGACATAAAATGCCAAAGTGGGTCTTTGGCAGTTTTATTGAAAATTACATCATCATCGGAAATGAGGCGCTATTTGATAGATTTAGGAATTATAGCATCTCTGGTTGAATTGTTAAAACACCCGGCGAGAGATATTCAGGTTTTAGCAGCTGAAACAATGGCGAATATAGCCATGATGAGGAAAGCCAGAAAGCAAATTCGTGTTCGAGGAGGCATTCCTTTAATTGTAAGAATAAAAATTGCTCAAATCCTGATTAATTTCAATGCTTTCAATTTGAAGAAATAATGTTAAAAGTATTAATATCAAGGCTGAACGAAAATTCTTTTACCTGACTTCAATGTTGACGTTTTTTGATAATATTATCTTAAGATAATATGACTTAGGAATTTATTAATTTTGGTAACTATTTTTATTGTACTATATTATTTGAGTCCAATGTTTTTAAAGTTTTAAGAGTGAGAAACGTCAGAATTAAAATTAGGTGAGAGCATTTTTGTTCATAAGCTTAATCAGTCTTAATGATATTATATTTTCTGAAATGTCTTTAAACATAATTTCTAGCTGGACGTTATGGATATTCCCGACACAGTACTACAATGTCCTTTAGAAAATTGCAATGAAATTGATAAAGAATTAATGGCAGTTGCTATTGGATGCGCCAAAGTTCTAAATTCTTTAAGCAGCAGTCCAAAAATTAAAGAAGAATTGAGAAAATTTGGAGTAGTATTTTTAATGGCCCGATTCCTCAAGTCCCAAAACGTTGATCTGATCATTCCGATGATGGGATCAGTTCAACAATGTGCTGATCTCGTAAGAAACTGATCTTAATATTATTTTCTATTTTATAGGTAATTAACTAATAACACATTCAAAATTCTTTTCTAGAAAGCTTTTAGACTGGCTTTTGAACAGATGGGAATAATTGCAGACGTGGTTTATCACTTGCGAAATGAAAACGTAAAATTGAAAGAAAATTGTGCTTTGGTGATCTTCAAATGTGCAGAAAATAAAGTAACAAGAGATTTGGTAAGAGAAGCAGGAGGTCTTGATCCTCTTTGTAAATTGGTGCATAGTGAACAGGTGCGGAACAACAAAAGATTGTTGGCTTCTGTCACTGGTGCAATATGGAAGTGTGCCATGAGCTCGGAAAATATTATCAGGTTTAACCAAAATGAGCTAGTAGCGTCTTTAATTCCTCTCCTTGAAGAAAATGAAGATGAAGATGTTCTTACGAATGCGGTTGGTGCCCTTGCAGAATGTTGCAAAGATCCTGCAAATCGAGGCATTCTCAGAATTAATGACGGCCTACCAAAATTGGTAAAATTAATTATTTAGGTACATATTATGAAAGTTATGATTTTTTTTTTATAAACTCAAGGGGCTTGAAATTGTTACGTAAATGATAAATGGCTGTTTCTATTTCAAATCATGCAGGCCGAATATTTTCAAAATTCAAAATCATGTTTAACATGCTTTTTATTGTTTTTTAGGACAAATGAAGAGACACGTCTTTGTTTGTTTTGAGAATTTTTTTTTTTTTTTTGCAGAGTTACGAGCATTTGAAAGTTTTACGACAAATATAGTGGTTTTTGAAAGAAAAAGCTAACAAATTTTTTTAAAATCTCTCTAGTTTATTAAAAAATTTATATTTTTCCATTTTGTTTTCTGATTTTACTAATGTTTTAAATGCTCTTAGAAAATTTGAAAAATTTTTGAAAATTAACAAAATGGCAGACATTTTTTAAAAAATCAAAAAACTCAAATTTCTCAAAAACATAATTTTTAATTTTTTGAAAATTTTTTTATAGTTACTTGATAACAAAAGGAGGTTTAAAATGTCTGTCATTTTTTGAAAAATCAAGAAACCCGATTTTTTCAAAAACGTCATCTTATTTTTTCTTAAAAACTTTATTCTTGTTATTAAATGTAAAAGAGAATTTTTTACAATAGGTTTAGTGTATCATCGAAGATGTTGTAAAAGCCTGAATAAATGTTTTTCTGAAAATACAAAAAATCATTATTATGGCTAATAGCAGGGCCATATATTATTTCGTTTTTTTTTTAATTTAGTAATGTTTTAGATGCTTTTTCTTTACAAATTTAGAAATTTCAAAAATGTATAAAATAAAAAAGCTCAATTTTCTCAAAAAGAATATTTATTATTTCTTTGAAATTTCTTTGTATAATTATTAGATAAAAAAAGGAATTACAAATTTTATTTCTCTAAATAACAAATATTTATTCAGAAAGCAAATAAAAAAAATTCCAGTTGATACCTTCGCATTAGTCAAAATAATGCCTTTTTGCATTTTCAGAAAAAAAATTATTTAGACTTTTACATCTTGGTTGATACACTACACCTATTAGAAAAAATGCTCTTTTACATTTAATAACAAGAATAAAATTTTTAAGAAAATAGAAAATGATGTTTTTAAGAAAATCGAGTTTTTTAAATTTTCAAAAAATGACAGACTGTTAGTAAATTTAAATTTTTTCGTATATTTCTAAATTTTCAGAGGAGAAGCATCTAAAATGCTACTATAATTAAAAAACAGAATAAATATATGAATAATATATAGCGATATAATAGCCAAAGTAAGAAACTTTTAGTATTTTCAAAAAAACAATTCTTGCGCCTTTTAGTAAATTTACATTTTTTTTTTATATTTCTAAATTTGCAGAGAAGCATCTACCTAATACACTACTATAATTAAAAAAACAGAATAAATATATGGATAATATATGGCGCTGTAATAGCCAATGGAAGAAACTTTTAGTATTTTCAAAAAAATTTCTTGCGCCTTTCACGGTGTTTAAAAACACGTTATATTTAAACAATTATTAAATACTAGAAATCAAAACTTACCAGAAATATAAATCTCGTTATTTTGATCCTAAAAATGATAGAAATCTTATTAAAATACTTTATTTTAAAATAATAATATAATTTGAAAATTTTTTGCTTGTGAAAATTTTCAAGATTTTTTAAAGCATCTAACTTTTTTTTGGGAGCTCCCAATAATTTAAGGATTTGAATATAAATTATTATTAATATAACTTACTTGCTATTAAAATTTGGCGAAGACGTTTTGCTTCGTTTTGGAATAAATTAAAATTGAAAATTGTCTATTTAAAAAGGTTAATTCTGGTACTTAAAGTAAACAAAACAATTTCACATTGCTCTATTTACATTAAATTTTAACCTTTTTAAATATTAAATTTTTAAATTTAATATTTTCTAAATAAAGCAAAACGCCTTCGCCAAATTTTAATAGCAAGTAAGTTATATTAATAATAATATATATTCAAATCCTCAAATTATTGGGAGCTCCCAAAAAAAAGTTAGATGCTTTAAAAAATCTTGAAAATTTTCACAAGTAAAAAATTTTCAAATTATATTATTATTTTAAAATAATCTAGGTATTTTAATAAGATTTTTATTATTTTTAGGATCAAAATAACGGGATTTATATTTCTGGTAAGTTTTGATTTCTAATATTTAATAATTTTTTAAATATAACGTGTTTTTAAAAAGTGACAAATTTAAGGCTGATCAATAGGGTGGTCCAAAAATGCATGGGAAAACAAAAATATTTTTTTTTTAGTGCTCTCACCCCCTAGGATTGTTCTATATCGAAAAAAAATACCCCTATATTTTGTTTTTGTTTTTTTTTTATTTAGATGGGGCTCAAAGCGCCCAAAGTTTCGTAGAAATGGTATAGAATCGCTGAAAATCAGTATTTTTCAATCGCCCAACTCTATTTCTCTTCAGAAGACTTCAAACAATAATGCCAAATTGTTTATTTAATCATTTTTTAATATTAACTATTTTTTAAAGGGCCCCAAAAAAACCCAATAAAACCCAATTTCGTAATTTATGGGGTTTTTTGGGGCCCTTTAAAAAATAGTTAATATTAAAAAATCGTTAAATAAACAATTTGGCATTATTGTTTGAAGTCTTCTGAAGAGAAATAGAGTTAGACGATTGAAAAATACTGATTTTCAGCGATTCTATACCATTTCTACGAAAAAGCCTTTTTTTCCCATGCATTTTACATGGGAAACTTTGAGCGATTTGAGCCCCATCTAAATAAAAAAAAGGGGTATTTTTTTTTTCGATGTAGAACAATTCTAGGGGGTGAGAGCACTAAAAAAAATATTTTTGTTTTGAACCACCCTACTGATCAAACCTGTGAAGAAAAATGCTCTCATCTGATTTCAATGTTGATGTCTCTCGGTCTTAAAAGACGAAATAAATTAGTTAATGTTGATTTATTAGAAATAATTGAATGGCAAAAGTGGTGGAACTTCAATTTTGTTTATATAAAAATGATTAAAAAATAATATTTAGCTCATTTTTATATAAACAAAATTGAAGTTCCACCACTTTTGCCATTCAGTTATTTCTAATAAATCAATATTAACTAATTTATTTCGTCTTTTAAGACCAAGAGACGTCAACATTGAAATCAGGTGAGAGCATTTTTGTTTACAAATTTGACCAGCCTTAAGGTTACGAAATCACATCGTAAACCTCCTACATTTGATTAATAATAACTCTTAAAAAAAAAATATATTTTACACAATAACACTATGGTTATTGGATTCAGAAAAGTTTGAAGTTTCATATTTTCTGAAATTTTTTTTTCAAAAAATATGTCAGCGACAGCCCTTAGAGAAAAGTCAATGGTTTGACCCAACTACAAAAAAAAATTTCAAAAAAATAAAAAATGATGTTTTTGAGATATTCGAGTTTTTTGTTGTTTAAAAAAATTACTGCCATTTCGTTAATTTTCAAAGTTTTTCAAATTTTTTAATTTGCTAAGAAAAGCGTTTTAAACATTAATAAAATCAGGAATCAAAATTGAAAAATATCAATTTTTGAAAAAACTAAAAATATTTTTAAAATATTTGTTAGTCTTCTCGTTCAAAAACCACTCTTTGTCCTAAAACTTTCAATTTCTCGTAACTCTGCGAAAAAAAATTTTTTGTCTCAAAACAAAAAAAATACGTGTGTCTTTATTTGTCCTAAAAAAATAAAAAGCATGTTAAATATGATTTTGAATTTTGAAAATATTCGGCCTGCATGATTTGAAATGGAAACAACCAAATGATCAAAAATAATTTGCAATTTAAATGTGTTTTATAGATTCGTTTGTTGAGTGCAACGTATGAACCATTATTAGAAAACTTACCAATGGTGATAAAAGAATGTGCTGAAAACGAAGAATGCATGGACATCATAAATGATCCAGAACACTTGCTGGATGGAGTTCGTTTAGTGTGGTCTTTATTAAAACATTCCAGTAATCTTATTAAAAGAAATGCCTGTTTTGCTTTGGTTCCTTGTATTAAACATGCTAAAGATTCAGCAGAAATGGTTCGAGCTTTTGTTGGAGGTCTGGAACTTACAGTTAGTCTCCTGGAGAGTGAAGATACTCAGGTTCTTAGCGCAGTTTGTGCTACAATTGCTGCAATTGCTACAGATCCAGAAAATTTGGGCATTTTAACTGATCATGGTGTTGTGAAAAAACTGGCAGACTTGGTTAACACTGTAACTAAAATTGTTAAATTAGTCTTTAATTAAACTTGAAATGTAGAACACTCAGATTGAACATAAATTGAAATTTTATAGGAAGACGAGAATCTACGAGCGAGTTTAACTTTAGCAATTGCCTTCTGCTGCGAATGGGGACAGAATAATTTCGAATTTGGCAAATTGAATGCTGTAGCACCTTTGGTCAACTATTTATCAAGCTCAAATAAAGATGTCATAAAAGGAGTTTGCATTGCTTTTTATCATTTAAGCGAGGAACCTTTGAATTGCATCACTATGCATACTTGTGGCGTTGTCAAGGTTGTAAATTTAATTTAATTTTAGAACCAAAATTAAAACTATTTAACAATTAGCTTGTACAAGAACTAAAAATTAATACTTGGCAATATTTTTTTGCATTATTAGCATGTTCTTCGTCTTGTTGGCTCTGAAGACCCGGAAGTTCAAATAGCAGCAGCAACCACAATCAGGCACATTCGAAAACTGGCAATTACTGCCGAGAAGTTTCATTACAAAGAGACTTAAGATTGCATGTAAGATTTCAGCAAATGATATTTAGATTTGTAAAATTCTGAGAAGAGAATGTAAAAGCCGCAAATTTTGAAAATCAAGTTTTTATTATATAGATATTTTAACTTTAATATGTCATGCTGACTTTTTTAATTTTATAATTTGCAGAAATATGAAAACTTTTATCTGTAATATTGATGTTTTCAGAGAAACGTCATTTCTCATAAACGTTAATAACTCATCTTCAGAAAAACTAAGCAGTCCAATTTTTTTTTAAAAGTAATTTTAATTTAATTTTATTTCGCAGGAATAATTTGGAGAAAGGATTACCGAATATAGATTTCTGGAAATTTTGCTTCGAAGAAAACATCTTTATTCGTGCATTGAAAACCTCGATGGACACATGACACTTAAGCTATATCTTTGTACAATTCATATTTAAAAACCGAACTAACGTAGCACTCTTTCTAACTCTAAAGTACCTAACTTATGTCTTTAACAACTTTCAGTTGACAATACGGAATTGAAGTGTATGCTACAATTCCAAAAAGCCAGTTTTATTGTAAAATTTGAATGGTAATTTTTTTCCGAAAATGATCAACTGGGATCTTTGATAGTTTATTACTTTAAAACGTATATAATCCGTTTGCTATCTTTAATAGTTGCTAACTGTTTAAAAATAAAATTAGCATATCGTCGTATAAACGTATCGCTGGTTAAATTTTAAAAAATATTCATTATAAGGTACCTGCATTATGATGAACTTGGCATAATAGCAAAATAATTGTAAATTTTTATACCATACTATGTGTAAATTAATTAAAATGGCACAGTACAGATATAATTTGATATACCAAAAATATCACAAGGAATAAATACGATATTGTATTTTATGTATGTAGATCAAATAAGATTTCTTTTACAGCAATATTTAGGCACTTAATTCATTCAAGTCCAATTTTAGGAAATCTTTGACGAAGGCGCAAGAATAAAGTGCAACTCATTAAAGAGATGAGATACACGGTATAAATTTTACTGCATATGATAATTATTTAAAGAATTTAAAAGTTTTACTTCATTTTCTACATTTTGTTTTAATCGTTGAGATTCGATTTTGTGCGCTAAAAATCTGACAAAATTTGATATTCACTTTTGCACTTATGGGCCTTGAAAGTCCAAAAGTTAAAGCCATAATTATCTAAAGGAATGGGTATGAAGTATTTTCTTGATAATTAGGACTCAATCCTTCTTCTCATTCAACAATGCATTTGCCGCAGCTTTCTTTGCTGTAATCAGGAAAACAGCAATTAGTTTACTTTTCAAGAATTTAATAGCTGATAATTTTATGTGAATTAAGATATTCAAAGTAATTGGAAACTAAAATTTACCGATATCAGTTGCATTAGATAATAGTTTATCAACTTGAGGCTCGTATTGTACAAATCTAGGACGAATAAATTTTCGGTACAGAATCAAAGAACCATTGTAATCAGTTGGAATCATTAACCAGATATAAAAGAGGCACTGTAATATAATATTAATTAGTTTTTTAATAGACTAAAATTTATTCAAATTTTTCAGGATGCGTCTACTAACTTTCATGAAACAAATTCCCAGTTATTTCCCAAATTCAGAACAATTTTAAAATTTCTAGCTGTACTTTGTGTTAGTAGACACCCTGCTTTTTGTAAAATTGTTTAGCTACCTTCATTAACCAATAAACTGGAAACCAGCAAACAATATATTCAGAAAAGAATTCAATTATCGTAAATACTGCGAAAGTGACCCAATACGTCAGCCATTTTGTATCATCGTCCTTGCTTGGGCTTTCGAGTGCTTTCATTGAGCAATAAGCAGGATACACAAATCCAATAATGTTGCATACTAATTGCTGACCCACTCCTAGAACTAAGTACAAGGCTAATATTACCAGTCCACCTGCAAATAAATGAAATTCTTAATTACTATGCTTGAGATTCAAATAGAATATAGGAAAATTAATTAAAAGTATCACTGTTTTCAACGTTAATTTAAAAGAAAAGCGTATTTTTTGTGATTCAATGATAAATTAAGTAAAAAACAATAAAAACTAAATTTTTAAAAAAATGTTCAGAATCATAATTACATAACGTACTAGAAATTATATAAGAGGAAATAAATAAAAATTTGTTTCAATACTCGGGAGCCAAACATGCAAATGACTTGAATAAAAATAAATTCTACACATTGTATCAAATAAAATATCAAGTTTGAAATATCTTATTAGCTTTCAAAATGAGATCCTTGGAAAAAAAATAAAATGCTTAAAGAATTTATAAGTAAAAGACAAAACTTTAAAAGCATCTGGGAACTCAGCATGACACGTTTTTTAACTAACAAATGCATCATTCATGACGTAAAAGTGACTTGCATTAACAAAGTCTACGAAAGAAACTACCATTTATAAAAGTGTAAAGAAAATATTTAACTATTCCGTATAAAACAAATAAAAAAGAAATTCTTTGAATAGATTCTGTCGATTCTGTGCTAGCATTCTTGTATAAAAAAATTTCAAAGGAAGAAAAAATTGACTAACTAAATGTCCAAAATATACTTTAAAAAGTAGATGGAATTTTGTTAAAATTAAGAAATTTACAGGTAAATTTTTTAAATGAAAGATTTGTCAAAATTAGAGATAATGCGGAAAAGTTTAACCTACCAACAAGAATGTGCAAACGTTCCAAACCAGTTTTTTGTTCGGCAAGTGCCAAATATTTTGTCCACGGTTTGCTTTCATCCTTCAACATTTTCTCTACTGTTTCCTTAGTAGCAGCAATTTTATTCATTTTGTTTAAATTTTTATAAAATGCTATTTGGAAAATAAAACTTTTATCTATATATATTGCAGTTAGTTACCTATGATTAGTTACAATCAAGATTTGTACACTAGCGACACGCTGACATTTTTTAGAATTAAAATGATCGATTGTGATGTCCACGTGTTTGTTACCGGCAGAGATGCGGAAAAGTCTCATACACATTTTCATGTGTTTTCTTCGTTTAACACATGTATTATACACAGAAAACCGTATATTTTGGAGTTTTTTTATGTAAAATATACGTAAAATATATGTAAAATACCATTGCAACTTTATAACACACGAGAAGTTTTCTACATTTCTATCTCTGGTTACCGACAAGCTACTAATTCCTATAGATGGCAGTGGGGAGTGCTTTTGCGCTTCATAACTACAGCTGGATACTCGTGATTACCGGTGATTAATGTTGCAGATTTCTCATTTTTACGGAAAAGTAAGTATCACCAAGAACTTATATAACTATTTATGCACTTATTAAATTCTATTTTATTTAAGATTTTACTTTTGGATCGTGAATACATACACAAGTATTTACTATTTCCTGTAAACGTAGTATAACCTAAAATTGTAAAGAATAACAAATCTGTGTTGTTTTAACAATTTTAATGAATTTAACACTTTATAGTTACAGTTTTTTATTATAATTTTAAACTTTAAAAATCCCGATGGTATTAATTAGAAAATATGTAATTAAAATCAAATCATAAATCGATAAAGGTTATGTGCGTTTGGGAGTCTGAAATTCAAGGTCCCATGGTGTAATGGTTAGCACTCTGGACTCTGAATCCAGCGATCCGAGTTCAAATCTCGGTGGGACCTTTTTTATTAAGAAATACAGACAACTAATTGTAAATGCAAGGTGATCAAAAAAAGATTTTTGAATTTCTGTACTTTCACACCCCACGGTTATCCTTTATCGAAAAAAAACATTTTTTATATTTCCAAATAGACTGATATTTATTTTGATGTAGTTCAAATATATTTTACGTGGGAAAAACCAAATTTTCGTAGATTTAATATTGAATCCTGTAAAATCAATATTTTTTGCTGTGGCAACAAATTTTTACTGCAAAATATTATTTTACCATGACAGCAGATTATTATATTTCTTTCCACGATCTTTAAAAGTGATTAAAAAAGAAACTGGGTACAATCAATTTTTGAATACTAGATTATTTTTTATAAGGTTATAAAATATCCACTAAATGAAAAATTAGTTAAAGAATCATCAAAAAATATTTGTTCTCTTAATTTAACTTTTTTTCCAAGATTTTGAATAAGAAAATTGTACATTTCAAAAATATTTCAAACAAATTATCGTTGTTAGTTAGGAACAATGTACAAGATGTTTTTTTTATTGCTGAAAAACAAACTATGTAATGTTCCACGTCGAATCAGGTGTTTATCATAACTTTATCGTAATAAAAAGGACAAAATAATCTTATTTTTAATCTTGAACTTTAAACTCGGTTTTCTCAAAACTAGGTATTTGACACTTTGAATGCTTGTAACTTTGTGAATTTTTTATTTAAAAGTGTCAAGACCTCTTAAAATATTCGAAATTTAATGAAAAATATGGTCAAATAGATAAGTCTTATTGAAAATAAGAATAAATAAAAATTAAGCCCGATAAATAATCTGATCATGCGTTAAAATTCATTTTATTATTCATTTTTCTAAGATAAAGGTAAAAATGATTGTTGTTCTCAGAATTTCTGTATCACAGTATTTTAAATGTTTTATTATTTCTCACAAATTTCTATACATACTTATACCCCCAAAAAATCATTTAGAAAATACATGTTTTATTTTTTTTTGAGATATTCAAATAAAAAAGTCGTTCTTAATACACAAAAATGGAATTGATTCAAATAAAATGGTGAGTAAGGTCTCAATGAAAATTTTCCTAAAACAAGAAATTTAGTTAATAATTTTAAGTAAATCATATATTTTGCTCGAATTTAAAGTATCTATCAGATTATTATCAATTTTCTTATGTATGTTTTAGAAATATTTCCGGTGAAACCTGATGTGTTGATTTTATTTGATTTTAAATAATCCTGCTCACAATTAAATTTTCTCCGTGTAGACACAATTTAAAGAAAGAATATTCAAAATCCACAGCGAACAGGGAAACATGAAACGTTCAGCAACCCCAGCAAAAAGTATAATTGAATCTAATGAAAGACTTTAGATCTGGATGCACTCGGTGTAACTGGATCCCAAGTGAGTTTTTTCTTTTCTTTTTAACTTTTGTTGTTCACTATGAATATTTTACTTTAACTTATTTCCATCGATTTTTTTCATTCACTATACATAGAAAGATATATTACATATATAACATTTTAGGGAAGGATCGGAGTTTGTTTATTTGAGCTTTGGTTGTTAATACTTAAAAGTTATGTTTATCGCTTCATATTTTCTTGAGCACGCAATTCTGATTTTGAATTAACAATGTGTCTATTTAACAAACTTTGCTTATCGGATTACAATGACAGTCAAAAGTATAAAATAAATTAAATTTTGGTTATCTATATTATAATAATATATATAATTGTTATAAATAATTACTAAATGATAAATATGTACAATTTGACATAAATAAAAAATTCATCTATTCTATCTTATATAAATTATGCATTAAATTGAGACATTAGACTCGGACTCGTATCGTTTCTTTTTGAGACGCTTAAGTCTCGTGGCGAGAGTCTTATGTATTTCGCAGTCTTTTTAAATCTTGATATGGCAGAATTAACATATTTTTCCAAAGAAAAATTTCTGTATGCACAGGACTGTACACGAAAATATTTAAGTTATTTTTTCAGTATATTGTAACCTAAAAATCAGCAATGATATGCGTTTTAAAAAAGTTAAAAGTAAAGAAAGAATTCGAGAATATTTTGTTGAGTATTTAAAAAGGTTTTAATAACTTTTTCGTAATTTTCGCAAAGTACCACTTCAGGTATACTTTTTAAAATACCTCTCTTCTTTCTAACTACTGTTTGTTTTTCATTTTGAAAATTACACATTTACCGTTTCGGAGTTTGCAATAATCTTTTTTCCGCAGCACGCATTTTTAAACATTTCGTTAAAACAGCGACTATAGTAAATATCGCTCCTAAAAATGAGATGATTCCTAGGATAACGAGAACTATAAACCAGCTTTTGAAGCTTCCAATTCTGTCTGATATGTCACAGTCACAAATTTCACTCTCGTTTAAATTTAAGGCTGAAAAATTCACTGGCCTCAGGGAAATTAATTTTGTTTCTTCGATTGTAACCTGCTTCCCTCGAGTTATATTTTGTGCCTTTTTAATGAATTTGTATGAAATGCTATATGTAAATTCTTTCCCATCAAACGATCCTTTCGTACTGTAAAACTGAATCATTAGAGAGTTCCCACTCGAAATGATAGGCACCTGCAACAGACAGAAATAAATCTGTTTTAAAAAATTGCACAATGAGAGAGAAATAGAAATTATATTTTATACCTCGAGAAATATGAATTAAATATTAATTTAAAAATATGAATTAAAATTTAGTTTGGCCGCTTATAATTTTTTAAATTCTAAAAAAAAAAAATCCGGATGTCTAATACTGCATGTAAAAAATCACAAACCATAGAAAAAACCCAGTAATTTGTAGATAAATCTTGAAAATTTCATTTTGAATATTTTATGCTTTGTAAAATTTAAAAAAAATTGTGCTAATACAGGTGATCAAAATGCCTTCGATCGAAAAATTTTTCATAAGAAGATAGCAGGGCTGTTATTGATTTAAATCACTTTGATTTAAATCATTGGAAAATTTGCATTAAATTCATGATTTAAATAAAAAAACTTAACAATTCTCCGGATGTCAATATTTTAATCATTATAAAATTTAAAAAATTGTGCTAATACAGATGATCAAAATACCTACAATTTATCAATTTTGGGTATAATATATTCACAATTTTTTTTTTTAATATTCTTACAAAATTTCTAAGATATTTCAATTTTTCAAAAATATTTCATTTTTATCTCATAATTTCTTATTTTCACAAAATTTTAAGTCTTTTTCTACTTTTACTTTGGATATTTTTGTTTTTTAACTGTCTTTTTATTTCAGGATTTTCTTTAATTTTCCTCTTTTTATGCAAATTATTTAATATAATTTTAGACAATTTCGTTATTACCTATAACATTCACTAAACTTTTTATTTCGTTGATTTTGCTTCCTCATAGAGGAAGTGTTGTGATCGTTAAGATTTTCGATTTTCCAAAAATAGTGTAAATCGACTCAGTTTCATCTGAAAAGTTCAAATTTTCATTCCTGAGAAAAACGTCCGGATGTGGTATGTGTGTGTGTATGTGGTAAATTTTTTGTCGCCAGGATATCTCCAGAAAGCTTCAACGGATTTTAATAAAATTTCGATGACATATGAAGCTCACAAATATCTAAATTTGGACACAGGGATTTTTGAAAATACCCAATCAAATTTTTTGAGCACCTTTTTTCATCGAAAAATATCGTTTTTTGGCAAAAAATTTTTTCATGCTAAAAATTCAGACAAATGAATGGAAAAATCATATTTCTTGTTTCAAAACGAATCTATTGACCTATATAAAGTATATAATTGACTAAAAACCCACGTAATAATTCATGATTTTTCATTTTTTTTCATCGAAAAATCTCGCGATTTTGCAAAAAAAATTTTTATGCTAAAAATCCAACCAAACGAATTACAAAATCATATTCCTTGTCTCAAAACAAATCGAGTGACCTATATAACTTTTATATTTGACTAAAAACTCACGTATTAATTCATAATTTTTAATTTTTTTTTATTGAAAAATCTCGTGTTTTGCCAAAAAAAAATTTCTTGCTAAAAATTCAAACAAATGAATTAAAAGAATCATATTCCTTGTCTCAAAACGAATTGACTAAAAATAATTGACTAAAAACCCACGTAATAATTCATGATTTTTCATTTTTTTCATCGAAAATTCTCTTTTTTTTGCCAAAAAACTTCTAACAATTATTATTTTTTGACCACAGTTCCTTTTTTAAAACAAATATGCTATTTTAAAAAACGAATATGCTATTCAAAATTAAGTAACTTACCTTTAATTTTTTAGAACATTATTGCTTTTTTTCTTAAAAAAATAATAAATTTCATTGATTTGTTATAATTTCTTAAATTTTTTCATTGTCCATTCATTTAAGATAATAATAATAATAAGATTGTTATTAGTTAAAAAAAAAAAAATTTTATATTAATTATTCTATATATTACACAAATTTGGTTATAATAAATAAATAAATAAAGTTTTGGAAGATAGAAAAAAAATATATATATTGTTGATTTATTATTATTTTATTATTATTACTTATTTGCATAAATATAAATAATAATAATAAATTTAAAATTAAATTATTATTTTTTATATTATAAATAAAATTATTGCTTCCTCTATGAGGAAGCAAATTATCTTGCTTCCTTGGAAGCGAAGTGTCCATGAAATGGACAGAATTCACACCTAGTTTATAATTATTTACATATGTTTAAAAATAAATACTCTCACATACTTTTCACATTTTTTCTATTTTTTGCGAAATTTTTTGGAAACTTACTTGTTCTTCAATAAAGTTTTTAGATTCTTTTTATTTTTCTAAATTTATTGTTGGACTTATTTTAAGTGTAATAATAAAAAAATGTGCTTGGTTTAATTTGATGAAACTTTTTTATTTTTAAAGGATTTTTAAGTTTCTTTGTGAACTTTTTATTATTTATCTTGATATATATATTTTTTAATTTTATTTTTTGTACTTTTTACATCTTTTTAGTATATTAGATTAAGGAACAAAAGATTTCTCTATTTTCTTCCTATTTATTTAATTTTTTTGATGTTTCACTATTTTTTTAGTTATTCTTTGCGTTTTAATTAATTTTTTAATTTATTTTTGTCATCATTTTTCCATTCCATTTTCCTTCTTTTTAATTGTTTAGTTTTTCTCTTATAATTATGAATTTTTGAAAACTTTATTTGGTGCTTTTATCTATATTTTTTAAATTTCCCAATTTTCTATTTTTCTAAAAGCTTTTATTCTTTTATTTTATATTATGTAAATTTAATCTTGTATTAAATATATTCATTTGAATATCACGTTCTTGTATTGCATAGAATTTCTTTTCTTTTAAAATTTTTTTATATTTTACACCGAAAAAAATGAATAGGCGATTTGACTATGCTCCTAGTTACGAGAGGAGCCCACTAGGAATTCAGAGTTACATTAACTAGGATCCTGGATATCTTAACCAGGATTCCTAGTTAAAGTAACTCTGAATTCCTAGTGGGCTCCTCTCGTAACTAGGAGCATAGTCAAATTGCCTATTCATTTTTTTCGGTGTACAAAATTGTATTCGTTGTTTTTTTATTCAATTTGTAAAATAATTTTCTAATTTTTCTAATTTTAGAATTCTGTTCTCTTCAGTAATATATTTTAACGTTTTTTAAATTATCTTCTTATTTATTGTTTCAATTTAAAAAAATGTCCGTAAATAGTTCAATTTTTTTATATATAACTTTATATTTTACTTTTTTATATTTAATTATGTCACTGTTTCATTCTTGTGTTGTATTTTTTAAATTTTTTTTTATTTCTTTAATAAACTACTTGCAAATAAACGTTTAGAGATTTTATATACTGATTATATTTTTAAAAAAATCAATTTTTGATTTAAATCAAATAAATCCGATTTTTTTGATTTTTTTAAAAAAAATCATGATTTTTATCTGCCCAAGAAGACAGCAAACAACGGTATTAAATTTTTATATTTTTAGGACATTATAATTTAAAAAAGTTTCAAACGTCAATTAGGTTTTCTCTAATTCTCTAATTTTTCAAACTTTAAAGTTTTTTTCTCTTTCGTAATATATTTTAACGTTTTTTTAATTATCTTGTATTTTATTTTTTTAATTTAAAAAAAAATGTCCGTAAATAGTTTAATTTTTTTAAAAGAGTTTATATTTATTTATTTTTATATCACTGTTTCAATCTTGTGTTATTATTTTTTTTTTAAATTTTTCATTATTTCTTTAATAATGTCCATGACTTTTTTATTTAAAAGAATTTTCTCATTTTTTAATACTGTTTTTTTTTATCTTTTTACGTTTTTATGGTTTTTTTACAATTTATTATTTTTTTTCTTTCTTTTACCTAAATTTCTTAATTTTGCAATCAAATATGAATTTAAAGATGTGTGAAATTTTCTCATTTATTCGTCATAATTTGTTTGATTTTGATTATATGTTTCATTCTTCATTATTTCTTGTTAAATGTTCTCAGATTAAAAAAAAAACTACTTACAAATTAATCTTTGAAAATTGTATATACTGATTTTATATATTTACAAAAAAATCAATTTTTGAATTTTTAAAAAAATCATGATTTTTATCAGTTCTGTTAAAAAGTAATATACACTAGGTGTACTACTCTCTAAATCTGAATAAGTCAAAAGTCTTCCACTCATTTCAATAACTCGTGCATAAGAACTTACAATAACGAAAATTACTACTGAATATGTGCATTTTTTTTAAATTTCTGAGAAATTTCAACGAATTTTGGGAATAGTTCAAAAACTGTGTACCTCCGCATGAAAAAGTCCCACTTTCTCAATTGGCACTTTAATTTGGCTTTGTCACTTTGATTCGAAAATCTGAACCTCCTTTAGAAAATTGAGAATATCTCGGAAAATAAAATAGACAAAGTGGGCCCTTTTCATGCGGACGTACTGAAATAAATACTGAATAAATACTGAACATTTGAAATTTGATTATCTTACCTGAATATTATTAATATCAGAATGTGATGAGTCGCAATAAGACCAAACCATAAAGCTATTATTTTCGTAGACTCCGTTATAAACGGTAATTTCATTTCCAGTACAATAAATTGACGTTTTATTCTTTTTCATTAAATCATTCGATTCATTAAGCAATTCGTCTTTGACAATCTTCAATTGAATTGAGACCTTCTCGGTGATTTTCCCTAGAAATTTGTAAGTACAAACAGTGCTGGGCGGGTACCAGCTTTGCATCGATTTAATGGTTTCTCTCGACTTATCAGAACTTTTAAAAACAAATTCACAGTTTTTCTCAATGCCTAATCTTGTGGCTTCAGTTTCTTGTAGGGTTAACTGGAATCCATCGTGCATAATGGTACCTTCGTTACTGGTAAAAAACTCGATAATGATGTTTCTTCCTCTTGATAAGATCTGAGGCACGCGCCCCTCGCCACAGAATTTCGTGATTTCCAGAATCCTACCGTTAACATTCTCCAATAAGGCCAGATAATCTCCTACACAACTGGAGCTTGCAAGTTTTTCTTCAAGTCGATATCGTCTTAAAAAGGCTGCTGGATTCGCACTTTTTCGGAATTTGCTCGATTCATTATCAAAATAGAAGTTCTTATCGCGATTTTCGTTCATCCCGGGTTGTAATGGTTCATTGTCGACCCCAAAGGAAAAGATCTTTTCTCGAGAATGTCCTTCGTGTCGAAAGTGATTGGACTCGAGAGTTTTTGATGTGACATGATGGTCAAAATAATGTTCCTTGTGTTTTGTGTGCTTTGATGGGATCATTGATGATTTTCCGGATATACCATTTCTTTTCAGCTTATCGCTATTCAAGCTTTCATGTCTCTCTGATGCGTTCTCTCCATCAGTCTTAAAAGAGATCCTTTTCCTGCCATGGTTCACCCTTGTTCTGTGACCCTTCGGTTTCCGACGATGTTTCTGTATCTTCGATTTTTGGTCAGAACGGTTGTCTTGACTGATTATGATCTCGTCTTCTTCATCTCGCTTCGCATCCACATTCCTTAGATATCGTATTCTGTAATTATGTTTTAGAAAAAGCTATTAATTAAGTTTTAAATGATTCTCTCTTACAGGTATAGAAAAAGAAAAACGGATAAAGGAATAAAAACAGCTGGGACTTTCGTAAACAGTATCTATTTCTATTAATAGTCACAACAATATATTCAACTTTAAAAGATTAGCGCGTCTTGCGTATTTAAAATACGCAATATGTTCTGTAAAATTTTGTTTACCTAGCGCCTTCAAAATTACTGGCTTTTGTTCCAAAAATAGCACCCTCGGGTTCCAGAATGTCCTCACAATTTTCGGTATTACACCCATCTTGATATGTGTAATTCATTAGGCTGTAAAGGTCCTCAGGTTCTCCACCTATCCGAAATCGGCCTGTGCTTGATTCGAGGGCAATTCTGCATCTGATGCCTCTCGGGTAGACCCCCGGATACCCCGGTGAAACTAACCGACAGCTTCTACGGTCGTTTCGATTACTGCATTCAAGAGGACATTCACTGGCTGAGGGGGATGGCCCTCGATGTCGCTCGTTTGCCAAACGTGCCGGCAAAATCGAGTATTGGGCCGAAAATATCACAGGGTTCTCTGCAGCAAACTTTGTCTCTGAATCCATCACTATTGTCAAATCTGGACCTCTTCTCAAAAATAATCTAAACAGAAATGTTTAAGAAACATTTTTATTACAATCAATCCTATTTTTTTTAGCTTTGATCAACACCTTATGTACATAACGTTTCCGAAGTAACCAGAGTGGCCACTTAACCGGGAAATTTGTTTCTAAACCGGGCATTTTTTCGCTGATCTAAAAATTCTGAAAATATTTATCGAAAATCAATTTTTTATATGGATTTCTAATACCTATGTTGCAGATGTAACAAATCATTTAACATCAGGGTTGCTACGCTTTCTGAAAATCTGGAAAAGTTAGGGAATTTTTTTTGGTATGGAAAAGTCAGGGAAAAGGTAAAATACGACTGGAAAATAATTTTTTACTCACTGAAAAAAATGTTTAGTAATATCAACAAAAATTTTGTTGGCTCAAACAAATTTTCAACATATCTTAATTGAGCTTTCAAAGTTCTTGTTACATATTTTACATTTTTTATTTATTGGCTATATCTTTTTAGACATCATTGTTTATTTCTTTTGTAAACTTCTTCACATAATGGGGGGTAGCAACACTGCAAAAACAGGTGCCTTACTGGAGTCTTATTTTAAGATATAAGACATTTATGAAGCATCTTACAGTAATTCCAAGATATTTCATTGGTTAATATTTTTGAAAGATATGCTCTCTCATTGGTTGAAATTAAGACACCCAAAAATATCTTAAAAATGACCACATAAATGTCTTAAAATAAGACACCTGTTTTTGCAGTGAATTAGATTGAGAAACCGAGGAAAAATGGGATTTTAAAATTGGCCAGGAAAACCGGGAATTACCCAGGAAATTAATTATTAAACCATGAATTTCTTGATATTCGCGAATAAGTTATAAAATTTCATTGGATATCATTTTCATTTTTTGAATTTGTTTTTAATCGAAATCCAATAAATCAGAATTTTTAGTTAACATAAGTTTTAGGTCACCAAATTTATATTTAATCAAATTTTTATTTAACGAAATTGTTATTGAATAGAATTTTTATTAAGTCGAATTTTTAAATTTTAGATTATCCATTTTAGCGAATCATTATTTGTCTGACATTTTAGTTGCATTAATTGTTATTTAATATAATTAATAAAACGCCAACACTGAAAAAAATGTTTAGTCATATCAACAAAAATTTGGTTGAACCAACCAAATTTTTGTTGCTATGACTAGAAATTTGGTTGAGCCAATAACATTTTTGTTGATATGACTAAAAATTTTTTTCAGTGAAATTTCTTTTGGTTTGAAATTATAAATGGCCGGATGTCAGATACTCTGTCATATTTAATAGTTCGTCTTACTTAAACTTTTGTTAAAAGAAAAATCTGCTAAATTAAAATTTGGTAAATGGAAATTCTTTTAAATAAAAAATTTGTTTAAACAAAAATTTTGTAAAACAAGAATTCTGTTGAATATAAATTCACTAATCTAAAAATTCTGTTAAGTAAAAATTCAGAGTTATTTAAATTTGGTTAAAGACAGACTATAAGAATGATAATTCGACTATGGAAGAAAAAAAATGTGATCTGGAAAAATTAAAAAATCGACTGGGGACTTAAAATAGTAAAAATTATCATACCCTGATCTTTTTACATTTTCTTAATTTGTATTTATAAAGTTTGTAATATTTAAAAAAAAAAATTTGTATTATTTACACTTTACAGTGTAGTTTTGTACTTTATTTTTAAAAAAGCAAAATCGGGAATATTACATTTTACAATTGAAGAAATATGTCAAAAAAGTTCAAAATTTTTATTTTTTATTATTAATAATGAAAGAAAGTCTAAAAATTAATTAATCCTTTTAAAATGTTTAATATAATAATAAACGTTACTATGTTTTGACAAATGTTAATGTATACATATTTTATTGATTATATTTTATGCAGACCCTACTTTTAAGTGGTATGGAAAAATATCATTCAAGGTCTGGAAAACCTGGAAAAGTCATGGAATTTTGTTCTAAAAAAAGTCGTAGCAACCCTCAACATGCGTAAGAAACTTCTAGTTTGTTTTAATAGTTTTTTTAAATTTAATTATATAATTATATTAAAAAAATAAACGCAAATTTTGAAAACTTAAAAATAATGTTTCAAGAAATTGTGACCGGGAAATCCAAAAAATTGGCTGGGAAATGACCGGGAATTGAATGTCATAAAAAAAGTGTCCACCATGGTAACGTAACAATCTTCAACAAGTTAAATGAAAATTTTTACTAATACTTTTTTAAATCGGAAACTTTTTATCAAAATTGAGTCAACTTTTAGAAAATCAAAGAAAGGGTAACATTTCTTTCATTTTTCGACTCAAGTGTCCGTAATCTTTCGCATAAAATACCTACTAAATACTTTGAACTTAAAATATCATTAAGAAGGTCTCTCTGATCCAAGTTTGTTTAAATTTTGTCTTAAAGTTAATTTTTAATAAAATTAGCTGATTTTCGAAAAATTGAAAAAAATTATTTTAAGGCAAAAACGAACTTGGGACAGAGAGACCTTCGTAATGATATTTTAAGTAATTCTACAAAGTTTGGTGACAAAATATAATTATTTGATTCACATGATAAATTCGTTTACTATTTTTTCTCAGTGTCTAAGAGAGATTTCGTAACTGTTTGTAATTGTTCTTAGATTTTTTCCATATTGATTCAGTAGGTACTTAAAAATTGTGATATTACTATTCTCTGGATTTTTCTACATGTTTGCAGATATCCTCGTACGATGTTAAAAATTATTGTTTACCTTGTAACTTTTGCAAGTCACAGATTCACTTTACGTACATATGTGCATTATATACCGGCTTTTTTTCTTTCAAGTCAGCTAATAATGTACTACCATTTTTCTATTTACACACCTTGAAGCGCCTTCTGACAAAGTAAACTTGTCTCATATGAGTAGACACAAAGATCTTCGACAAGTTATGCTTATATAGATTGATAATATATATCATATCCCTAAACTTGAATTTGTGAAAAATAGGTCACTAATTCAAATACTAAAGTTTTTCTGTTTTTTTTTTTTAAATTATTTTTTATTACATTCAAAACCAATGTCTAATTTATTATTTAACGTTTTAATTGTAAAATATTTTTTGCAATATTTTTTCTCTTATTACCTTGTTGAATTGCTTGTAACATGTCCACAGTATCGTCCTGAATCATCTTCCAAATCCTCCGAACCCTCAGAGAGTTGAATGTAAGCTCCTTCGCATTTTGAATTTTTTAAGACACCCACTTGTAATCTTCTGATCCGCAGTTCAATTACCTGCGCAAAAAACATTTAGTATGTTATTATATTACAAAAAAAGTAATTTTGTAATGTTTTATAATTCCCATTTTTTGCGAAAACAAATCACAGTAAAAAAAACCGTTGCGAATGAAATTTAACTTGGCAAAAATATTTTATGAAATAGAAAAAGCGATTAAAAAACTAAAAGAATTATTTGATTTCAGACCTGAGGATCTTTTAAGGGTGCCTTGATTCGTACGACACACTTTCCCATCCGTCCAGTCCAGCGAATCCATCCAACGGAATTTCGGACAGTTCGATTGCATCCTACAAAAGAAGTAAAGTAAAGATAAAATTATTTTACTCCAATTTCAAAATTTTTAATTGGAAATATTATTAGAACTATGAAGGGATTCAAAGCTTGTGAATGAAAAATAATTTAATTTGAATTTTAAGAATATGACAAGTCTCTTCATTGACTGGGCGCCAGAAGATATTAAGGGCGTGGGTACTGACGAGGGGAAGGGATAAATTTCCCAATTAATAGAATTTCTTCCGCGCCCATCGTCCTCACAATCGTTTACCGGCTATCAAATCGAAATCGTCACGGCTTTGTGTGTCGCCGTCAACACGGAGGTGTTAATTTTATTTTTAATAATTTATTTATTTTGTGCTTTGTTTAATTTTTGTGGAAATTTTTATTTATTTATTTTCTATAATTTTATTAGTGTGGCGATTTTTAAATAATGTGAGGATTTCGTAGCAAAAGAGGACGATGGGGTGGATTACGTGCAAGGAGAGCGGCTAGAAATAATCAAAATTTACATGATTCTCAGCATCAATAAAGAGAGACTGGTCCACAACAAAATAAATTGACAAAAGTGATGCTCGTCAGTTACCACGCTCTCCAGTGTTCACCCCAGTCTTCAAATACAAGAAAAATGATGCCATAGCGATAAGTTTTTTGTTTCTTTCATGTTTGTTTATTTGTCGAACTGTTTTTGTTAATTTTATTTATTTATTATTTATTCATTTCGCCTGTTTATAATTATTTATTCATTATTTATATATTATTTGTCAAACGATCATTGTGTGGAAAAGAATGTGTGAGCCGGTTATTTTATATTTAATATTTATTTTACTTTTTGTCTTGTTGTTTAATTTATTATTTTAATTTTGACACAATACAATTTTTATGTATTGAACGATTAATCCCGTCTGTTATTTTATTTTGATTCTATGTTTGTGTCCTAAATTTATATCTTTAGTATATTTCATAATTTTTATTTATATTCTTTTCAATTTTATATTAAATTAAATGTGCGATTTGAGAATTAGACAGAAATAGTTTTTAATCGTTACAACTATTTAAAAATGATATCGCGTTCTAAAACGTGAACAGGAAAGATAAGTTTTTATCTTAACTACTTTCTTATCATTATCAAGGATTTAGTCTCCAATTTGCTTGATGCAAGAATCCCTTTTCCGTTTAAGGACAATTTATTTTTTAACGCCCACGTGTCTTTAATGTACATTGCATAAAGTCAGTAGTATAGTGCAGTGTATCGATAACGAGAGGGTCACTTCTCGCAAACGGGGGAATAAATGTTTTACTCGGTTTTAATGTGCGACGTTATGCCGGATTAGACTCGTTCATGGGGATGGCCTTTCGCAAGCTATATTTCTGGATAGAACGTTAATCCGACGACTTTTGGAGATTATGTTTGAGCCTCTCACCCTTCTTTTAGGGGGTGCCCGACAGTTATGATCGTCACCCTTCTCTACTCTTCATATCCAAACATTGCTTTCGTGATAACCTTGTTATATAGATTCAAAGTAAATTCGCAACAAGTTGTATTTACTAATTAAAGAAAAATTTTCATTCTGAATATAAACGATTCCTTCTTACAAAAAAAAGGGGACAAAAATGCAACATTTCTTTTGATCTATTTACAGAATTTTTATTAAACCACTGCACAATATCTGATCATCGTAAACATAGATTTATAAGTACACTTAATTGGATCTGGAATATGGTGGGTTTAAAGAAAAAGAGAGATACAGCAGTAACAGAAATATTTCTTTAATTAACTGAGAAAGCGCATTTTATGCATTTCAGATAATTATAAAGACTTTTTTTTCTATTAGCTTAGGCAAAGTTCAGTGAACTGATTATGTTCTATTGAATAAATTTAAATTTGCATAGAAAGATAAACCTATATTAATAAAATCAATTGTATATTTTGTATATGCTATTCGATCGAATCTGCTGGATCTAAATATTAGATTTTAACATTAAACATTATTTAAATTTCAATGATGAACCACCAACAGGATTTTGAGAATCTGAATAAATCGTTTCCAATTGCTGAAGAAATTTAAGTTTAACAAAATTTACTTGCCGGTGATATTTACACAGATCCAATATAGAAAGTATGTTGAATAGTATGATCTTCTATGTATACAATACATAAGATCGAATCTAAGATTCTACGCGTAAAATCACATAATCTAAATTACAAGAATTTGGTGTATAAATAAAAGTTAAGTTAATTTGAGAAGTGAAAATAAAAGAAAACAGGTGGCTAAATGCTTTAATCTCGATGTTTCAATTGATTTAAATGTCCATATTTTAAATGCTATATATATTTCTCTCTATAACATATACCTTTTTTCTTATTTTTGGAATAGTTTAAGCATTTAAAAGAGATAGCTTGAAACATGCTTCAGTATACTTCGGAAATAAAAATGGATAAAAATAAAGATTCAAGTGGAAAAGTAATTTTTAAACTTAAAAATGACTTCACTTTAAATCATTTCAATCTTTATTTTTATCTCTTTATTTTTATACATATCGGATCGCAATTTTATACCCCCAAAATTTCCAACCCTGCCTTCTCCTATCTACATAAATTGCTTTAAACAAAAAACAGAACATTATTACTTTGAAGTGTTGTCATAAACCTCTCTTTAGTAATAAAATTTTTAATTAAATACTTGTACTGCATGCACAATGACGTATGCAGATTCTTGTGAAAATCTAGACTGATGAAAATGCAAAGGGTGTGTACACGCAGATAAAAGCGACTGCAATACAATTTTTTATCATATAATGTATAGAGGTACATTGATTGATTTACTATAATTTAATTTGATTTATTAGGAAGACTATTTATTTTGGTCAATAACGAGTAATGACTCTATAACTGAAACGAATAGCAGCATAAAATTTCATATCGTCACAGTCCGTAGGCTTAATTCTTATTGCGAATCCCCCCTGACGATTATCAAAATCCATTTGAGTTTTCCTAACGTTTTTGCATTGTTCTGGTAGTCCTGCTGTCTTTTCATGTTTATGTATGGAGAAGAACATATATGAAATACACTGAAATTTGACAAGTGGAGATAATGAAAATTGCTCGTAACGTTCAAATTTATTCCAACGAAATTGCATGAATTGAAAATGAATGAAAATGATATACACTTATTGTTGCAGCGTATATATTATGTATGTATAATTCTTTCTCCATATATTTTTTGCATGAACTGGTGTTTAGACTTTTATATAACAAGAATAATTATTGTGAGAAATAAGAAAAGTATTTTTGTATATTCTGTTGTAAGGATTTAAGTGTTTATTTAAATTATTATTTGTCGATTATTGAAAGTCATGTTAAATTTACCCGAAAGCTTCGTGTATTTATAGAGATAATTAATGTTAGAATAGAAGAATTGACGAATTGGTAATTTAGTTGGAAGGGAGAAATTAAGAATCGGGGGTAGAGACGCTTCACGTCACAAAGCGAAAATTAAATTAATCAGTTAATTACGAGTTAATTGAGACTAAAATGGTTTTAACAGTAGATTCTCTGATTTTACTTTTTAAAGTAGTGTTTATTTTTGGTTCTAAATTTTTATCCAAGGATTTATTATGACTGAAACGCCAATCCTCAATTAGCTTATTTTGATGGTAATCAAACTGGAAACTATTAACAATGAGGTGCGGGATTCTGCATAATAAGGGTGATGAAATTTTTCTCATTGTAGAATAAAATAATGGGATAATTGATACCCGATTGATACCCGAGTTTACTGCAACCTAATACGTGAGAAGTTTGGACTTTTTTTTCTCATAATTGTTCCAAAAAATAGTATCATTATGCATCGTTTTGATGCTTGCAGGTTTTGTGTGCTGTTACTTTTTCAAAGAAAAACCAAAAAATGCGATACACTTAGTACGCTTAGGTTTGAAGCATTAGAACAAAAAGTGTAATTAAAAAAAAATTTTTTTGAAACATGAAAATGAAAGAGCAACTCAAAAATTATCTTTTAGCATAAAAAAAATGAAAATTGATTTTTTCCGCGATAGGTCCCTTCTCTCGCGGAACGTCACATATGCACATCGGTTCACTACACACAAAACTTTGAACGCGTTTTTCTCAAAACCATGTTTTTTGAACTGGCGGGCAGCATTACTATAGTTATTTTTAATCAATATTTAAAAACCTTTAATCAGTTTCTTCGTTATGAAATCCTTTAGGCATCCCCCCCCTAAATCCGATTGTCTACTTTTTTTTAACGACTCAAAAATGACAAAAAAAATACCCATTTTCTGTGATTTTTTTTTTTAAATTGGCGCCATTTTTTTATTTTTTAATATTTTTTTTCGGGGTTAGGGGGGATGCCTAACCACATGTATCAGTTTTAAAACCATATTTGGTTTTTTCAGATCGGATCTCTCTGTGAGGCTGTAGCTTGTTCGCCGATTTATTGTTTATTCTTTTAACTTGACTTTGGCGCCCTGTAGTGATGAAACAGGCACAGTAAAAAAAAATTTTTTTTCTTGACAGGCAAAGAGTTTTATTGCTTTAAATAAAATTATCACCGAGAAAAAAAATTGATTTTTAAAGCCATCTTGGACTGCTTACAAAGTATAATACTACCTTAAAGTATTATCATTTTAATTTTTATAAATATAAAATGCGTAAATTTTAAAATTTATTTGATTGTTAATCTTAATTTAAAGTTGAAATTATTAAAATAAATTTATATACAATTAGAACGAAAATTGTTACACTGTCTAGAGGTATTACAAATTTGCGGATAAAAATTAAAATCATTTCAGTAAATGAAACACATAAGTTCATATTGGAGTTATAGATAGCTAATAATTCTTTTGCAAAATCAAATTTTATCTGTATTACCTTTTATATAAAAGGTACAGATATTGATTTAATTAGTTTGAACAGTTTTTAAAAAACCTTGTCTTTTGAAGATATGGGGAAATACTCGTGATCGAAATGATGATATATTGACTATTTCGATTTTATATTTATTCGTTGACTTTCGACTCTTTATATTAATGCAATTACTCAGTGTTCACTGACCACTAGGGCCACCGAGTTTGTCGGCTAATTAATTGGCATTGATGCAGCCAATTCCATTGAAGTGAGGAAGGTTTGCCGTCAAACCTCAACCAACCCCTTTATGCGCGTCTATACTTTTAACATTATACGGTGTCTGTATATATCCAAGCGCACGCGTGCATTTTCCTCTCTCTCTCTCTCTCTCTGTCTCTCTCTCTCTCTCTTCCTTTTCATATCTCTATATATATAATACATATATAGACATTAATGGACATTGATGCTCCAAGATGACGTTAGTTGTAGGAAACCACTTGAATATGTAGTAAACTTAAGGTAACAGCCCCAATGAATCAAATTGCTTCTTCTCTCTATAGACAACTTCCTGTTGGGAATGTATTTTCCTCTCTCTTCTTTATATTTATCTTCTAAAAATTTTTCTTTTAGAAACTTGACAAAACACTTAATTTTTTTAAAAACAAATTTGATAGGGGTCTTCTATAAAACACGTAGCCCATTTAGGGGATGAGGGGGGTCCTTCTTTGAGGAACGTAGCCTTATTTTACTTTATTTGATAATTTATTCAAATTTACACGGCTAAGTAAAATATTATTCGTTGATCTTTAAAAATATTTTATTTCCTGGTGATATTTCCGATCTCTACCTCTGTTATGAGGAAAATTATTTATATTTTAAATATATTGATGTCAATAAAATTTTAAAAATAGACTATTCAACTCTTGAAAAATGTATCTATTAAGCTACGTTCCACAATGGGGGAAGGGGGTCAAAATAGGGCTACGTGGTTTATGGAAGACTCCATACAAGAAATATAAGAATTTTTATCTTTAAACTTATTTTTTAGCTCTATGAGGTTCTTGGATCTGGTTTACAAAACTTATTTTATTTTTTAAAAAACTGTCTTCTTATGTAAAAAGTTGATTCGTCAACAACAAGAAATGGCAAAGCCATCTAATTTTGAATAAAATCATCTCAATATGAGAAAAATGTTCTAAAAGCTTCATTCACAGCACTGATGATTAATGACTAGGTAATTATGTCTTGAGAGGAGAAAGTAATAATTTTGTTTTCCTTGATATACATAATCAGAAAAATATTTATTGGCTCGACAGTTTTTACGCAGAACAAGGCTTTGCATTTGAATGAGAGCACGTTCCTGAATATTGTTGAGTCGCCAAAATAAGGGTGCAACATATATGTACATGAAAATAATTGCTATGAACTCTATTGTAAGCGTTGCGATAACGCGTCGTTGAGATGAGACTCTGTAGGTTAAAATGACGATAATCTATTTTAACAATTTCCCGAGTAGATTGAACAGCAACTTAATTATGAAGCTTCATTACATTCTTGAACCTTTGTTAGTAATTAAAACAATATTAATTTCCATAAAGTTTCCAAAAAAATTTGCAAGATTTTATTTAGGATTTTAAATAATTTTGCTTTCTCATCGAGAAAGAGTAAATTTCTTTTTATTTTGCTTTTGAATAAACTCAGAATTAAATGAAATAAGAATCCGCCTTACAACCTGGTTTTATCTATTGACTATTAAATGTCCGTAATTACTAAAGTTTAAAGACTGATATGATGCTTTTGAAAAATCTATTCTTAACAAAATTAAAAAACTACTATTAACCTTTTCTGGAATTTGAAAATATGTATTACTTTTTTTTTGTACTAAGAAGTTTTTGGAACATTTATAGAAAAAAAATAAATGTAGTTCATTTGATAGAGTGGGTATGTTTCAAAAATAAAAAAAAACAGCAGTAATTTATTATGAACGAATTCAGTGATATTTTTTCTACATAAAAAATGTTGCAAAACTTTCTCAGTATTAACAAAATATAATAAAGTTTTAAGATGTTAAAAAAAGATTCAAATTTTCTTCATAAATACTTTTACTTTTCAATATTTGAACAATAAATTTGTTGTCACAGTTGGCAGCTTTACTGTTAAGTATATAAATTAAGTTATTAATAATTATTATATTTATCAATAAATATTTTTGCACTGATTTATCCAAAAAAAATTTAGCAGAGCGTGGTTTCGATCCACGGACCTCTGGGTTATGGGCCCAGCACGCTTCCACTGCGCCACTCTGCTATCTTGAATATAGTTTTCTTATTGGGAAGGAAAAAAAATTGCAAACAATTTCGAACAGAGCTACTTAGTATTTTAAATTTCAGTCAATTGATGATTCATCAAAATTTAGCAGAGCAAATGCTCTTATTACAAAAAAACTTTAGAGAAATAAAAATAACGATTCCTTAAGAATTGCTGCTAAATTTTCTAACAATTTTCAATACAAAATATCTTAAAAACATCAAAAACGTAGTATTTAACGTTTTTTTATTAATTTGTTTATTATTTTTTTTTTTTAAAGGAATAAATGTTTTTAAGTTATTCTTTCATCCGTTTTGTCACTTTTTTTTTTCTTTTAAAATGAGGAGAAAAAAAATAATGCATAGTAATTTTTTGCTGTCTGTCGGGGTAGAATCATCAGAATTTCCGTGAAACGTACATGCATGAAACAAGATATTCAGTAGCAGAATGAATATTCATTTTAGCTACCCTTATGACAGGAAATAGGTGAGGTAGAAGAGAGACCAGACTCTTGTGCAGAGTACTCGAAATAATTAATCGGTGCGTAGGCACGCTTCATTTTAGTTTTATTTATTTATTTCTTAATAGACAGTTATATCTACGCAAAATCCTTAGCAGCATGTATAATTTGCACTTGCACATATATATATATATATATTTTAATCTAATTTCATTCATCTCTCACAATTGTCATCTTCTTTTAGATTAGGGTATCGTATTAGGGAAATTTTGAAAAGTAAGTAGCTTTTAAATTTGAGATTTTTATAGAAACGAAATAATTCAAAATCTTTAAAATCTTGGATTTATTTACCTAATCTCTAACAGTTAGGTTGATACATTCACGCATTGGAAATATACCTAGTGTTCTAAGAAAAATAACAAAAGAACAAGATTCTTGAGATAATTTTCTTTGCATTAATTATTGTAATATTTTTTTTTATTTGAAGAAAAATTGTATGATTAGCTTTTGCTTTTAGTAGATAGCTTTTACCTCTTGTTTCGATGAATGCCGCACAAAGATCAGGTAAAACATAGATCATGATAAGATACAGCGCAACGTCCCATTTCATCTTCGTTATTCCGAACAACTTTTGTAGGATTTCGATGTTTCGCTTCACTTGTCCCCTAGTCGTCTCTCCTCGTTTCCCCTCATATTTTTGTAGTCTCTACAGTTGGGGAAAAAACCCCTTATTGCAGATGCAGAGCAAGAAGGTCGTGCCGACGTGTCGCGAGAGTTAGGAGGGTGCTTATCACCTGGCGCGATAACACCTGCAAAACAAACAGAGACCCAGGTAAACAAAAGCGTAATTAACCAAATTCGCGCTCCAAGAATCTCTGCGCAAATATTTCTCATCCAAAATTAATTGCTGTCAGAGCTATTTATGAATAATAGTACATGTCACACTCTAAGTGCGCTGGAAATTACTTTTCATATAATAATTTTTTACGTCCTAACAACTTTATTAATTACATTGCAATCAATTAACATTTCTTCTAAATAATATATTCATTTCATGATATGAGAAATTCGCGGTAACATTTTGATTGCATGTAGCTTCTTAATAATTCTTTACAAAAATATCTACATTTTAATTCATTGTTAGTAAAAACGTCCATTAGAGTTGGTATATTTTATAGTACATCTTTATATATATCCTAGTCCTAAAAATATAGAGCACCATAAATGCTAGGTTTAAAAAGATCCTAATAAAAAGAGAACAAATCCCCACTAAAAGAGAATAATATTTTGTACTTAATAGACTCCATAACTTTCCGAAATTCGTATGAAGTAGGTCGGAAGTTTATGTCCAGATGTGAGTAACGTAAAGTTTTCTCTACTTTATATGCATAGGATAAATTTGTTTTAAAAAGTGAGAAAAAATACCACTCAATTTTCTTTTTTAGACTACTATACTAGGACGGTAAGGGATTGTCGCTTTGTAAATATTACAAATAATGCCTTCACGGAGAGAAAGGTTTGAAAATATATATTAGAACTAACATTTTTATTATTTATTGTTGTATTTAATTTTTATGTTATCCTAAAGAAAATTAATTATCATATACCGTCAAGTGGGGCTATTTTGTGGGCCTTGGGGCTATTTTGTGCACGCAAGGTTTTTAATGAATAAAATCTTTATATTCAGTTGCTTAAGTTTGCTACTTGGTATAAATATTTTCTGATATCTAGACCACAGAGAGTACTAAATGAATTTACTCAATTCTTTATCAGAAATCAGAAAAAAATCGTAAAATCGTGAAAATCAAGCAGAAAATTTTCAAAGTTCTCAAAATTCTGTTCAGGTCTCCGGAAGTTTAAAAGTGTTTCTAAAGGTATTAATAATACTTGTTGACTATTTAGTTGTGATGATGTATACGTGATGCGCTAACTTTTTATTGTATATTTTAAGAAAAAAGTGTAAAAAACTGAAAAACCAGGATTTGGTGGATTATTTTGTGCATTCTTTAAAATCAAGTTTTTTTCAATAATTTGTTTTGTAGTTAGTAAAAATTACTTTAGAATTTCGTTTTAAAACATTTTTGTCTTATTTTTGTTATAAAAGACAAGAAATAAGCTTAAAATTTCAGTTTTACATATGCACGGAGAAAAAAAATTAGCAGCCAAAGCTAAGACTTAGCTACGTTAGCTAACTTTAATTGCTATTATATGGATAGCTAATTTTTTAGCTAACACAACTATTAATTAGCTTTCACAGCTAATTTTGTTCGCTGAAACAGCTAAATATTAGCTACCACAGCTAAAAATTAGCTATCCATATAGTAGCTAACTCATTTTTCTCAGTGTGGTGCCTTAAAAACCTCAAAAAAGTAACATTAATAATTACATGCTTTTCAAGTTAATTTTGAAACTTTTTCTCTTAAAATAACTGAAGAAGTGTAATAGAAGTTATTTTAAGTAAAATTTTCTTAAAGAAATAACTTTTCTTGTAAATCTACTTTTTTGTGAAATTTTAGTGTTTTAGTTTCAAATTAGTTTAACAATTCCTAGGAAAAAAATATTTCTGGCTTTGTTTTTCTTTTTTTGTATGTACTTTAAAATATCTGAAAATAATACGTCATACAGCAAAAACGTTAAAAAAAATTTTTCCACAACTTTATAAATAAGCAAACGTTGATGCACAAAATAGCCCCACAATGGAGTTTATTTTGTGCACAACTTTGAGTTTCTATAACTCAGACAAAAAATTTTTTCTTGTCGGCTAACTCATAGGACACCTTTAGAAGGATGTCTACAACATAATTGAATAGATAAATTCTTTATTTTTTCAGATTCTGAATTTTAATAAAGCATAGAGTGGAAAAAGAGCGGTTTTGTGCACAAAATAGCCCCACTTGACGGTAACTCAATTTATGAGACAATAAAAACAATTTTTTACTTATATTAAATTGTTTGTCTCATCCAATAAATGTTATTTTGGTATAATAAATATAAAGTAAATAAAATCAAAGTTCAAAGCTCGTTTTAACGTAATGAAATAATTTCTATGGACAACAGTTTCATTTCTCTTCGCTTATCGATATTGGGTAGACGATAAAGCAAAAGGTTTCCCTGCAAAATAAATGAGCTTGCAAAGTGCGTAGAGTGAAAAGTTGCAGGGTTTATTGTCCAAGGATCGCTCTGGATTTATCGTGGTGACTGAGAAACATTTCATAGGGGAAAAAGAATATAGAAAGGAACCTGATAAAGTTTTAAAAATATATGTTAACCTACAATATATATACTGTAGTACATACATACACTGAGAAGAATAACTACTGACTGATCCAGAAAACAAATGCCAGTGCCACCAATAATTATAGCCTTATCATAATTGTGAATTTTATACTGCATTCATTCGCTGGATCAATCATTTGTTTTTTTTTCAGTGTATCACAATATCATCTGGTTACTCAAATTTATTAAATGTAAAACTTTTATCTTTCGGTGAAAATATAAGCATTATTTCAATTTAATTCGTGGATTACATTGGCACGTTTATGGCCTATAAGTTTAAAATTGCAATTCTAGGAAAGAAATGGCAAGCATTTGAGATAAATGCAAAAGAACGATATATAAGAGGAAAGAGATTCTTTTCTCTTTTCTTTCTTTACGGCCTATTTTTCTACCATTCCACTTTTCTGGTGCATATATAGGTCGTTTTATTTCATGGATTTAGACATAAAGGGTTATATCCTTGGCAGATGAGCAGTGTCTTATCTCCTTGCAATATTTGTATGCAGACATTTTAACATAATGTTCACAAACAAGTTTTATGTTTGATTCAATTTAACTTTTTTTTTCTGTTTTTTAAAAAAAATTTAATATATAAAATCTCAAGATCTTTTTTCTTTTATATATTGATTGATAAGATTTTAGCAAAACCGAAGGATCAGCAAATATTTTTATTTTCTCGTTCTTTGTGTCCAAAAGCAGATGCAATTCATTAGCTTCCTTTTTCTGTTCACACAAAACCTAAAATCATCAAAACGTTGCATAATAATACCATGTTTGCTTCCTCATAGACATATAGAGGAAGCTTGTAATTGTTAAGATTTTCGATTTTTCAAAAGTAGTCTAAGTCGACTCATTTTAATCTAAAAAGAGTAAATTTTCATTTTTAAGCAAATGTCCAGATCTGTGTGTGGTTGTGTTTGTATGTGTGTGTATAGCTTTTTTTGTCGCCAAGATGTCTCGAGAACTCTTCAATGGATTTCAATAAAATTTGGATGGCATATATTAAGCTTATAAATATCTAAATTTGGGTACAAGGAATTTTTGACAATACACAATCAAATTTTTTTCCATGCTAAAATACAACTTACTTAATACAAAAATCATATTCCTTATCTCAAAACGAATCGATTGACCTATATAAAGTTAATAATAATCAATCAAAAATCCGTAAAATAATCCATGTTTTTTCGTTTTTCTTTTTTCTTCATTTCATAATTGATCCAAAAAATGGTATCTTTAAACAAACACAGAAAATTGTTTTGGATTAAATTAATCTGCAATTCTCTTTTTTTTATACCAAATTAAATTTAAATAATCTGAAATTGGCTTAAAACAATCGCGCTGCAGATTATTTTAATACTTAAAAGTTTTCAGTAAAGTTTTGATGATTGCAGGTTTTGTGGGTTAATTTTGAAGAGGAATTTGACATCAAATTTATGATTCCTTGCATGCATACGGGGGGTTAGCGAAATATCATGTATATATGAAATATTGAGCTCTTGAAGAAGTTGAAAAAGGAATACAGAAGTTGCTAATACCATTGTATACTGACCCGCAGTTTTATTCTTCGTGTCCAGAGAATAAAAAGCGACCCGATTATCTTCACCCTTATCCCTCAGGAATCCCGACCGTTATATTCCCGGATGGGGCTTCTATTCAGGAAAAACTTTTAAAACCTTAACACTCCTTCTATAAGAGAGAATATATATATAGGACATCGTGACCTGTTTTCCTAAACGGATTTGTATCAATCCGTGGATTATGAAAGGATTATTTTCTCACGGGCTGAGAACGTGAGTGTACTAGTTAATTCTTGAAAAATTTGCACGTTACTCGCATAATGAGAAGATAACGAACAAAATTGAAGAAAGTTTAGAAAGGTTAAAATTATATTAATATAGATAATCATAAGTTGTATCACTGAGAATTTATTGTTTTAAAAACTAATAAGTGAATATTGAAAAATTTTCTAAAAATTCCTATTTGGTATTTTAAGAATGAGTATATTTATTGTTTATTGAACTCTACCAAAGAAACAGAGTCGTTTTTTTAAATTAAGTATAGTACTAGTATCTACTTCTTCTTCGTCATTGCTCAAGAGAATAAAATTGTAGAAAAGAAAGTAAACTTGAAAACTTTAAATTAAATATTCTATTCATACTCAACTCAACAGCGCTGTTGATTAAACTTATGACGTAAAATATTTCTCACCTAAAATGGCTGGATTAATGCTAGCAGATAAAAATTCAAAATATATCTCTAACAGTTAAAACTTAAAAGCTATCAGTTTGACCAAGCTCAGGATACCGGGTGATATAACCTAAAGAACAGTTACACGTAATTTATCCAAGAATGGAACACAAAGAATGAGAATGCGAAAGAAAGTGTGATAGAGACAACAGTTGGAAAGGTTACATCAGGAAAGAGATGAGGATGCTAGAAAACGAGGCAGATAATTTTAGCGGCAATTACTGGATCCAATTGGAAGTTGAATAGACGAAAACGACCTTAAGAATAAGAAGAAGAAGAAGAAGAAGAAATGAAAGAGAAGAAGGTTGCGGAAACAGAAAACAAACTTTACTCTAGTGTTGGGCATTGGCCACCAAATTAGAAAGCTTTCGAAAAGGAACTCCTCTGTCAACGGAAACGTGACATTTCACCTCAATTTCTTCAATCAGTAATTACCGATTTATCGATCTTATTTAATGAAAGTAATTCACTTTTATACGTTTTTATAAAAAATAGATGATAAAACATTTTTACAGTTTAATATAGGTTTTAAAACATCATTAATTTTTCAAAATGTGTATTTTACATGGTGTTTTAGTTTGAAAGGTTTCATAATTTTAGTTGCAAGTAAATTGGCAATTCAAAATATTCGGAAATGTCTAGTTTGAACTAACCGAGAGGTTCATGAGTGACAAGGATGATTAGAATATTAGATGGATAAGTAGACATTTTGTTTATGTAGAAATGTTCCGTGAATCACTACCATCGGGTGCGACTCGTTGAGATGAAGACGTGTATATATGCGTCAAGCAGGCACTTAACAATTGCTTAAAATAACCAGATCCACAAGGAGCTTAAGAAAATCTTGTGATCGTTTTGTATTTTGCGGCAGCACTCAGAAGAACAAGCCTTCATCTCTTTTATAGTGACCCCCCACAAATCACGTCTTCATTAACTGAATGAAGTTATTAGCAATTTATATACTTTATTTAATTTAATTTTTCCACCAGGAATGACAAATAACAAAAATAACAATAATTCTCGAAATTCGGAAATTGTAATATTTTCGACATTATTTTGATTTTTCTAAAAATACTTAATTCAGGGTGTCTACTAACCGGGAATTCCGGAAAAACTGGGAATTTTCCGGGATTTTAGTTTGACAGGGAAAAACACGGGAAATTGCCGGAAAAAATAGTATATCCGGGAATTTCTAAAAATTTCAGCTAATTCGCTAACCCTTTCGTGTCCGCTGGAAATTCATCGGTTGAATATTGTTGAAACTTGTTACTCAAAGGTTTTCGAGGTCTCTGATTACGAAACTCAAGTTCAATTTTCAGAATTCAAAATGACGGATTCAATATGGCGGACATTTTTTTCATAATTCTTTAAATTCGCTTGAAACTTATTACTCGTTTTCGAAGTCTCTGATTGTGAATACAATATCAGATTTACAAAATTTCAAAATTAAAAATAACGAGTCCAATATGGAAGAAATATTTTGCAAAATTGATCAAATTCACTTCAAACTTGTTACTCGGTGGTAATCCATGTTGCTGGTTACTAATCTGAAGTTAGATTTTCAAAATCCCGTGTAGAAAAGTTCCCAGTATTTCCCAGTTTGTAAGTGGGCGCCAGTTGGGGCCAACCTGGGTTTTCCAGTTTTTTTAAAGAAGTAAATTGTTACTAAATAATAGTTTCAATACTAAACTTATCGTCAACCTGGCTTTATTTATTGCAAATTCCCTTCATTTCAATTTAAAAATTCATGAAATTCGGTCAAAGCGGTCAAAGTTTCCCATGCAAAATGCATGGAAAAAAAAACTTTTCCATGGAATTGATATAAACTCCATAAAAATTAACATTTTTCGATCGGATAAAGCTGTTTCTCCTCAGAAAAGTTTAAAGAATAAGATCCAATAATTTATTTAACAAATTTTTTATTATTTACTATTTTTTAAAGGTCCATAAAAAATCTTCATAAACGAAAAAAACGTGTAAGATCGTTAAAAAATATTCATTACGACATTTTACACCATTTTTCATTGAACTTTCCTTTAATTACATACAAATTAGTTACTAACAATTGTTGCATGTATTTTTTAATTTGTTTAAACAAATTAATATTGTTTATTTGAAACTTTTCATCTAATAGAGTTAGAGACTTGTAACTTTTTTTAATATTGCAACTATTTAAGTTGAGTAAATCCTAATATAAGAAAGAAAATTAAATATAAAATTATAAAAATTGTTTAAACAAATTAATATTGTTTATTTGCAACTTTTCATCTAATAGAGCTAAAAAGTTGTAAATTTTTCTTAAATTTGCAACTATTCAAGCCTACAAAAGATTAATATTAATAATAAACAAAAATCCACAATTACAAAAATTGTTTAAACAAATTAATATTGTTTATTTGCAATTTTTTATCTAATTGAGTTACAGAGTAGTAACTTTTTATTAATTTTGCAATTTTTAAATCCTAATGAAGCCCAGTATTAATCGTAAAGTAAAATCAGCAATTATAAAAATTGTTTAAACAAATTAGTATTGTTAATATTAATATTGTAATACAGTTCCCAAACTGTATTAGAGTTGTGAATAAACAATATTAATTTGTTTAAAAGAGTTTTATAATTATGAATTTTCGTTTACTATAAGTTTTGGGCGTTTATAGGCTTAAAAATTGCAAAATTAAGAGAAAGTTACAACTCTCTAGCTCAATTCGATGAATAATTGCAAATAAACAATATTAGTTTGTTTAAACAATTTTCATAATTGTTGATATTCGTTTATTATTAATATTCAGCTTTTATATTCTTGAATAGTTGCAAAATTAAATGAAAGTTTTAACTCTAAAGCTCAATTAGATAAAAGGTTGCAAATAAACAATATTAATTTGTTTAAACATTTAGTGTAATTGTGGATTTTTGTTTATTATTAATATAAGGCTTTCATAGGTTTGAAAATTTGCAAAATTAATAGAAAGTTTCAACTCTCTAGGTCAATTAGATGAAAAGCTGCAAATAAACAATATTAATTTGTTTAAGCAATTTTTATAATTGTGGATTTTCGTTTATTATTAATATTAAGTTTTCATCAGCTTGAAAAGATGCAAAATTAGGAGAAAATTTCAACTCTGTAGCTCAATTAGATAATAAGTTACAAATAAACAATATTAATTTGTTTAAACAATTTTTATAATTGTGAATTTTCGTTTATTATTAATTTTAAGCCTTCATAGGCTTAAAAAGTTGCAAAATTATTAAGAGAAAGTTTCAGTTCTCTAGCTTAATTAGATAAAAAGTTGCAAATAAAAAATATTAATTTGTTTAATCAATTTACATAATTGTGGATTTTCGTTTATTATTAATATTGAGCTTTCATAAGCTTGAAAAGTTGCAAATTTAAGAGAAAGTTTTAGCTCTCTAGCTCAATTAGATGAAAAGTTGCAAATAAACAATATTAATTTGTTTAAACAATTTTGACAATTGTGGATTTTCGTTTATTATTAATATTAAGCTTTCATAAGCTTGAAAAGTTGCAAAATTAGGAAAAAATTTCAACTCTGTAGCTCAATTAGATGATAAGTTACAAATAAACAATATTAATTTGTTTAAACAATTTTTATAATTGTGAATTTTCGTTTATTATTAATTTTAAGCTTTCATAGGCTTAATAAGTTGCAAAATTATTAAGAGAAAGTTTCAGATCTCTAGCTCAATTAGATGAAAAGTTGCAAATAAACAATATTAATTTGTTTAAACAATTTTTATAATTTTATATTTTATTTTTTTCTAATATTAGGCTTAGTTATTTTATATAGTTGATAAATTAGAAAAAAGTTACAACTCTCTAGCTCTATTAGATGAAAAGTTTCAAATAAACAATATTAGTTTGTTTAAAAAAATTAAAAATTACATGCAACAATTGTTATTAACTAATTTTTATCTCATTAAAGAAAATTTTGATGGAAAATATTGTAAAAAGTTGTACTGAATATTTGTTAACGATCTTACATTTTTATGATCTTCTTTAGTAAATTGGCAGTAACAGGGTTGAGCATTACAAGCCCACTAATTTCCCAGTGGGAAGACCCAACTGGGGCCCACCTTAAATCTGGGAAACCCATATGGGGCACAACTGGCGCCCACCCAACTTTTTTTTCAAGCGAATTTGTGTATTTTTAGGGCTGCCAGTGAACTCACTTTCCTCATTTTTATTCATTTTTTTTTAAATCACTTACTATTACTACCTTTAAAAAAATTACTTTTCTCACTTTCTTAGTGAAATAATAATAATTCTAAATATTATTAAAATAATATTATTATTTAATAATAATAATAAATTTTGACATTGTTTAATTAGTTTCCTTTAATTTTAATTACTTTTTTAATTTTTTAATTAATGTCTACAAATTTTTAATTTTTAAACCAGTATTCTCAATTACTTTCGTCGTCTTTCAATTTTTCCATCAAATTTCAATTATTTTTTGCATATTTCTATTAGTTGTAACATTTAAAAATTATTTTCCTCAAATTTCAATAATTTTGTTTAATCTTTTTTTCTTATGGTCATCTATTTCTTAATTTATAACACAGTTTTCAATTTTTTTCTCCGAAATCAATTATTTTCTTCAAATTTCAGCAATTTTCTCCAATAATTTTAATATGTATCAATAATTTTTAAATACTTTACACCAATTGCCAATTATTTTTTACAAGTTTCATTTTTCTTCAAATTTCAATTATTTTTGTCATTTCTCGACTATTTTTTCCTATTTTTAATTATTTTTGTCATTTTTTAATTGTTTTTTAAAATTTTCAATTAATTTAGTAATTTCTCAATTATTGTAAATATTTTCGACATTGTTTTATTACTTTCTTCAAATTTTATACTTATTTTCTTATATCTTGTTTAAATTATTGTCATGAATTTTTTAATTTCTTACTTCAATTTTCATTTATTTTTGTCATTTCTCAATTTCTTTTCAAATTTTAATTATTTTATCATTTTTCAAGTCTTTTATTTAAATTTTTTATTTTTTACTTAATTTTTAACTAGTTCTGTCTTCTTTCAATAATTTGTCTCAAATTTTTATTAGGTTTGTTATTTTTCACGTATTACCTACAAATTTAAATATTTTCTGATTTTTTAATTATTTTCTTCAAATTTTTGTTATTTCTAAATTATTTTCTCCGATTTTAAATTATTTTTCTCATTGTTCAATTGCTTTTAGAATTTTCAATTAATTTAGTCATTTCTATAAGTATTATCAATATTTTTTTTATTACTTTCTCCAAATTTTACTTATTTTCTTATAGATTTAAATTATTGTCATGGATTCTTTAATTTCTTACTTTAATTTACATTTAATTTTTTCATTTTCCAATTATTTTTGTCATTTGTCAATTGTTTTTTATTTTCAATTTTAATTATTTTGATCATTTTTTCAAGTATTTTCTTCAAATTTAAAATTTTTTTGAATTTTGCAATTATTTTGTCATTATTCAAATATTTTCTTTAAGCGTCAATTTTTATCTCCAATTTTTCAATTATTGATTTCTAATTTTTATTTTGTTTCTGCATTTTTCAATTATTTATGTCATTTTTTACGTCTTTTCATCAAATCATAAATTTTTTACATAATTATAAATTAGTTTTATCATCTTTCATTTTTTTCAATGTTCAATTTTTTTTGTCATTTTTCGACTAATTGTTTCATTTTTTTATTACTTTTGTAATATTCAATTATTTTTGTCATTTCTCAATAATTTTTTTAAATTTTAATTCTTTTTATCATTTTTCAAGTATTTTCTTCACGCATAGAAGAAGTTTACTGTGGCAGTAAAGTATTCGCTGCCACGTCAAAATAAGTTTGCAAATATAGGGACAGCGAACAAATCTGCTGTGAGAGTAAATGTTAAATTTTTTTTCTAATATTGCTTATCACAGCAAATAATTTGCTGTGGTTACTAATTTTGTTAGATACAACAGCAAATATTATTTACCCACTGCAGATAATTCATTTTTTTCCGTGTTCAAATTTCTATCAATTTTATGATTTTTCAATTATTTAATTATTTTCTTTAATGGTCAATTTTTTTCTCCAATTTTTTAATTATGTATTGACACCAAATTTTTATTTTGTTTCTCCATTTTTCAATGATTTTTGTCATTTTCCAAGTCTTTTCTTCAAAATTTTAATTATTTACTTAATTTTTAATTAGTTTTGTCATCTTTTATTTTATTTCTTTAAATTTCAATTATTTTTGTCATTTTCCAATTATTTTCTTCAAATTTCTATTATTTTTGCCATGTTGGATAGTAAGTTTGTAAGTTTTGCAATACGTGTACATGGTATACGTGAACATACAGCATCGTAGAATTAAATCATGTGAAACAGATGAATAACAATGATATTTCAAGCCTTTTATATTTATCAAGAGGGAAACATACTTTAGTTCGAAAAATCTCTGATGGTTTTCATTCACCTACATAACAATGCGAACCAGCATTTTTCTCCGTAGTTGGCAAGAGCCATTGTTTTACAAAAATTTTAACAAGTAATACTATATCGTCAGATTTACAATATTCTAATTGAAAGTTGAAAACAGATTTTCTATTTAAATGAACGAATTTTAGTCATTAAGTTATTTGACATAGAACTTAATTTAATCGGATTGACAATACTTATACAAATGATGAAAATTATGTAATGAGAATGCAAAAAGGGTTTAGTAAACGAAACCCGCATGATTCTAAAACCAATTGAAGAAATTGAAATGTCAGTGGGGCTCTCGACTTTGTATAATTAAGCGCTTACCAATCACTTTTAATTAGTACGTTAAATCTGCAGGCGGATAATCTTACAATTCGACTAATTGTAAAGAACATTCCACTTTCTTTCAATACGAAATTAATTAAGTCTTTTATTCTCTTTCAAATTCTAAAGAATGTTCTTCTTTGGCAATCTATAAATATTTTATCCTTTCAGAGTAGATTTTTAACCAATCCTCAAACGTCGTTATTTAATTTCTATACGGTTCTCATTAATTAGAATTGATGCTCAGATTCATATGTATATTTGCATAAAATGCAATAAACTTTTTTCGTCTCGTCATATACTATTTCTAAGATTGACATTTTTACGATGATTAATTGAATCAAATAAAAACTGGAATAAATATCATAAATCTTATTCAATGAATACCAATTTGTGGATTTCATATTTTCTCCAATAATCACTTTATGAGTCCATATGTTTATTTGCAAATAATTTCTCTATACAGGAAAAAAATTCCAAGTAGTATAGATTTTCAATAGGATTTAATGACTGGTATTTGCGAGCGAGGGTAACTAAGAGCATTGCAATTTACCTACTTCCCAATTTCCTTTTAATGCAAATGGCTTGTGGATAGCAGATGGCACCATGCCGAAATGCTCAAGTAGCTCCAGCTTAAACATTGTGAATACATAAATCAAGAGAAAAAGAGATAAAATCATCCAACTTTTACAAAGGGTGTACTCTGTCATTCCTCCCTTTCTTCTTATAGCCCTATTTTCCTATCTTTAAAAAAGTACAGTGAGAGCATTGTTGGAGTTACATATTATGAGAACTTATATTCAAATTATACTATACTATTATAATTTATTATTAAATCTCATTCAAGAAATATATTTAATAACTATGCAATAACTCGTTTTATTGTAATGCTAATAGTAATTAATTAAATTGAATAATTCCACTAAAATTAAAAGTTCTCTGGTATCTGCTTTATAACGAGTTGTAAATAAACTTTGTGCTCGGCAAAGTAACATTCCAACTAATTTTTGCGTTTCAAAATTTAATTAGTTAATTGTTCCACAAACTTCATTTTCAAGTATATATGCTATGTGAAGAATAAATACCAGATGTGGTTCTCTTGAAATTATTCAAGTATGCAGTTTAAATACATATAAGTATTTCAAATATCAGGTATTTTCCTCTTTAAATGTTTTCCTTCTTTCTTCCTTCCTTCCTTCCTTCCTTAAAATACGACTTTGAATTATATTTTATTTACTTTCCTTACGTTTTCTAGAAAAAATAAATCACATTTTTTATTAGTAAAATATTAATGTAAAGTGTATATTAACATTTAGTTTCTTTATAAATATTAGATAACTGCATATAAAATGAACAAAAAACCTATGTCCAGTGTCCACTTTTGTTTTAAAAAATGTGAGACAGAAAAGACGCTACTAAAAGTATTTCTACAAGTTGGCTGTTTAATTTATGATTAAGCTCGTATGCTATGACTCTTTCTTTAAAGATTTTCCTCTAGCTTTTACAAAACATTCTCTTTTACTCGACTATCTACCCTCTTGGCCCCTTGTTCAAGTGAAGACACAACTCTAGTGTATACACTGAGAATTCCTTCTTTGTCTGTTTCTTCATTCTTGTTTTCTCTTTTTCTCTTTTTGTCTTTCTGTCTTTGTTGATGTTTTACTTTCTTTCGGGCGTTATTTCTATCTCTCTCACAAGCTGCTTTGTCGCCTGGATATCTTGACAATTGTTTTCTGCTTTTCCGGTTCGTCGAGTTTTTGCGTATATTATCTGCTTTTAAATCCATGGCTTCCACTGAAAGATTGCTTAAAAAGAAGCCGGTGGGATAATGCGCTCAAAGAAGAAAATGTCTCCTGGTCTTAATCACTATAAAAGAGCCGAAGAGGCGGCATTAGCAATGAATGATCGAGAATTTATCTCTAAGCTTTCGAGATCCTTCATTCAATTCACCATCTGCAACACAAATTGACACTAAACTGTCACTACTTGTCATTCTTGATCTTCAAGTGGAAATGATGAGCTGTATTGGTAAAACATATTATCTGTTACATATTTTATACAAGTAAACGTGGTTGATGTAGAATATCGTGGTACAAAAATGCATGGGAAAATAGTATAAACTTGGAATTATAATGCTCTCACCCCCTAGGATTGTTCTATGTCGAAGAAAAAAATACCCCTGTTTTTTTTTTAAATTAAAAAATATTTAGAGGTCGCTCAAAGCGAACAAAGATTCGTTTGTGCTCATTTTCGTAGAAATGGTATAGAAATATAGAATCCTTAAAAATAAATATTTTTCAATCGAAAGAAATTCTTTGAAGAATATTGCCAAATTGTTTATTTAACCATTTTTTTAATATATTTTTTTATATATTTTTTTTTATATTTTTTTTTAATATCTTATTTTTAAGAATTGTTTTACGTAATTGTTATTTGTTAATTCGCTTAAACAAATTACTATTATTTATTTTCAACTTTTTATCAAATTAGGTTAGAGAGTTGCAACTTTTTCTCAATTTTGCAACTTTTCAAAGACAAATTACTAACAATAAACTGTAAATAACAACTCGATTGATTGTTTACACAAACTATTCTTGTTCAATTTAGACTTTTTATCAAATTAGCCAATAGAGTTGCTTTTTTTAATTTTGAAACTTTTGAAGCTAGATGTTACCAATTATTAAAAACAGACTAAAAATCAAAATTTTATCAATTGTTTAAACATATAATTATTGTTTAATTCCAATTTTTTATCAATTTAAGTCACAGAGTTGCAACTTTTTCTCAACTGTGCAACTTATCAAGACAAATGCAACCTGTTACTAACAACAAACTAATAATAACAATTGTATTAATTGTTGAAACAAATTATTATTGTTTAACTAAATTTTTTTATCAAATTAAGCTACAGAGTTACAATTTCTTCATAGTTTGGCCCGCTTTTATTTTTGGGGCAGTAAGAATGACTGTATGACGTCATCGTCGACGAAAAAATATTAACAATTTATCAATATCAAAATGTTCTATATAGGCTTTTAGTTTTACTATTGTGGCAGAAGCCAAATTTTTTAAATTCTTACTGCGGTATCTTCAATTTCAACAGTATGAATTTATTTAAACAATTGGTACAATTGTTCATTTTAGTTTGTTATTAGTAATTGGTAGAGACGTTGCAAAATTGAAAACAAGTAGCAACTTTGTAGCTTAATTTGATAAAAAATTCAAGTTAAACAATAATATTTTGTTTAAGGGGTTAGACCACTCTAAAGCACGAAAATTAGACCTAATTTTAAGGTTCTTTTACGGGAGCAAGATAAAATTAGATAAAACCAGGTTTTATTTATTTTTATTAGGCATCTATTGAAGTATAAAAAAATTATTTTGCTATGTTGAAAAAGTTAAAATGGCGGCCTAGATTGTCGATTTAAAAAATTCAGTTTTTTAGGTAGAGGTCTACGGCCGGTAGAAAATATTTGTCAATTTTTGATGTAGAACAAAAACCCAAAATTTTTATGAATTTGCAACTCAAAAGCTAGAGAAGTACGTAGGGGATTTTGAAAAATACGGTTTTTGTGAAAATGGCACACATTTGAATGAAAATTTCCAGTTTTTTGATAAAAAATCGATAGAAAATTGTTAATAAAAAATTATTTTTTTTTACTATAGAAAAACCCCTACGTACTTCCATAAAGAATGTTATCATGTAGCTGCATACCAATTTTTAAGTAAATCGGTCGAAAATTGTGCGAGAAAAGTTACCGGCCAGTTTGAAAAATGTGGTTTTGAGGAAAACGCGTTTAAAGTTTAACAACATGGACGTTTCTAATGCACTGCGCATTGTAGCGTTTCGCGCTGATTTAAAATTTAACTTTTAAAAGTGTTTTCTTTCTATATTGTTTATTGCTTCTTATTTTTAAGACCCTACGACACCTGTCTAACTAAAAAATTTTTTTTTGGTTTTTTGGAAGGTTCACAGTGGTCTAACCCCTTAAACAATTGATACAATCTTTATTCTTAGTTTGTTGTTAGTAACAGATTACATTCGTCTTTGAAAGTTGCAAAATTTAGAAGAAGTTACAACTCTGTAGCTTAATTTGATAAAATGTTTAAATTAAACAATAATTATTTGTTTAACAATTGGTAGAATTTAGATTTTTGGTTTGCTGACAACCACTTAAAACTGCTAACTTGAAAAGTTGCAAAAGTTATAATAAATTGCATCTCTATAGCTTGAATTGATAAGAAATTTAAATTAAACAATAATGATTTGTTTAAACAATTAATAAAATTGTTATTTTTAGTTCGTTGTTACATTCGCGTTTAAAAATTGCAAAATTGAGAAAAACTGACAACTCTGTGGTTTAATTTAATAAAAAGTTGAAATTGAACAATTATAATTTGTTTAAAGAATTGGTAGACTTGTTATTGTTAGTTTTTTGTCAATGATTGATATTATTCAGAAAAAAAAGTTATAAAATTGAGAAAAGTTTGCAACTCTGTAGTTTAATTTGATAAAAAGCTGAAATTAAACAATAATTTGTTTAAACAATTGATACAACTATTCTCTTTAGTTTGTTGTTAGTAGTTGGTTACATTTGGCTTGAAAAGTTGCAAAATTGAGAAAAAGTTTCAACTCTCTGGCTTAATTTGATAAATAGTTGTTAATAAACAATAGTAATTTATTTAAACAAATTAGCAATTACATAAAACAATTATTAAAAGTCAATATTTATGCTATTGATTGAAACTGATGCAGAAAATTGTCAAAAAAATAATAAAAAATATTTGATAACGCTTGTTTTTCTATTTTTGCATTTTTTGGTTTTTTGGAGGACCCATAAAAAATAGTTAATATTAAAAAATGCTTAAATAAATATTTTGGGATTATTTTTTGAAGTATCCTAAAGAGAACCAGAGTTTGGCGATTGAAAAATATTGATTTTTAAGGATTATATACCATTTCTACCAAAAAGATTTTTGTTCCATGTGAAATACACAGGAAACCTTTAACGCTTTAAGCGACCTCTATAAATATTTTTCGATTTAAAAACAAAAAAACAGGAATATTTTTTTTCTTGGACAAAGAACAATCCTGGGGTGAGAGCTTTAAAATTTCGACTTTACTGTTTTTGTACCACCCTACAATGAAAAAAATCCCTTGCACCCGTACACAAGGAATCAACCATTTTTCCTTGTTAGTTAAGGCGCCAACTAGGGAAGCCTAGTTAAAATACAAGGATAATTTTCAGTCTAAGAAATTAGAAATTATATTATATTGAACATCAGAAATTGTGGGACTGACTGATTTTATTACTCAAAAAGTCTTTTATTTTATAAAATATTAATATTTTCTATCTCTAAACCATTAGTGGTTACGGTAAATGACCTAGTTGTGGCCGTCATATATTTGAAGGTTATGTTGATTTAAGATTTTCAAAAAACACTATTAAAATTTTAGTGTATACTTTTGTATTATTTTAAAGATTATGTGATACAACTTAACTCATTTGCACTATAGAAAATTGTAAATTTTTAGCTGATTGACAATTTTTTCCCCCGTTTTTAAGAATTACAAACAAACAAGTTTGATATATTAGAACTAACTTCGCTTCGGTTGCAAGCTTAACTTGGAATCCTTGTCATTTTAACTAAAATGGCTTTAACTATAGACAAATAGTTGATTTTGACAAACATATTTTTTTCAGTGTAATATACAAACAACAAAAAGGTGTTGGTCATACAACAAAATTTTTGTGTCAATAAAACTTCCAATATAAGACAATTAAATTTAGAAAAAAAAATCTTGTTGTCTCAACAAAAGTTTTAATGTTGGACCAAAAATTTTATTTGTATATATCATCAAAAACGTTTTATTATCCAAACCAAACTGCTTTCTCGGTATATGTAATCAAATAATCGAAAACTCTTTTCGAAACATCATTCAAACTTATCTTGCCATTTCAGACAGAGATTTATCGGGTTAGTTTTAACAGAAGCAGTTTTCAATTTTCATCGAAATCTAAAGTTCCGTTTCTTTCGCAAACAGCGGGTCTCTGAAATGAATAACGGAAATGGGCACTGGATTGTATGAGCAAAAGAAACATAACAAGTGAATCGTTTCGAATCGACAGGCGCAAAGCAATGCAAGTTCCTTTCTCGTGCTAAATAACGAATAGCAGACTTGGTTAAAGCCATAAATCCAGAATGTTGGCGGTCACCCTTTTGGAACGTAGAATTTCACGCCATCTAATTATGCCACTTGATTTATTGACCGCGAAGTGGATTCAGCGATCTAATCCAGAAAAGATTATCGTGTCGCAGATATGCTGATGTTAACTTTATACTTTATTCAGGGATATGTTCCAAAAGGGGAGATAGTCTAGGTACTCACTATCTGTCCCCTGTTTCATTCCGAGATCCTGCCGTCATTCCATATAATCAATTCGTTTCCACTCGACAGTCATGATTCCGACATTCGTGAGAAACTTTTCAACAAATTGTTAATCAATACATTGAGAGTTAATTTCTCTTTTCATGTCACTTCACTCTGTGGGATGAAAGTTAATTATTAGTTTTTAGAATAAGGCGGATGTTGGGGAGAAATGATCAGGAACTAGTCGAATAACCGCCCTCTCTATGTTTGAAAAGTTATGACTTTTTTACACCTGGATGACTACGTGCCCAATTGTGCAGAAAAGATACAATGGCTATCTTAAGATTAATGTTTCTTTTTTAATTTGTGAAAGAAATGATGAATAATTCTTTTTAATATTTAAACATTGATATGATACGCATAGGGGAGAGTCGGACAAAATGCCTAATTTTGTAAATTGGCAATCGATAATAACTGGGCCAAAAATAAATATTAAACATAATTGTTTTTATTAATGAAGGTAAAGATGATTTCTATAAAGTTTCTTGTTTATCAATTTATTATTAAAGAATTTATTAAAGAATTGTGAAAATGATGCTTTCCAACGATACTTTTTTCAATTTTAAATTTCAGAAAATATATACTTCTACCTCACAAACGTGTATATTTTTTTTAAAATTAATTCTTTAGCACTTTCTAAACACTTTGGTTTAATTTATAAAAATGAGTTCTAAAATTAAAATAATAATTAGTTTAATTACATCGTGTGTTTTTGGGTAAATTGCCTGGGTTAAATTGCCTACTTGCTGTAAAACTTCTATGCAAGATACGTACGATACGGAAAATCTCTCGGCTTATGTATATTTAGATGTAGAAACTAAATGTCAAGTTGTTACTGCTTCTGCATAGAAAATCAGTATTTTAACAAATGAATTATATTAGTTATTGCATTTATATTAATAATAATTATAATAATTGTGCATTGAAGAATGATTTTTCATATATTTTGTAACATGATTTGAAATAACCGCGGCCGGGATGAATCAAAAGAAGTGCGCATGTGTAAAAAAATACGTACGAGTGCGAGAGTTACGTGAGTCACGTGATTATAATTTAAAGTTAAGTTATATTTTAAGTTTCTGATTAACCTGTCACATTTGTCATTGAATGTCAAATTTTAGGTTTTCTTTCTAAAACTCACGCTATTTTGAAGCAAGCAGGTTTTTTTTAATTTATTACAATGTTTAATTTACTTTTGTAAGTTTTTTTGGAATTGTAAAAGCTTTATTTATTTGTTATAGATTTTATTTTTGTATTCAAAGCTAGTTATTTTTTTAATATTAACAAGATGATTGATTGTAGAAAACATAAATTTTTTTTTTACTTTTATTCATATTTTTTCACATTTTTGTGTACATCAGGCAATTTACCCTGTCGTGATTTAAAATGACGAATTTTGACATCAATATTTAAATAATTACTTTTTTTATTTTTTCTAAACTCTCTTAATCTGAATTAGTGGTTTTCTACTAATGAATTAGCAAAAAATCGGTCACTATTAAATAGTGAATACTTCACTAATTTTTAGTAGAAAACTACTAATTAAAGTGAAAAACTACACTAATTTGATAGTGAGATTTCAACTAATCTCACTGTCAGAACTGTGAAATTCACTATTTCAATTTGTAGAAATTCCTATATCAAATTAGTAGTTTTTTACTATTAATTAGAAGTTTTCTACTAAAAATTTTAATAGTGACCGATTTTGCTCTAATTCATTAATGAAAAATCACTAATTCAGACTTGGAGAAAAATAAGTACGGAAAATAACTAGGGGAGGTGGGGGCAAGACGGGGTTGAGGGCAAGACGGGGTACCTGCCTTAATTAAGAAACTAATTAACCAATCGTGATCATTTTTTGCATAACATAGCACCGTTACAATAGTTTTTGATTGGTCAAGTCACTGATTGATGAAACCGAGTTTTTTATTTGTTACATGAAAAAAACTATTTTTGACGATTTTCTTGTCATTTTTGCATTTTATTTAGAACGTGTTTGTTATTTTAATAACAACATTTTATATACTATATAATTTTTTTCATGTTCAACAATGATTACACTTGAAGTTAAGCACTTGTTTATTTCCGTTTCGAAACTTAATTTTCAGAAATTAATTTTTTAATGGAATTCCGTATGTGGGGGCAAGACGGGGTATAGGAAGTGAGGGCAGGATAAGGTACTAAAAACCAATCATTTTTTTATTTTATGAAAAAAAATCTGCTTTTGGTGATTTTACACAAGTTTTATAACTTTTTATCACGTAAATAATATATTTCAAATACAGGACAAGGTAACCACTTGTTTATTTTTATTATAAAAGTTTTTGTTTTTGAGGTTAGGTTTGTAACTTAATTTTACATGGGAGAATTAAAATTACGCATTAAACTGGTTTTTTAGTTTATTTTATAAAATCAATAAAGATGCTTGCGAAATTTGTAGACAAAAATATGTCGATTTTTATACTGCCCCATCTTGCCCCCAGGGGGTACCCCATCTTACCCCCACGTTTTGTAAAATGGAAAATTTGAATTTTTTTACTTATTCTTAATTCTATATTTAATTAAGTAACAAATGTTCCAAATAAGACTTTTTTATGGAAGACTGATTGCTAAAGATTATTATTATAATAAATAAAATATTTTTAAATCGATAATATTAGTTTTATTGAGCTTCAAACCTTAGGTACCCCGTCTTGCCCCCACCTCCCCTACTTTATTATATTCTTAAAGGTTGCGTTTTCTAAATATGTGATGGTTTATATTATCAATAAATAAATAATTCTTTTTTGTTCATAACTTTACTATAGGCATTTTGTCCGACTCTCTCCTGTAATCATAAGAATTTAGAAAATCGAATTATGCAACTTTACGATAGTGCATACGTGTTTATGTATAAATAAAAACCACACTAATTAGGTGTTTAATGTCCGAAAATAGCTTCGTTTTTACATCCATGTTTTTACTTGCAGAATAAATATCCACTGCTGAGGACCCATATTGCTCCCGAAACGTTAGGAAATTTAATCCACACGAAAAAAAAAGTTTTTTTACACCCAACCCTAAAGCCACAAATACCAGTATTTACTTACGCAGTTAACTATGTCTCTCCGCAGTTGTCTGATTATTTAAAGGCCTAAATCGAAAAATTAAAAGAAAATTGAAATCCCTATTTGAAAAATGTGAGCGAATATGTAAAGCATTAAAGTACGTTGCGGATTAAATTTAAATCAGAAGCGGTTAAAATACTTAATCTATTTTAAACTGGATTAAGTATTAGTTAGAGTTAAATTTGTCTATCAATCTTGTTCCAATTGTTCTCTATCTTGACCGAAATCAGAAATGATCATTATAATTTCATCCTGACATCTCTTCCGGGTTATATTAAGAAAATATTTGTATTACAAAATGATTGTTTGAAACTACAGTTATATTTAAAAAAAATTATACTGTTGTGAAAAAATATCTTGAGTTTCAGAAAGCACTCGTGTCGATTGTTCTTCAGCATGATTTTGCTTAGTTGTAGCTTTAGGCGTGTGTTGAGAGCATTGGGGTTCGTAAGGGCATCATATGAAATCCAGGAAAAGGAACTTCTTTATAATTGTTTTTATTCTTTGTCTGCGTAAAAAAAAGAAGAGGAAAGCATGTCACACGACAAAAAAATTATTGCTAGTTTAGTCAGACGTTAGAGAAAAAGTTTCTCTCTTTTTTAATGGGGTAAGTTTTCCTCATCGGGAAAACAACATAAAGCGCATCTCGAAGTCTCTGATAATTAAAACTTTAGTAGTTTATCTATATGTTATACGTATTTATCTTCATAAGTTTTATATTTACCATAATATACATTTTCCTGATTCGCGATGATGGGATTAGTAAAACTTCTTTCAATTGATTTAAAGTTTCTTTTACGCGTTACGAAAGTTTTAAATCGTTTTGCAAAATATAAGTGGGCACAAAAGTGACGTTTTAAATCCTGTTACTCTAGCATTACAATTGAAAACGTATTTTCATAAGTTTTTTGATATGATTTATTGTTTAATTCTTTAATAACATATTAATTGATGTTAAATAGTTCATATGTGACTTGGACAGTGAAAAGGGGGCTTACGTGTTAAAAATTCGTTTTTCATTTTTTTGCAGATTCTGATAGATTTTTTGACGCTCTTTCACGTGGTGTAAACCAAAAAAAAATTTTTTTTTGACACGTAAGCCCCCTTTTCACTGTCCAGGTCACATATTACATTATTACAATCATAATAAAAAGTTTTTTGCATTAGTATTATAAAATTTACCTAATTGTATATTAGACTTGCTGTAACCAATTTAAAATCAATTTAAATTGTTATCAAGAAAATGGCTATTTACGAGAAGAAATTGCAGCTTTAAATTGAAGAGAAATTGCAGACATTCATTCCGAACTTGTGATAGTCGTAAATTCCGATTTGTCACTGCAGAAGAAAAGAATGCATTTTTCAGCTTCTTTTCACTTTGTCCATTTTTGATCAGTTTCTCTATACGTGTATGATAGTTCTATACTTCTCTTTCTCGTGTACGATTAAACGACGTGATTCTTTCGTCTTGGAGAATACGAGTAGATCTCTTGGTTTCATCAGAATGAAAAAGAAAAATGAAAAAAGGATGAAACTTGGTATAAATAGTTTAAAAATCCAACAACAAGCGTTGCGTTCAGTGTCTCTCCTCCTCAATTTAATCCACCAAAGTTAGACGAAAGCATGAAAATGGGGTTTCTCTCACGGAAATAAAAAATTAAGATTAAACATTTTTCAATTGAAAGCCTTCAATCGTAGGTGTTTCCAAATTTAAAAGAGTTAAATTTAGAGAGTGCATGTCTGGTTTTTTATGTATCTTCTGTTTAAATGATGAAGATTATATTGAGATATAATTAGATATTATTATGATATTATTTTATTATTATTGCCTTATTATTTTATTATTATATTAATTACTTTGATAAAGTCGTCAAAATCATAAAAAAGTAAAACTTCAGATCTATTAATTTCCAAGATATAGAAAGCAGCAATTCAAAGAAAGTTGGAGTGATATGTGAAGGAAAAAAGATTTCTATCTCGTAAAAATGTTATGTGCAGTTTCTCATATCGGAAAAGGAGGAAAAGATGACAAAGGCACAGACCATAAAGATATTTCATTACATTACAAAAAACTAATCTAAAGATCGGCTTCAGTTGCGGTTGATTAAAGACAAATTAAGATCTCTGAGCATGACGTAGATGAAATTGGAACGATAATATATTTCATTTTTTTCATTTGGCAAACTGATCTGATAGAAAACAAAAGGTATTACTTCTTGTTTGAAATTGATCACTTAACTTAAAACATCAATTTCAGGAGAGAAATATCCTATTCTCTCGCCCTTGAAATTTGCATCAGTGAGTTGTTGCCGATTATCAGCGATAAGTATACGCTATTCATTTAGTGAATGCGTGTGTACCTATATATGTAGTGACTGCTGATCAATCCAGTGAGATTTTCAGCCAAAATGCACTTATTCATTCAATACATACACTGAAAGAAATAATTCTGATAGGTATTGCTATATAATAGGCACATCGTGTTCTCTCTAAACCTGTGAATTAGTGAAAATTTTCTAATACAAATTTAAATTCGATATTGTTGTTATTTCATTTGAATACACTACCGGCAAAATTGTGGGAACACTTACAAAAATGGGATTAAAAACATGATCGTATTAAAAGGTTGATAACTCTGTCAGATATTAGCGAAATGAAATTTTTTATAGACCATTAGAAAGCTTATAAAATTGACCGTTAAATGGTTCTATTTTAAAGCTTTTTCGATTAATAGAAACAGAGATTCAATGTCATAGACAGGTGAATTTTTCGTTTTTTGTCAACTTTCATTTTTTAAGTTTGATTGATGGGCTGCATTTTCTAGAAAAGTAAGTTGAAAAAATGGAAATTAAGCTATATTCAACCTTGAACTTTGAACTTGAAAATAAGCCAAAGAAAGCTTAAATATCTTGATTGGTCCTAAAGTAATAAGTAAAGGTATGATACGAAAAAACGCAACGATACATGGCAAATAGGCTGAGAGGAGAGGAAACAAAGAAATTGTTGCGTTTGTTCTTCATGCATATATACTTATAACTTTTGAACCAGTCAACATAATTTAATTTTCTTTTGTTTATTTTAAAGCTAATAGTTCAAGGTCTAATATATCTTAGTTTAAAAATTTTCCAATTACTTTTCCAAAAAATAAAGCCCACCAAACTTAAACAATGAAAATTCACCTGTCTTTGATCTTTATCACATTGAATCTCCGTTTCTATTAATCGAAAAGCTTTAAAATAGGACCATTTAACGTCAAATTCCATAAGCTTTCCAATGGCATATGTAAAATTTCAATTTGCTAATATCTGATAGAGTTATCAACATTTTAATACGATCATGTTTTTAATCCCATTTTTGTAAGTGGTCCCACAATTTTTGCCGGTACACTGTAAAAACATGGTGTCTTAAATTGAACAAAAATGTCTTAAACTAAGATACTTTTGGTGTCTAAGACACGAAAAATGTCTTAATTTAAGACATTTTTGAACAATTTAAGACACCTGTTTTTGCAGTGTATACACTGCAAAAACTGCTGTCTTTTAAGTGTCTTATTTTAAGACACAAGACATTAAGAAAGCGTCTTATGATTATTTCAAGCAATTTCATTGGTCAATAATTTTGAAAGACGCTTTCTCATTGGTTTAAAATTAAGACACCCTAAAACGTCTTAAAAGTGAGGACAAAAATGTCTTAAAATAAGACACTTGTTTTTACAGTGTAGTGTCTATTTATCAAGTTTTATAAAAGTCATAGAAAACGGGGCCAACTTTGATTTTTTAGGCTTTTTATTTTTCTTCCAACATATTAGAAGATATAGGTTATAGTGTTATACATATAATATAAGAAAAATGTCTCTGATTTAAGTTTTATAGAATAATTCGACATATTGTATAAAATATATCTTTTAAGCTTTTTGAAATACACATAGATGTATGTCAAAATTGACAGAAATTGTTGTGAATCGCGTGAATTGAGCTTCTGAAAAAGTTTTATTTTATTTTTTCTTTATTATACATTTAACTTTTTTTTTCAATTGCACGGACGACAATGCTCTTCTACTCTACTGACCATTTTACTTTTTGATGCATAGAAAGATTTTTTTTTTTGTACAATTGTCATTTTGAATCAAGTTTTTTTTTAGTATGTAGCGTTTTAGTGTAAAAGTTTATTTTTGAATTTCGTTCAATAATACATTTTGGCACAAGTTTTGAATTTCCAGAAAATAATTGAACTGTATAGAATCTCCAAGAGTAATTTTAATGAAATCTGTCTACATAGGTATTATTTCAATTCCATATCATTTTCCACGCATGTAGAAATACGAGAGAACTAAAATCTAATTGTTGCAATCGAAAATTTGTCATTTTAATACAATATCGATTAAACTTAATAGGCTGGTGATTATTTTGCAATCTGCATGTTCTGGACAGATAATATGATTTCAATGGACACAAATCTTCATCGGCCTTTCGTTTCGGTTGAATGTAATGTGTCAATAGCCCAATCTCATCAATGCTTCACTTCAATAATTATACATTATTCAGATTTAAAATGATAGAAAATCATTAACTTCAATATAATATTCTAAATATACATGAAGTTTGTAAATGTATTAAAAACAATTGATTGGAACTTATTTTACAAACACCATTCGTATTTTCTTATTTCAAAAGTTCATTACTGTCTCCTCAAACTCGATAATTTTTTTTTCAATAATGACTATCGATAATTACTCTGACAAAATTATCGATCATTTTTCCACTTGAGTATTTTTATATCTTTTTAAAAGATTTATTTTTTGTGACATTTTATTAAATTGTACCTGTTTAACTTTTTTTTCTTTATTATGCAAATGGTTTAATGACGTACTTTGTATTATGCATGTTTTGAATCTGTCAAGTGTCCCCGCCAATTTAATTTGTCAAAGAAGTTCTCTAGGGTAAGATCAGCCTTAATTAGTTGGAATAAATTTGTGGAATGCGTCCCCAAAACACCCCAACTTTTAGCAAACCTTTATATAAATATACTTTGCAATTCCTTCGCTTTTAGTGCTTTAGTTCTTCTCTAAAATGCAAACTATATAAGAATTTCTATGAAAAGTTTTAAAACAAAAGTTGAAAACGTAAACTAAGAGGAAATTGTTTTGTCATTCTAAGTTGAGTCTTCCTGAAAGTAGAAGAAACTCTTTTTGGTCAGACAACCTGAAACCAAAGAAGAATTCTTACAAAGTTGCAAAAAAATTAAAAGTAAATTCAAATTTTTTACCAGTTGAAGGAAATCCTTTTATCCTACACATATTCACTTATAGGGATTTTGTTATTCACAGGTTAAATCCCTTGATTTTAAATGCAATAAAATGATAATCAAGTTGCGAAGCGATTCAATTTACTTCCTCGAAAGTGCAGTAAATTTTCCAGTTCAATCGCTGTTTTTCTCCTTTTTAATCAATTACAGTAATTAAAATTTTGTTTAATAGCCTATTTGAATTTAAAGTACGTTGTTTATTCCATTTCTGCATTCACTCTATATTCTTGGATAAAAATGCCATAAAAATGCATAAAAGCGAAATGCCTTTTTCTGAATTTCATGTTCAATGCATTAATTGAATACACTTACCCCTTTCATCGATTTTGGACTTGTCCCGAGTTTTATTCGTCGGCAGTGGACGACAGTTTCATTCTTTCATCCGGAGCATCGTGATAACCACTATCGGGGTAGACTTGAACGTGTTTTTCCAGGAACTCGATCATCAGCTTAACCAACGAATTTTCCATTAATCCTCTACTTTTTTTCAAAGCCTATTTTAATACCTATCCTCTTCTTGCAGAAGCAAATTTTGTAGAACTTACACCATTCACTTTAATTTATTATCTAATTTTCAAAATAACCGCACGAATCACATTGTATACTTCCTAACGAAAAAGCGGATAAAACCAATCATTGATTATCAAACTCGATTGATTAACCCGAAAATGCAATTGATAAATTGGATTTTCTTAATTTGTTTTTTTAACTAAAACTTTTTCTCGATCAATAAAGTTCAGGACAGTTCATTGTTTTTTTTTTTTTTTATTATTATTATTTGTGGTTTATTATGAAATATTGTAATCAATGTTTTTTAAAGTCACATGGCATTGTTACTGTTGTGTGCGGTGTAAATTGTTTTTGGAGACTGTTATTTTTCTGCTATGTGTTCATAAGGACAGTTTTGCGGATAGTAGGAGTGAACGGAATTAGTCGACAGGTCATATAGACAGAGTGCACGTGACACTTTTTATCGGGAAATCACACGTGTCATGCGAGATTATTGGCCTTTGTGAACTATTTGACAAATGGTCCTCTGCATATGGCGCGTCGCGCTCGACTGAGAACAGAGTTTGCTTCCACCATCCTCTCTTCTGATTTTCTCCCACTATTCCCAGCATCCATGTCTCGAATCTCTGAATTCCATCTTCGCAACACGCAAGTCTAGTACTTTTAGGGTTCTTTGGGAAACTAGGTACCAGAATTTTAATAATACAAAATAGAAGATGAGGATTGAGGAGCCATATAACAAAAATATCAATATTTTATTGAGGTTAAAATCAGGGAGTACACTCAAAGGAATTTTTTTTATTCGAACATGTAGTTTTGTTTGGTTCAATACATAAGTGGATTTAATAAAAAATTTGTCGGAATAAAATAAGTTTAGTTTGAAGTAAATAATATTTGTTTGGATTAAATGCTGTCTAAATCTGAATTAGTTAAAAATTACTGATGTAATAGTAAGATGTTTTTCAGTTCTACTATTCATGCTGCTATAAAAGTAACTAATTGCAGGCATCACAGACAGTCACCTTTTCACCTTTTTTAAATTTTGGCACCTTTTTGAGGTCAAAAATATATAATTTTTTGTAAATATTTCGAAGTATGTTCATAAAATTCAGATTCAATGTTTGAATTTAGTTTTATTGATGATTGATACAACAACAAAAAAGTTAACTAATCTTTTCTATGTTCCTGCTATTTATGTAAATAGATAATTATTTTCTTCATATTTCAATTTAATTCTTAAGGTAAATGTCCCAATTTGTAACCATGTACCAATTTGTACTCAACTGAATTTAAATACTCAAAATAAAATAAAAATAATACAAAAATAGTGCAAAAAATATATATTTTCAATTTAAATTTTATATTCTTCGTGTTGATTTGTGTTTTATGATCCTGGTTCACCTAAAAATATACAATTTTACTGAAAAACCATAGCCTTGTAGTCTATTTTGACAAATCAGGAAAAAATGACAGTCGCCATGCATTTTTCATGTGTGAGCACAAATTGGTACAATAACATTATATTTTTAAAAAACGATAATTTATAACATTTTTATAATAAAACTTGAATCAAAATCATTTTCAATTCAGAAAAAGAGTAGCTTAATGTAAATGTAAAAAATTGTTTTCATAAAAAAATACGAAACGAATTTTTTCTTGATAAACTCCCGAAAATTTTTAAGTAGGACACTAATTGGGACATTTACCTTATATTTTAAATTTATTTCTTCCATTTTTAATTATTTTCTCCAATTCTCAATTATTTTCTTCAATTTTCAATTATTTTATTCAGTGTTCAATAACCCTGGTCTTTTTTCAATTGTCAATTATTTTTTTGAACTTTCAATTTAATTCTTTAATTATCTTCTTCAATTTTCAATTGAATTCATCAATTTTCATTTATTTCCTAAAATATTTACTATAATTATCTTCAGTTTTTAATTGACAACTTAATATTCTTCTTCAATTTTATAATTATTCTTTAATTTTTTTTTAATTATTTTGTTTTGTTGTCGATTATTCTCTACAGCTTTCGAATTTTTTTTACTTTTTTTTTCAATTTTCAAGTATTTTTCATAAAATTTAATTAATTTAATAATTTAGTAATTTTTCTTTTAATTATCAATTATTTTCTTACAAATTTAATTTATTTCGTTTAATGACATTAATTAAATAATCTTTACACTGTAAAAACAGGTGTCTTACAAGTGTCTAATATTAAGACATAAGACGTTTAGAAAGCGTCTAACAGGCATTTTTAAGACACTATCTCAATGGTTTAAAATTAAGACACCTGAAAATGTCTTAAAAGTGAGGACAAAATAAGACACTTGTTTTTAGAGTGTAATCTTTAATCTTCAATTTATTTCTTCAATTTTTAATATTTTCTACAATCATAATTCTCGTCATTTTTCAATTATTTCTTTCAATTATTAATTATTTTCCACAATTTATTATTATTTCGTACAATTATTTCCTACAATTTTTTCAATTATTCTCTTAAAATTTTATAATTATTCTTTATTTTTTTCAATTTTTTTGTTTTGTTGTCTATTAATCTAGCCATTTTTCAAATTTTGTTTCCACTTGTCTATTGTTTTCGTCATTTTTCAGATATTTTCTTTAATTTTTCATTTATTCTAGTCATTTTTCAATTATTTCTTTTAATTATTAATTTTTTCCGCAATTTTCAATTATTCTCTACAAATTTGTCAATCTACAATTATTCTTAAAGTTTATAATTATTCTTTAATATTTTGTTCTGTTGACAATTATTCTTGACAATTTTCTAATTTTTTTTCAATTGTCAATTACTATCATAAAATTTTAATTTAATTCCTTAATATTTAATTTATTTCTTCAATTCTTAATTATTTTCTTTTTTCAATTGTTATTTTTAATTTGAAATTCCAATTTTTTTAATTTTCAATTTTTAATTATTTTTTTCAGATTTCTATTAATCTAGTCATTTTTCGAATTTTGTTTTCAATTGACAGTTATTTTCGTTATTTTTCAGATAATTTCTTCAATTTTTTAATTATTCTCGTCATTTTTCAATTACTTCTTACAATTATTAATTATTTTCTTCGATTTTCAATTCTTTTCTGAATTTTTTTAATTATTACCCGCAATTTTTTCAATTTTCCGTTATTTTCTTAAAATTTTATAATTATTCTTCGATTTTTTTGTTCGGCTGTGTATTAGTCTATCCATTTTTTGAATTTTATTTTCAACTGTCCATTATTATCGTCATTTTTAAGATATTTTCTTTAGTTTTGTAATATTTCTAGTAATTTTCATTGAATATTGAAATTTTGAAAACGTAGCAACCCTGTTTTAAACACATTCCAGTTTGTTGTTTGTTATATTTGTTGTCACCTTTTCCAGGGAAAAAATCCACCTTTTTTTGAAGATAAAAAGTACTGTGATGCCTGTAATTGTCGGTTAAAATTTATTGAAGCTTCAGTAAATTTCCTGTTGACCCCTGACGAAAATATAGAATTAAAATATTAAATTCAAGTCAGTACACACAAAACCTGCAAGCATCAAAACTTTGCATAATGATAACATTTTTTGGATCAATTATGAGAAATGATCTAAAAAATTGTATCATTATGCAACGTTTTGATGCTTTTAGGTTTTGTGTGGTTTTTTTCTTATACGCATTCCGAAATTTGACAAGTTTTTCAGTTATTTTTTACTGATAATAAGTTATTGACCCAATTATATATTGAATCAAACAAACATTTTGCGCGATGTAAGAAATGTTGACCTTTTCGGTGAATCTTAAAAAAGTGAATATTCACATATTCAGATTTAGAGATAAAAAAAATATCGAAAAATATGTCATGCCAGCGTGTTTAGAGGTCGAAAATATCAACTTTTGTTATTAGATATAAAAATATTCAATTTTTTTTTCTTAGGTTAAAAAATAAAATGTTTAGATTAAAGACATGTTACGGGATAAAAAATCATCAGCTTTTATTGGGTATCTTTATTTATCATTAAATATTTAATATATGCATATAGTTATTACATATTAATGTTATTTATCAGTAAAAATACTAAAATCTTAATTATCTTGAAGAAGAAAATTTATTTTCTAGTCAGATAAATTGAATTTTAAAAGTTTTAAAACCGTTCTGAGTAAAAAAGGACAATTTCTTGAATTGTAGAAAAGGAATCTGAAAACTTCTAGCAAAGTTTTCCGTGTACGTTTGTTTTATTCTGTGCCAGGTGCACGTTTTGTCAAGAAGTGCAGGTATCCAAAAGTCCTTCAAAGTCGGGACGATAAATAACTGTCTAAATCTAACCGCGAAAATAGGGAGGAGTTGGAGTGGCACGTTTGTCCAGGATTGTGAATGAGAGGCACGAGAAGAAAAAGAATTCTTAAGAACGTATGTTTTCAAAAAAAGAGGAGAGATCAGGGTGACAATAAGAAATAATCGCATTGTGTGACTCTTCCGATGCATAACAGGGATTCAATTCAATTTGAAGAGGAAGTCTATAAACGGAGATCATAAATATCATCTCCGAAAGCCACGAGGTTAATTGATGACAGTTGACTTATGATTCGGTAAATTATTTGAATAAATAGAATTCTCTCGCTATCGAAATTGAAAAATATTTGTTATGTTAATGCCTATCATAATATTTTATAGGTGGAAGGAATATTTATGAATTACTAAAAAGACTATGAATAAAAAAAATCCATTATTATATATTATTTTTGAATTAATAATATAAAGAATCTTTAATAACACTGTCAATTTAAGTGACGTTAAATACTTTAAAAGAAAACGGACCTTGTTTGAAACATAAATTCTTTCTATTTCGCATCAGCAGAAACAAGATTTGTATTGTATTGATTCGAAAAAATTCCAATGAATGAAGCCAGAGCTTGGTTCTAAACAACTTGAGTTATATATCACGGTCTAAATTTAAAGCTTTTAAGCTCGGAGAAGTAACTGTGTGATCTCCTATAATTGGGTTGCTAAAGAGATCTACTTTGTCATTGTGATTGTTTTCACATAGCGTATGTTTCGCTAGACGTTTATTAATAATTCTTAGGATATTACAGCCTCAATATTTTCTAGAATTCTACAATAAATCCATTTTGTCTTGCTAAACGGATAGATGAAAGTATGCAATATATAAAAATACAGAAAAAGAAAAAGTAGTGTAAAGCTGTGGATTAGCTTGTCAGTAAGAAATGAATTGTTTCTTAATCGCCAGCACAAACTGTCGGAACACCGAGTTTGTTCGCATACGGTTAAATGTGGCTCATAATTTGTCGAGAAGAGTGTCGCATCGATGAAAAGCGCCATAAATCACAACGTTAGCGAATCAGAAGCAGCGGACGGGTAATCGTTTATCACGTGGGTGAACCTTCTGTCAAGTTTGCAACTGTACTGACAAGCTCCTTTCGAATTTATTACACTTTCTTTATTACTCCTTTTTACACTTTCGTATATATAAGACTAACTTCTATCTGTCAAGCTTACTGCTAATTAATGGATCTGAAAAGTATCGAAGCTTGTATTGATTCGATGTCTAGCTTTCAGTAAACTTTTGATATTTATTTTTAAAAATTGTTTTCATTAATTTGTTTCACAATGTGAAATTTATTAGGATGGATATCAAATTGCACAAAGTTCCTTTCTGTTAAGACACAACAACTTATTTGGGCTTCTCTTCAACTAATACATGTTTACCAGAAGCCTTGAAAATGTGTGAGATATATTGTTACTTCATATAGAGGAGCGTCAGAACTTTTATTTGCATTAAGAATAATGCAAAAGAAAATGTTAGCTTTAATAATAAAATAAAATCATCAGAAACAGAAAATCAAAAACAATTTTGAACGCTAGTTTAGTCAAATGTCCGTTGGGTTGAAAATTATACAGTTATATTCTCAGATACGTGTAAACTTTACAAAAATGCGATAAAAAATGTAATTCATTATTTAAAACACCACAATATACCCTACTCTTAAGTTTGACATAAACATCCTTATTAGTCCGCATTGTAAGTGTTGAACTAAAAATCTAAAAATAATTTCAAAAACTCTAAATCAAGAAAGTTTTTAACATTGACAAATGACGCGTTTCACAAATCGACGATTAATTTTCGACAAATGGGCTTGAGAGCACGTAATCCCGTGACTATCGACTTTCGAATCGACTCAAGAGGAATGGGTATGACTTTGCCGAGTCTTGGAAAAGAAGAGTAATAAATTTGCTACAGCAAATCGGGCCGCAATGCAAAACTGTGTGTGGCAAGTGCAATGAAAGTGCCATTCGGTGCACACACACACCGCACGGTGCTCACCACCCTTAGGACTGGTGCGTGCCCCGAATATAATTTATTGCAGTTGAAATTTTCTGTGAGGGCTAGGGGCCCAAAGCCGGTGCGAGTTTCTGTTGGACTGTAGTTTAACAACCCTTAAGTTTTGATCGTCCCTTATGTGCACTCAAACTGTTCTTAGGTCACCCTTGAAGGCCACAACGGTCATCCCTTTGTTTCTGTAACGATAGCATATACATGCTCGTCTTTATTCTAACCTCTTCATAAATGTATAATTAATGAAATATGGATCTTGTATTACATTCTTCACATACTTGAAAGACAATGCTTGTTAAAGTCTATTGTGTTAAAAAGAATTGGTAATTTTTTAATACTTCTAAGTGGTGACTTCTTTAATGATGGGTTGTTTTATTAAAAATTGATATTGTTAGTGTTATAATCTGTTCAATTGTTTGAACTTATCATTTACTAACAATTAATGTATACAATAAATTAAACAATTAATGTGCTACATATTTTTGTATCTTCAAATCCTTAGTGAAGAAATGTCGTCTATACTTTAGTCAAAAGTTTTCCAAGTTTTCGGAAGGAATTTCTATCTGTGAACTTTTTAAAATGCATATAGATAGTTAGAAGGATAACAGTTACCATATTCGGAGATCTGACAATGGGAGGAAAATAGGAGGAAAACGATCCCATATTCCAAGGGAAAAATGTAAAGTTTCACCAAAAGCGAGTGGTAAAGTGATTTTGAGGTGAATATAAAAAGCTGTGCACTTCTTACCTACAATTGTCTTACTAAGTACTGCATTATTTCACAATTTATATATTAGCTATTATTATTATTGTATATTTTTGTGAATATTTTGTCATTGGATAATTATTACATTAGAATGTTTAATAGAGCTCTTGCAATTAAAAACCGAGTGTTTAGATGACACTCAGGAGTGTAATTGTTGATGAAGATTCAGTGGATGCTCATACAAAAAAGGATTCTACATCTGTTTATGTGGTAATGGATTTTACAGTGAATGATCGATACAGGGGAAGGTTACATTTATGATGCAGCTGCAGTGCGTGTATCATGACCCTATTGTTAAGTCACACCATTCTAATGATGCAGCTTGTTATAGTGGTTGTGTGAATGCAGCAAATGACTTTTTGAAAATCTGTTCGTCGCAGGGAGTAAGTTCGCTCTCAATATTGCTTTATCGCGCGGAAATCCGTACACTAGCAATGCAGTAGCAATAGCAACTCAATGGGGAAATTAGTTTGCTATCGGCTTATGTCCTTTTAATCTAAAATCAATTCGCAATATTCTTTATAAAATTTGCAATTCTCAGTTCTCTACTTCTTAGGTATCTATTCAATTTTAATTTTATTCAACCTCAATTTTGACGAACTTAAATATTAAAAGGTCGTTTAGACTACTTTTTGTGAAAAAGCATACATATGATGCTGTGTGTAAAAGTGTAAGTTTATCTAATGTGACGAAGAGAGGAACGGTTAAAAATATTGTTGAAATTTGTGTATATGAACGGCCCCAAAGGTAATTTTATTCAAAAAATACAGCATTATAATTTGCTCCTTTTGTGTAAATGTAAGTATCTGTTTACATACTTGCCATAAGAACAACATATTGTAATATGCATTATATATAATGTGCATAGAAAGAGTACGTTGAGGAGTCAGTTTTCTACTGTATAGTTTTGAACGTGCGACAGATGTAAACTTTTAAATTGGTCACTGACTTTTTTTCAAATTAAATTTATGATAGCTAACAGATGTCATCTAATATTATAAGAAGGTTATTTTCCTGAAACAAATGGTGTTTGGTGTCCAAAACTACATAGACAGTCTCTTTTAATCCTTTCCCAACTTCGGACATAAACATTTATTAATATAACATTTTAGAGAATATTTAGAGAATGAATACTTACAAAAGTTGTATTAGACGAAAAATTGAGTTAAGATTTGCGAGTCATACGCATACATGTAAAAAGTATCACGCACATCAATATAAATTATGTATATACTTATTTATTACCTAGGTCGCGTCTGCTGGACTTCTTCGTACATTACTTGACTAAATCCCTTAAGACCCTCTTTTTCGTGAACACGTACGACGGTAGGGATTGTCACTGGGCAAGAAATCTTTCTTTTTTCTAATATACGTGTCTTAGGCTTCGTAGAAAAAATTCGTGGCACTAGGTAGGTGCTAGTCTGGATTTCCACAACACTATAGAGTGGCGCTAGGCGTACATATTCACTTGCCAGTTTAACATTGGATTTTAATTTATCTGAATTTGAAAGTTTGAAAATGTTTGACGATGTCTGATGAACAAAAATGCCATTTAGGCCCGCTTTAGGGGCAATAGAATTTTGATTGGATGCTTAATTAAAAATCTTTAAATTTAAAAATTGTACACTATTAATGCTATTAATGTTAATGTTATTTGAAAAATTTATTTGTTTTTAATTTGCAGAATGAAGGGCACGAAGGAGGATGCAGAGAAAGTGGCCTCTACAAGTCCCCGGTCTCAGTTGAGACCTCCGGGGACTGATCCAGAAAAGTTGATGCTGCCTTAAATTCGCTCCGACGCGACGAGGGAAATTGCGATTGGCAAGTTTGCTTTTTAAGTTAATGCTACATAATGCCAAGTCTGATGTGATTAAGACTGTTTCAAGATTTTTTTATGGGGGCAGAATAAAAAGAATTAAAACTCGGTTTATTTATTATTATTAGATATCTATTGAAGTAGGGGAAAAGTTTGCAGGTTACCACCCCTTAGCTTTTTTTATCATAACTTACTATAAAATTAATATATTATTAATGTCAACAGAGTACTGAGGAAAGGACCTAAAAATCTATAACCCTAAACCAGAAATCATTTAAATTCTCAAAAACTAAAAATTTTACACGAAATTTTTAAAACTAGCCAGAATTGACGTCATGAAATTTAGGCTTACAGAATGCAGGTTGCCACCCCTGGAAAAATTGCTGCCCGCACAGCACAAAATATTTCCTGAAAGTTACCTGACCCTAACACTTCAAGTTTTGGAATATTCAAATGAATGTTCAGGCAACATTGGTGCAAGTACGAAAATGTCCGTTTGTGAGGCAATATTATGTTAGGTTTGGTTCAGGTTTTTTCTGTGCATACACTGCAAAAACATGGTGTCTTAAATTGGACAAAAATGTCTTAATTTAAGACATTTTTGAACAATTTAAGACACCTGTTTTTGCAGTGCAGACGTTTCTAATGCACTGCGCACTAGGGTGTTTCAAAAAATGAAAATTTTCAAATTTTGTTTAAAGGCCCTCGGCAATCGACTAAAAATAAAAATAAAATTACCCCTATTTTTTGTTTTTTGATCTGACAATATTAAGGGGTCCCGCTTTCACCCCCTATTTTCCCATTAGAAATACATGGAAAAAGTGTACTTTTTTCAAAAATTGCGAAAAAATTGTTCTTAATTTTATTGAAAAAGGCTCAGAAGTTTATGAGACCTCGATAAATATTCAAAGTTGAAGAAACCATCGATTATTATTTTTTTTTTTTTTTTTTTTTTGCAAACTGACCCTCTCTAGGGGTGCCTTAAAGAACAACTCTAATTTAACTAAACCTAAATTCAGCATATATAAGTAAATATAGGTCTAAAATATATTTTTTATGTCGTTTTTTTTTTAAATTTTGTTACTAAACAAAATACAAAAAAAAAATTATTTCACATTTTTTAATTATACACTAGCACGACTTAAGGACAAATAATAATGAAGCTACACAATAACCAAAAGCATATTTTAAATACTTATAAAATCATAAAAAAATAATATTTTTAAAATTTACACTGCAAAAACAAATGTCTCAAATATCGGAACACAAGACACGTACGCGTCTCATTTTGAAACACTAAATGTCTTAAAATGAGACGCGTACGTGTCTTGTGTCCCCATATTTGAGACATGTAGTATAAAAATCAATTTAGTTTTGGCTACAAATTTCGCAAGCACCTTTATTGATTTTATAAAATAAACTAAAAAAACCAGTTTAATGCGTAATTTTAATTCTCTCATGTAAAATTAAATTACAAAGCTAACCTCAAAAAACAATAACTTTTATAATAAAAATAAACGAGTATATTTACCTGCTCCTGTATTTAAAATGTATTATTTACATAACAGAACGTTATAAATAGTGTTTAAAATCACCAGAAGAAGATTTTTTTTTCAGAAAATAGAAAAATTATTGGTTTTTGGTACATTTTCCTGCCCTCACTTCCTATACTCCGTCTTGCCCCCACATACGGAATTTCATTAAAAAATTAATTTCTAAAAATTAAGTTTCGAAACGGAAATAAACAAGTGCTTAACTTCAAGTGTAATCATTGTTGAACATGAAAAAAATTATATAGTATATAAAATGTTGTTATTAAAATAACAAACACGTTCTAAATAAAATGCAAAAATGACAAGAAAATCGTCAAAAACAACTTCTTTCATGTAACAAATAAAAAACTTGGTTTCATCAATCAGTGACTTGGCCAATCAAAAACTATTGTAACGGTGCTATGTTCTGCAAAAAATGATCATGATTGGTTAATTAGTTTCTTAATAAAGGCAGGTACCCCGTAGTGCTGCCCACGAGACCGAGACGAGACTTATCTAGGATAAAACGAGACGAGACCGATACAAAGTTTCTCGAGACCGAGACTCTCGACGAAAATTTAAAACAAAAAATAAAATATTATTACGAGAATTTATTTATTATTTTTAAGTTAAGTTATTAATTTCTATAAATAATTTATGTAATTAATTAACAGACAAATATTTTTTAACTAAACATTTTTGTTATATTTTTATAAATAATTAATAATCGCAAAAAACTGCTGTTCGCCATTACCTCGACAATTTTGCCAAATTTGCAAAATTTTGGGGTAATAGCGAACAGAATTTTTTTTAAGAAAGTCTAAGAAGAAAGTTATCTAAAGTGTATTACTGTAAAGGGATGAAATAGCTTGAAAAAAAATTCGTAGTAGGTATATGATACTTCAATTAATTGAATGATAATGTATCATATAAGTTCAAAAATCAACCATGCCTTTCGTTGCAATGTAAAAAATTAAATAACTTGCAGAAATATTAAGGGATTTATCTTAAACTTGGTAACAAAATATTTCTAAGGTCGATGAAAATTAAGTATAATACTATCTTATTTTACGAGTTATTTTTATGAATATTATGTACTACAAGTAAAAATAAAATTTAATAAAACTTGCACTCAATTTTCAACTTTTATTTAAAGCTATAGTTAACTTCTTATATTTTGTGTATCATTTTCTTTAACTTAATTCTAAACTAGCGTAACAACCCTCGCTCGCTAACGCTCGCTCGTTTTTTATTTCTTTTATATATTTCTTTACTTTATGTATTCTTGAACATATATATAAATCTATAAATTTATAAATTTTAATAATCTATATTCTAATTCATATTAAGTCGATGCGGCCAATTTTTAAAAGAATATGATAATTGAATAACTTAAAAAGTAGTAAATTGTAATATGTATTATGTAATAATAATATATATTTTTAAATTGTTTTATAATTAATTATTAATTTTTTTTAGAAATATAAAATTAATTTTTAAAATTTTATTTGCTTTATTTTAAAAATAATATCTAGTATTCTCAAAAAGATTGTTTTAAAAAATATTGCCAGTAATAATGATAATAATACTAAATATTAATTAATAACAAATTATAACTTCCTAACATTAAAAAAAAGGCGTTTGAAAAAAGTATAAATACATAAAATCGATTGCATCTATAAACAACTAACTAAAAAATATCTTGATAAAAAAATTATAATTTAAAAAGCAATATAATAGAAAGGTTCTAAAAAATATATTTCGAATACAACAAGAAACAAAGAAGTAATAATAATAAAAGATGAAAACATATGTGCAGTAGCTTTTTAACAGACTTATACATGCGCAAAAGCTCCAAAAGGCAGTTACGCATGCGCAGTACTTTCCTATGAACGATACTTGTTACAGTAACAAAGAAAAATTAATGTCAAAAAATGTAATTGTCAAAGCAAATAGAGAAACAAGTTAACAAAAAAGTTAAAAACATTGCGTAAAGTATATAGTAATGCGCAATAGGTTCCTATGCCAGTAAAGCATGCGCAGTAGTTTTCTATGAACAAAAAACATGCGCAGTTGTAAAAATGTGAAGATAAATGACATTTTAACTATTCTAAGGTAAAAAAATGTAGAAAAATGTGTAAACAAAAAAGTTCCATGTAATGCGTAAAACCTATAATTTATAAGAGTAAATTGCACAAAACGCAGCTGTGGTGCACTACTGCGCAAGTGCAACAATATGTTGTGCATAAAAAAATGTTCAGTTTAACATGTTTGACACGAATAATGCCAGTGCGCATTGTTACAAACTCTAATAACATGATAAATTGAACATTTTTGTAAGTAACCTATTGGAAAAAGTAGGTGAACTTTGAAGTCTGTACGACGATGAACGAAGTTTTCTCGGTATCATATTAATATAATAGAAGATTACAACGTACAATTTTATGAATATTGGGAGAACTTTCAAACTCTTTATTCTCAATAAATAAGTAAATTTTCACAAAACTTTTTTAAACACTAATTATATGGAAGATTTTCTGACAGTATGTTAAATATTTATTACCCCCCCCCCCCCCGGTACCCCTAGAAAATGGTTTTTAAAAGTATGAAAAATTGAAAACTTTCAGATCAAAATTTGTTACATTTTATAAATATTTTAAAGAAAAAAAGAATAAAATTAATAAAATTAAATACACTTTTAATGTTTTTATTATTTTTTATATTCAATAATATAAATTTTTCTATTAAATTTCTTGAATTCCAATATTTAGATTGAATTTTGAATATTCTTTTCTATTATGGGTCATTAATTACAATAATAATGAAAAAAAAAACAATTTTAACCAATTTTTTAAATAAAGGTACCTTTGCGCATGTGCAGTTATCATGTTACCGTGTTACGCGTGCGCAATAATAAAACGGATTTTTACTGCGCACTTATTAAAAAAAGTATGCTATATGTACTGAAAATGTACTTATCTGATAAAGTCCCGCACTGCGCATGCGTAATTTTTGAATTTAATTAGAGCCAATGTGTGACTATCACTGTGCATGATTGCGCATGTGTAACAGCAATACAAAACAACTGCGCATGTGAAATGTTTGTTAAGTAGTGCGCACGTTTGCACAGCTGTGGTGCACTACTGCGCATGTGCAACAATATGTTGTGCATAAAAAAATGTTCAGTTTAACATGTTTGACACGAATAGTGCCAGTGCGCATTGTTACAAACTATAATAACATGGTAAAATGAACATTTTTGTAAGTAACCTATTGGAAAAAGTAGGTGAACTTTGAAGTCTGTTCGACGATGAACGAAGTTTTCTCGGTATCGTATTAATATAATAGAAGATTACCACGTACAATTTTATGAATATTGGGAGAACTTTCAAACTCTTTATTCTCAATAAATAAGTAAATTTTCACAAAACTTTTTTAAACACTAATTATATGGAAGATTTTCTGACAGTATGTTAAATATTTATTACCCCCCCCTCCCCCCGGTACCCCTAGAAAATGGTTTTTAAAAGTATGAAAAATTGAAAACTTTCAGATCAAAATTTGTTACATTTTATAAATATTTTAAAGAAAAAAAAAATAAAATTAATAAAATTAAATACACTTTTAATGTTTTTATTATTTTTTATATTCAATAATATAAATTTTTCTATTAAATTTCTTGAATTCCAATGTTTATATTGAATTTTGAATATTCTTTTCTATTATGGGTCATTAATTACAATAATAATGAAAAAAAAAACAATTTTAACCAATTTTTTAAATAAAGGTACCTTTGCGCATGTGCAGTTATCATGTTACCGTGTTACGCATGCGCAATAATAAAACGTATTTTTACTGCGCACTTATTAAAAAAAGTATGCTATATGTACTGAAAATGTACTTTTCTGGTAAAGTACCGCACTGCGCATGCGTAATTTTTGAATTTAATTAGAGCTCATGTGTGACTATCACTGTGCATGATTGCGCATGTGCAACAGCAATACAAAACAACTGCGCATGTAAAATGTTTGTTAAGTAGTGCGCACGTTTACACAGCTGTGGTGCACTACTGCGCATGTGCAACAATATGTTGTGCATAAAAAAATGTTCAGTTTAACATGTTTGACACGAATAGTGCCAGTGCGCATTGTTACAAACTATAATAACATGGTAAAATGAACATTTTTGTAAGTAACCTATTGGAAAAAGTAGGTGAACTTTGAAGTCTGTTCGACGATGAACGAAGTTTTCTCGGTATCGTATTAATATAATAGAAGATTACCACGTACAATTTTATGAATATTGGGAGAACTTTCAAACTCATTATTCTCAATAAATAAGTAAATTTTTACAAAACTTTTTTAAACACTAATTATATGGAAGATTTTCTGACAGTATGTTAAATATTTATTACCCCCCCTCCCCCCGGTACCCCTAGAAAATGGTTTTTAAAAGTATGAAAAATTGAAAACTTTCAGATCAAAATTTGTTACATTTTATAAATATTTTAAAGAAAAAAAGAATAAAATTAAATACACTTTTAATGTTTTTATTATTTTTTATATTCAATAATATAAATTTTTCTATTAAATTTCTTGAATTCCAATATTTAGATTGAATTTTGAATATTCTTTTCTATTATGGGTCATTAATTACAATAATAATGAAAAAAAAACAATTTTAACCAATTTTTTAAATAAAGGTACCTTTGCGCATGTGCAGTTATCATGTTACTGTGTTACGCGTGCGCAATAATAAAACGGATTTTTACTGCGCACTTATTAAAAAAAGTATGCTATATGTACTGAAAATGTACTTATCTAGTAAAGTACCGCACTGCGCATGCGTAATTTTTGAATTTAATTAGAGCTCATGTGTGACTATCACTGTGCATGATTGCGCATGTGTAACAGCAATACAAAACAACTGCGCATGTGAAATGTTTGTTAAGTATTGCGCACGTTTACACAGCTGTGGTGCACTACTGCGCATGTGCAACAATATGTTGTGCATAAAAAAATGTTCAGTTTAACATGTTTGACACGAATAGTGCCAGTGCGCATTGTTACAAACTATAATAACATGGTAAAATGAACATTTTTGTAAGTAACCTATTGGAAAAAGTAGGTGAACTTTGAAGTCTGTTCCACTATGAACGAAGTTTTCTCGGTATCGTATTAATATAATAGAAGATTACCACGTACAATTTTATGAATATTGGGAGAACTTTCAAACTCTTTATTCTCAATAAATAAGTAAATTTTTACAAAACTTTTTTAAACACTAATTATATGGAAGATTTTCTGACAGTATGTTAAATATTTATTACCCCCCCACCCCCCGGTACCCCTAGAAAATGGTTTTTAAAAGTATAAAAAATTGAAAACTTTTAGATCAAAATTTGTTACACTTTATAAATATTTTAAAGAGAAAAAGAATAAAATTAATAAAATTAAATACACTTTTAATGTTTTTATTATTTTTTATATTATTAATATAAATTTTTCTATTAAATTTCTTGAATTCCACTATTTAGATTGAATTTTGAATATTCTTTTCTATTGTGGGTCATTAATTACAATAATAATGAAAAAAAAAACAATTTTAACCAATTTTTTAAAGAAAGGTACCTTTGCACATGTGCAGTTATCATGTTACCGTGTTACGCATGCGCAATAATAAAACGGATTTTTACTGCGCACTAATTAAAAAAAGTATGCTATATGTACTGAAATTGTACTTATCTGGTAAAGTACCGCACTGCGCATGCGTAATTTTTGAATTTAATTAGAGCTCATGTGTGACTATCACTGTGCATGATTGCGCATGTGTTACAGCAATACAAAACAACTGCGCATGTGAAATGTTTGTTAAGTAGTGCGCACGTTTACACAGCTGTGGTGCACTACTGCGCATGTGCAACAATATGTTGTGCATAAAAAAATGTTCAGTTTAACATGTTTGACACGAATAGTGCCAGTGCGCATTGTTACAAACTATAATAACATGGTAAAATGAACATTTTTGTAAGTAACCTATTGGAAAAAGTAGGTGAACTTTGAAGTCTGTTCGACGATGAACGAAGTTTTCTCGGTATCGTATTAATATAATAGAAGATTACCACGTACAATTTTATGAATATTGGGAGAACTTTCAAACTCTTTATTCTCAATAAATAAGTAAATTTTCACAAAACTTTTTTAAACACTAATTATATGGAAGATTTTCTGACAGTATGTTAAATATTTATTACCCCCCCCTCCCCCCGGTACCCCTAGAAAATGGTTTTTAAAAGTATGAAAAATTGAAAACTTTCAGATCAAAATTTGTTACACTTTATAAATATTTTAAAGAGAAAAAGAATAAAATTAATAAAATTAAATACACTTTTAATGTTTTTATTATTTTTTATATTATTAATATAAATTTTTCTATTAAATTTCTTGAATTCCAATATTTAGATTGAATTTTGAATATTCTTTTCTATTGTGGGTCATTAATTACAATAATAATGAAAAAAAAAACAATTTTAAACAATTTTTTAAAGAAAGGTACCTTCGCACATGTGCAGTTATCATGTTACCGTGTTACGCATGCGCAATAATAAAACGGATTTTTACTGCGCACTAATTAAAAAAAGTATGCTATATGTACTGAAATTGTACTTATCTGGTAAAGTACCGCACTGCGCATGCGTAATTTTTGAATTTAATTAGAGCTCATGTGTGACTATCACTGTGCATGATTGCGCATGTGTTACAGCAATACAAAACAACTGCGCATGTGAAATGTTTGTTAAGTAGTGCGCACGTTTACACAGCTGTGGTGCACTACTGTGCATGTGCAACAATATGTTGTGCATAAAAAAATGTTCAGTTTAACATGTTTGACACGAATAGTGCCAGTGCGCATTGTTACAAACTATAATAACATGGTAAAATGAACATTTTTGTAAGTAACCTATTGGAAAAAGTAGGTGAACTTTGAAGTCTGTTCGACGATGAACGAAGTTTTCTTGGTATCGTATTAATATAATAGAAGATTACCACGTACAATTTTATGAATATTGGGAGAAATTTCAAACTCTTTATTCTCAATAAATAAGTAAATTTTCACAAAACTTTTTTAAACACTAATTATATGGAAGATTTTCTGACAGTATGTTAAATATTTATTACCCCCCCCTCCCCCCGGTACCCCTAGAAAATGGTTTTTAAAAGTATGAAAAATTGAAAACTTTCAGATCAAAATTTGTAACACTTTATAAATATTTTAAAGAGAAAAAGAATAAAATTAATAAAATTAAATACACTTTTAATGTTTTTATTATTTTTTATATTATTAATATAAATTTTTCTATTAAATTTCTTGAATTCCAATATTTAGATTGAATTTTGAATATTCTTTTCTATTGTGGGTCATTAATTACAATAATAATGAAAAAAAAAACAATTTTAACCAATTTTTTAAAGAAAGGTACCTTTGCACATGTGCAGTTATCATGTTACCGTGTTACGCATGCGCAATAATAAAACGGATTTTTACTGCGCACTAATTAAAAAAAGTATGCTATATGTACTGAAATTGTACTTATCTGGTAAAGTACCGCACTGCGCATGCGTAATTTTTGAATTTAATTAGAGCTCATGTGTGACTATCACTGTGCATGATTGCGCATGTGTTACAGCAATACAAAACAACTGCGCATGTGAAATGTTTGTTAAGTAGTGCGCACGTTTACACAGCTGTGGTGCACTACTGTGCATGTGCAACAATATGTTGTGCATAAAAAAATGTTCAGTTTAACATGTTTGACACGAATAGTTCCAGTGCGCATTGTTACAAACTATAATAACATGGTAAAATGAACATTTTTGTAAGTAATCTATTGGAAAAAGTAGGTGAACTTTGAAGTCTGTACGACGATGAACGAAGTTTTTTCAGTATCGTATTAATATAATAGAAGATTACCACGTACAATTTTATGAATATTGGGAGAACTTTCAAACTCTTTATTCTCAATAAATAAGTAAATTTTTACAAAACTTTTTTAAACACTAATTATTTGGAAGATTTTCTGACAGTATGTTAAATATTTATTACCCCCCCCCCCGGTACCCCTAGAAAATGGTTTTTAAAAGTATGAAAAATTGAAAACTTTCAGATCAAAATTTGTTACATTTTATAAATATTTTAAAGAAAAAAAGATTAAAATTAATAAAATTAAATACACTTTTAATGTTTTTATTATTTTTTATATTCAATAATATAAATTTTTCTATTAAATTTCTTGAATTCCAATATTTAGATTGAATTTTAAATATTCTTTTCTATTATGGGTCATTAATTACAATAATAATTAAAAAAAAAAAGCAATTTTAACCAATTTTTTAAATAAAGGTACCTTTGCGCATGTGCAGTTATCATGTTACCGTGTTACGCATGCGCAACAATAAAACGGATTTTTACTGCGCACTTATTAAAAAAAGTATGCTATATGTACTGAAAATGTACTTATCTGGTAAAGTACCGCACTGCGCATGCGTAATATTTGAATTTAATTAGAGCTCATGTGTGACTATCACTGTGCATGATTGCGCATGTGTAACAGCAATACAAAACAACTGCGCATGTGAAATGTTTGTTAAGTAGTGTGCACGTTTACACAGCTGTGGTGCACTACTGCGCATGTGCAACAATATGTTGTGCATAAAAAAATGTTCAGTTTAACATGTTTGACACGAATAGTGCCAGTGCGCATTGTTACAAACTATAATAACATGGTAAAATGAACATTTTTGTAAGTAACCTATTGGAAAAAGTAGGTGAACTTTGAAGTCTGTTCGACGATGAACGAAGTTTTCTCGGTATCGTATTAATATAATAGAAGATTACCACGTACAATTTTATGAATATTGGGAGAACTTTCAAACTCATTATTCTCAATAAATAAGTAAATTTTCACAAAACTTTTTTAAACACTAATTATATGGAAGATTTTCTGACAGTATGTTAAATATTTATTACCCCCCCTCCCCCCGGTACCCCTAGAAAATGGTTTTTAAAAGTATGAAAAATTGAAAACTTTCAGATCAAAATTTGTTACATTTTATAAATATTTTAAAGAAAAAAAGAATAAAATTAAATACACTTTTAATGTTTTTATTATTTTTTATATTCAATAATATAAATTTTTCTATTAAATTTCTTGAATTCCAATATTTAGATTGAATTTTAAATATTCTTTTCTATTATGGGTCATTAATTACAATAATAATTAAAAAAAAAAAGCAATTTTAACCAATTTTTTAAATAAAGGTACCTTTGCGCATGTGCAGTTATCATGTTACCGTGTTACGCATGCGCAATAATAAAACGGATTTTTACTGCGCACTTATTAAAAAAAGTATGCTATATGTACTGAAAATGTACTTATCTGGTAAAGTACCGCACTGCGCATGCGTAATTTTTGAATTTAATTAGAGCTCATGTGTGACTATCACTGTGCATGATTGCGCATGTGTAACAGCAATACAAAACAACTGCGCATGTGAAATGTTTGTTAAGTAGTGTGCACGTTTACACAGCTGTGGTGCACTACTGCGCATGTGCAACAATATGTTGTGCATAAAAAATGTTCAGTTTAACATGTTTGAAACGAATAGTGCCAGTGCGCATTGTTACAAACTATAATAACATGGTAAAATGAACATTTTTGTAAGTAACCTATTGGAAAAAGTAGGTGAACTTTGAAGTCTGTTCGACGATGAACGAAGTTTTCTCGGTATCGTATTAATATAATAGAAGATTACCACGTACAATTTTATGAATATTGGGAGAACTTTCAAACTCATTATTCTCAATAAATAAGTAAATTTTCACAAAACTTTTTTAAACACTAATTATATGGAAGATTTTCTGACAGTATGTTAAATATTTATTACCCCCCCTCCCCCCGGTACCCCTAGAAAATGGTTTTTAAAAGTATGAAAAATTGAAAACTTTCAGATCAAAATTTGTTACATTTTATAAATATTTTAAAGAAAAAAAGAATAAAATTAAATACACTTTTAATGTTTTTATTATTTTTTATATTCAATAATATAAATTTTTCTATTAAATTTCTTGAATTCCAATATTTAGATTGAATTTTAAATATTCTTTTCTATTATGGGTCATTAATTACAATAATAATTAAAAAAAAAAAGCAATTTTAACCAATTTTTTAAATAAAGGTACCTTTGCGCATGTGCAGTTATCATGTTACTGTGTTACGCGTGCGCAATAATAAAACGGATTTTTACTGCGCACTTATTAAAAAAAGTATGCTATATGTACTGAAAATGTACTTATCTAGTAAAGTACCGCACTGCGCATGCGTAAGTTTTGAATTTAATTAGAGCTCATGTGTGACTATCACTGTGCATGATTGCGCATGTGTAACAGCAATACAAAACAACTGCGCATGTGAAATGTTTGTTAAGTATTGCGCACGTTTACACAGCTGTGGTGCACTACTGCGCATGTGCAACAATATGTTGTGCATAAAAAAATGTTCAGTTTAACATGTTTGACACGAATAGTGCCAGTGCGCATTGTTACAAACTATAATAACATGGTAAAATGAACATTTTTGTAAGTAACCTATTGGAAAAAGTAGGTGAACTTTGAAGTCTGTTCGACGATGAACGAAGTTTTCTCGGTATCGTATTAATATAATAGAAGATATTGTATTTTAAATAAACCATTTTTAATAAAAAAAATATTGAGTAAGAAAAAATAATTTATATGTTTTACAGACATATATTTACAATGTTAATAAATTCATTTTACATTGGATCTGTATTATTATATTTTAATTTACTGCATAGCAATGAAAACATTGAAAAATTTATATATTATTTAAAATATTAAAATTGTTTAATTAATTAAAATATTTTTGGAAACTTTAGAATATACTTGTATGAAATTTTTTTAATTAAAAAAATAAATGTAAGGAAATTGCTTTACAGGATTATTCCTGTAGATCTGTAGTTTTTAGCGAAAACAGGGGTACCTCTTGTAGGATGTCCTATGGTCTAAGTTGATCAGAAGCTTTATTTTACGCGATAATCAACTCTGAGCAATTAAATGTTTGAAAAAACGCAATCAAGCCCTCACCCCCATAAAAAAAATAAAAATAAAGATAATTTATTAGCATTGTATTATTATGTGTATGATCATATAAATTTTTAATTCTGAAAAAGTTCAAAAATAAAGTTTATTAATTGCAAAATTCCCGAGCTGTATAAATTTAAATATTTACATTTTTCAAAATTTTGAATATGGAATTTGTAATCTATAAATTAAATAACATTAAATAAATTTTATAAATGTAACTTTATTGCATATATGTATATCTAATAAATTGTATCAACGATCTTATAAAATAAATTAAACGTATACATTTTAGAGACTTTTTAGGCAATAAAAATTATAAATATATATTTTTTTAAACTAACTCGAAAATCTATCTAATCTAATAAAAACTCTTATTAAAAACATTTAAATAAGTTTATTACTTTAAAACTATTAAGAAAAACAACAATTTTAAAATAGATTAAAGCCAAAACTTAAATTATAATAGTTTTTAATAAAGTATCTTTTTAACTGCTGATAGATCGTGATGACCTAAAACAAAACAACTAAAATAATTAATTATAATATTTTTTTCCAACAGCTGATGGATCATGCTGACCTAAAACAAACGACTAAAATAGTTAATTATAATTTTTTTCCAACTGCTGGTGGATCATGCTGACCTAAAACAAACGACTGAAATAAATAATTATAATTTTTTTCCAACTGCTGGTGGATCATGCTGACCTAAAACAAACGACTGAAATAAATAATTATAATTTTTTTCCAACTGCTGGTGGATCATGCTGACCTAAAACAAACGACTGAAATAAATAATTATAATTTTTTTCCAACTGCTGGTGGATCATGCTGACCTAAAACAAACGACTGAAATAATTAATTATAATTTTTTTCCAACTGCTGGTGGATCATGCTGATCTAAAACAAACGACTGAAATAAATAATTATAATTTTTTTCCAACTGCTGGTGGATCATGCTGACCTAAAACAAACGACTGAAATAAATAATTATAATTTTTTTCCAACTGCTGGTGGATCATGCTGACCTAAAACAAACGACTGAAATAATTAATTATAATTTTTTTCCAACTGCTGGTGGATCATGCTGGCCTAAAACAAACGACTGCAACAATTAGTTATAATCTCTTTCCAACTGCTAGTTGATCCTGGTGACCTAAAAGAAAAAATTTTAAACTGAAGAAAAATGTTTTTCATCACTCATGCACGATTTTGATCGTTTTACGCTTCGTCGAGAGAGCCTAAACGTTTGCTTTTCAAGTGACGCGCGCAGGTGCGCTTAAATTTCCAATTTACACTCTAGGCAGTAGAATCATGAACGAATTTCAACGCTTTATACACACTTGAACTACAAAAGCGCGCTACACGCACCCAATCATTATTCAGGTTGCAAAGAAAACATTAGTGAAGAATGTCACAAATTCTGTATTTAATAAACACACCTTATTACAGTGATGGATTATAAAGTTTACGTTTTGAGATGCGCAGTAAATATTTCCAGGAAATGATATAAATAAAAATATAGAAATGTGTTTAGGAATTGATAAACAATCATTGTTAATTTTTGAAAAAAAATAAGGAAGAACTACATAAAACGTTCTTAAAATGTGCTCGCAACCCGAGTTTGCCCTTCCGAGGGGAAGGGCCCCATTCACGCCCTTTCCTGTGAGGTACAACCATTATTATCACTGTTCTTAAATGACACATGCGAAAAACTTTATTTTCCACATTATGTTTAACATTTAAATACAGCATATTTCCCTCTCCATTAGGGAAAAGGGAGAAGGAAAAAGTGCGTCGAAAGGTATCTCCACGCAGTTATGTTTTCTGGTAATCGTCTTAATATTTTCATTTCAAAAATAAATAATAATGAAAAAATTAAATAATTTCAATTTAATGTCTGGCTGTCAGCAAATACGTAATTCATTTTATTTCCTTTATTTTATCCTTCTTTAGATCTTACATTTCTTGGGTTTTTGCTTTATTAAAATTCATAATAGAGAAAACATCATACTTAACTGAATCTTAACAATTACTTTTAAAATTCTTGAAATCAGAAACACTCTGAAAAGATTTTAACGGTATGAAATTCATTACAGAATTTCCAAGATCTGCATTACAATTTATTTTCTTTCTTTTTGGAATCTTTTTTATTGCTTACTATTGCACATTGCACGATAGCACTTCCCTATATCATTAATCGTCTTTTTTATTCAAAAATGCTTTTTTTTGCTCTTCTGTTAAACTTGCGCTTCATTCTGCTTCAATTTTTTTTAAAAACAAATGGTAGTTATTCCCTTCCCTTTCCGATAAAATGATTTCTTTCTAATTGTCCTATTTCAATACATCTGGAAGGAGATCATCTTTTATTATCAACATCAGACTCTTGTAAACTTGAATTTGTATTATTAGAATTACAAAGTAATATAGATGACATTGAAGACATTGAAATTGTTAAATAAGCATTATGATGCTTATAGATTTGACATAATTTTAAAGAAGTATGCTCGTTTGTTTCATTTTTAGCACTTTTTACTGTCTCCCTCCTATTGAAACTTTTATTTATATATTCCATATACATGTAAATGAATAAAACTCTAAATATAAAAAGTTACTAATTTGGCTATAACTAATTTTGTAATAAAGAATTTTCCATTATTAAAATATGCAATAACCAACTTTGCAATTATACAATTAGCGATTTATACATTCACCAATTTCTTAATAAGGGGGTCTTCTACTCTCCAGGCCCGAAATTCAGTGTTTTTTTTTGGAATTAATTGTGAAGAAACTACTGAATATTTCTTGACAAATTTTTTTTTATTTTCAAGATACATCCTTTAACTTTGAAATTTTCTTATTCTTGATGAAAAATAAAAATGGTGGTGATCTTGAAACGCCCTTGCGTAAACGCGTTTTAGAAATACAGAGGTCCCGCTTGAGTCACGGTTTTGGCACTGGGACAATCCAAAATCAAAAAACGAATTTTTTTCATGTGTATAGTTGCGCTGACTATTTTTTCCCGTGGCAGATTTTTTTTATTTTTTGATTTGTCAAAATTATGCGAAAATTCGCAGAAATTTTCATTTTTTTCTTTTTTTTTTTTACTTTAAAGGGCTATAAAAAAACGAAAAAAAATTTCAAAAATCGTACACGGAGAAAAATAGCTTCATCATTTTTGAGTAATTTAAAAAAAAATTAAAATTGGACCATTTTTACTATAAAAAGCGTGACTCAGCAGCTTAAAAAACACCACTTTCGGGGAAACGAGTTTAAAGTTAACACATGGTGTATAACTTGATTGTAGTAACTTAGGAGTTAATCTGCTAATATCGGGTCCGAACAAGGTTTTTTGTTTTTATAGGGGTCTTTGGACATCAGCAAAGATAAAAAAATTATAAATTGGTAATTTGTTGATAATGGAATCATTATAAATAAACAAATGTTACAAATGAACAAAAATTCGTGGGTTTTTTCGGTTCCCAGAAACATGCAAAAGAACGTGATTCTCACGAAATCCTTTCTGTAGCGTATTCTCAGATACATATAGATTGAAATAAAAAAAAAAAAAAAATTTTTTTTTTTGAAACCCCGAGAGTAGAAGACCTCCTTAAACAACTGTATAGTCAATAAATTACTAATAAGACACTCTCCAATTTACCACGTTTATAATCGACGTATTTTTTAATTATTATCAATTACTGCAGTTACCAATTTCACAATTACGAAACTTCTAAATGCCAAATTTAGCAGTGTACAGTTTGCAGTGAATATGAAATAAGCAATTGAGATATAAAGACATTTACTAATTTTCTTATTTAACAGTTTATCACTTTCCTAATCTTTAAATTTGCCATTCCACCGTATCCATTATCCAATGTGCCAATTTACCAATTTCTTAATTACAGGGACTTAAATCTAACGTTAGAAATGATTGTATAGAGTAGATTATATTAGAAGGAAATAAATAACAGAAGATGCAAATAAAAATATAGAAATGTATAAAATAATTTTTAAACGATTATTCACAATTTTTTAATAAATAATAAAGAAAGAAGTACACAAATCGTTCTTAATAAAGTTTCAAATGTGCTTGCAACCCCAGCTCAAATCTTGGCCAATGAAATTTTTAATTTTTCTTATTTGTAATTGAAGAAATATACATGTAACTCAAATGTAACTACTTTATGTATCTACATTGTCAATACATGTACTGCATATATCTTTCATATACATGTACAAATTAAATAAAACAAAGATTTTTGTAACAGTGTTTAAGACACAAAATTGAATGAATGGCTTCATAAGATTCTTAACTTCATCAAGGAAAAATTAAAACTTTTTTACTTGGCATTAACAACATTAAATTTCCTTCATTGTAGATAAGTTCTTTTTTATAAAAATGTGTCATCTGTTATGCAAATCCTTTCTTAAACGTAACTATATTAACTATTTGTATTATATTTGATAAAAAATAATGAAAGTGATAGAAAATAAATTAATTAAAATCATTTATAAATTTCAAACGCTTTTAATCTAAGCAAAGAACTTTCTTATCATATTCACAAAACCATTTTCATGTATATTCTTGTACATCTTCTTACGTAAACTTCTCTAACTGAATATAACGTTTCAAGATTATCTGTAACTATAAACTGCCATTAACTATATTCATCTCTGCTACAAAGTACCATCTATGCTAGTTGCATATTTTAATAATATATATTTTGTTGTTACAATAACAATTATTCAAAAATTTCTTTGTAAACATAATTCTTAATACATTTTCGACTTCGTTGATTTTTTAAATAAACTGTAACTGAACTAAATGAACGAACTCCTGATAACGCAACATACAGTTGCACATGATTAAAAACGTCTTTTCTTAAATCAATTGCAATTTTATGAAACGTCTGTCCTTGAGATTTATTTATAGTCATAGCAAATGCTAGTTTAATTAGAAACTGTCTTCTTTTAAATGTAAAGGGATAAACATTTTCACAATACAATAATATTCGATGTATGAATACAATATTTCCACGTTTATCTTCCGTTAATATTTTGCATTTTATAACATGATTTGATAAAGCTAAAACCAATATTTTCATTTTTTATTTTAATTATTAAATTATTATAAATTTATTATATGATATATATATATTAATATTATAAAATATTATAAATTATAATAAATAATTAAATATATTAATCAAAAACCAATTATTATCACCATTATCTATACTGTCAATACTTCTATAAACTGTTTCATCCTTCTTGTCTAATAACTGTACAACATTATTAATTATTTCATCTACATCAATATTTCGAGAAGCTAAAATAGCACATAATGCCAAATCTTCAAACCTTTTTTGTTTAATCAAGTCACCATATACGTCTGTACTGATATCAATATTTCCGTCTTCAACAATGTTGTCTGGTAATTGTACACAATCTTTCACATCGTTAAGTGTGCCATTCCCTATTTCAAGTAAGAAATTCATAAAATTTGTTTCTTCCGGCAAAGCTCGCATATTTTCAGATAATGTAAATTTTGAAAATATCGTCCATAATTTGCTGTTTTTAATTGACAAATTGATAATTTCAGATCTTGTATCATTTTGTTTTATTGGTAATGCTTGTTTGAAATCACCTCCTAAAATTATTGTTTTACCACCAAAAAGAACGTCTACTTGCATAATATCTCTTAACGTTCTGTCCATAATCTCCAAAGCATACTTCGGTGACATTGGAGCTTCATCCCAAATAAAGATATCAACATCTTTTAAATACAACCCCTCTTTAGACTGGACTTTTATACTTGAAGATGAATCACTATATAATGGCACGGATAAACCCACTACTTTATCATACCTTTCTTTTCCTCACTCCCTTTCCTCTGTAATATTTACGGAATGAGTAATTTGCAAATTTTCATTGTCATCTTCTACATTCATCAATCCAAGAAAATCATGTAAGTTATAACCTTCTTCAGATAACATGTTTCTTACATGTATGTATGCCATTTTTTCAGATGTAATATTATCTACATTTCTAGCAAAATCTTCGGACATGGAAACTTTAAACTGTTCCCAAAGTTCACAGCATTTATAGGACGACAATGAATTAAAATTCGTACAAATAATCGTCGAAGTGATTGAGGCATCATCCATAAAGTTGACTCTTCTAACGTTGCCTTCCATTCATAATCATCCTCTATGAGTCCTAATGCTAAACAAGCTGACGTAAATGTGTCTTGTAATACTCCATTAAGGACATGTGATGGAGTAAGACGTCACTGGTATAGGCAAAATTTGTCCGTAACTTTTCTCTGACAATATTGAATATTTTGTCATGAAACTTAGTAGAATTACTTAAAATGTCATTAAGAATGTCTCTCAGACCCGAGTTTGTTTAAATTTTAGCTAAAAATTGATTTTTAAGAAATATTGAAATTTTTCGAACAGTTTCCAAAATTTATACTAATTCGGGTCTGAGAGACCTCCTTAATGACATTTTAAGTAACTCTACCAAGTTTCATGACAAAATATTCAATATTTTAAGAGAAAAGTTACGGACAAATTTTGCCTATACAAGTGACGTCCTACTCTATCAAATGCCCTTAACAGTCTTCAATGATTCGTATGAAATGGCACCTTTAGTAGTAAGTAATAATAATCTAAGATGAAATAATTCTGTGTGGCATGGACTAACAGAGTAAATTCTGCATATTACCTTGTCCTTTCGGGCTCTCCTGTTCCATTTACATTCTTTTTTATCCCATGAATAGTATTCAGGAATCTCAGTATAAAAATACTGACGAGCATTTGCATCACGTTGATTTAAATTAAAGTAGTCTAATAATATTGTATTTTTGTGCAAGTTAAATGATATTTCTGGATTTTCATCTGTTTGACGAATAAGAATATTTTGCTTATTTCGCAAATGTATTAGTAAACAATTTATACTATGACTTTCTTTGGATAAATTTTTACTTAAAATTCTCCATGCTGCTTATACTGGATCAACATATCTATTTTCTTCATAATGATTGATTTCATTATGATTAATAGTAGCTTCTCCATTACTATTTGTGATGATAATAATTGATGCAGCATCATGGCCTTTATAAATATATTTATACAAATATACAATTATACAATTGAATGTTTGCGAAAGTTTAGGAGAATAGGACACAACAAAACGATTATCGACAATATATCCATTAGGTCTTGTATACGTTTTACCTGTATTTTTTCTTTTATATAATACACAACAATTGTCTTCAACAGTAGTAGCTTCTTGCAGAATTTTAGGAAAATTTTTCGAGCATTTTCCATCAACGAAACACCAATCTCCACAAGGAACGTGTATATTGTTTGAAAAAATAATTTCATGTAATCTAGGATTAACCATCTCATCTGGTATTTCAGCTGAAATATGAAGATCAACACTTTCTGGTGTTAATAATTTTGAATTAGACGTCAATATAATCAATAAATTAATATGTGGTAATCCCGTTTTTTGAAACTCTATAACATAAACATACGACTTGACATCTTCAAAACATTTCTTCTTAACAATACATTCTATCAAATGCTTTACTTTTAAAGAAAAGACTCTTGCAACAATGTCAGGTTTATCTGCTGCTGTTTGATTCGGTAATAAATTTTCTACTATTTCTTTCCATTGTGGATTACATGTCATTGCTTTAAATAAATCAGGTTTACCATGTTTTGCGACAATAGTTATTGAATTTTGATATAGTTCCGTCATATTACGCGGTGAACCAATGAATGTTGATGGTAACACAACCAGTTTCCCTAGAGGTGTATCATTCCTTTGTGCTGTATCATTAATGTGATCTATTAACCCCCTGTAACTTTCACTTCGCAATTCTGTTTGATGATTTGCACAATACTGAAGTCGATCTTTTTTCATTTTAACATAATTGTCAACCAGCCACTGTTGAAATAATCTTTTACCGTATAAAAACTGATTAAATATATCATCTCTAATTGCTATTTTATACTTTATATAACATGCCCTTGAACCATATCAATACAATAACCTTTTCCTCCAAAAGGATAAAATAGAGGATACATGAAAGGTTCTACACAAGGATCCAAACTACTAATTCATTGTAATTCTTTACTTATTTTCTTGTGTACAGTGACATAAGAATCAGGTATTTCATCTTCTGAATTTTTATTAAAAATAGCAGCTACTTCATTAACTCTTTGAAAATTAAATCTCTGTGGATCTGTTCCTTTTTTTAAAGTAAATAATAACTTCAATTCTGGAATATCTCCATTATTTTTTGTCGCCAAAGCTGCTTCTAGTTCTATAACTTCTTTCATCATTTTGAATGATTGACTGAATATATTATGTGTTCTCATAAATTTATCAATTTCTCCAACAATATCTCTATCCAATCTATCATTTTTATTCATCCTGTATTCAATTGCATCATCAGGATCATAAATAAACAATTGTCTATAACACGGATCATCATCGATTTCTGGATATAAAGCTTTATTCATTTGATAATATATTTGACCTTGGATTTTAAAACAATATGGTCCTCTTCGTCTACCATTAAAGTTAATAACATTAGCATAAAATGACGCAAAAGCAAATGAATTACTGTTACATCTTATATTCTGCTGAAAATGCCTGGATTTTTCATGTGAACCATTTAACAACACTTTTAATTGAGAAGGATAATTTAAGACGTTTAATTCAACACCTCCATGACTGCAACAATCATCGTAAGAATAAATTTTTTATCAATTTTGTTATCTTTCAAGTCTTTATCATCACAAGGCGTAATTTTTGTAACAACTTTTTTATCTTTGAAATGTTTAGCATCACAATGAGTGCAACAAAATGACATTTAACCCAGATACTCTTCTGAATAAGTACGTGAAAGCAATTTATTTAATTGCAGTTCTTCTAATTCTATCTCTACTTTATCTATCTTTATTTTTCCACTACAACGTTTCACTCTTTTCCTGTTCAAAATTTGTCTATCAAGAAATTGTTTTTCTTTTTCATTATTTTTTGACAATTTATGCTTTTCTACTTCTTCTATTGTATGTAATCTAAAAAGAGATTTGTTCACTTGAATTACAGTGTCTTGTGAATCAACAATTTTTCTTTTACTTGCTTTTCTTTCCTCACTACCCTGTAATTTACTTTTTCTTGATTTACTGTACTTCTTTAATAGATCTAAAGAAAGACATTCGGAAATATTGACATTATTATGAGTAGTAACATCATTTACCAATCTACAACACTTTTCTTCTTCATCATCCGAATTATTTGTTTCAATGAATTTCAAACTTTCAATGTCATCATTTTTCAAGTCATGAAATTCTTTACTTTCTACTTCCTTCAAATGAAAAATAGATGTAGAAACAACATCCTTAATAGAATCTTCATCATTTATTTGTACATTTTGTAATTGTAAAAGTGTCTGAAAGGATGTTGATTGTATTGAATTCACAACATGAATTTGATAATCTACATTACAAGTTTCTTTCTCTACCTCTTTTGATATAATTCATTTGCAATGCCTTTTTCTCTTTTAAGCTAGCACGATAGCGTTACATTCTTTCTCTATGCAATGTTCGCACTTCAATTTCTCTCTGTGCACTTAAACACACACGAGGACGCTTAACCCTTTCTGTACTCACATTATGTTTTTCATTTTTTTGTTTTTCCCATTTATACAAACTTTTATTTATATAATCAAAATATGTCAAATTTTAAGATTGTAAATCTAATAATGTATCAAATTTGGAATACAGAATTGAAAAATGTCCAAATTCGAAATGACCATTGAACAATTATATTGATAGCAATTGAGACATTTGCTAATTATCTGAATACGAAATTTACAAATAAGATTTTTTTTAAAAATACATTTTGAATCGTCACAAATTTGTAATTTACAAATTTAGAAAGAAAAATGATTGAACTTGCCAATTGGAATATTTTTAAATTTTACAAAAATGAAATAATTTGTTTAGTAGTTTTAAAAGTAAAAATATAAAATTTAATAATTTTCTAATAATGACATACTTGTAATAGATATGTTAACATTTGTTTTTTCTAATTTCAGAACGTTCGAAAAATTATTGGTAATTAAAAAACAATTTACCACTTAACTACTTTGAAAGTGTTGCAATTCACAAATGATTCATTTTACCAATTTTTGAATGTAGCTATTTTTCATTTTTACTAATTTTCAATATATCAATTATCAATTTGATCAATGTTCCAATTTACCAATTTTCCAATTTACCAATGTTCCATTATGCCAATTTACTACTTTGCTAGTTTTCCAATTGACCAAATTTCCAATGCTGGAACTTTCTAAATTAAAAGATTTTTCAATTTACCAACTTTCCAAATTACCAATATTCCAATTTACAAATTTACTTACCGTACAGTTTCCCAATTCTGTAATAAACAATTTTTAATCTGTATAAACGTTAATTAATTTATTATACTTCATTATACAACTGTTAACAAAAACAAAAATTAGACTTTACTAAAGCTTAAATGTAAACTGCGAGTTGAAAAAATACTGTGTTGTTATATCTGCTACTTCTTGTTCGTAAATAGCGATAAGCATAATGACATGAAAATAATATTTTCAAGAAAGCATCTTTGCCTACCTGAAGCTAAATTTTCTCTCCCTTCATTTCTTCCTCTCTCTCGCCCTCAAGGCCGTAGCCAGAGAAAATTTTCGGGGAGGGGTTTGTCAACAAACAGTCAAGAATTTTATTTTTCTTTTTTTTTTAAACTTGAACAGCTGTCAAAAATATTTAAGGGTTTGGGTGTTTAAGCACCCCTAACACCCCTCTGGCTACAACCTTGCTCGCCCTCTTCTATTCTGTTTAGTAGAACAGTTTATAACACAGACGACATAAAAAATAATATTTTTTACCTATTTAGTTGTAAATGTTAAATTCATGTTAATGAGTGTTAATTATCCTTTTTTTTCTGTTTTTTAAGTTACACGCATTATCCCAAATGTGAGCCAAATTTATCCGAGAGAGCAAAATCATAATATTTATGTTGACAAATTTGATTGTTACGATATGAAAAAAATAAAAATATTAATGATTGTGTTTTACTTGACATGCATTTATCTAGTAAAAATGCTTTCTTATAGACGTATAAAAACAATGGTCTAAAGGATGGGGGGACGATTTCAGAAAAATTTCGGGGGTCTAAGTGGGGGTGGGAGGGGTCAAAAAGTAACAAATTTCACAATCGCTGATTGCGCATTTCAAATCGGCCATTACATTTTTTAAAACAACTTTTCATTTTATTCTCCTTCAAGCATTTTCTTTTTTCCTTTTTTTCATTAAAGAATTATCATGAATTTTTCCGTCAACAATTTTCAAGATTTTTTAATGTTTTAAAAAAATTATGTTTCTATAAAAATATTATTTTTCGCATATTTTAAGGATTTACTAATTTTTCTTTGCTAACGCTAAGAGGAATCTTCTTTAATCTTTTTAACCTATTACTTACCCCCAACCAAGCAGATTTGTTCTTTTTTCATTTATGAACATTTATCATATACTATGATATTTTTCGTATAATAATTTTATTTATTTAAGAATTAAATATTATATATTCTAAATAATATTACTGTATGATATAAATCTGCTTTTAAATGTAAATGATATTCGTTAAAAAAAATAACTTTCCGGGTAAATATCAAGAAAAAAAAAATTTAAAAAACCTCCTGCATGAGTTCAAAAAAAAATTGTAAACGTCTGAAATATTAAAAAAATAAATTGTTCCTACAAATATTGATACGGTTCCGTTGTGGGAGAGGCCGAAACTGGGTTGGTATGGTAAGCGAGAGTTAGGGGGAGGTTTCGTAACTTTATTCCTATTTGGTTTACAAAGCGAATTGTGGGATTTCTTATGGGGGCGTCGAGCACGGTTCCAGGTTAGGCGCTATTTGATACGATTCTACTTGCGTAAAACAAACAAAAGTGTGATATTAGAGTAATACTACCCTAGGCTGGAGATGGTAACCCCTCCAGGGCATCTACAGAGCGACAAGATGGCAACCCCTTGTCGGGGGGGGGGGGAGAGTATCAGAGATGGTAACCCCTCTGATACTTTTAGATAGCGAGATGGCAACACCTCGCTAACCGTGGATCGAGTTCGATATTAGAGATGGCAACCCCTCTAATATCTTACTATACTGGAGATGGCAACCCCTCCAGGTCTTAACCTAATATAGTGAGATGGCAACCCCTCACTATAGCGAATTAAAGGTAGGGAAATCAATTTACCATGAGTATAGCGGTATATACGTCTTTATTAAAACCTAGAGCAGGGTGGCGACCGACCCTGGGAGCTGACTGAAGGAGGCAACCAACCTTAAGTGAGCTCTAGGAAGAACTGAAGATTTTACGTTGAAGGGCCAACTTTTATAGGCAAACGGGCCTTGCCGGAGAGATCTTGAAATATGGGGGTACAAAATTCAGTGGAGAGAGAAAAGCTGCGCGGCTGGATGCGCGCACGGTCGACGCGTTCAGCGAGAGACGCGAGCGGGAGTAGAATAAGGCGTGCGTCAGGTCGGTCAGACTTCGCGGAGTCTGACTGTGAACGCTAGTGGAAAAAAACGCTATCGTGGCGTATTTCCCTCTACACCTTCTCTCTGGACTTATACTTCAAGTACCCTGAAAGCAGTTTTCGCCTACAAAATTCTCCCTAGAAGAAATCTTCTACAATATATGCTTAATTATAATATATCACATTAATACTTAATCTATCAAGTTGACAGATGTGAGCAAGGTTAATATAAAGTACTATTTTGCACTAGTGTGCGTAACAATATAAATAGTTGAAACAATCAAAAGATTATAAAAATTGCAGACGAAAATATTCGTGACATTTTTTAATGAGGGAAGCCAAAAGCGAAATGCTTCTAGGAGAGTTTAATGAAAAATTGTTTTAGGGAAGAAGCGACGCATCGGCTAAATCAACGTACGATCATTTAGAGCGCGCATGGTATTCTGTAGAATTCTTCTTAGGTACCTTTCCTCGGAACACGTCACATATTTATCCTTTCTGACAAGAGTTAATACGCGAAAAATAGTGAGTTAGCCGCTGCTGCCAACCACATTTAGCAAACACTTATTTAGTCACCGCAGCTACATATAGTTAAGGTAGCATATACATTTGCTACGTCTAATAAAAGTACGCTATGGTAGCTAACAGATGTAGATCCCATAGCTAAACATAGATATTTGTCCTAGGAACAGCTAAATGTTTTTAGTTATGGTACCTACAAATATTAGCAACCACAGCTTACTTTTAGCTATCGTAGCAAATATTATAGCTGTGTTAGCTAATATTTAACTATAATGACTAAATAAGTATCAACTAAATTTTTAAGCTACGATAGCGAACTCAGTTTTTTTCGGTGCAAGTGATAATCATCATTTACGATACTCTACAAACATCATTCGAATGTTTAAAAAAGTTTAAAATTCGTGTAAAGTTACAATTAATATAATTTGTGCGCCATATTAGCCGACATGGTCTGGTAACTCGGCGCAGGTGTACTTTCTTTTAAAACCTATAATTGACACTTTTCATTTATATTTTATACAACTTCTGCTACACAGATTGTTAGTTGCAATATTAAACTGCTGCTAACCAAATGTAGCCGACACTTACTTACTCCCAACAGCTAAATGTTAACTAAGGCAGCTATCAAATTTGCGACGTCTGCTAAAAGTACGCTGTGATAGCTAACAGGTTTAGATCCCATAGCTAAACATAGATATTTGTCCTAGGGACAGCTAAACCATTTTAGTTATGGTATATACAAATATTAGGAACCACATCAAACTTTTAGCTGTCGTAGCAAATATTTTAGCTGTCTTAGCAAATATTTAGTTGTGGTGACTAAATAAATACCAACTACATTTTTACCTAAGGTAGGTAACTCATTCTTTTCCGTGTAAGTCCTTTTCGATACTCTATAAACATCATTCGAATGTTTTTAAAAAGTGTAAAATTCATGTAAAGTTACAAAACATTTGAAGACGGAAAAATTCGTGATATTGTTTTAATGAAGAAAAGCAAAAGCGAAATGCTATTAAGAGAATTTAATGATAAGTTGTTTTAAACAATTTAATCAGAGAACCCAAATACCCATGTGTAATCAATTTTAGGCGAATCTAAAGGATTTTTCAATTTTTTGGCCGCCATATTGGATCTGCAATTTTCTATTTTTAAAAACTATCACCAGATTCGTAATCAGCAACCCCAAAAACCCTCCAGTAACCAATTTGAAGCGATATTAAACACTTCTTCAAAAGTTATCCGCCATATTGAATCTGATATTTTGAATTTTAAAAAACTAATACTGTATTCGTAATCAGCGACCCCAAAAACCCCCGAGTTATCAATTCTAGGCGAATCTAAACACATCTTCAAAATTTGTCTGCCATATTGGATCCGCCATTTTGAATTTTAAAAAACTAACACTGAATTCGTAATCAGCCACCCCAAAAGCCCCGAGTTACAAAATTTTATGCTAATCAAAAATGTTTTAAAAATTTGTCCACCATATTGGATCCGCCATTTTCAATTTTTGAAAACTAACACCAGATTCGTAATCAGCGACCCTAAAAACTATAATAATAACTTTGCTTTTGTTTTTTTAATTGCTCAATTTTGCTTAGGGGTGAAAGGATTAATGAAGAAAGTCGAAAGCGAAATGCTTTTAAGAGATTTTAATGAAAAATTGTACAATAAATTTTTAATGAACATATTTTCTGTCAATTGTTACTAAAGAATAGACAGGTTTTAATAAAAGTATTTAATTTCGAAAATAAAAAAAATATAAATTGTTTAAACAAATTAAATGTTTTTAAACAATTTAATATACACTGCGAATTATAAATAAAAAAGTTCTTTACGATTCTTCCATAACAATAACAACAAGCCTCATAATTTTATCTCCATTTCATTAAAATTTTATTTTTAACCACTTTAATTGGTTAAACAATCGATTCAATTAAATCAAATAAATTACATTAATTACATTTTGTTAATTAAAAGTTGTAAGCTTTTAAAATATTTCACATAGAAAATATAAAAAAAAAATTGTTTAAACAATTCAAAATTAATTTTAAAATTTCCATACAAGTTCATACAAGGGTGCCTTACAATTTTTACAGCGTTTAAAATCTTTTTTCTTATTCTGTGTCTCCCAGACACCTGTTATACATTTTCCTCTTTCTTATTTTGCAGGCTATTGTTGTCTTTATCTTTCCCAGGAAACCTTATTCTCTCTTGCTTTTAGAACCACAACTGTGAACTCCCCTTGCGTTTCGCACGCATTGGTGTCTTTATGTATCCCAGATAGCCTTATTCTCTTTTGCTTTTAGAACTACAAGTGTGAACTCTCCTTGCGTTGCGCACTCTATTGTTTCTTTATCTATCCCAGGTAGATTCTATACCTTATTCTCTCTTACCTTTTGAAAGCCCAGCATTACATTCTGAAAGCTATCTGATTTCTTATATAGGAACTTCACAGTCAGCTGTCACAACTGTTCACTGCTCCGCGCATGCTCCATGCAGAGTCAATGTTTTTAGCTAGATAGTATATCTTTACGTCTACGCCATATTTATGGGATTTTCATAGTTAGATTTACTAGGACGCTAGAATTTTTACTTAACCTTAAAGAGTATTTTATTTTTTCTGAGAGTGACAAAAATTATTATAGTTATCTAAAAAATGTCAGGCTGTGATAGTGAACAAGAAGATATGGATCTGTGCACGCCTCCAGAATTGCGAGTTGCTGCGGAAATAGCTACAGAAAATTTGGTGCCTTCAAAATCAAAACATTTATACGGATCTAGTTACGAAAAATTCATTAATTGGGAAAAATCAAATAAAGCAATCACGTCAGAAAACTGCTTACTGGCATATTTTGATACGATAAAGAAAAAATATCAGCCATCCACTGTATGGTGTCAATTTTCTATGCTTAAAAATATGATAAAATTAAAAGAAAATATCGACATCGGTTATCCCAGGTTGACAGCGATTTTGAAAAGATTCTTTGTGTCAATATTAGATATTTCATATTGACGTAACCTCAAAAATTGAATCTCTGAGTTGTTAAAAATCAACTTGTAAATTTGTTTTACATAACTAAAATAAACTTGCATTAAACTATTTTAAGTTAAAAAATAAACAGGCGGCTTCCATAAATGATGTCACGCTTTTTTCGAGAATTTTCACCCCCCCCCCCCATGTCACATTATTTACATGGGCAAAATAAAAAATTTACATAGGCTGTCACAGATTCATAAACCCCCCGCCCCCCTAAGAGTGTAACATCATTTATGGAAGCCGCCACATCAAAAGTCATTAACTCTGTAATTATTTTCCACTTTTATAGGTTATTCTTATTTTTGGTGCTCCTTACAAAATATAGGGAAAAACAAAATCGCAGAAACATCGAGACAAATTGCTACCTGGCTAAATAACGAGCAACATTAATAAACCTTCAAGTAAGTTGATTATTTTTAATTTTTGATAAACTTTATTCCTAGGCAATAATTAAACTCAACTATAATATTTATTTTAGCGAGCATAAATGATGAATCAGAAGCAAAAAATCAATCACCTCCTGGAAAAAGCATCGACGAAAATATTGCCGAGCAGTCAACTTTTGAAAACGATCTTTCATCGAAAGAAACCTACCAATTTCACAAATGTATAATCCAAATTTATAACAAATAATACTTACGATATTATTATTAGTTTGATTAATCACCTTAGAGATTAACAAGTGATATTTCATTTGTGATTTTCATTCCAAAGAAAAATTATGTTCTTTAATAACAGAATAGAAATATTTTCACTTTGAATCTCTAGGATATTAGTGATATATCAATTATAATTATAATTATAATTATAAATTATAAATTAGATATGTATCAAATGTAATTCTAAAACAAAAATACTGATCCCTGTATTTTTTCAGAAAATGAATTAATTAAAAAATTTCTTTTTGCTTAATGTATACAAAATTTCTATTTTGAATATTAAAAATAAATTTTACAATTATGTATTTAAAGAACCATTCAATACTTTTTTAAGCAAAAAAAAATAAAAGCTTCTAAAATTAGATATCATTTATAATTGAATATGATGTTAACTTAAAATATTTTTGCACGATAAACTACACATAGGGACAATAATTGTAGTTAACAAGTGTGTTTTATACCGAATCAAAAAACCAAAGCTAAGGCTCGTTCGACAAGGCGTAAACTGCCAAAATCGTGCAATCGTGATAAAAAATATGTTGCATAACATAGGGAAGGGACGATTTACTGTCGGGCGTAGTTTTTTTGGCACGAGTCGAGCACAAAGATGAGTAAGGCCTCACTCATCTATGTTAAAAACATTTGCCCTCTCCGTAAATCGGCCGTTCTTCCCCATGTAATGCAATATACTATTTTTGAAAAACATTAATGTGAGCGTTGAAAGAAACAAATAAATTATTTAAGTAATATTTATAAAACTTATTCAATAATTAAAGCGTTATGTTAATTTTGAAAAAATTTCCCGCTTATTACTTTTCTTTCTCATGTGAATATAAATTATTCATTCTTGAGAATGTACGCTTCTATTGTTGTCTATAAATGTTAATGAGGCTGTGATTCCATTCTATTTTTAGTTATTTAACTTGTCTAATTTATTTATCGAAGTTCGTTAAGGTATTTCTCTTGCAGTTATACTTGAAAAAATCGATTTTCTATGGATTTTCCTTAATTTATATAGGTCAATCAATTCGTTTTGAGATAAGGAATATGATTTTTGTATTCATTAAGTTGTATTTTTTGCAAAAAACGATTTATTTCGATGAAAAAAGGTGGTAAAAAAATTTGATTGGGTATTTTCAAAAATCGTTGTGTCCGAATTTAGATATTCATGAGCTTAGTAAGTCATCCAAATTTTATTGGAATCCGTTGAAGCGTTCTTGAGATATCTAGTACACAAAAAACGCTATACACACACACACACACACACACACGCACACACGCACACATACATGTGGACATTTGCTTAGGAATAAAAATTTACACTTTTTAGATAAAAAAAAGTCGATTTAGACTATTTTTGGAAAATCGAAAATCTTAACGATTGCATAGCTTCCTCCATGAGGAAGCAAAAATTATAGAATATCAAAGGAAAAAGTTATAAAATTACTTAAAAAATTTTAATTAAAGAGAAAAATTTAAAAACCGCATAAATAATCGAATATTGATGAAAATAATTGAAATTTCAGATAAGTAAAATTTTAGATAAATAATTGAAATTTTTGAAAATTATGCCAAAATAATAAAAATAATTAAACCAGGTGAGAATTACGTCCATCTCATGGACATTTTGCTTCCAAGTAAGCAAAATTTGGAGAAGATTTGGAGAAGTTATTAAAAAATGAAGAATTTTAAATGCGAAAAAATGTATAAACATGAATTTTTAAGGTATTCTTGATTAATTATGAACTTTATATAGGTCAACCGATTCGTTTTGAGATAAGGAATATGATTTTTGAATTTATTAACTTTTTTTTTAAGCAAGAAAACAAATTCGACAAAAAACGATTTTTTTCGATAAAAAAATGTGCTAAAAAAATTTGATTGAGTATTTTAAAAAATCCTTGTGTTCAAATTTGGATACTCATGAGCTTAATAAGTCATCTAAATTTTATTGCAATCAGTTCAAGCGTTTCCGAGATATCTTGTACACAAAAACGCTATACACATACACATACATCTGGACATTTGCTTAGGAATGGAAATTTACGCTTCTTAGATGAAAATGAGTCGATTTAGAATATTTTTGGAAATTCAAAAATCTTAACGATCACAAAGCTTTCTCTAGAAGAAAGCAGAAAATGAAGAAAATAATAGAAAAATTGCGGAATTTATTTTTAAGCAAAATAAAATTATAGAAAAATTGTTTAAAAAGTGGAAAATTGATGACAATAATCTAAAATTTGGTGTAAGAGCTGAAAATTTAGGAAATTAATTGAAAAAAAAATGAAAATATTAAAGCTTCGAGAAAATAATAGCAAAAAATTGAACAAAATAATTGAGAATTGAGATATTCGTAGGTATATATTTGAAAGTTCAGGAAATTAATTTAGAAATTATGAAAATGATTAAAAATTGAAAATAAAAAATAAAAAATACCAAAAACAATGGTAAATTAAAAAAAGTAATTTAAATTTGCGATGTGTAAATAATATAAATTCTAGAAATAAACAATTACATTGATTTAATATCAAGGGAAAAATAATTAAAATTGAAAAAGTGGTTGAAAAAACTAAACACAATAATTGAAATTTGAGGAAGGTAAATTTCAGATTTAGGGAAACAATTTACAAATAATTAAAACAATTAAAAATTGCAGAAAATAATTGAAAAACGAAAACAATAGTACAAAATGGTGTTTTAAGTAATCGAAATCACAATAGAAAAGAACTATTAACAATTGAAGAAATTTTTGAATCACTTTAAAGTTAGTATATTTGAAACGTGGATTAATTGAACTTTTAATCAATGTTAGTTTAAATGAACTGAAATTTGAAAAAATTTAAATTGCTACAAATTTAAAATTTGAGAACATTTTAAAAAGGTGAAGTATGATTTAAAATTTTAAAAGGAAAAAAGGCATCTTGTAACAATTATCAGATGTGGACAGAATAAATGAATGGATGAATGAAACTTGTAAATTGTTATTTATAATTAGGACTCCATTTTTCTTTTTGCCTCAGGGCCCTTGCCTTCGCAGTTACGCCTCTGGCATTGATTCGATGAAGAGAAAAGTGTTACCGAACTACCTATTGCGAATTATGAATGACGATGTTAGCAATCAGTGGATCGAGTATGGACTGAAAAAATAATTTGACTAAATATAACCAATTATTGATTAAATGTAGCCGAGAGAGATGGTTGATATAGCACCTGCAATTCACTTTGTTTGTTTTGTTCCGAGTCCATTAACCAAGAAATTGGCTAGAGGCCTATTACCTCAGTGTGAAGGCAAAAAGTTTCGGAACCGTGAGAAGATGAGATGTAGAGTTCCCGAAGGGTGTAAGGTAGGGCTATTTGCGCATAGCATAGAAATTCTTGGTATAAGGGTAAATGAGAATACCGCGTATCGTTGACTTAAACAAAAAATAAAGAATAAACCGAAGCATTACCAGAAAATCTTGTATCTCAACCAGTTTTTGCAAAACCAGCTATTCTAAAGATGACCTTGCTGGAGGTCTGTTAATAGTCTCAATGTACAATTCAACTCTAATATGAGACATGGCCTGTCTATAGATCTGCTAATAGTCTCACTGCTTCATCGTAAGCTAATATGAGACATAACCTTGCTAGAGGTCTCTTAATAGTCTCAATGTACAATTCAACTCTAATATGAGACATAGCTTCTGTAAAAGTCTGTTAATAGTCTCACTGCCTCATCGTAAGCTAATTTGCGATACGACCTTGTTAGAGGTCTCTTAATAGCCTTAATGTACAATTCAACTCTAATACGAGACATGCTCTCTCTTTAGATCTGTCACTTAAAAAATAATAATAATTTTGACACTAAACTTTGTAGAATTACTTAAAATAACATTAGAAAGAGTTCTCTTGTACAAATTTGTCTAAATTACGGACAAATTTTGGCTACCCTATTAAAAAAAATGGGGCCACCAATAAGGGCACAAATGAGGCCTCAAATGTGATCTTTCAAGTGGTAGCGAATTTGAAACATCATTTGGTGCCTCATTTGTGCTCTCATGTTTCTCTTCTTTGTGGCCACATTTTTGCCCTCTTTTATGCCCACATTTAAAAAATATAAAATAAAAAAATATTGTTAATCTTGATTTACACTATATTATTTACAAGTAGTTCCCCTAATTAATTTTGGAAAATTAATTTTACGAAGAAAATTTTGAAAATAAATTTGGAGTATGGGGATTTAAACCTATGTTCCACGCACGCAACCAAAGAAACCCTGAAGCCTAACCAACATTTGCTAAAGTGTTGATATCTTAAAAAGGGTTTGCTTTTAAGAAATCATTTTGAATCAAAATCGTAAAGGATCATCACAAAATCACATCACTTCATTCCACACTTTGAATTTATATAACTCTATTTACCCACACAGAGAAAATAAATTCACCCTTTGATTAACGATTTTTTACTTTTAGACATACCTCAAAATGCGATGCTTTATTGACATTTTCTAAAAGATTCAATAAACGTGTATTATTCTTTCTGTGTGACTTGCAACGCTGCGCTTTATCTTTAAAAAAATCTTCAAAAAAATCATAAAAAAATCTATTAAACAATTCAAAACATTGTAGTCTGTGAAGGAGCAAAAACAGTTGATCAAATTTCTAAAAAAGACGCAATCTTCTTAAAAGAGTATGAATACCCATTAACACCCTTGCTTTTGATATGTAAAAAAAAGACTTTTAAAATTGTTGACTTCAATATAGAGAAATAATTTCTTTCCTACATATAATAATTAGTTTTAAATTAAAAATATGAATAATGTAGAAATTTGTTAAGATAATATATATTAAAAGAAACTTACCACTGCATATTCGAAAGTTAAAATCAGTGTAAGAGTTCCTACGAGCCAAAATAGAAAGTGTGATGCAAATTCATTAACTTCCAATACAAATCTATAAAATAAACGAAGTAATGCATTACATTTATAGACCATTTTTTACTCATGAGAAATTAAGCATTAAGAGCATGTGATAGAGAATGTCACTGGTATACGTAAAATTTGTCCGTAAACTTTCTTCTAAACTAATAAATATTGTGATACCAAACTTTGTAGAACAGTGGTGTAACTGGGTAGTTAAAAAGAAAATGGGGCCCCAATTAAACTATAAATTACTAAAATTGGTAAGAATTTTGCAACTTTTCAATAAAAAAAAAAAAAAAAGTCTATTAGGGTTGATTAAGGGCCCCCTGAGCTTTAGGGCCTCGGGTCACTGCCCCACTTTTCCCCTTAAGAGTTACACCACTGTTGTAGAAATACTAAAAAAAATATCAAAACCGAACTACTTCCACACAATGATGGCAGTACTTTATTACAAAAGATAAAACATAAGAACGTAAGATTACGAGAAATCATAAATAAGTACTCTAATATGAAATATTATATTCAATATCATATCCAAATGAATAATTTTGATTTTTGATATAGAAGACACATAAGTTAATGTAATTTTTTTTAGGGGAAGTGTGGACACTTGTATTTTTAACAAAATGAGCCGTTAAAAATTGCAAATTCAATTATACACATATGTAGGAAATAAAGCATAGTCAATTAAAAACAACCACAATTATTAATAAAATAAAGTATATTCTAAAATAATTATTCAAATTGCAAAAAGAAAACGTCTTTTTCATTTACATGATGGCGGCTTGACCAAAAATGAACTCTGCGCAACGCTCCGCGGCGAGCCCATGTGACACGCATGCGCACACTCAAATCAAAATATAACAGGCGCCAAATTTTCAAAATTCAAACAATGTAAATCGTTCTTATATTTGACATAAAATAGAAACTATTCTACATTCGGCTCTCCTGACTTATCATTCGTCCCGAATGACTGATTAATTGGAAGCCAAGGTTTAAGATATTCAGCGCAGAAACTAGTTTTAAAAGGACCTTCTCCGTCGGATGTACGCTGCACATCATAAGGGTCGTTGAATTTTACAGAAACAATTTCATATGGGCCTAAATATTTTGCATGTAATTTTCTACCGAGACCCATTTGAGTACGCTTTATAGCTACCAAATCACCTAATTTGTACTTATTCGGTTGACGTCGACGAAGATTGTAACCTTTTTGATTTTCCATTTGAGTTTTCTTTATTTATTGCTTGGCTTCTTCTCGAAGAGCATCACGGGTATCCTCGAAAGTGTTTGTTCCACGATTTCTCGCAACTTAATATCTTCTTTCGATTTCACTTTAACACTTGTTAGTAATTCAAAAGGTGTCATGTTAATGCTTCGATGAAACGTAGAATTTAAGATTTGTTGAACACTATCGACATGCTGATACCATTTCGCAGGGTTTTCCAAAGACAATTTGGTTAGCACGGGTATTAAAGTTCGATTAATCCGCTCTATTTGTCCATTGGCTCTTGGCAAACCTGTGGTGATCATCGAGTGCTTGATTCCTTCCTCTTGACAATAGTTTTTAAATTCCAGCGATGAGAAAGCAGTTCCTCTATCTATAATTATAAGAGCAGGATTACCAAATACACGTTTTTGAACATTCAACTTCATGATTACCTCGTGTAAAGTTGTGAATTTTGTCGGATACAACCAGACAAATTTGGTAAAACTATCAGTTACTGCTAAAATATGTTGGTATTTCTTACTAGTTGACTCTAAAGGACCAAGGTGATCAATGTGGAAGGTATTCAATGGAACATCGGGTTTTGGTAAAGGATTGAGGAAACCTTCTTGTTTTCCTTGTTTCTTATTTGCTAGTATGCATGGAATACAGCTTTCAATCGTTTTCTTTAACTTTGATTCCAGGTTCGGAATATAATGATCTTTCTTAATGATGTCTCCTGTTCTTTTTTCAGCAAAATGGCCTTTTTGGTGTACCATCTGGATCAATTCTTTTTGCATCGACGAAGGAACTACCAGCAAATCTTCACCATCGACAAATTTGTACAAAATTTCCCCACGTAATGAGTAATTGCGATCAGGTTTATTCTTCAAAGATTCTTTTAAGGTGCTCACTTCTGGATCATCATTTTGTGCTTTTCGTAGTCTAACTAAAACTTCATTCTCTGCAACACTTAAGACTGCAATGCGACTCAACGCATCTACATGTTTCATGCGATCACCTGACCTTTGTTCAATTACATAATCAAAATCTTCCAACAGAGATGCCCATCTCCAGATTTCTGCAGAAACTTCTTTCTTCTTCATCGTTTGGGTGAAAGCAGCACAATCGGTTATAATTTTGATTTTTTGTCCAAGTAAATAAACTCTAAATTTTTTCAATGCCTTTATGACGGCCAAAACTTCAAGTTTATATCTCTAATGATTCTTCTCGGTTGGTGTGGTTTTTCGGCTCATGTAATAAACAGGATGCAGTTTATTATCTTCAGGCGATCTTTGTAGCAGAATGGCTCCAAAACCATCTTGATTGGCGTCAGTGTGAAGTTCAATCACGTGATTCTGATTAAATAATTTCAAAACAGGCTGATTAGTCAACTTATTCTTCAATTCATTGAAAGCTCGACGTTCTAATTCATTAAATTAAAAAATTTTATCTTTTCTTAGCAAATCACTTAGAGGTCTTGCTATCATCGCATAAGAATCTATAAATTTACGGAAGTAACCTGTCAGGCCTAAGTATCTTTGCACTTCTTTTATCGTTTTATGTTCAGGAAAACGAATAACTGCTTTGATTTTTAAAGGGGAAGGATTAACATTACCGTTTTCTACAATTTGACCTAAAAACTCTATACGTTCTTTGATAAACTTACATTTTTCAAACTTAAATTCCAAACCGTACTCACTAGCTACTTTTAGGAGTCTAACTAAATATTCGTACGCTTCATTCATAGTTTGACCTTTTATAATAATATCATCTAAGTAGAAAGTCATAATTCCATCCACTAGTAAGTCACGAAAAACAAAGTTAATATAACGTTGAAATACAGGCGGCGACAAACATAAACCAAATGGTGCTCTTAAGAACTGATATTGTCCATTATGGGTAACAAAAGCAGTAAACTTTTTACTATTTTAATCAATTTTGACATGCAAAAAAGCGTTTTTGAGATCAAGCGTGCAAAATATTTTCGCGTTAACTAGTTTATCTAATTTGTCGTCTATTAATGATAGAGGATGTCGATCTTTAACAATGACTCGATTAATTTCTCGGTAATCTATACAAAGTCTAGAAGAACCGTCTTTTTTTTTAACAACAACAATGGGACTGGCAAAGTCTGATGAGCAAGGTTCAATTATTTTTGCTTAAGTCCATTCATCGATTTATTTATTTACAAATTCTTGTTCTTTAATAGGAAGTCTACGCGGGCTTTGAAAAATCGGATTTTCGTCTAACAAATTAATTTTTAATTTAATATTCGTTGTTTTTGTTTTCTCCGGCTTATACGTACCAATCAAATCTTTGACTTTGCTTTGAATTTTTTTATCAGAAATCAAATCAATATCGTTTTTAGTTTGTTCCGGTAATTTTATTTTTGATAAGAAAATTGTTGACTCTTTTTTTATTACTTTAGTACCATTATCATCAATCTCTATTCTCGCGAATTGCAATAAATTACGACCGATAATTACATCATCTTCCATAGAATTATTAGGAACTACGTACAAAGTCAGAGGATAATCTTCCTCGTCTAGATTAACAACTGTCTGAATAAATCCTAGCGTTCTTACTTCGCCATTACCAAAACCTGAGAAATCACGCTCTGATTTAGTCAACTTTATTTCTGAGGCTGCTAATTTAAGAAATAACTCCTTTTTTATTACAGTAATTGGACTACCTGTATCAATCAAAACTAAAGTTTTTTGACCACAAATAATTGCCTCTTTTATCGCTTCGTTTCGAACAGGAACGTTAACAATGTTTACATCTTCATAGGAATCAATTTTTACTTACCCTTTCTTGTCTCTGTACATTTCGCAGATAAATGTCCGAATTTGTTACAATTAAAACATTTAGCACCTAAGTGCTTTTTATCGCATTCCCTGGAGAGATGTCCTGTTGCACCGCAGTTGAAGCATTTCCCTTCAGGTTTTGATTCTCTCGTGGTCACTTTTGGTTTACCTTCTTCCTTAAAACTTCTTCATGTTGTTTCAAAACCTTTCGTAGAGTTATTCCGAGTCTTCGTTTGTTGGTTAGCTCTGTTAACACAATCTTTCATTTTTTCATACACTTGAGTTTTTCTTTAAATTCACTGGCAGTCTCTGCACCATACAAATTCACTTTATTATTCGGTTCATCATCGAGTCCATCTATCACATATTCAAATAAAGCATCATTTTCAATAACCCGTTTAGACATTTCCTTCATTATTAAGTAATACTCTTGAACAGTCTCGTTTTTCTTTATTTTTTCGCTCTTCCAATTTTTTGTGGATTTGTGCACTATTTGCTTTAGTAGCAAATTCTTCTAACATCAACTTTTTAAATTTACTCCACGTTTTAACTGTTCCTTCACTTTGCATAAAAAGTTTAGCTACCCCTTTTAAAGCCTTTTTGGCAAAAACAACTTTTTCCAGTTCTGACCACTGAAACATCACAGCCGCGTCCTTAAAGTCAGCAATCCAACGTTCAGCTGGATAATTATTATTGCCATCAAACTCGCGCACGAAGTCCTCAACGTCTCTAAAATTAAAAGCAAACTTATTACTTCGATTTTGTCAATTATTTTGTGCCCTCAAATTAGCACCTCTTGCAGTATCGTCTCTTTCCATTTTATCGTCGTTTGATTCGTCATGGCCATCTGCTTCTTCATCGTCGTCTGCTCCGTCATTGTTGCCAACTCCATCGTTGCCGTTTACTGTCTCGTGTTCATTGTTGACAACTGAATAACTAGGTCTTCTTTTTTGATTTGATGTGGCTTTATCTCCACCCTCACCACTTATTTTTGAACTTTGATCATCAGTTGATTCATCGTCATCTTCGTCTTGATTAACTAATTGATTGTTATCAATCAAATTCTTTAAAATTCGTTCACGCACTTGCTCCTTATTACCTTCATAATTTATACCGAGTAAATTGCTAATAGACGTCAAGTCTCTAAAAGAAAGTCTGCTGACGTAATCCAATTTCTGACGATATTCTTCAGAAGTATCGTCAAACGAGAAATACGCAAATTCGCGAAGTCGTTGACGATTTTTTCTATCGCCGTCTTTTTCAAACACAAAACGATGCATTACCAATATGGCTGCACGTGGCGCTACTTTCAGCTTATTTCTCACAGAAGCAATTTAAGCAAGATTCTTCATTTTAAGTTCGTTTAAAACACTACACAAACTTTCAGGGCTTCATATACTTTATTAATCGTCGTTGTAAAGAGTTTACTTATCGTCGTTGCAGAGATTTCTTTAAACTTCGTACAGAATTCTCATGGCATCGTTGATCGTCGTTAACAAAAATCACTTTTCACATTAAAATTATGTTCAAATCACTGCTCACATTCCCGGACGAGCCCCCATTTCGTAGGAAATAAAGCATAGTCAATTAATAACAACCACAATTATCAATAAAATAAAATATATTCGAAAATAATTATTCAAATTACAAAAAGAAAGCGTCTTTTTCATTTACATGATGGCGGCTTGACCAAAACTGAACTCTGCGCAACGCTCCGCGGCGAGCCCATGTGATACGCATGCGTACACTCAAATCAAAATATAGCAGGCGCCAAATTTTAAAATTCAAACAATGTAAATCGTTCTTATATTTGACATAAAATAGAAACTATTCTACATATACTAACTGCATATTTCTTTTATGAAATATTACACAAGACACAGCTTTCTTGTGTATTGCATGAGGATCAGTCATTTCGTTAGTATTATCATCATCTTGAGTAACATGTTTTATCCTGAAACTAAAATTATGATTAGTATAGAAATGTAAAAGTATGTAAAGTATCGCATTGTACATATTGGAATCTCAAATCGTGACGTCATAAAGCAAAATAGCTGATACAAAGAAGACCAGTTTTGCTCTGAATATTATAATAATAACCATAACGAGCAAGCTATACTATAATAATATACATTACGCAAACTTAAGCTTAAATTTTAAGTCATTGATTTGTATGTAGCAAAAAAACTTAATTTCATGAAGGTTTTTTACTGTAATTGTTGTATATTAACAAATATTGTATTTTACTAATGTAATGATAGATTTTTCATTAGTTTAAACAATTTATTGTTGCACAATTGTAATACTTCCAAAGAAATTAAAAGTGAAGGAAACTATAAAAATTGTGAAATTTTTCTGGTTTTTTCTAGGACTAAATTAATAAATTAAATAAGATATTCCGTAAAACTAGCAACTTTTTTTACATTGAACTTACAAATACGCTTCCTCTTCAAGCTGGTATTGTTGAGCATTTACGTTCTGGTAAATTCAAAGGGACCTTAAAAGGGTAGTTTCAGTTTAATAAATATATCTAAAAAATTCTGTCGGTTAACATTAGTAAAGTACAATATTTGTTGATAAACAACAATAACAGTAGAAAAAAACTTTTATCAATTTAAGTTTTTTTTGCTACATATAAACAAATAAATTATTTTTCAGTAGAGCGGAGGTTAAATAAATTATTATAAATATAAAATTTAAAAATAAGAAATAAAAATATCGTGACCATTATACGTATACATTAAAAATATTCTTTACCTCAAAATAGCAAACATTTGAAGAGCATGATTTACGAAAATGAAAAGTAGTATAGTAAAAATTAAATACAGCATAACGCCATAGCTTCCTGATAAAGCAACGTGTATTGAGACAATAGTATAATGCTCTTGGCGACTAAAAAATATGTAATCGGTATCCACCAAATACATTTTATTACGTGTATGGTTAAGGGGATAAACTAAGTCCAATATTGCTGGAGAGAAACTTAATAGAATATATGCAGTCAATGATGAAATCATGTATACTGAAAAAATTCCACAAAATATAAATAATTTGTTTTTAATGTTCACAGAATATTTTTTGACATAAAATCAATAAGAAGGTGTTGAATGTTCCAAAAATAGATTATAAAAACTTGACAAAAAAAGTTACGCAAAAAAATAACAGAACAAATTTTAGGTCTTCTAAAACAAGTTCTATTAAGATTTGATTAAAAAACTATATTTTATTAAGTTAATTCTTTTTGCACGATCTGCTCATTGTACCCTGACGTAATCAAAAATGAGATGTTTAAATATAAAAACTGTTTAATTATCTGTTAAGTTTAAATTAAAAAATTGTGTCTTTTGTCACTTGAGAATTGTATGAAACATTTTAATATAATTGTGAGCACATGGGAAAATCACTTCACAGCACTTTCATAAAAATAACAATTTATTTAATATCAAATCTTGTAAATAATTACACACATCGTTGAAGAAAAATATGAGAAGTAATTTGATTTAATTTTTAGAGATAAATTGTGGCCGATCGCGGTGATTTTAATAGATCAAACATTTTTATTGTACGAGCACATGTTTAGCAAAAAAGGGACAAGTTTTAAATCTGATTGTACCTTTCGAGGTAGTAGGAAAAGGGCATCTCTTGTCCTGCGCAATTAATATTCTTTAATTCACTAATAGAATTTAAATTCAGCGATGTCGGCCGTGTAGTCTATTTACAGGTGCTTAAACAGTACTGCGATAAGCAATAAAAGATTTCATAATTGTAAACTTACAGCTGTATTAATAAATTTATTTTCTGAAATATAATTGTCTTTTAATTTGTAGTATTGACGTTACAGTTTTAGTATTAGCTTTCATTTATAAATAAAAATTAGTGAAAAATTAAGTCAATAAATGAATTTTTGCATCGAGTGCGCACCGGCCAATCAGCAATTACTAACCCCTCCTCGAACTAACAAGAGCTACATTTCCCGGCAACTGTTCAGTCTTGTGTCATCCGTCGTGAGTGTAGTCTCGTCACTGTCGAAAAAGTTTTTAAAAATTTCAGGACGCGTTAATGAAGTTAAAGTAAGACTCGCAGAATTAAACCTGGATTTCAATTCTCCTTTAAACAATCGGACCTTTTCAGGGCGAATAAATTTTTTAACGTAAGATTTATACTATTTTTTCACACAAATAATATATTTATTTTCCTGACGTTATTTTCACCACGTCGCAAAATAAAGTCAAGGTTTCCTGACATTATTTGTATAAGGCGTTCCTTCTTCTGTAATACATTTTCTATCATGCATTTCCTATCATACTTTTGCATTTTAATAGGCTGTCGGTAAGAAAGTAACTTTTACAGCAATATTTATCCATGTATTGTTTTTAGAGACCTAAGGACTTCAAAAAATAAAAATAACAAAATTAAGGACCTTCTTCAAAGTGTCATACTAGACACCTTGATTTTTTGCAAATATATACATTTCTTTTTTCATTCATTGCTCATTATAAATAATATCGACATTAATAATAATAAGCGACCAAATATTTATGCCCTAATCAGAACCTCAATCCGCTACTGTATCAGAATCTAAATTCGATTTTATTAGTCACATCTTACATCCAATTATCAGTCAAACCATAATTTATGATCTGATTTACAATCAAATAAACGTTCTTATTCAGGGTCGGATTGAAGGTCAGATTTTTTTAATAGGGGTTTTTTTTTGTTGGAATTCAAGTGATATTCAAGTGTGTTTTAATGTTTAAAATAATCGGATTAATAAAAATGTTATTACCTACGAATATAGTAGAAATCAATCGTCCTCTTGCTGATATTTTTTTTGCAATAACATATTCTTTTTTCAAATTCTCAACTAATTTGAAATCATAAGACATGCGTTCAAACAGTTTTGCAAGCTGAAAAATTATTTTACTTATTAAAAGAGTTGTGTTTATGGACCAAATGTACATAACTTGTCAATGAAGTTTGACACTATATCTTTATGATAAAAAGCAAATACATAAAAAAAATTTGCAAAAGTCCTCTTTTATAGCTTAGGAATCGCTTTTTTAAATTCCGTAATTAAAATTAACAAACGTTTTTAAATAAACAAATTACGAGCAATGGCGTAACTGGGAGGGCAAGGGCCCTGAGGCAAAAAGGAAAATGGGGCCCCAATTATAAATAACAATTTGCAAGTTTCATTCGTCCATTCATTCATTCTGTCAACACCTGACATTTGTTACAAGATGCTTTTTTCCTTTTAAAATTTCAAAACATATTTCACCTTTTTAAAATGTTCTCAAATTTTAAATTTATAGCAATTTTAATTTCTTCAAATTTCAGTTTTAAATTGTTTAAATTATTTGTAAATTGTTTCCCTAAATCTTAAATTTACCTTCTTCAAATTTCAATTATTGTGTTTAGTTTTTTAACCACTTTTTCAATTTTAATTACTTTTCCCTTGATATTAAATCAATTTAATTGTTTATTCCTAGAATTTATATTATTAACTTATCGAAAATTTAAATTACTTTTTTTAATTTACCACTATTTTTGCCATTTTGCAACTATTATTTTCAATTTTTAATCATTTTTATAATTTCTAAATTAATTTCCTGAAATTTCAAATATATACCTAGGTACGTATATCTCAATTCTCAATTCTTTTGTTCAATCTTTTGCAATTATTTTCTCCTCCCTTTAATATTTTAATTATTTTTCAATTAATTTCGTAAATTTTCAGCTCTTACGCCAAATTTTAGATTATTGTCATCAATTTTCCACGTTTTAAACGATTTTTCAATTATTTTCTTCTGCTTAAAAATAAATTCTGCAATTTTTTTATTATTCTCTTCAATTTCTAATTATTTTTATTATTTTGGCATAATTTTTAAATGTTTCAATGATTTATTTAAAATTTTTAATTAGTTATCTGAAATTTCAATTATTTTCATCAATATTCGATTATTTATGCGATTTTTTAATTATTCTCTTTAATTAAAATTTTGTAAGTAATTTCATAACTATTTTCTTTGATATTCTATGATTATTCTATATTCTATGATTTCTTCAATTTTTAATTATTTTCATTTGTTTTCATGAGGCGCATGAATATTCCCTAAATCTCATTTAGCTTAAATCCCATTAAGCCTAAAATCAAAAAGCCTAAAATGCATTCAGCCAAAATTCCATTTAACCTAAATTGCATTTAACCAAAATTTCATTTAACCTAAATCGCGTTTAACCTAAATTCCTTTAAACCTAAATTTCATTTTACCTAAATCCCATTCAATCTAAATTCCATTTAACCTAAATCTCATTTAACCTAAATCTCATTTTACCGAAATTCCATTTAACCTAAATTCCATTTAACCTAAATTCCATTTAACCTAAATCCCATTTAACCTAAATCCCATTTAACCTAAATTCCGTTTAACCTAAATCTCATTTAACCTAAATTCCATTTAACCTAAATCCCATTTAACCTAAAACACATTTAGTATAAATTCCATTTAACTTAAAATGCATTCAGCCTAAATCTCACTTCACCTAAGTCCCATTTAACCTAAATCTCATTTAACCTAAATTCCACTTAACCTAAATCCCATTTAACCTAAAACGCATTTAGTCTAAATTCCATTTAACCTAAAATGCATTCAGCCTAAATCCCATTTAACCTAAATTCCGTTTAACCTAAATCTTATTTAACCTAAATTACACTTAACCTAAATCCCATTTAACCTAAAACGCATTTAGTCTAAATTCCATTTAACCTAAAATGCATTCAACCTAAATCTCACTTCACCTAAATCCCATTTAACCTAAATCTCATTTAACATAAATTCCACTTAACCTAAATCCCATTTAACCTAAATTGCATTTAACCTGAATCCCATTTAACCTAAATTCCATTTAACCTAAAACGCATTCAGCCTAAATCTCACTTCACCTAAATCCCATTTAACCTAAATCTCATTAAACCTAAATTCCACTTAACTTAAATCCCATTTAACCTAAAACGCATTTAGTCTAAATTCCATTTAACCTAAAATGCATTCAGCCTAAATCTCACTTCGCATAAATCCCAATTAACCTAAATCTCATTTAACCTAAATTCTACTTAATCTAAATCCCATTTAACCTAAAACGCATTTAGTCTAAATTCCATTTAACCTAAATTCCATTTAACCTAAAACGCATTGAGCCTAAATCTCACTTCATCTAAATCCCATTGAACCTAAAACTTTACTTGATTCAACTATATTTATTCTTAAATTAAAAAAATTTTTAGGTTCAATGGGATTTAGGTGAAGTGAGATTTAGGCTCAATGCGTTTTAGGTTAAATGGTATTTAGGTTAAATGGAATTTAGACTAAATGCGTTTTAGGTTAAATGGGATTTAGATTAAGTGGAATTTAGGTTAAATGAGATTTAGGTTAAATGGGATTTAGGTGAAGTGAGATTTAGGCTGAATGCATTTTAGGTTAAATGGAATTTAGACTAAATGCGTTTTAGGTTAAATGGGATTGAGGTTAAATGGAATTTAGGTTAAATGAGACTTAGGTTAAATGGGATTTAGGTGAAGTGAGATTTAGGCTGAATGCCTTTTAGGTTAAATGGAATATAGGTTAAATGGGATTTAGGTTAAATGGAATTTAGGTTCAATGGGATTTAGGTTAAGTGGAATTTATGTTAAATGAGATTTAGGTTAAATGGGATTTAGGTGAAGTGAGATTTAGGCTGAATGCATTTTAGGTTAAATGGAATTTAGACTAAATGCGTTTTAGGTTAAATGGGATTTAGGTTAAGTGGAATTTAGGTTAAATGAGATTTAGGTTAAACGGAATTTAGGTTAAATGGGATTTAGGCTGAATGTATTTTAGGTTAAATGGAATTTAGACTAAATGCGTTTTAGGTTAAATGGGATTTCGGTTAAGTGGAATTTAGGTTAAATGAGATTTAGGTTAAATGGGATTTAGGTGTAGTGAGATTTAGGCTGAATGCATTTTGGGTTAAATGGAATTTATACTAAATGTGTTTTAGGTTAAATGGGATTTAGGTTAAATGGAATTTAGGTTAAATGAGATTTAGGTTAAACGGAATTTAGGTTAAATGGGATTTAGGTTAAATGGAATTTAGGTTAAATGGAATTTAGGTTAAATGGAATTTCGGTAAAATGAGATTTAGGTTAAATGAGATTTAGGTTAAATGGAATTTAGATTGAATGGGATTTAGGTAAAATGAAATTTAGGTTTAATGGAATTTAAGTTAAACGCGATTTAGGTTAAATGAAATTTAGGTTAAATTCAATTTAGGTTAAATGGAATTTTGGCTGAATGCATTTTAGGCTTTTTGATTTTAGGCTTAATGGGATTTATGCTAAATGAGATTTAGGGAATATTCATGCGCCTCGTTTTCATAATTTTTATCAAATTTTGTTTTTTAACTATTTCACTTAAATTTATTTTTTACAACTTATCATTGTTTGTGTCATATTTTAATTATTTTCTTTAAGTTTCAAATTTTAAAATCGTTTTTCAACTATTTTCCAAAATTTATTTGCTTTAGTTTTCAATTTATTTCATTTGTTTTATGATTCCAAAAATTTGAAAATATTTTTCTGAGATTTCAACTATTTCATTTAATTTTCAATTATTTATATTATTATCTTCAATTTTCAATTACTTTCGTTATTTTTCATAATTTCCAAAAAGTTGTTAATTATTTCTCTTTAATTAAAAATTATTCTGTTCAATTTTAATATTTTAAATTATGTTTATCTTTTTTTATTTCTTTTCTCTAATTTTTCATTATTTAATTTTTATCAATTTATTTTTAAGATTTACAAGTATTTTTCTCAAATTTAAATTATTTTCTTTATTTTTAAAACATTTCAATGGTTTTTCAAATTACTTTCTCCAATTTTTAATTGATATAAATAAATTATAATTAAATTAAAATTGATTTATTGCTACCTATCGCCACTATCTATTACATCTCCCAAGTACTCACTGTATGTAACATTAATGGTCCATATTAAAGTATTTACACTTATATTAAAGTATTACACTCAGGTATCTACATACTTAATTTATGTATAATGTTTGTATAATTACCTGAGGAACGTTACCTTGGAGAAGAGCGTAGTAAATTAACGAGAATGGAAGAAACGGTATAAATGTAGGGAATGCTTCTATCAAATATTTCATGTCGTTATGATACTTAAAAATATTTGCCAACTGTTAAATAAAATATATTAGTATTTTGAGATACACTACCGGACGAAATTGTGGGACCACTTACAAAAATGGGATAAAAACCTGACTATCTTAGAATGTTGATAACTCTATTAAATATTAGTACAATGAAATTCTTTATAGATCATTGAAAAGCTTATAAAATTTGCTGTTAAATGGTCCTATTATGAAGCTTTTTTGATTATTAGAAACGGAGACTCAATGTGATAAAGATAGGTGCATTTTTATCGTTTTCTGTGAATTTTCATTGTTTAAGTTTGGTAGGCTGAATTTTCTAGAAAAGAAATTGGAAAAAATTTAAATTAAGCTAAATAAAACCTTGAACTTTTAACTTTAAAATAAGCCCAAGAACATTAAAATATCTTGACTGGTTCAAAAGTTTTAAGTAAATATATGATACAAAAAAACGCAACGATCGGCAAATAGGCCGAGAGGGGAGAAAACGAAGGAATTGTTGCATTTTGTTCTTTCTACACATTTACTTATAACTTTTAAACCAGTCAAGATATTTTAATTTTTTCTGTCTTATTTTAAAGCTAATAGTTTAAGATTTTAATTAGCTTAATTTCAAAAATTTCCAATTAGATACTTTTCTAGAAAATGTAGTGCACCAAATGTGAATAATGAAAATTCACAAAAAAAAGAAAAATTCACCTATATCAAAATGACGATAGGTAAGAAATTTTGCACTGAAGCGATAATTATGAAAGATATTAACATAATAAAAAACCATTACAAGGTAATTAAAAAGCCATGCCCTCGTAGACATTCATAGAAATTGAAATGAATTTTAATAAGTTTTTTATGTAATAAAAGTTTCCCATCATAGATTATAAAACTTATATGAATCTTATGTTAATTAAATTATTATTTTAAATATTGAACAAAATTCATGATTTTTTCAGATCAATTGGTGCCCGATAACAGGTTGAAAAATTAAAATAAAATACATTTTTTTATATAATCTGATTAAAAAATTAATTTTTTTCAAATTACTATTTTTTCTGAAAATTCTACATTTTTTGATCAAAAAATCTTTAGACAACTTTTTTCTACGACTGAAACTAAGAAAGTTATGGCCGATTGAAAAAAAAAAGTTGCACTAATTTTTTAATGCTAATAACTCCGAAAATAATAAATATTTTTAAATAATATTTTGTGTTCTTAAATAGACCCCAAATGTTCACGCGCTCTAACTTTGCTAGTTTATTTAACCATATTAACTAATTAGTTTTCGATACTTTGGGGAAATCATTTTTCTCCGTTTATTATACTTATGGCACGTTTAAACCATCTTCGTTTTTTATTGTATTTGATATTATGTTTTCAATATGGAAATAATATTTTCATAAAGAAGGCTTATATTAAAATACTAAAGTTTCTAATAATTGCAATTCATTGACAATAATTACTTTCCTGTTACAAAAAGTGTCGCCATTTTGTGTGCAATCAGTAAGGTTTAAAATGGATTCAGTTTGTTCTACTTAACTTACTTTTTATGAAATTTAAACAGAAATTAAAATTAATGAAATTTTATTAGTACAGTTTAATATAAGCCTCCTTGCCGCAAAGTTCAAGAAATTTATCATACGTACAATAGACAAATTTAATGAAAGTATAATTATAGCGTACATAATACGCAAAAAAATAAGTTCCATTTTAGATACATATGGCCAAAGGCCTAAAGCTCTTAATATTATTTTTACGTATTGCAGTTGATGTTCCAATTCTGGATGCAGAATCATTTTGCAATAATTTGAAACAAATAAATTAATTTTTATACGATTTGCAATCCTGCTTCAGTTTCTGATAAATGCACAATATATAATCAAACGTCTCAGAGATATTTCTACAAGTTGGGAACTCACTAGTTTAACTATTAAAGTGATAAGTATTATAACATAATATATTGGTGGGAATTTCACACCTGCGACTGAATAAAAAGATTGAATTTTAAATTTAAGAAACACTACATAACACTTATTTGCATTTTTTATGCAGAACTTTAAATCGATAATACCATTACCTTAATATATTATTTAAATTGAGAATATTGATTGAAATTATTTAAAACAAACGATTTTTATAGTCTACTAATGACTTAATACATATTAGGTATAAATTAATATTATAATATTCCTATGAATTAATATTATAATACTTCACAAGATTTTCAAAATTAATTTAGCAAAATTCTTTCCTTTTATTCAATAAAAAGATTTATATATTAAGGGACAGTTGTAGAAATATATCTATTTTTATTAAATTTTAAAAATTAACAAATTCGATTGGACAGATGACGACACTATTTACTTCACGGCCCAGGCAAAAAAAACAGGGTATATTTAGAAGATCATAACTTTGGACCTAATCAAGTTATAATGTTCTCCGTTATCGAAAACGAAAGGTATTTTAGTCTACTTTAATTCATCTGCAGATCACATTTGCTTAAAATATCTAGGAACCGATCAATTGGTAAAAAACTAAAAAATTCGTTTTATTAGTAAAAAAAATAAAAAACAAATTGGTTTTTTTGAACGGCTATAGGTTTTGACCTAATTTACTTAGGACTTTTAATTTTTTTTTCAATTAAAGGAAACTTTGTCCTTTTTATTTTTACTCTGAACCATTTTTTTCATCAAATGCACTAAAAACTTGTATTTTTCAATTTAAAAATTTTTTTTTCTTTTTCTAAATTTTTCAATTAACTAAACAAACGTTATACAATAATGAATAAAGATTACAAACGGAATTATTATTAACAAAGTATTATTGTTTTTCACCGACAATTTATAAATAGTTTAAAAATTAACTTCGATTGTATGTATCCGTCATTTTAAAAAGTTTGGAAAATTGAAAACTTGGGAAAAAACTGCATCATATAACTTATGGTTAATTGCAAAATTAGAGAAAAACTGCATCTTTCTGGGTGCTCTGTGTAAAAAAGTTGTTAATTTGTTCATAAATTGTTTAAATAATAATTTTATTTGTAACCTTTATCCGTCATTGTATGAAGTTTGGTAAATTGCAAAATTAGGAAAAAAAACGCATCATTCTAGGTGTAGTGAGTAGAAAGTTGGTAGTGTAACGTTGTAAAATTTGTTAAATAATAATCTTACATCTCACAATTTATTTATTCTAAAATATTTGATTTCAATTGCTGATTTTTAATTTCTTATTTAAAGAATCCGTTAATTTTGATTTAGTTTAATTAATCTCCGGTATGCTCTTCTGATCTCTAAAGTTGCGCTTAATTCCAAGACTGGGATTTTTGAAATTTATAATTTATTATTTAAGACTTATTTGTATTTACTTTCCCCTTAATTTATGTAATCCTGCGACGAGTCGCCAAAATTTGGAAGAATCTTTAAATTTGCGGAAAAGAAAACTAAAGATTTAAAATTATTGCTCCTGTGAAATTTGAATTTGCCGCCAATTTAATAATATTTGAAGAAAATTTATTTCTCACTGCTAAATTTTGAATATATAATGAAATTTTGGATTTATGAAGAATTTATTCGATGTCACGATTGAATTCTACGTTCCTGGCTAATTTGAATTTCCCGCCTGATTTTTATAACCTGAAATTGGAATTTATGGATTTAATTTATGAATTATATTACGAATTTGAATTTTGGATTTTTACTATTTATTTGGAATTTGTCTACTGGATTTCTTCAATTAATTTCTTCTAGTTGAACCCAAGGATTCATATCGGCTTTACCAGTTGCCATACTATTCGGGAGTCGTATTATTAGAGGAGCTATACTTTGATCTATCATCTCAAGGACCGAATTAATTCATTGTTGTGTTTTGAATTAATTCAGAAGACTTTTAATATTTAATTTTTTTTTAAGAATTCCGTTTAGAAGATTTGAATTTCGAGCGTTATGAAGTCAGCCAATCAGAAAGAAGCATTTAGAATATATTTTATTTTATTGGAAGTCACGATTGTATTTTGTCCAAATTTAGTGATCTTAGTTTTTAAGTTTAGGGATTTTGTTTAATGAGTTTCGCAAGCACTGTCTTTTTTGTATTGTTGCGTTGGCAACCGTTAGAAATAACAAACGTCACCATTTTCATTTCTTTCTGGTTACCTTTGGAGATCAGAAGTATTTTTCCTAATCTTTTTGGCGATCAGAAAATAAGTAGACGTTCAAGGAAAAATAAAATTTGCTCATTAAAGAGATCTCAATACATTTTTATTAATTTAAGGAGAAAACTTTTATTAATTGGAAAATTTGGAATTTTGGCATCGCCACTTTGATTAAGCCTAATCTGTGAATTTATCGTTAAGGTTTCATTTTGCTCTTTGGGAGATAAATTTTTTATGATTAACTGTTTTTCATTATTTGCTTTTTCTTATTTGATAAATTTCATTGAATTTAATTAATTTAGTTAACTTAAATTTATTTTAAGAATTACAAATTTAATTCCTTGATTCCTTTCCTTTGATTCATTTCCTTTTTATTTTATTCCGAAACTCAATACAAAACTCAATTCTTTCCTGATCATGTCACCAATCAAATTTTATTTCATTTAATTTTTGAGATTTCAGATCATAACTTAATTATTTTATTAAAAAAGTAATTTGATGCATTATTTTATAACTTAACTTAACCTTTAATAATTTATTTTCTGGCTTGGAATTATGTAAATTTATATTTGTTCTTGTGTCCTGATCCTGATTTTAATTAATTCAATTTCTGAGCCGTAATTATTTAGATTTTAAGTCCTATTTAATTTACTCAATCTTGGATTAAGAAAGAATCCTCAATTCAATTTTTATTGAGTTAAGTAATAATTGAATAATATAAATTTGTGTTTGGATTATATAACCTCAAAAATTATTCTTTTAAAAACTAAACTAAAACCAACTTTTGTGAAATGTTATCAAAATAATTAATTTTGATTGTAAATTTATTCTTGAAATTTAACCTAAAGAAAGAATTGTACTTTGTTTATATTCTTAAAATCTAATTTGAATAAATATAAATTGTTATTATTGTGAAATAAGTGTCTTATTTTGCGATTTGTTTTTATTAAATAAAATTAATCTTTTCAAATAACAGTAAATCACCCCCTCTGCCATTATCCAGATTTTGGGAGAATTAGAATTAAAATTAGAAAATCAGAATTATGTCTTTGGTCTTTGAGCTATTCTTTCTTTTTTCTTCCTTTTGTGTCATTAACCAAAACAGAGCTTCTGATTGTTTTTAGTTGTCTGTTTAGTTGATTCTTTGTTGAGCTTCCAATCGTTTTTGGTCGTCAATCATTTTCTTCTTTCAGATTGATCTTCTAATCGTTTTTAGTTGTCAATCTAATTTATTCTTTTCCTGGTTGAGCTTCCAATTGTCTTTGTCAGTCAATCAGATTCCTTCTACCAATTGAGCTTTTAATTATTTTTAGTTGTCAATTTGGTTTTCTAACTTCTTCCTTTGTCTTTTATTTTTATTTTTGTTTGTAAATTGGCCCAAGAAAGGTCTGGCGCTCAACATTTTAAATTATAAAGTTTTCGTCTTCCGACTTATGACCTTAAATTAATTTCTTTTGGCATTAAAAATTGTGTTTTCCTAACCTAATAAAATTACATTTTTATTTAATTTTTAAAGTTATAATTTGGCGCTTTTGGTCTAATCTTTGATTTAGTTGATCCTTGGATTCGATTTTGACTAATTTTCAATTTAGTATAATTTCTCAAATTAATTCAATTTAATTGAATTGAATTTAAAAAAAAATTATTTATTTAAAAATTATTTATCAATAAAATTATTATTATTTTTTTTTAACGGTCACAGTAGATAACAATAATAATTTTTTTAGACAAATAGAAAATCATCGTAAGTTTTTTAAAAACTTTTGCTCTGAAAATCTATTGATAATCAATTTTTTCCTCCATTATCGTAAATAGCGCATCAAAATACGTAAGTATAATTTGTATTTTTTAAAAACTAAAGCTTTTATTTGAAATATTTTTAGAAATTTTTAATATTTATTGTGATAAATGTAAAAAAAAATTTCGCACCAAAATACATAAGTATACCAAGTGTACTTAAAATCCGTGGTATGTCGTTTTTAAAAGTACACCCGAAATAATTAATCTTCAATATACATACATATAAATAAACTGAATTGAATGCTTAACAAAAAGTAAAACTTCATTAGTAATGGAACAAATATATTTAGAACTCAGCTACGTAATTCTCATTACCAAAGCAAATTTCAGTACCGGTCAAGAGTTTTGTAAGTTTGGTTGGCAGAGCATAATCAGTTCTGATAAATTTTAAAGTCACAGTTTGAAAAGAACGATTTTAATATACGAAATTTTTTTAATAATGGAAACTTTACAAGATTTGCCAACAGGTCCTTTAGAAAATTATCGAATACGTGCTAGTTTTAATTGGAAATCTCTGAAAGTCCATTTAGAAGGTGAAGAAAATGTGAAACTTCAGGTGAAGAAATTAGGTTTCATATTTAATTTAATGGCTTTACGTATTTATACCTTGTTTACATTTATCTCAACCGATGATATTTATTTTTATTTATTTATTTTATTTTTACTTTTAATTTCTTTTTTAATTTTAAAAGAAATGAGTAATGGAAATAATAAATTTTGATTATGTATTAATTAATTAGTCAAATTTATCTAAACGTTAGGCCCAATTGTGGGATGTAATTCGATCTAATCAAGAATTCCAAAGATCAAGGAAATCTCTTTCCTTAGACGAAACTCGAAGAAAGTGCATCAATCAACTAAACGTTTTAATCAAGAAACTGGTAAATAATTCTGTATAATATTATAAAAATATTTTTTTAATAAAAAGATTATATTAAATTTGAGAAGGGTAAATGTATCAGATACTGCAATTTACCAGACAAAAAAAATAAAAAAAATAGACAAAGAACGGCCGTAACAAATTTTAAATAATTATTGATACTTTTTAAATCAGTTGCATATTATTAACTTAAAAAGTATAAATTTTCTAAAAACCTCAGCACCGTAATGAGTCACGGTTTAATAAAAATTAAATTTTTTTATTAACAGCCAAGTGATGCCCTTTACTGGCCAGTTCAGTGCTTTCAATTTGACGCTTCAATATCGACTTTATTTAGTTTAAGAGAACTAGTTATTCCTTCAGCATTGATGAGTTTAGGAACTGCAAGACATGGAAAAATTCTTGAAAAACTCAAAACAAGAGAAGTAAGAATTTATAAAAAATAAATGTATCATTTTTCTTCTTGAAAGAAACGGAGATTCAATGTGTGATAAAGACAGATGAATTTTTCGTTTTTTGTGAATTTACCTTATTCAAGTTTGATGGGCTGCATTTTCTAGAAGTGTAATTAAAAAATTTTGAAATTAAGCTAAGTAAAACCTCGAACTTTAAACTTCAAAATAAGCCGAAGAAAACTTAAATATCTTAACTGGTTCTAAAGTTATAAGTAAATGTATGATAAGAAAAAATGCAACGATATTAGTGGTCGATCCTCTCTTGGCTGCTTAATACATGAAACATTTTTCTTATTTTCTTCGGCTTATTTTAAAACTAATAGTTCAAGAATTATATTAGAGTAATTTCAAATTTTTCCAATTACTTTTCCAGAAAATGCAGCACGGATTTATATTTTGAATCTGTTTTTCGAGTCCCTGTTCGGGCGCCAAAATTTTATGTAACGATTATATTTTTAATTTAAGATAAGAATAAAATTCTACAAAATTCTTCAATAAAATAATTAAATACATATCAATATTAAAAATTATTCAATAAACAGAAATAGAATAAATAAATCAATACTACGAGTCTCTTTTTGACATTCATTAAGGGGTTGAACCACTCTAAAACATCAAAAGGAGGCCTAATTTTAATAATTTTTTTTCTAAATGTATTTCTAACATATATATCTAGAAATAAAATATGTGCATTAAACTGGAAAATTATATTATTTGTAACATTAAATCTAATTAAATCATATAGTTCCGTAAAGTTGACTATCTTTTTATATAAGACTTAGTAGCCTTCATTTGTTTCTTCATTTTAAAAAATCATTTCTTAACAAAAAATTTCTGTAAAATTTTTTTTTAATATAATTCTTTTAGCACTAAACGAAAGAGATCACGTAAAAAAATTATTGGTTCTAAATATATTTTTTACATAAATATCTATAAATGAAGAGTGTGCTTGTAATTTTAAAATTCTAAAATTTATAACATGAAATCGTACGGTTCCGTAGATTTGCCCATATTTAATTTAGAAACTAACGGGTGAAATTATTACAAATTATCAACTGACTTTTTAAGAACGTCAACCCTTAACCAATAGAGAATAAAATTGAATAAATTTTAGTTCATAGGTGCATTCTCTCTAACAGAAATAGCACATGGTACAAATATCAAAGGAATGGAGACGACTGCAACTTACGATCCGAAAACAGAAAATTTTATAATCCACACTCCACATTTTAAAGCAGCAAAATGCTGGGCTGGTATGATAGGTAAATTTCAATAATTATTGTTCAATTTTGACCTTAATTCAATTTGTTTAAGGAATATCAAAAAGTTATTATATACTTTCGAATAAGGGGGACTTCTGATTTCTTTGACATTTGGTATCTCCACGTATTTTGATGTGCTGATTACAAAAAAGATAATGAAAATTGGCGCAAATTTGCTAATCATGAAAAAACCGTAAAATACGCAAAGTTTGAAAAAAAATTTAGACAAAAGTTCTAGGTCTCATTAAAATACATATTTTATGTAGCGTGACGAAGTAAAAATTCACCTCGCACAATATTTTTTAATGTATTTAAAAATATAATTATAATACTATTATATCATATAATAATAATAATAATATATTAATTATTGAACTAAAATTATGATTACACACCAGGCTGTAATCATTGGAGGATCCAGGGGGGCCACAGGTACTTCTCTCCCCCCCCCCCCAGAAGCCGTATATGTGTGTGAAAGAAAAAGAGATAACGCTAAAGTGCCATCTCTGTCTCTCTCATGTAATACCCCCTCCAAAAACCTTGACTAAATCCGACACTGGCTGGAATCATTTCCAGGCTATTGTTCAGCCAAATGTAAACTCGATGATTTGTGCCTTTATTATTTTGATACGATGAATCATTTCCAAAGGGTTTCAAAATGATTTATTAAATAGATAAATAATTATTCCAAATTGAATGCTCGATTTTCAACAATGTTTACTTGTCCCTAAAAATACTTTCGAATGGTTTACACGTTAAAACTTTGTAATTAATAAAAGTTACTAGATACGAAACATATTTTTAAACTTAGTTAAACGGCGAAGACATTTTTGCATAAAATTTATAATTTTGTTAATTCTGAGGAAAGTTATATATTTTTAAACGTTGTCCCTTTACTTTTAACCTTTTCGAACGTAATCGTCATATTTCTTATTTTTCTTGAACAAGACTATTGGAACACCAAAATAATTTATGTAAAATAAAAGTTCAAATCATTAGAAATATTTTGAGACATATTAAATCCATACTTCATGTATTCAAAAGACTATTCTAATTTAAATAACAGAAAACACGTGTGTAGAAAATTTGACAACGACCGTAATCCTTTATATAAGAAACGAGTACTGAAGGTAAGCGTTAAAAGTTAACGGAAAAGCGTTAACAGTTAACGAAAAAGGAGACTTTTATACCTGGTTTCTTGGTTAGAGAGAGAAGGTATTTGTCAAAAGTTTACGGAAAAGAAAACTCTTAGCTCATTATACAAATTACCTTGAAATTTAAATTTTATTTCTTAATACAAACAATAGACTACCTGCAGGGTGTCATTATCCTTCGATCAAACCCTTGTATAATGAGGGTTAATGGCTTTAGGAAAAGAGATAAAATTTTCGAGTTTTAATTAAAAGAGAGAAATTAAATTAAATTCTGAAATTTTACCTCATTATTATTCAAATATTCTTCAAATCTAATTTTTATTTCTAAATACGAACAATAGACTAAATAAGCCCATCGTTTTTCGAGTGAACCCTTGCATAATGAGAGTTATAATTGGTTTTGAAAAAGACAAAAAATTTTCGAGGTTTAACGAAAAGAAAGATAAATACATTAGTGCGTGGTATAGAAGTGCATGATAGTGAAAGTTATTAATGAATAAAACTTAAGTGTGTATAATGTGGAAATGAATAATGCTTATTATTGTGTATTTTTTAAGTATTTATAACAGAAATGTGTTTAATGTGAAAGTGTATAGTATTAATATGCTTATTGTTTATTAAGAGTTTGTGTTGAATAGTTCTTAATACGGTGAACGAAAACTGTGTATTAAAAAAAAATGAACTGTAAGTGTTCAATAATAAATAATAAAGTAACTTTAATAGTAAATATACAGAAAAATTAAATGTGGAAAGTGACAGGGATTCAAATGAAAGTGTGCAAAATGTGTTGACTAAAGTAACAATATTTATAAAGTGTTTAAATTTTTTATTTCCTTCTTATTTTCAATTAAAGTTAGTGTTATGAAATGCTAAAGGTCCATAAAATGGGATTGTGGATTCATTAAACAAGTTATTGATAACTGTTTAATAACTGTTTCATAAATAAATTTATTGTAAATGTTTAATAAATAATAAAGTGATTATAATGTTTCTAAACAATCGTTACAGTATAAAAGAAGTGTTAATAATATAATTATATATAAAAGAGGTGAGATAAAGATATGAGACAATAACATGAGACAATGATATGAGATAAACAGATGTGACAATGAAAGAAATGAGGTAAAAATATGAGACAATAGCATGAGACAATGAGATGAGATAAACAAATGAAACAATGAGAGAGATCAGGTAAAGAAATGAGATAATATGATAAGTTAAATAGATATGAGATAAACATATGCGATACAGAAACAAAAAACACATTAAGACTTTAAATATAAAGATACTTTGATGGCATGTAGGATAAAAAGGTGATTATAGAGTTAGATCGTGAGACATAGAAAATAAGATTCATTTTATATTAATATTTTTTTGCAAGTTGTTTTTGAAAAATGAGTTCTCAGTTAAACAGAAAATATTTCAATTTAAATGATAAAGATTGGGATATTATTCGTAATGGGGATATGCTAAATGACAATCACATGTATAAGTTTCAGAAATTATATAACTTGCATTAGGTGGTAGTTTCCAAAAACAAATTACAGAAGATTTAGAAATGTTAGATGAAATAAAAGCAATTAATAAGAGTAAATCACATATTCAAATATTGTTTAGAGGGAATTGACTTTTGGGTCACTGGATTTGCACTTACTATGATGGAAATGAACTTTTTGTTTATGATAGTCTTAATGAAGGTTGTTTAAATGAAGATCAAATAGAATATTTATGCAGGTTATATCCATTTAAACATAATGTAGTTTTTTTAAGAGTACGACAACAACTAAATTTTGTTGATTGTGGTGTATACGCGATTGCTTTTGCTGTTTCTTTATATTTTAATATTAAACCTGAAAATGTTGTATATAATCATTCATTTATGAGAACTCATTTGTATAATATGATGTTTGAAAAAAATGTGTTATCTCCTTTTCCGATAATTTTACAAAATTGTATAAACTTGGAATTGGCAATATTGAAGAAATAAAAAACAATAATTTACCTTGAGGAATGTACAAGATGCGACACAGAAGAGAAAATTAAATTATCAAACTAATGACGGCTTTACAGAAATAAAAGGAGATAGTAGTAGTCCTTCATTACATACAAAAATAGGACAGAGAAAAGTTGTTAATATTCCTGACAAAGAAATAAAAAAAAGCAGCACTAAATATGAAAAAATGTATTGTAAAAGACCTAAGTTAAAAGGAGAGATCGGAAAGAGAGACAAATAACAAATATGAAAAGTGTTAATAGTGACAGAAATTTAAATGTTTGTATGAAAAAACACGTGAAAAATGCGTCAAATTCTATTAAAGTAGGAAAAGAAGGTAATAATTATAAAATATTAGAAACAATAGTAGTAAGAAGATATTTTTTAGCAATTCTAATGAGAAAAGTAGAAAAACTAGAGCAGAATATCAGAAAGAACATAGTGAAATGATGAAATTAAAACGAAAAAATTGATAACAAAGAAACAGAAATATCAGTTATGGAAGATGTATGTTTAAGTAGTGAAACAGATTTAAATTTTTCTAAAAAAACCACATAGAAAGTGCTGTTAAAGAAGAAAAGAGAGATAATAATTCTGACAAATTAATAATTTCCAGCAACTCCAATGAGACATGTAAAAACGTCGTGCAGAATATCAAAAAAAAATATCGTCAAAGGCTTAAATCAAAACGACAAATAATAATTGATGAAAACGAAATATAAATGTTACTTATGAAAGATGTAAGTAGGGAAACAGATTTATATGTTTGTAGTAAGAAAAATATTAAAACTCAGTTAAAGTATCTTAAAGAAGTAGGAGGAGATGATAAGAATAAAAAAGAACAAAGAATAGTGAGCCAGACAAAAATTGTTAACACCTGTAATCAGAAAATTAAAAAAAGTAGAGCAGAATATAAAAAAACTATCGTCAAAGATTGAAATTGAAACAGAAGATATGCCATGATAAAGATGAAAATAATAAAATACTATATTCAAAAGATATGCAGGAGAAAGATGAAAGGATTTGTGATGAGAAAATAAAAAAAAGTCACGCAGAATATCAAAAACAATATCGTCAAAGATTAAAATTAAAAAGAAACATATAATCGATGAGGAAAAAAGAGATGTTTCGGAACATACAGGTCAAAAATAGAGTCATTTATGAGAATAAAAACAACATTGATATTCGTGATTTTGCTTATGCAGAAAAAAATATTAATAGCATACATGTTTCAAGTTATAACGAACATTATTATCTTGGTAAAATGTCGTTTTTTTTTGCAAAAGATGCAAGGCTAAACACTTTATTTATTTGATTTTTGACATTTGTTTAATTTTACTCCTAGTGTATTTTTCTTAGTATTTTTTTACTACTCTTATAAATATTGAAAAAATTAAACAAATTTATCGTTTTTTAAAAATTATAAACCCTCAAACAATTCATTTAACTGCTTTTCATCCTAAAAAGCAACCACCTGTTGAATACTTTTTTGTTACAGGTTAAAAATTATTTGGAATTATTTATTAATTAAATAATAATAATTTTCGTAAACTCCTAAAGTTAGTTACTATATTTATATTTATTCATTTTTTTCTGTTAACGTTTTAAAACTTGAAGTGAAGTTGGTTAGTTTTTATATTTATTCATCTTTTTCTGCCCACTTTTTAAAATCCAAAGTAAAGTTAGTCCCTGCTTTTTTTCATTAATTTTGATTCTCTTTATCAGAAAATTTTAAAATTGTTTTAGTTTACAGACAAAATAAGCAGATGAGGTAGCCTTAATTACGAGATATTGATTGTGACTAACAATAATTTATATATTACACAGTCACATGAATTTGATTAATTACTTAGATTAATTTAAAGTAACGAATATGTAGTCGAATTTATTAAAAATTTAAATGACGTTATTTTACTTTATTGGAAAAAATTAAAAATTTAATTACAGTTAAATTATTCTCTAACTTTTTTAGCACGTGTTTGAAGTTGCGAAACTTTCATCAATTATTCTCTTCAGTCTTTAAATTATTGTCATGAATATTTAAATTTATTACACAAGTTTTCATTTACTTCTGTCATTTTTCAATTATTTTCTCAACATTTCAATTTTTTTTCTATCTTTAAGGGCATGTGATGGTGAATAACGTCACTGGTGTAGGCAAAAATTGTCCGTAAACTTTCTCCTGAAAAACTAAATATTTTGACATGAAACTTTATGAAATTACTTAAAATATCATTAAAAAGGTCTCTCTAACCCAAGTTTGATTCAACTTTACTTTAAAATTAACTTTTTAGCATTTCCAACAACCAGCGAATTTTTTGGCAAAATTTAAACAAACTTGGGCCAGAGAGACCTTCTTAATAATATTTTAAGTAATTCCACAAAGTTTGGAGCCAAAATAATTATTATTTTAGGAGAAAGGTTACGGAAAAATTTTGCCTATACCAGTGACGTAATTCTCCATCACATGCCCTTAAAATATTGACAGAAATATTTAATTTTTCAACACCAGTTTCTATTCTACTTTTGTTTATTATTATTGAATAATTTTCTTCAAATTTTAATTACTTTTGTCACTATTCTAGTATTTTTGTCATTTTACGATTATTTTCTTCATATTTCTATTATTTTTGCAGTTTCAGAATTATTTTCCACAAATTCCAATTATTATTTTATTCAAATTATTGAATGCGACCTATTAATATTTAATATAGTAATTATTATTGTTACATCAAATTTTATTGTTACTTGAAATTTACTTCACTTTTTTTACATGAACTTATAATTTCTTTTTAACGTTAAAATTATTGTTTATAATTTTTTAATTTTTACACCAGTTTTGAAATATTTATTTCAATATTCAAATAATTTTGACATTTTGAAATTATTTTCTTTAAATGTCACTTTCTTCAATCTTTTTATTATTGTCATGGATTTATTAACTCTTTCATTTATTTATATCATTATTAAATTAGTTTCTTCACATTTTAATTATATCGTTAATTTTTCAATTATTTTTTTTGAAATTTCAATTAGTTTCTTGGAAATTCTATTATTTTTTTCAATTCTTCAACTTGGTATTGTCTAAAAAGTGTAATTTTTGGATTAGCTTTTATAATTATTTATGTCCTTATTCAATTAGTTTCTTTACATTTTACTTATTTCTTTAACATCTCAATTATTGTGCGAAAATTATAATTTTTTACACCAGTCTCAAACTTTTGTTTTAAATTTTAATTAATTAAATTAATTTTAATTAACAATTAAAAATTCATGGTCACAAAAAGTAAAATTGTGATATTAAGATTACAAAAATATTAATTGACAATTAAAATGTACGACATGTGGTAGCAGACAGGCGCACAACAATTAAATTGCACAAAAAATGTTAATGAAGATCTAAAATGGTACAATATACTCAAAAATATACAATTTAATTATTTAAATTAATAACATCAACCCCTGAAAACCTCCTTTATGCCTTGCCAGAAATTGTTAGCAAAATACACTAAAAAAATTTTTAGACAAATGTCAAATAGTTTTTAAATTTCCAGATGTAATTTTAAACTTTTTCATCTATTAACAAACAAAATGGAACAAAAAATGAGATACTGCACGTCAGGTTCAACTTGTCAAAAAAGCAGATTTTGATTAATTTTATCCACGCCAGAAATTTTAAGAAAATTAATTAAAATTTTTTCCAAACATATATCAAATATTTTTCAAATTTCTAGATCTAATTTCAAACTTTTTCATTAATTAACGAACAAAATTGAACAAAAATTGATCGATTGTGCATTAGGTTCAACTTGTCAAAAAAGCAGATTTTAATCGATTTTAGCCTAACCAGAAATTTTAGGAGAGTTCACTAATAAATTTTTCAGACAAATATCAAATATTTTATAAATTTCTAGATCTAATTTCAAACTTTTTCATTTATTAACGAACAAAGTTTAACAAAAACGGAGCTACTGCGCATCAGGTTCAACTTGTCAAAAAAAACCTGACGCGCAGAAGCTTAAATTTTGTTCAATTTTGTTCGTTAATAGATAAAAAAAATTTGAAATTCGATCAAGAAATTTAAAAAATAATTGATATTTGTCTGAAAAACTTTTAAGTGAATTTTTCAATAATTTCAGGAGACGCTAAAATTAATTAAAATCTGTTTTTTTTGACAAGTTGAACTTGACGCGCAGTGGCTCCGTTTTTGTTAAACTTTGTTCGTTAATAAATGAAAAAGTTTGAAATTAGATCTAGAAATTTAAAAAATATTTGATATTTGTCTGAAAAATTTATTAGTGAACTCTCCTAAAATTTCTGGCTAGGCTAAAATCGATTAAAATCTGCTTTTTTGACAAGTTGAACCTGCATCGCAGTAGCTTAAGTTTTGTTTAATTTTGTTGGTTAATAGATGAAAAAGTTTGAAATTAGATCTAGAAATTTGAAAAATATTTGATATTTGTTTGGAAAAATTTTTAATGAATTTTCCCAAAATTTCTGGCGAAAATAAAATTGATATTTGTCTGAAAAATTCTTTAGTGAATTTTCCAAAAATTTCTGGCGAGGATAAAATTGATCAATATCTGCTTTTTTGACAAGTTGAACTTGATGCGCAATTGCTCAATTTTTGTTCAATTATGTTTGTTAATAGATGAAAAAGTTTGAAATTAGATCTAGAAATTTGAAAAATATTTGATATATGTTTGGAAAAATTTTTAATGAATTTTCTCAAAATTTCTGGCGTGGATAAAATTCATCGAAATCTGCTTTTTTGACAAGTTGAACCTGACGCGCAGTAGCTCATTTTTTGTTCAATTTTGTTTGTTAATAGATGAAAAAGTTTAAAATTACATCTGGAAATTTAAAAACTATTTGACATTTGTCTGAAAATTTTTTTAGTGTATTTTGCTAACAATTTCTGGCAAGGCATAAAGGGAGGTTTTCAGGGGTTGATGTTATTAATTTTAATAATTAAATTGTATATTTTTGAGTATGTTTTACCATTTTAGATCTTCATTAAAATTTTTTGTGCAAATTGATTGTTGTGCCCCTGTCTGCCACCACATGTCGTACATTTTAGTTGTCAATTAATATTTTTGTAATATTAATTAATATTATTAATTATATAATAATATAATTCTTATACTGACATTGAGTAAAACAATTTGAACTTTAAAAAGTACTAAGAAATATTTATTTTCAGGCATAACAGCAACTCATACTATAATTTATGCTCAATTAATTACGCCTGATAATATTAATCACGGTTTACATCCTTTTGTTGTTCCTATTCGAAATCCAAAGACGTTTCTGCCTTATAAAGGAGTAATTGTTGGAGATTTGGGCGAAAAGATTGGTCTTAATGGAGTTGACAATGGCTTTCTTATTTTTAATCATTACTCAATTCCTAGGATAAATTTGTTAAATAGAAATGCTGATGTTACTAATGAAGGAATATACGTAGCTCGTATAAAAGATGAAAGCAAACGTTTTGGTAAGAATTGTTTCTCTTTGTATTTAATGTAGATTTATATAATTTATAAAGAGTTTGTTTATAGATTCCAAAGTTTCTGATAGCCTGAATATTTCGAATGACAACGAATAAAGTTGTACTTTATTATCACTTATGTCACCTTCAAAAAATTGTCCACAGGCGCATCTTTAGGATCACTATCAAGTACAAGAATTGGAGTTTCGTTTTCATCTACCATGTATCTCACAGCTTCAGTAATCATTGCAATTCGATATTGTGCAGTGAGAAAACAGTTTGGAGCTTCTCCAACTGATGAATGGCCAGTGATTGAGTATCAAGTCCAGGTGAAATTTTATAATAATAAAAATTCAAATCATAACACATAAAAAAGTCATAAACATTAGCTCTAAAACAGGGTAAATGCCTGATTAAAAAGACAAATTATGAGAATCCCAAACTTGCTAATTTGTCATTTTTCAGCAAGGACGACTGATACCTTACTTAGCATCTGTGTACGCTTTCACAATATTTTCCTCTTGGTTGATAAAAATAAGTGAAGATTTTACGTCACAAATAATAGGTGAAGAAGATCGAGAAAAGCTTAATTTCTTAGGAATGGAAATTCACGCTTTGTCTTCAGCTACAAAACCCCTTGTCACATGGACCTCTCGGGATGGAATTCAGGATTGTCGAGAAGCATGTGGAGGACACGGTTACTTAAAGGGTAAAATAACTAATAAGACAAAATAATCTAATAAAAATCTAATCTTTATAAAAAAAAATTGAAAAAATTCATAGAGCCCTTTTTCGTAGGATACATAAAAATATAAAAAAATTAGCCAAATTAAAAATGTCAATTTTGTTGTTATGTCGAAATGGCATGGAATGCCCCATATGTACAATTAAAATTTTACTTTTTCAGTGTCTCGATTAGGAGAATTCAGATCTGAAATTGATGCTTCCTGCACTTATGAAGGAGAAAATAACGTATTAATTCAACAAACCAGCAATTGGTTGATAAGACAATGGGAAAATGTGTTAAAAGGTGAAGAAATTTTTTCTCCTCTAAACACTTCCAACTTTTTGCAAGAAGCTGATTATTTTTTAACCCTAAAATTCAATTGTACCAGTATCGAAGAAACAATGAAACCTGAAAGTAAGATAAAAATTAATTTGTATCATTTTAACAGTTTCAAGTCGTTTCTTTCATAACCTTTAATTATTTTTTTTTTATATTTCGTACTTCAAAAATTTTAAATTAATAATTTGAATAATTAATTAATTCAAACATTTTTTAGACTTGTTGTTAATTTACAAATGGCTAATTTGTAACAACTTGAAGAAAACTTACGAAAAAGTTAAAAATCTCAAAGAAAAAGGTGGAAATAGTTTTACAATAAGGAACGATTCTCAAATGTATTATGCAAAAACTCTTTCTTTAATTTATGCAGAGGTAATTCCTTTAATTTGCTTTAATTCTAATAAAAATGTCCAATTAATTTTCAATTAAGTTCGTAATTAAACGGACAGACAGACAGACGGACTGACAGGCGAGTGAACAGACGGATAAACGGAAGGGCAGACGGACGGACGGACGGACAGGCGGACAGATATACGGACAACAAAGTCTCGTTATAATGGTTTCGGCTCTTGGACACAAAATCCCAAAAATTACACTAATTGGCACTTCGAATAAAGAATATTTGACACATAGCGCTCAGAACAAATAAAAATTATAATAATTGGCAATTTGGTAATTTATATACTATACGTATAAGATATTAATTAGTTTTAAAAGTGGTTTTCTAATTTTGGATCTATTATTAAATTAACAGCAAGTAATAGTAGAGAAATTCATCGAGAAAATTAAAGACCCAATTTTCGAAGAATGCGAGAGACATGTGTTGTCAAAATTATGTTCAATATATGCTGCTTGGTGTCTTGAAAAAAAATTAGGCGATATTTATGCTGGTGGATTTGCTTCTCTTGATTCTCAATTGGATGTTTATCTTCGGGAAGGAATAATATTAATTAGCAAAGATTTGGTACCTGAAGTTGTGTCTTTAGTTGATGTATTCGCTCCACCAGATTTTATTCTTAATTCTCCTCTTGGAATGTCTGATGGCGAGGTAAACATAAAAAATATATCAAGACGCAAAATCAAATAAATTAACATAACATAAAATTAATAAAAATTGTATGTTATTAATAAATTATACATAATAAAATATACAATTTTTATAATTTTTTCAGATTTATAAGCATCTAGAAAAAATTCTTCTGGAAAATTCCTCAAATTCAAAAAGAGTTTCTTGGTGGAAAGAAATTCAGAAAGCAAAATTGTAATTCAACTGAATTATGATGTATTTTCTTGTCATTCGCAAAAATTCTCTTTTTACTTTAATTAGAAAATAAGAAAAACAAAAAAAAAAAATGTTCTGTATTACAAATCAATTTTGCCTCCATTCCTGTTTCTCCCACTTCATGAAAGATATATAGAGTTTCTCTTTCACGCAAGAGAGAGGAAAGTTTCAATGTTCAGTTGTTTATCTCTGAGCCAGAGAGCAGCAAATATTAAAATTTTCTGCCAGTCATTGAAAACAGTTTATTATTATATTTAAGAAAGATTAATTCCAGAAAACAACAATATTTAAAGAAAGTAAAAGAAAGAAAACTTAGATTTTAAAAGAACTTGGGTTATAACTTGTGTAAGGTCAGTTAGACTTATTTAAATTAACTATTCAGATATTGAAATTATGTTCCATCAAGATTGATAAGAAAAGTGTTAATTCATTTTTTTGGTAGGACAAACCGAATTTTTCTTTTTAAAAACAAAATGTACCTCTTCTTCTCATTACATTATAGTTTTAGTAATAAATAAAATAAGAAATAATAATAATAATAAGTTGTTTTTTTTTTAATAAAAGTTAGTAACGATTAACACATGAAATAGAATAGAAACAAACATTCTAACCTTAAATTACTTATATAATAATAATTTAAAAGAATTAATAAAATATTATTTTCAATACAATAATAAATAATTCAATATATTAATTAAAAGTAATGAATTATTATTAGTTTTAATTTAATAAATAAAAAATGTAAATAATAAACAACACAATTGTTTCAAATGTAAATAAATTAGAAATTTAGAAACAAAAGAAATTTAAAAAAGTTATTATTATTCACTATACTTACAATTATTTTATGATTATCTTAATTATAACTATACTCATTTTATAAACTTAAAATAATTATTTAATAAACTAATGTTTTAAATAAACCTAATAAAATGAATTACTTGTCAAAAAACTTCAATGATAATTATCACATAATATAATTATTGAATTACAATAGAAACTAACATCCTAACCGCAAATGACATTTATCAATATGATACTTTAAAGAAGAAAATACAACTATTGAATTAATGTAATAAGAAAAAAGATAAATAAATTAGAAGTTTACAATAAAATAAAATTATTGAAAATTATTATTATTACTTACCTGTCACTAACCATTACTACGTAACTGGAGAATGATAACAAAAAACATAACCTTAAACATGGAAGTATAATATTTTTACTTTACAGAAACTTAAATAGTTAATAAATTATTAACATACAATACAACAAAATAAAGAACTAAAAATTATTATAACTTACCAGTTTCACAATTTCCACGTGACCGAAAAGAAATCCGGTGACAATCACCACGTGCATTAGAATAAAAAGAAATATCAAAACCTTAAATGACATTTAAATAATTATGATACTTTCAGGGAAAGAAACATTTAATAAAATAGTTCTAAAAAAGAGATAAATAAGTTACAAATAAAATAAAAAGAAATAAAAGATTATTTATATTATTATTATTACTCACCTGTCAGAAACGAATGCCAATGTAAACAAAACATTATTTCACTCGAAACACTATAACCTTAACAACTTCACTAAAATCACTGTCATTTCTTAAACTATCACTCCATAATTATTAGAATTTAATTTATTTTTAATTTATTATTATTTTATAAAATGCAGTTATTTATTAAATAAACGTCTAAACTGTAATGCTATTGTTGACAAAAAATATCGAAAATCTGCTAGCCAATCAGAAGCCCAATAAAACGTGTTTCACCTCTGAAGTTGGTCGAAAGGGTTCTCGTATAGGGAAGTCAAGGTCAAAGCTAATTTCTATGTATTAACTATTTTAATAAAATTTTTTGTTATTTTAGATTGCTAACATTATAAGAAATGTTATAAATTAAACTTAAAGTCACAATATTTAATTAAAAGATTTTAATTCGTCTGCAAAACAAAAAATCGAAACTGAAAACTATCGATAGTGAGGTTTGATATGTAATGACCAATGGGAGACTCGGAAATGGAGTTACACGTCTGAAGTTAACCACAACGTCTGTTCTTTTTAGAATAGGATTAATTTTAGATTAATTATATTATTTATTTCAGATTTTTCTTTTGTCTATATTATTTTGTAAAATGATAGAATTTTATTAGTTTTAAATCAACAGCAGCTTCGCGATGGATTCAATACGAGATTTGCCAAAAGTTGGACCATTATCAGAATACAGAAAAAGAGCAAGTTTTAATTGGAAATCTTTTAAAGTGAATTTAGAAGGTGAAAAGTTCGTAAGATCACAAGTAAGTTTAATGTATTCTAACAGCACATTTATTAAATAATAATAAATAAATAACCATATCTAAATAATAAATTATTTTAACCAACAGGAAGAATTGTGGAAATTCTTAGAAGAAAATCCAGAATTCCAGCATCCCACGAGATCGTTAACTTTAGATGAAACTCGTAGAAGATGTTATCGACAAGTCAACAAAATCTCCAAAATTTCTGTAAGAAATTAAAAAATAAATACAAACTAGAATTGTTGATTTAATATTTAAAACATGTATTTAAATATAAATTAAGATTTGTAAATTTATAGATTCTTTTAGTATGGCATTTTATTTTATTTATCTTATCTTTTTATTCAAAAATATTTCTAATTTAAAAAATATTATGTTAGGAAAATAAACCAAATAGATGGCATTATTTACTAAGTCTCTACGACCCATCGTTGCCATTATTGAAAGGTCTCAGCAGAGGTACCCTTCCGAAAGCAGTTGCAGATTTGGGCACAGAAAAACATCAAAAATTGATAGAAAAATTTACAGCTGGCATTGTAAGTAATATCTTCTGTCAAAGTTAAAAAACAACTTATTTTCTTTCTTATGAATTCTTAACTTAATTCTACTAAACTAAACTAAATTTCGTAACATGTGATAAAAATTAATTTAGTTTAATTTATCTATTCTAATTTTTTAGTACAGAGGTTGTTTAAGTTTCACAGAAATATCTCATGGAACGAACCTTAAGGGTCTTCAAACCACTGCTTCTTACAATGTTCAATCAGAAAGTTTTACTTTAAATACTCCAAATTTTAAGGCTGCCAAATGCTGGTCTGGCGTTTTAGGTAATCTGCAAAAAAATTATTACAATAATTAGGGAAAAAAACATTTTTGTTCTCTCTGAACTGGGGAGCAAATTCACTTTTTTAATCAAGCAATGGAAACAAATTAAAAAAAAAATCAAATTCCCAAAAACACGTTTCATATTCAACGTTCCGGATTCCATATTCCGAAGTCTGCATTTCAGATTCAAAATTTCCCATGCCGAATTCCAGGTTTCTATCCCGAATTCAACTCATCAAAATATCAAATACCTCGTACCGAATTTAAATGTCTAGATTCCATCTTGCGGATCCCATTATTTATGGTTACCCAGTGAAAAAAAAATTACCAGGTCCCGCGAAACCATATATCACTTGACGACCTGGTATATGGTTTCCGAGCAAAAACCATATACCTTTTTCAAGTGGTATATGGTTTCGAGTAATGTGATTTATGGTCAACTGATTTAACGTATTTAGGAAAGAAATATGGCTTTAATAGGTACCTAAACGAATTCAAACCAATAAATAAATTGTACAAAACCTAGATGTTTGACGGGAATAGCCTATTTCATAAAAAAGAATAATAATTGTTAGGTTATGTAGACTACATATGGCTACCTCCCTACCAACTGTGTTTGAATTTAACGCGCGAACAATGATTATTTCTTAAAAATATAAAAACATGTTTAAACAATAAATATACATTTTTAATCAATATTTTAAAGAAAAAAAGTAAATATAATTAAAATTATATTAATTAATTAGAATTTATTTAGAGCTGTGCAGAAACTCGAATTTTGCATGGGATCGAAATTCGAACCGAACAGAGCCCATGTAAATTCTCATGGAGAGGATCGAATTTTACAATTTTGCACAGCTCTAAATTTATTCAATCATTATATAAACAGAATTTTAAAATTATTTTTTTGTTCAACAATTTCAATTTCTTAATCTTAAAATTTTAAAATTATTTCAAAATTATTATTATTACTATTGTATAAAGTTTATTCTCCCTTTTACGGGCTCGAAGGGTTCCCGTTCCCTTTACATAACCTTAACCTAATTACATTTTTACTTAACTAACTTACTCTATATCCTTACTCACTAACTGATATTACGCCATCTACCTAACTACCTCCAGCTCTCCACTCCTTTCCCTTTTTCCTCCTTCCTCACCATCCATCTTTCCTTCTCCCATCCAAACTTTCTCTCTGTCCCATTTTTCTCTCTTTCCTTTACTGCACTCCAACACATCTGTGCTAACTTGCTCCCTTTTTCATGTCTCATCTTCTCTTCAAAGCCCCATACTCTTTTCCTCTGCCATACTATCATCTTGTCCCTTTCCAATTCCTCTCTAATCATATACCCTGGACATTTGCCACTCACTCCCATCACCCATCTTATAAACCTTTCATGCAATCTCTCCACATCCTCTCTTTCCTTCCATCCCCACACTTCTACCCCATAACACAGCACCGACCATACCAACATATCAAACATCCACACTCTCATTTTCTAATCATTCTTAAACCTTCTTTTTCCTATCCCCCACACTTGTCCCATTATCTTACTTGCTTTCTCTACACTCTTCCTAACATTTAACTCACTCGTTCCATTCCTTGCAAACCAATAACCCAAGTAACAAAACTCATTCACTTCTTCCACCTCTTTCCCATTCAGTCTCATTATCTCTTGCACGTCATTCTTTATTTTTCTAAACCTTACCACTTTCGTTTTATCCACATTCACTCTTAAATCTCTTTCCCTCACATATACTTCAAACTCTCTCAATAACAATCTCATTCCACATTCTTCTTCCGCTATCAACACCAAATCATCCGCATATGCCAGGGTATAGATTCTAATTTTACCTAATACTACTCCTCCCTTCCCTTCCCGCCATAATGATTCCTCCATATTCGCTATCAGCAGGTTAAAGAGCAACGGGCTGAGCGGGCATCCCTGCATTAACCCTCTTCCTAGCCAGAATTCTTTTCCCACTCTCCCCCCTACTCTTACTCTCACTCTTGGTTCCTTATATATTTCCTTAATCCTTTCTATAATTCCTTCTTCTACTCCTCTCTCTTTTAATATCCTCCATATCCTCCCCTGTTCTTATCTCCTCCGTATCACCTCCGCATATATTTTGTACCCTACTGGCATTAGAGAAATACCCCTATAGTCCTCTACCTTTTTCCCATCCCCCTTTTTTAGTATAGGGACAATCACTCCTGTCTTCCACTCCTCCGGCCATCCTTCCCCTTTCCATACCCCATTCACTATTCTCCACAACTCCTCCCTAACTCTTTCTCCTCCATACTTCAGCTCTTCATTCTCCATCCCATCCAACCCTGCCGCTTTACAAATGGTTTAAGCAAAGCTTCGGTAAAACAAAAAATGTCGTAGTCATTGAAATCTAAAAAGTCTTTAAAATTATTCATTTTTGAGTTCAAACCTCTTGTGTTCTGGTAATAAAGGGTTGTATTTTTAATTAGGATACTGTAACTTCGTCGTTGGGTCGGTTGGGAGGGCGGATCTTCGTGATGTGTGGAATCCTTCGTCGATAACGGATGACTAGATCTGACTCTCCATTTGTTTTCCTGATCTGTAGTTCGTTATTGATACGTAAAAACTCGTCCTGTTGGTACTTTGTGCGGTCCATTGTTATGGTAATTGTTTGAAGGTCCGGGCATAGTTGATTGGTCAATTTTAAGGATACAAATGGCTTTCTCAAAATTTCCGGAAGCCGGGGATCTTCAAAGCAGACTCTGAGGGGTCTTGGTCGTGACATGCTCTGCGAGAAAATTCCAATACGTTTGTACAATAGATTTAACTTGATCAACATCATCAGGTGATGGAGTTCCATTAGTATCAGTTATAGATTCTTTAAGACCATGGATAATTAAGTTCTTTTTTCGCATACATCTGTCCTCCCACTCACCTAGAGCTATATCCAGGCAATCATGCTGGCTTATCATGACTTCAGTTGTTTTAACTTACAAATCATCAAGACGTTATTCCCGTCAAAGATCTAGGTTTTGTACAGTTTATTTATTGGTTTGAATTCGTTTAGGTACCTATTCAAACCATATTTCTTTCTTAAATACGTTAAATCAGTTGACCATATATCACATTACTCGAAACCATATACCACTTGAAAGAGATATATGGTTTCTGCTCAAAAACCATATACCAGGTCGTTAAGTGATATATGGTTTTTTCGGGACCTGGTATATTTTTTTTAGTGGGTATTATTCCGAAACTTCCCGAGGTATCATAAAATTTAAGACTGAAATTCCAATTATTACCAATTTTTCAGGAAAGACAGCGACGCACGCTCTTCTCTACGCCCAATTAATTACTCCTGATAATGAAAATCATGGCTTGCATCCGTTTATTGTTCCAATCCGAGATCCGGAAACACTTTTGCCTCTGCCAGGAATAATTGTTGGAGACATGGGCGAGAAAATTGGTCTCAATGGTCTAGATAACGGATTCCTAATGTTTAAAAATTTCCTCCTTCCCCGTGGTAACTTACTGAATAAAATTGCAGATGTAACGAAGGATGGAAAATACATAACTGTTTTGAAAAATCCTAGTCAGCGGTTTGGTGAGATTCGATTTGGTTTTTTAAATTGGAGTTCATAGTTAAAGTAAAAACAATTACTATTGTTAACTTCAGTTCTTCTAATTATTATTATCATCAGTTGAAAGTCATGTTGATTCCAATTAGGTGCGAGCATAAGTCCTCTTTCTAACGGAAGAATCAGAATTATGTTAAACAATACAATGTATTTAAGACTGTCTTTGACGATAGCGATTCGGTATTGTGCCTCAAGACAACAATTTGGCCCATCAAACAAAGAAGAATTGCCTGTGATTGAATATCAAGTTCAAGTAAGAGAAAAAATATAATTCTTTCTTTATTTACTAAGAAAATTGCTATTAAAAATCACAAGAAAAAGAAAAGATAATGTTCTCCTCGATTCTGTTTTTCTTGTAAAACATGTTTGTGTTTACGATAAAACTTGAATAACTTCTTACAGCAAGGACGACTATTTCCTTATTTATCAGCATTATATGCCTTGACGGTATTTAGTTACGATCTTTTTGAAAAAGTCGATAGCGAAAAATCAAAGGATCTCAATATCGTTGTTGCTGAAGGATTGGAATTACACGCCTTATCTTCGGCAGTAAAACCTTTTTCTTCATGGATCATTCGAGATGCTATTCAAGACTGCAGAGAAGCTTGTGGAGGTCATGGATATCTGAAAGGTTTATAAAATTTATTCTTTAAAAAGATAAAATGCCTGTTATTTAAAGGGAATTTAGCAGGAAATTAATGGTGCTAACTCTTATCTTAGTTATATACTTCAGATTAACAAAGTTCCTCTAAAGATGACCCCAAAATTCACAGTACCCTTTGTGACCGTTAATAAAATTAGAAATAGTAATTAATTAATAAATAATTAATAAATTCAAATAAAAGTAAATTAAATTAAATCGAAAATTAGACAGAAGCACTAAATTGTAACCTTAAACATTAAATATAAATTTAATCTTATTAGGTTAGGAAAACTAAATTTAGAATCAAAATTTAATGCCAAAAAGAAATTAATTTAAGGTCATAAACCGGAAGATGAAAATTATATAATTCAAAATGTTGGGCGCCAGACCTATCCTGGCTCAGTCTACAAACAAAAATAAAAGACAAAGTGAAGAAGCTAAATGACCAAATTGACAACTAAAAATAATTAGAAGCTCCATTGGAAGAAAGAATCTGATTGACTACCAAAAACGATTGGAATCTCAATCCAGAAAACTGTTGAAAACCAAAAATAATTGGAAGCTTAACATAAAATTAACCAAATCGACGACTAAAAACAATTAGAACATCAACAACACCACCAAAAAGATAAGATGGAGACGTTTGTTATTTTTTACGGTTACCAACGCAACGATAAAAAAATGACAGTATTTCCGAAACTCATTAGAACTAAATCCCTAAACCTAAAAACTGAGATCACTAAATTTGGACAAAATGCAAGCGAGACTTCCAATAAAAATAAAATACAATCTAAATGCTTTTTTCCCATTGGCTGAATTCATAACGCGTGAAATTCAAATCTTCTGAATTAATTCGAAACAAAAACAATGAATTAATTCGGTCCTTGAGATGGTAGAACAAAGTATTACTCCTCCAATAATAAGAATCCCGAATAGTATGACAACTAGTAAATCAAGTCATCAACCATTCTCAAATTCAAAATGGATATAGTTCCAACTACATCGCTCGTCAAATTATGGGCCTTGGTAAATCCGCAACAACAAGAGATTTAATTAAATAATTAAATGAACGATGAAACCATCTAAGGTTTAATTATTTTAAATATCGCTCCAGGTGACTAAGTCGACATCTTAACACAAGACACAAGGCATCTAACAGCAGCAAGGATAAGTTCGGCATTTCAAAATTAATTAAGCTCCTTGGGTACAACTAAAAAAGAATTTAAAGATTCTTCCAAAGTTTGTCGACTTGTCGCAGGTTTACACAAAATAAAGGAAACAAATACAAATAAGTCTTAAGTAATAAATTTCTAAAAACCAGTCTTAGCCTAAGGTGAAGGCAAATCATAGCAAATCATAACATCTTAAAGATGCTGAAAATGTTACCTTTTGACATCCCACCTTAAGACACACCGAATGACACTAAGTTAAAAACATTTTATTAATTTTTTTGCAGCATCTCGATTAGGAGAAATGCGAGCAGCAAATGACGCTGGTTGTACATATGAAGGAGAAAATATGGTTTTAATTCAGCAAGCAAGTAACTGGCTTATAAATCAGTGGATGAATTTTCTGAAAGGGAAGCAGGTTGTCACTCCTTTAGGAACGGCTGATTTTGTCAGTCAAGCTGATTATATTTTTTCACGTAAATTTAACTGCTCTACAGTTGAAGATACTCTCAACCTAGAAAGTAATTAATCCAATTCAAAAATGATTAAGAAATTCCCAATGTTCAATTGTAAAAATTTCTATTTATTTTAAAAATAAAATTACACGAAGAATTAAATCTCTTTTCAGATCTTCTTCTTATGCACAAATGGTTAACATGCTACTATCTCAGGAAAACTTACGAACTTATCTTCAATATGAAAAAGCAAGGAATTAATTCTTTCGACATCAGAAATAATTCACAATTGTACTTTGCTCGAACACTTTCTTTAGTTTATGCCGAGGTAATTAAATTTCTCAAAATACTTTTATATTATACTTCAAGCAGTCAGAAAGTATTCTGGTCACAGATGAATAATTTTGATTAATTTTCCTGTTCCATGACAGCACGCTGTGGTGAAAAACTACATTAATCGAATTCAACATCTAGTTTTTGAGGAACGAGAGCGTCGAGTTTTGAAAAAATTATGTGCCTTATTTTCTGCTTGGTCACTCGAAAAAAGATTGGGTGATTTTTATGCTGGTGGATTTGCAAATCCAAATTCAAAACTCGCTGATTTACTTCGTTCTGGTATAATTTCAATCAGCAAAGATTTGGTGAATGAAGCTGTGGCTTTAATTGATGTTCTTGCTCCTCCAGACTTTGTTGTTAATTCTCCACTTGGAATGTCAGACGGCGAGGTGATATTTCTCTATTTAAAATTTTTTTATGTCATCTTGAGTTAAGAATTTCACTGAAAACACTGTTCTTAAAGTTTTAAATCCTATAAAGAAAACGGAAATCGTTCATTTTATCAGTTTATCCTAATGATATTTAAGCGCGCTTGTCAAGTTAAGAATCAGCTGTTGCGTCGGGGCACCGCCATTTTGTTCCTTATTTATTATTCAGATCCCGACAAGTTCAAGGCCGGAACTAGAAATTCATATAGGGGTCCATAGATGACACTTAGCGTCTCTTTTTCATCAAAAAATTTTTTTTCTTCGCTCAATTAATTAATTACGTTAATTTTTTAACTAAGTATCGCAAAAAATATTAAATTTTCAGCGTTATCTTGAAATGAAAATTAACCTAATTATATCTCGACTTTCAGCATAAAAATGTATTTAATAATTTGGTTACAGATTTACAAGCACTTGGAAGAAACTTTTTTCAAGGACGCTAAGAACTTTGAACGTCCATCCTGGTGGCAGGAATTGATCTCCAATTTATAAGACTTATTATTATAAATTTTATATGTACTTAAAAGAAATAAATATTTTTGTAAATAAAGTTTGTATAAAAATTATTGGAATAAAATGATTATGAATAATATACTAATAAAGTGTACTTAATTCAATTTTCATCTCATTTATCGGATTAATGATTAAACAATTTTTTAATTTTCCAAATTGAAATAACTTTTTATTTGTATTATAAATATTAAAGAAAAATAATGCTATGTTATTTAAAACACAGATACAAACTTGTTTGTCAAGATATAAATATCACTCCTTCTTCTTGATCACTTTCTCTATCAGACTTCTGAAGTCTTATCTATACTTGCAAAGTGTGCCATTTTCTCTCATGTGTACATATCATATAATATTAAATATCTCTCAAACAATTGCAATAGTCATTCAAGATAATTGGAAGTGATTTGACAATTTTTAAATTCTTTGATAATTATGTTCGGTTTAATAATAAAAAAAAGAAATCTAAATCTAACTTAAGAAACCGATTAAGTTTTTGTAATATAACCTACAAATAATTGTAGTTAACTTTTTTATTATGTGCATTTAAAAACTTTAATATTTCGGCAACCAAGAAATATTGACTGTTTCAGAATAAAAAAATGGTTTTAATTTTGTAAGTATGTATATAAATACGAGTTTTCAGAAACATTTTTTCAAAAATGTGTCAAGTTTTCTGTTATTTTAATCACTTTTAAGGAGGAATCGGACATATACTCGAGAAGAGGTTATGTTGGAACTCATTATTTTGCTTTTTTAAATATAGAAACTAACTTTCAATGTAATTTTATTTAGACAAAATGAGATAAATTTAATGTAAAACAAAATGAACCATTAGAATTCCAAATTGGAAAAAATTTAAAGATTTTTTAGATTTAGAAACGCTTTAGAAAAACGAGAGAAACTATAAATTTATTTCTGCAGCTCAAAAATCTTTAATTTTTATCCAATTTAATGTTCCATTTAGACATTTTTCTACTTACAGCAAGCTCGCGTGCTATCTAATACAATATTGATAATTATAAAAATTTTAAAAAAATAATAATAAACAAACTGGAAAAATGGAATTAATAAATAATTTACCAAGTGGTCCATTGGAAGAATATCGAAAGCGAGCAAGTTTTAACTGGAAATCATTCAAATTGCATCTAGAAGGCGAAGACTTTGTGCAAACACAAGTAAATCTTTCAAATTAAATTGCTCATTAAATTTTAATTTTGTTTTCTCTATCACTCTTTCAATTTCTATCACTAGAAATCTTTAGAGAATCTAAAATTAGTCCATTCTTTTATAGAATTTCTTTACAGAAAAGTAGTCTACAACTTGTTTTCTCTGCTTCATCCTTTATTTTACCATCTGTAAAAGCTTATTAAGAAAAATATGGTCGGAAATTTTTAGTCATATCTCCTGAACCACTTAATATATTTTAAGTTTTCTTAGCTTAAATTAAAGCTGACATTTCAAAAAAGAAGATAAAGTTAGTTTAAATTTTTTCATAAAATATTTGTAGAAAAGGCAGCAAGTTAAAGATATTGAACGATTTTTAAAAAATTTAAAAATGTTTTCTTCTAACTTATCAACTAAATTGATACACTTTGAAATTTTTAAAAATTTTAATTAATAGGTTTTCTGAAGCAGAATTTAATAAGCTTTCCAAATTTTTAAGACTCAACTCTCTATCTTATTTTTTCACCAAGTTATCGTGATTTTAGTTGAGTTATATTTTTTTGGTCAGTCGTACCAACAATCTATATCTTCTTTGGTTTATAAGCACTTCTAGAAAAGTAAGGCAAAATTTATCGGCTTTGCTCTTCTTAAACATGGCCTTAATATTTATTACTGCTTTTCTGAAAATAATTAAATTACAAATTTTATAGGGAAAATTATGGACCTTTATAGAAAATCATTCAGAATTTCAACATCCGAAAGAGTCTTTATCTTTAGATGAAACTAGAAGAAGAGCCTATCGCCAAATGTCGGCTCTCTCTCAAATTAAGGTATTTATATGTAATCAGAAAAAAAGTATACTAAAAAGGTATATTCAAAGATCTTAATTTTACTTTTGGTTCTTTTTTAGGGCGATAGATTCGGAACATTAACTCAGTGGGTTAGATTATACGACGGATCACTGGGACCATTGAAAAGACTTACTCAAGAAGTTGTGCCAGAAGCGATTAAAAAATTAGGAACAGAGCGTCATCAAAATCTGATTCCAAAATTTCTCGATGGCAGCGTAAGTAGAGTCTGAGAGTGTTAATTTGATTTTATTAAAATTTTAAGAACATCTTTAGAAACAAGAAACATTTTATTTAGATTAAACATTTGGTATCAATTTTTCTTAATTAAAATTGCGAATGAAATGAAAGTTTTTAATTTATAGTTACGTGGATGTTTGTGTTTTACGGAAATAGCTCATGGAACGAATCTTAAGGGCCTTCAGACTACTGCATCTTACAATATTCAATCAGAAAGTTTTATTTTGCATACTCCAGATTTTAAGGCTGCCAAGTGCTGGTCTGGTCTTTTAGGTAATTTAAAAAAAGTTATTTAAGAAATTAATACGAAAAACGAATTAAGAATATTCTTAAATTCTATTCCAAATTTCTAAGAATCAGTGGACGCATTTTGCAGGAAAAACAGCGACACATGCTCTACTTTACGCCCAATTAATTACTCCTGATAATGTGAATCATGGTCTGCATCCATTTATTGTTCCAATTCGAGATCCAAAAACAGTTTTGCCTCTACCGGGAATAATTGTTGGAGATATGGGCGAAAAAATTGGTCTCAATGGTCTAGATAACGGCTTCTTAATGTTTAAAAATTTCTCCCTTCCTCGTCAATACCTGCTTAATAAATTGTCAGATGTATCGAAAGATGGACAATACACTACTATTGTGAAAAATCCAAATCAACGGTTTGGTAAGCGAAAGATTTATTCGGAAGTTTATCCCTATTTGCCCTATCTGTTTAATTATTAATAAAAAAATTATTAATTAACTATTTACAAAAATCTAGGACTATTTTTAAGTCCACTTTCCAATGGTCGAGTGGGAATCACTCTTCATGCAACAATGTTCTCAAGACTTGCTCTAACGATTGCTATTCGCTATTGCTCTTCCAGAAGACAATTCGGTCCTGCTGGAAAAGAGGAAATGCCAGTAATTGAATATCAAATTCAGGTATTATATAGCAAAGAATAAGAATTAATAAAAACCCGTACATCAACTGATTTCTGAGCAATTTAGAAGATAATTTTTCATAATATAATTCGTCAATAACAACGTCACACAAAGAAAAATTAATTTGGAGTGCCAAAGACCAGACTAGTCAATTCTTACGTATTTTGGATCGCTAAATCCGAAACCGGGATTGGTTTTCAAAATTTAGTTCTCATTTGTTTTTAACCTCAAAAAACCACAAATTTAAGTTTAACCTATTGTAGTATGCATAAAAGCTGTTGAAGAAATATGAATCTTAAACTATTGTAAATTGTGAAGTATCACCTTTAATTTAAGACCAGAAAACTTAAAAAATATTCAGTAGTTCCCGAGATATGATTTAAAACGTGCAAGCATTTTTTCCTTAAAAGTCAAACAAATCGTGACTTAACCTGAAAACTATGGTTTTTTAGAAAAATATTCTTTAACGTTTTGACTCATATCTCGGGAACTACTGAATATTTTTTAAGTTTTCAGGGCTTAAGTTAAAGGTGATACTTCACAGTTTACAAAAGTTTAAGATTCATATTTCTTCAACAGCTTTTATACATACAACAACAGCTTAAACTCAAATTTGTGGTTTTTTGAGGTTAGAAAACAAATGAGTGCTAACTTTGGAAAACCGACCCCGGTTTCGGATTCAGCGAGGCGCATGAATATTCCCTAAATCTCATTTAGCCTAAACCCCATTAAGCCTAAAATCAAAAAGCCTAAAATGCATTCAGCCAAAATTCCATTTAACCTAAATTGCATTTAACCTAAATCGCGTTTAACCTAAATTCCATTAAACCTAAATTTCATTTTACCTAAATCCCATTCAATCTAAATTCCATTTAACCTAAATCTCATTAAACCTAAATCTCATTTTACCAAAATTCCATTTAACCTAAATTCCATTTAACCTAAATCCCATTTAACCTAAATCCCATTAAACCTAAATTCCGTTTAACCTAAATCTCATTTAACCTAAATTCCATTTAACCTAAATCCCATTTAACCTAAAACGCATTTAGTATAAATTCCATTTAACCTAAAATGCATTCAGCCTAAATCTCACTTCACCTAAATCCCATTTAACCCAAAACTCATTTAACCTAAATTCCACTTAACCTAAATCCCATTTAACCTAAAACGCATTTAGTCTAAATTCCATTTAACCTAAAATGCATTCAGCCTAAATCCCATTTAACATAAATTCCGTTTAAACTAAATCTCATTTAACCTAAATTCCACTTAACCTAAATCCCATTTAACCTAAAACGCATTTATTCTAAATTCCACTTAACCTAAAATGCATTCAGCCTAAATCTCACTTCACCTAAATCCCATTTAAACTAAATCTCATTTAACATAAATTCCACTTAACCTAAATCCCATTTAACCTAAATTCCATTTAACCTAAATTCCATTTAACCTAAAACGCATTCAGCCTAAATCTCACTTCACCTAAATCCCATTTAACCTAAATCTCATTTAACCTAAATACCACTTAACCTTAATCCCATTTAACCTAAAACGCATTTAGTCGAAATTCCATTTACCCTAAAATGCATTCAGCCTAAATCTCACTTCACCTAAATCCCATTTAACCTAAATCTCATTTAACATAAATTCCACTTAATCTAAATCCCATTTAATCTAAAACGCATTTAGTCTAAATTCTATTTAACCTAAAACGCATTGAGCCTAAATCTCACTTCATCTAAATCCCATTTAACCTAAAACTTTACTTGATTCAACTATATTTATCCTTAAATTAAAAAAAATTTGAGGTTCGATGGGATTTAGGTGAAGTGTGATTTAGGCTCAATGCGTTTTAGGTTAAATGGAATTTAGGTTAAATGGAATTTAGACTAAATGCGTTTTAGGTTAAATGGGATTTAGATTAAGTGGAATTTAGGTTAAATGAGATTTAGTTTAAATGGGATTTAGGTGAAGTGAGATTTAGGCTGAATGCATTTTAGGTTAAATGGAATTTAGACTAAATGCGTTTTAGGTTAAATGGGATTTAGGTTAAATGGAATTTAGGTTAAATGAGATTTAGGTTAAACGGAATTTAGGTAAAGTGAGATTTAGGCTGAATGCGTTTTAGGTTAAATGGAATTTAGGTTAAATGGGATGTAGGTTAAATGGAATTTAGGTTAAATACGATTTAGGTTAAGTGGAATTTATGTTAAATGAGATTTAGGTTAAATGGGATTTAGATAAAGTGAGATTTAGGCTGAATGCATTTTAGGTTAAATGGAATTTAGACTAAATGCGTTTTAGGTTAAATGGGATTTTGGTTAAGTGGAATTTAGGTTAAATGAGATTTAGGTTAAACGGAATTTAGGTTAAATGGGATTTAGGCTAAATGCATTTTAGGTTAAATGGAATTTAGACTAAATGCGTTTTAGGTTAAATGGGATTTCGGTTAAGTGGAATTTAGGTTAAATGAGATTTAGGTTAAATGGGATTTAGGTGAAGTGAGATTTAGGCTGAATGCATTTTGGGTTAAATGGAATTTATACTAAATGTGTTTTAGGTTAAATGGGATTTAGGTTAAATGGAATTTAGGTTAAATGAGATTTAGGTTAAACGGAATTTAGGTTAAATGGGATTTAGGTTAAATGGAATTTAGGTTAAATGGAATTTAGGTTAAATGTAATTTCGGTAAAATGAGATTTAGGTTAAATGGAATTTAGATTGAATGGGATTTAGGTAAAATAAAATTTAGGTTTAATGGAATTTAGGTTAAACGCGATTTAGGTTAAATGCAATTTAGGTTAAATGGAATCTTGGCTGAATGCATTTTAGGCTTTTTGATTTTAGGCTTAATGGGATTTAGGCTAAATGAGATTTAGGGAATATTCATGCGCCTAAGACAAAAAATAAAATTACAAAATTACAGACAAAAATTAAATTTCTTAATAAGAATGTGGATAAATGAATTTACAATTAGAAGAAAATAATTAAAATTTAAACTAGGTGAGAATTATGTCCATTTCATGGACATTTCGCTTCCAAGTAAGCAAAATAATTTGCTTCCTCATAGAGGAAGCAAGAAATTAATAATATATAAGTTAATTGGGAAAGTTGTTAAAAAAAAACTTTTTAATGCAAAAATACTTATGTAAAAATATGAATTATTTTACGAATTCTTGATCAATTATAAAAGTAATATAGGTCAATCGATTCGTTTTGAGATGAGGAACATGATTTTTGTATTCTTTAAGTTGTATTTTTAGCATGAAAAAAATTTTTGTCAAAAAACGATTTTTTTCGATGAAAAAAGGTGCCCAAAAAAATTTGGTTGGGTATTTTCAAAAATCCCTGTGTCCAAATTTAGACATTCATGAGCTTAATATGTCATCCAATTTTTATTGGAATCCATTAAAGCGTTCTCGAGATATCTTGTACACAAAAAACGCTATACACACACACACACACATACATCTGGACATTTGCTTAGGGATGAAAATTTACGCTTTTTAGATGAAAATAAGTCGATTTAGACAATTTTTGGAAAATCGAAAATCTTAACGATCACAAAGCTTCCTCTATGAGGAAGCAAAAAGAAAAACCATATTTGGTAAAAATAATTGAAAAATGACGAAAGAAGTTGAAAATTAATTAATAAATAATTTAAATAATTTGATATTGAAGAAAATAATTCAAAACTGAAAAAGTTTTATTTGAAAAAATTAAAGAAAAGAATTGAAAATTGCGGAAATTGAATTTAAAAATTAGGGGGAAAATGGAAAAATAATGGAAATAATTAGAAATTGAAGAAATTTTTTTTAAAATGATAAAAAAGGTTGAGAATTGTATAGCAAATAATTAAAATCATAAAAGAAAAAAATTCTTAAAAATTTAAGAAATTTTTAAATATAATTTGCAATTTACTATTTTCAGAGAGTGGACTATTTAAATTTTTAATCAATGAAATTTCAAATTAATTAGAGTTCGAAGAATTATAATATATAATTGTAATTATAGTTTTGATTATCTCAAATATATTTTGCAATTTTTAAAAGTATTTTTTAAAATTTTTTATTATTTTCTTCAATTTACAATTATTTTACAAAATAATTAATTTTACAGTAATTTTACAAAATTAAATATTTTATTATTAAATATATTTTTCAATTAATTTTCAATTACTTTTTGTTTTTGCTTCCTCATCGAGGAAGCTTTATGATCGTTAAGATTTTCAATTTTCCAAAAATAGTCTAAATCGACTTATTTTCATCTAAAAAGCCGAAATTTTCATTCCTAAGCAAATGTCCAGATGTATGTGTGTGTGTGTGTGTGTGTATAGCGTTTTTTGTGTACAAGATATCTCGAGAACGCTTTTATGGATTCCAATAAAATTTGGATGACTTATTAAACTCATGAATATCTAAATTTGGACACAGGGATTTTTGAAAATACCCAATCAAATTTTGTTGAGCACCTTTTTTCATCGAAAAAAATCGTTTTTTGACAAAAATTTTTTCCATGCTAAAAATACAACTTAAAGAATACAAAAATCATATTCCTTATCTCAAAACGAATCGATTGACCTATATAACTTTTATAATTGATTAAGAATTTGTAAAATAATTCATATTTTTACATTTTATTGCATTAAAATTTTTATTTTTTAACAACTTTCCCAATTATTTTTTATTATTTATCTCAAATTTTAGTTATTTTTTCAATTTACAATTATTTTCATCATTCTGTAATGAGTTTCGTGTATTACAAATATATGTTGGAATTTTTTCAATTATTTTTCACAAGCTAAAATTATTTTCTTTAAATTTAAATTTTTTTTAATTTATTACAAATATTTTCTCCAATTTCTTATTATTTTAATTATTCTTCAATCAATTTCCTAGATTTTAAAATATTTTTCTCAAATTTTAATAAGTTTCTCTAATTTTCAAATATTATTGTTATCATTTTGCAATCAATTTCTTCAATTTTCAATTATTTATCTAATTTTTCAAACATGTTTTACAAATTTTCATTTTCTTTTATATTTCTGCAATTATTTTCACCACCTTTTAATTAGATATATATTAACGATTTATCAATTAATTTCCTAAATTTTTATTTATTATTTCAAATCTAAATTATACTGTTTCCACGTTTCAATGTAATGCTGAAAATTTCAATTATTTATCTCAAATTTCCATTATTTTCTTTAATTAACGATTATTTCTATCATTTTTTCCATTACTTTTTGTCATAATTAATTATTTTTTAATTAATTTTCAATTTTTATATAATTTATCACAACTTTTACTTATTTTTTCAATGAACAATTATTATTTTTATCACACTGCAATTATTTTCATTCATTACAAATATATGTTGCAATTTTTTCAATCATTTCTCAACAAATAGAATTATTTTTTCAATTTCTCATTACTTTGATTACTTTTCAAAAATTGTCTCGAATTCTTTATAATAATCATTACTCTTCAATAAATTTTATGGATTTTAAAATATATTTTTAAAATTTTAATAATTTTCTTAAATTTTTAATTATTTCCATTACTTTGCAAATATTATCTCGAATTTTTTATTATTTTCATTACTCTTCAATTAATTTTCTAGATTTTAATAATTTTCTTCAATTTTTAATTATTTCTATTACTTTTCAAAACTTGCCTCAAATTCTATATAATTTTCATTACTCTTCAATTAATGTTCAAGATTCTAAAATAAATTTCTCAAATTTTAATCATTTTCTTCATTTTTTAATTATTAATATTATCATTTGCAATCGATTTCTTTAATTTTTAATTATTTTTATTAGTTTGCAAATATTGTCTTAAATTTTTTATTATTTTTATTACTTTCCAATTAATTTCCAAAATTTTGAATCATATTTCTCAAATTTTAATAATTTTCTTCAATTTTTAATTAGTTTTATTACCATTGTCAAATATTCCGTTCCGATTTTTTATTAGTTTCATTATTCTTCAATTAATTTCCGAGATTTTAAAATATTTTCCTCAAATGTGAATAATTTTCTTCAACTTCCAATTCATTTTGTTATCATTTTGCGATCAATTTCTGAAATTTTTAATTATTCTCACTACTCATTCCTCAATTAAATTCCTAAAATTTTAATTATTTACCTCATTTGACAATTATTTTTTTCAAATTCATTTTCTTTTATCTTTTTGCAATTATTTTCTTCACTTTTTAACTAGATATATATTATGTAATTATTTTTTAAGTAATTTCTTAAATTTTTATTTATCTCAAATCTAAGTTACTGTATCCATTTTTCAATGTTTTAATCATTCTTTAATTATTTTTCTGATATTTCAAATACTTTTGACAATTTTTTATTATTTTTTTTTGAAATTGCAATGATTTTCACAAATTTTATATTATTTTGAATATTTGTTGATTAATTCCGAAAATTTCAATTATTTATCTCAAATTTCCATCATTTTCTTCAATTTTCGATTATTTCTAGAATGTTGTAACTATTTTCCTAGGTTTAAAATTCTTGAAATCATGTTGTAATAAGGTACTTTCTTTTACTTTACAAATATTCTGTATTTTTTAAAATTATTTTTCTATAATTGGATTTAATATCTCCAAATTTCAACTGTTTTTATCACTTTCCAAACATTTTCTTCAAGGATTTTCATTAGTTTTTAATTTTTCCCCTAAATTTTAAATTTAATTTACGGATGTTTCAATTATTTTTTTTTAATTTCTTCAAATAAAACTTTTTCAGTTTTAATTACGTTCTTTAATATTAAATTAGTTTAATTATTTATTAATTAACTTTCAATTTCTTTCGACATTTTTCAATTATTTTAAAAAATATTATTTTTGTACTTCAAATTTTCAATATTTTAATCATTTTTTAATTATTTTTCTCAAATTTCAATTAAGTTCGTCAATTTTTAATTTTTTTTTAACTTGCAATAATTTTCACAAATTTTATAGTATTTTGATTATTAATTCCGAAAATGTACTCGAAATTAAATAAAATTATCAACTTTTGCGTTACAATAATTACGCTAATTAAGAAACTCTTTAATTTATTATTGTTTTGTATCTTTTTGCTCCGAGGGAAATAATTATAAACATGAATATTAGCAATTTTTTGTAGCAAGGACGCCTGTTTCCGCATTTAGCAGCTTTATACGCTTGGACAATTTTTGGCTACACAATTCTGAGAATGTCAGAAACAAATAATAAAAAGCGAAAGGAATCTAAACAATTGGCAAAAGAAGATGCAGAGATGCATGCATTAATTTCAGCTACGAAACCGCTTTCTACCTGGAGTGCACAAATTGCGATTCAGGATTGTAGAGAAGCATGTGGAGGTCATGGATATTTAAAAGGTTTCAAAAACTTGATTCTAATTTAAATCAGTCTATTAGAATTTCAGATTTCTTTCAAATTAATTAAAAATATGCACCTACTTTCTCCACTCGACAAGAAGAGGTTGATTAAATTAAAATAGTTACAAAAAAGTTAAAAAATGACATTGCTTTGAATAGAAGGTGATATTGGTGTTGAATTAATTTCTAAACATTTTAATCCTTTTTAATTCCGTCAAATTCAAATGATTTAAACTTTTACCAATTTTTATGTTCTAAACGGAACTCAATTGGTTCAATATTTTTTACGGATTATACTGATTTTATTTCTAACTACTGTATCGGAATAAAAATTCGTACAATTTTGATCAGGAATTAAAAAGAATAGAAATGTGTCCAGATAAATTTTCCAAAAAAATTAAAACGTGAAAATTCAAGAACAACATTAGATTGGATTAAAAAATTCGAAATTCCACGATATTTGGAACTGTTTTTTTTTTAATTGCAATTAACCTCTTTTTACCAGATTTTCATTATTTTTATTGTCTATTCTTTAATGTTTTTTATAACAGCCTCTCGATTAGGAGAAATGAGAGCATCAAACGATCCCTCTTCTACTTACGAAGGAGAAAATTCTGTTTTGATCCAGCAAGCGAGCAATTGGCTTTTGAATCAATGGGACAATTTTAAAAAAGGAAAAGGAATTTCCTCACCACTTGGAACTACAACTTTCATGAGACAAGCTGTATATATTCTTTCTCTTAAATTTCATTCGACAACAATCGAAGAAACCCTTAAGCTCGAAAGTAATATATTATGCATATATTTTTCTGGGACTAGATTTTTAAAAAATTTTTTTTTAATAGTTTAAAGAGAACTTACCAGGTGTTGAAGATGTTTTAGATGTATGAAGACGACATTTGGTAGAAAAAGTGTATTTCATTTTTAAAATATTAAAACTTTGAGGTTAATAAATTGTTTCTTGAAATAAGTGGCGTTACTTGAAGATATACGATTGACATTTTTCACTGTATGCGCAATGTGAGGAGAAGCAGAAGAAAATGTCAAACTTTCAGGCCTTGAAGCGCCACTAGCGGCACATTTTTGAAGTTGTTTATAATGAATCCGGTCGGTAACGAAATCTATTTTAATAAATATATTAAGTATCAACTGAAAAACAATTTCGAACATTTTAAAAAATTAATAAATATTCAATAATAAAAGATGAAATACTTATTGAAACTAAAACGTGTTAGGAAATATACGTAATTATATTTTCGAAAAAAAAAAACATTAAGACAAGCCCCCAAACCATTTTATTCAATTTTCATTAAACAGAAATTAAAATCTAACAGATTAAAAAATATATTTACAATTACAGATCTTCTTCTAATGCACAAATGGCTCAGTTGCTACTATCTCAAAAAAACATACGAGCATCGTCAAAGTTTAAGGAAACAAGGAATGAATTCTTTTGAAACAAAAAATAATTCGCAAATGTATTTTGCTCGAACACTTTCTTTAGTTTATGCCGAGGTAAATTAAATTTCTCAAACAAATTTAAATTATTTTTAAATAGAAAGTAATTAACTTTTTTTTTTTTTTTTTTGATGGAATATATTTGAAAATTTAAATACCATTTTGTTATGCGACAGCACGCTGTGGTGAAAAACTTCATTGATCGAATTCAAGATCCAGTTTTCGAAGAATCAGAACGTCGAGTTTTGAGAAAATTATGTGCCTTATTTTCTGCTTGGTCTCTGGAAAAAAGATTGGGTGATTTTTATGCTGGTGGATTTGCGAATCCGAATTCAAAACTCGCTGATTTAATTCGTTCTGGTATTATTTCAATATGCAAGGATTTGGTGAATGAAGCTGTGGCTTTAGTTGATGTTCTAGCTCCTCCAGACTTTATTATTAATTCTCCACTTGGAATGTCAGACGGCGAGGTAAATTTTGCCCCTATTTATTTAATTTTATAAACAAAGGTAAACATTATTGCAATGAATTTATTTAAAAAAATAAAAATTCTTTACTGAAGAACTTGAGTTGATTTATAGGTAACTTTTTTCCTACTTCGGTTATGATAGACGAAGTTTCAAATAATTTTCAATATAATTAATTAATTAATAATTATTTTTCATCACAGATTTATAAACACTTGGAAGAGACTTTTTTTAAGGATCCGAAAAACTTTGAACGTCCATCCTGGTGGAAGGAATTGCGCTCCAATTTATAAAATACTTTAATTAAAATTTTTATAATTTATAACTCAAAATAATGTAATTGTTATTTTTGTAATGAAAATTTGCACAATAAATATTGTTTAAAAAAAATTGAAAAAAGATTTTCGTTATTTACAACTTAATTTTTTATTTACTTTATTAAAATTAATGTTTTAGACATTTTTAGAAAGTAGAGATGAATTAAAATTCAAAATCAGCAAAATTATGTATCTATAAAAATTTGATAAAAAATCAAATTAGTTGAGAGATTTTGCTTTCTGTTATTTTTTTTATTACCTTTAAGAAAAGCAGGGTTTCCAAATAAACTGAAATCAAACGGAGCCGGTAATTTCGCAAGATTCTCAGATAGAAGTGAATTTCTATTCGATATTGTGCCATCAGAAGACAAAGTACATAATTGATAGTTTTAAAAGGCAAATAAATTTTTAAAATTGTTTTACAGTTCCATATATTCAAACCCACCCTTAAAAACAACCCCAAGTGCAGGTATCAACAAATTTCCCTTAACTGTTAAATTTCAATGGCTTAAAAAATTACGAAAATAATATCAGATATACTTTACTTTAAGCTACCAAACTGATTCTTAAAAAGCAACCCGAACAACTCAAATATTATTTTAAAAAAATTCATCCCTTAAAATTAACCCCTATGTAAGATATCGAACTTTGGCACGTATATTAAAATTAAAACTTTTTAACTGGATACTTTGGCTCCAGGATCGTACCAGAGACTATTTGTAATACTCTAACATGATTTTTATTTAAAACAACCCCTGAAAAAACTACCCCTATCAAAGGCACCAAGATTTCAGAAAAAAATTTAATTCTGGATTTTTTTCGATAAAACTGCTGGCTTCAAGAATTTTTCGGAGATAGTTTTGTGATACTCTAGCATGATTTTTATATAAAACAACCCCTAAAAAACCATCCCCATCAAATACACCAAGATTTTAAGAAAAAAATTTAATTCAGGATTTTTTAGCTAGATCTGTCGGCTTTAAGAATTTTTCGGAGATAGTTTGTGATACTCTAGCATAATTTATGTCCAAAACAACCCTTAAAAAACCACCCCTATCAAAGGCACCAAGACTTTAGCAAAAAATTTAATTCAAGAAATGTTTCGCTAGAACTGCTGGCATAAAGAATTTTTCGGAGAAAGTTTGTGATACTCTAGCATAATTTTTGTCCAAAACAACCCTTAAAAAACCACCCCTATCAAAGGCACCAGAACTTAGGAACAAATTTAATTCAGAATTATTTTCGATAGAACTGCCGGCTTAAAGAATTCTTCAAAGATACTTAGTGATACTTCAGCATGATTTTTATTTAAAACAGCCCTCAAAAATCCACCCCCATTGAAGACACTAAAACTTTAGCAAAAAATTTAATTCAGAATTTTTTTTTATAGAACTGACAAATTGAAGAATTTTACGGTAATAGTTTTGTGATACTCTAGCATGATATTTATTTAAAACAACCCCTAAAACATCACCCCCATCGAAGAAACCAAGATTTTAGCAAAAAATTCAATTCAGGATTTTTTTCGCTAGAACTGCCGGCTTTAAGAATTTTGGAGATAGTTTGTGATGTTCTAGCATAATTTTTTTTAAAACAACCCTTAAAAAACCACCCCTATCAAAGGCACCAGAACTTAGGAACAAATTTAATTCAGAATTATTTTCGATAGAACTGCCGGCTTAAAGAATTCTTCGGAGATAGTTAGTGATACTTCAGCATGATTTTTATTTAAAACAACCCCCAAAAATCCACGCCCATCGAAGACACTAAAACTTTAGCAAAAAATTTAATTCAGAATTTTTTTTGATAGAACTGCCAAATTAAAGAATTTTACGGTAATAGTTTTGATACTCTAGCACGATATTTATTAGAAACGACCCCTAAAAAACCACCCCATCGAAGACACCACGATTTTAGCAAAAAATTTAATTCAGGATTTTTTTCGCTAGAACTGCCGGCTTAAAGAATTTTGGAGATAGTTTGTGATGTTCTAGCCTAATTTTTTTTAACAACCGTTAAAAAAACAATTTGTGATACTCTAACATGATTGTTATTAAAAAACCCCCTATAAAACCACCCCTTTTCGAAGACTCCACCACTTTAGCAAAAAATTTTATACAGCATTTTTTTCTCTGGAAATTCCGGTTGAAAAAATTTTTTGGAGATAGTTTGTGTCTTTTTATCAAAGAGTTTTGAATTTTGTTTTTTGCTAAAGTCTTGGTGCCTTCGATAGGGGTGGATTATTAGGGGTTGTTTTAAATAAAAATCATGCTAGAGTATCACTAACTATCTCCGAAAAATTCTTGAAGCCGGCAGTTTTATCGAAAAAAATCCTGAATCAAATGTTTTGCTAAAATCTTGGTGTCTTCTATAGGGGTGGTTTTTTAGGGGTTGTTTTAAATCAAAATCATGTTAGGGTATTACAAATAGTCTCTGGTACACGTGTTTTAACGAATAACCCCTTAAGAGAATACGAAATCCTTCCGTCCACTTCCGCGACACTCATCATCATCGACTCAAAGTCCCGAAAGCTAAGGCCAATTATATCCGAAGATTTTTATTTGTGCTGAATGGAGTTACCAAATCTTAATAGAAAGAACAATGAATAAACTTAACTATATCCCTGGCAATTAGGCGTAAATTGAAGGAAAATCAAATTCGCTCCTCGTTCGATTTTCCTTCAATCCAACGCTAAACAACAATATAAAATGAGTTCAAAATTATTGAACGAACAAAATTAAACAAGAATTGAGCTACTGCGCGCCAGGTTCAACTTGTCAAAAAGGCACATGTTAATCAATTTTAGCCTCGCCAGAAATTTTTGGAAAATTCACTAAAAAATTTTTCAAAGAAATATCAAACATTTTTCAAATTTCTAGATCTAATTTCAAACTTTTACGTCTATTAACGAACAAAATTAAACAAAAATTAAGGTACTGCGCATCAGGTTCAACTTGTCAAAAAAGCAGATTTTGATCAATTTTCGCCTCGCTAGAAATTTTTGGAAAAATAAAGTGAAACATTTTTCAGAGAAATATCAAATATTTTTCAAATGTTTAAATCTAATTCCAAATGTTTTCATCTGTGAACGAACAAAATTGAACAAAAATTAAGCTACTGCGCGTCAGGTTCAACTTGTCAAAAAAGCAGAATTTGATCAATTTTAGCCTCGCCAGAAATTTTAAGACAAATAAAGTAAACATTTTTTTAGACAAATATCAAATAGATCTGATTTTAATTTTTTCATCTGTTAACGAACAAAATTGAACACAAATTAAGCAACTGCGCTTCAGGTTCAACTTGTCAAAAAAAAAAACCTGACGCGCAGTAGCTTAAATTTTGTTCAATTTTGTTCGTTAACGGATGAAAAAGTTGGACATTAGATCTAGAAATTTGAGAAATACTTGATATTTGTCTAAAAAATGTTTTACTTTATTTTGCCAAAAATTTCTGGCGAGGCATGAATTGATCAAAATCTGCTTTTTTGACAAGGTTAACCTGACGCGCAGTAGCTCCATTTTTGTTCAATTTTGTTCGTTAATACATGAAAAAGTTTAAAATTAGATCTAGAAATTTAAAAAATATTTTATATTTGTCTGAAAAAATTTTTAGGGAATTTTCCTAAAATTTCTGACTAGGCTAAAATTGATTAAAAACTGCTTTTTTGACAAGTTGAACCTGATGCGCTGTAGCTTAATTTTTGTTTAATTTTTGTTCGTTAATAGATGTAAAAGTTTGAAATTAGATCTAGAAATTTGAAATATATTTAATATTATTCTGGAAAAAATTTTAATGAATTTTCCAATAATATCTGGCGAGGCTAAAATTGATCGAAATCTGCTTTTTTGACAAGTTGAACCTGCCCCTAGTAGAAGTAAAGAGATAGAAATCTTATCACTTTTTATCTTTTCTTATCCCTGTTATAGAAAGAGATGCAGAAAAGCTATCATTTTCAAACTCGACTCTATATCTCCTTATATCTTTCTATCGACTTCAATCTCTTTCAATCTCTACCTTAATCACGATGACCAGCTTATCGCCATTAATCGGCTTTTCCCTATAACTTTCAATCTCTAATCTTTACCATCCTATACCTTTCTATTTCCTCCAATCTCTTTTAATCTCTACCTTAATCATAATGACCAGCTTATCGCCATTAATCACCTTTTTCCTATAACTTTCAGTCTCTAATCTATACCTTTCTATCCAGTCCTATCCTTACCTTAATGGACATAGCGAGTTATCGCTTTTAATCACCTTTTTCCATAACTTTCAATTAATTTCTAATACCTTCATATTATTTCCAAACCCCACCTGAATGAACATGAAACTTTTAATCACTTTTCATCAATACTTTTCAATAACCTATAACATATCCACATATTTTTTGCTAGTCCACTCTAACCAGCATCATCAGTTATCGCTTTTAATCACCTTTCTTCTATAACTTTTAATCTTTCACCTATCACCTTCTATCCCTTCCTATCCCTTTCTATCTCTTTCTATCTCTTTTTATCCCTTTTTATCCCTTCCTATCCCTTTTAATCCCTTTCTATCCCTACTTATACTTTCCCATCCCCAACTGAAAGAAAATGATCACTTACTAGATTACTGAAAGTAATGAAAGGAAAGTGATTAAAAGCGAAAAATTATCATATTAAAACAGGTGGGATAAGAAAATATGAAAAGGGATAGAAAAGGATAGAAAGAAATAGAAAGGGATAGAAAGTGATAGATGAAAGATAGAAAGTTATTGAAGGAAAGTGATTAAAAGCGATAACTAATGATGCTGGTTAGAGTAGAATAGCAAAAAATATGTGTATATGACATAGGTTATTGAAAATTATAAATGAAAAGTGATTAAAAGGGAAAGCACATAGTGTTTCTTCAGGTGGGGTTTGAAAATGATGTGAAAGTATTAGACATTAATTCAAAGTTATAGAAAAAGATGATTAAAAGCGATAATTTGCTATGTCCATTGAAGTCGGGATAGGGCGGGATAGAAAGGTATAGATTAGAGATTAAAAGTTATAAGAAAAAGGTGATTAATGGTGATAACTGATCAATATGATTAAGGTAGAGATTGAAAGAGATTGGAGGCAATAGAAAGGGATAGGATGATAAAGATTAGAGATTGAAAGTTATGGGGAAAAGCCGATTAATGGCGATATAAGCTGGTCATGGTGATTAAAGTGGAGATTGAAAGAGATTGAAGGCAATAGAATTATACGTTTTCTATATCTTTTTCTATAACAGAAATAAGAAAAGATAAAAAATGATAAGATTTCTATCTCTTTATATCCATTATGGATCTCCAAAAATATAAATACTATGTGGGATAGAAACAGATAGAAGAGGAAGATTAAAAGAGATAGGAGTAAGAGTGATAAATACTCGTTAAATATCAAAATTATTTCAGTATATATAGATATTTATACTACCATATAAAATAACTAAAGCAATTGGGTATTTAAAATAGTAGATAAGCGAAAAGATAGATGGAGATTAAATTTTTAAAGAAGAGAATAGAAAGGAGATAGAAAGAGATTCACTTTTTATAGAAAAGGAAAAAAAGGAGATAGAAAAGGGATAGAAAGAGATTTATTCATTTTAGAAGATGATAGAAAGGGAATAGAAACGGATACAAATTCAAAGCGAATAGAGAAAAGATATAAAGAGGTAGAAGTTTAGAGATAGAAAGATATTGTGTTTTGGGAATGCAAAGTAGATATATGGAAGGGATAGAAAAACTGTAATCTCTTTCTATCCTCATATTTCTTTCCCTTTTTATCTTTTTACTCTTAGCAGGGTGACGCGCAGTAGCTCAATTTTTGTTTCATTTTGTTTCTAGACAGGGTTGCCACAAATATTTTATTATAATTTTCCCTGACTTTTCCCTTATTTCCAGGCCAATTTTTTTCTTTTTCCCTGATCTTTATTGAGTTTTTAAAACCAATTTTTTGTATATTTACTATAAAACTAGATTATACAACGCGCGCTAGCGCGCGATTAGTTTCTGAGACTTGTGTTAGCGTCAATTATAAATATTTTTAATATTATAATATTTAAATATGAGTAAAACAAGTTTTATTTATGAATAACATTTTAGAATTGAAAAAAGAAATTGAAGATAATATAATTGAAATTTAAAAAAATTGCATATTTGAAAATATGTAGTTGGACTTCAAATACTGGGAGAAATTAAAATAATTACAAATTTTGCAAACTCATTGAAAAATATCGGAAACAATTAAAAATTGGGGAAAATGATTTAAAAATCACAGAAATATTCTCAAATTAAAGAAACTAATTGAAAGTTGAGAAAAATACTTGATAATATTATAAATTATTTGAAGAAATGAGAATAATTAAAAATTGGGGAAAATAATTGGAAATGTTAGAGATTAATTGAAAAAAATGAAAATAATTAAAAGTTTAGGAAAATAATTAAAAAATTTTTAATAATAGAAAATTAAATATCATAATGTAAATTTGACAAAAATAATTGCAAAAATTACAAAATATCTATGAATTAGAAGAAAATAATTGAGTTTTCAATAAAATTATTGAAAATCTCAGAAATTAATTAAAAAGAATTCCAGAATATATATTGAATAATAGAAATAAATTGAAATTTTAAACCACAATTTTAGAAATTATGATAAATAATGAAAAAAAAAATTCGAAAATTTGGAGAAAATGTTTTCACTACCGATAAAATGGGAAAATAATTGGAACTGAATAAAATTAATTAAAAGTTGAAGAAAATAATATTGCATAAGAAGAAAATTAATGAAATTAATCGAAAATTAATCGAAAAATAATAAAAATGTTGAAAAATTGGAATAAATACTTGCAAAATTAAATCCTTGAATAATTATTAAAAATTGAAGAAAGCAATTCAAAGTTGAAGTAATTAATTAAAAATTCAAATTTGAGAAAATTAATTGAAGTATAATGAAAATAATTAAAAATTGAGACAAATAATTTTAAAATGATATACATAATTTCAAAACGAAGAAAATAATTTAAATTTAAAAAAAAAATAATTGGAAAAAATACAAAATATATTTGAAGTGCAGTGGAAGAAAATAATGGTAAATTGAAGACTTAACGAAGAAATTGAAAAATAATGAAAATAATTGAAAATTGTTGTTAATAATTGAAAAGTAATGAAAATGTTGCAAATTTTAGTCTTAATCATAATAGAAAAGAATTGTTAAAAATTGAAGAAATTAATAAATAATTGTGAAATATAATTATTTTTCAGATTGCAAACATTATTTATTTTTAGTATGTTTAAAATATGACTTCCAAAAATTTGTTTAGTAAATTTCTCTACTTAGTAAATTTCAGAAAAATATAATTTTTCATCTTTTTTAGAGATTCTTTGCATTTTTCCAGTATTTTTTATGAAAATCCCTGACTTTTCCCTGATTTCCCTGAATTCCCTGACCTGTGGCAACCCTGCTAGACGATATTATGAGAATATGATCTTTTACAGAAAACGGTGAAATCAATTCGTTGACAGCAACTTGCATTTTTGTAGACTAGAATTCCCTAGAGAATGGATTTTTTTTATTCGCATTTGCAAATATTGTAATTTCATCTATCTTTGCAGCTGTTTAAAGATATTAAAAGAATTTGCTAAATTTGTGAATAAAGTTTGAAACTATATACTGCTGAGTATTTTAACTTGCAGCTGCGAATATGTTTTCAGAAATATTAGATTTATGTAGATACATAAGAAATTTCAAAAATTTAGTTACTGGGATGTAACACTGTTGTCATCAGGCAGGTAAGCTCATAAAACCAATCTTACCTTCCTTTTATTTATAAAATTTCCCAGAATATCAACAAATTTCTTAGTCCAATCGTTAGGAGTTTCCCATTCTCTGTTAAATATAAATAATTCAATTTAGTTAGGATCTCCTCCGTTCATCACTCCCACTTTAGAAACCAGTTTGGTTTCATCTAATTTTAGTTGATTTCAAAGCATAAAATTTTTTTAAGCGACTAGATTTGGAGAAATGAGAGCTGCAAATGATGCGGTTTGCAGCATCGAGGGAGAAAATTCTGTTTTGATCCAGCAAGCAAGCAATTGGCTTCTAAATCAATGGGATAGTTTTAAAAAAGGGAAGGGTATTTCCTCGCCACTTGGAACCGCAACTTTTATGAGACAAGCTGTATATATTCTGTCTCTTAAATTCCACTCCACAACAATTGAAGAAATTCTCAAGCTAGAAAGTAAAATATTATGCAAATACATATACAATATGGTTTAGCCAATTAAAAGCTTAAATAGAAAATTATTGCTGATATGTTTCCATTCTATTATTTACTATTACAGATCTTCTTCTAATGCACAAATGGCTCATTTGCTACTATCTCAAAAAAACATACGAACATCGTCAAAGTTTGAGGAAACAAGGAATGAATTCTTTTGAAACAAAAAATAATTCACAAACGTATTTTGCTCGAACGCTTTCTTTAGTTTATGCCGAGGTAAATTGAATTTCTCAAACAAATTTAAATTAACTTTGACAATAGACAGTAAGTAATTTTTGTTTAATGGAATATATTGAAATTTTTAATACCATTTTGTTATACGATAGCACGCTGTGGTGAAAATATTCATTGATCGAATCCAAAACCCTGATTTTAAGGAATCAGAACGTCAGGTTTTGATAAAATTATGTGCCTTGTTTTCTGCCTGGTCACTCGAAAAAAGACTGGGTGATTTTTATGCCGGTGGATTTGCGACTCCGAATTCAAAACTCGATGATTTAATTCGTTCTGGTATTATTTCAATTTGCAAGGATTTAGCGAATGAAGCTGTGGCTTTAGTTGATGTTTTAGCTCCTCCAGACTTTATTATTAATTCTCCACAATTCCACAATATTCTGCACAAATAAATAACAAAATAATACTTTTATAGATTTACAAACACTTGGAAGAGACATTCTTCAGAGATCCTGAAAATTTTGAACGTCCATCCTGGTGGCAGGAATTGCGCTCAAATTTATAACGGCGATTTTATATTAAAATTAACAAGATGTTTTCACTTTTCTAACCTTCATATAAACCTTTAACCGTGGTTTTAAATGAAAAAAAACAATTAAAATATACTTTCTTCAAGAAACAGTCAAACTTTTTTGATAAATTTATTAAAAAAATTTAAATTGTTAAAAGTAGGTATAAAAATTCATTGAAGAAGAACAATTTAATGTAGTTGAAGATTTAATGTATGAAGATGTTAAGATGAAAATGTTTACGTTTGTAAAATGTTTTATGTTTGTAAAAAGTAAAATGTAAGTTTCAAAGATAGGATAAAGATTATAATTCATTGTGAATCATTGTATGAAAAAAATTATCATCATCTTCGGCAAACCATCTTTTATATATTTCTTCTGGATTAATATTCCAAAAACTATGAAAAGATACAGGATCGTGAGAGGAAAGATATCCAGCCGTATAATCGTCTGCTCTTGCCTGTAAAATAATTATTATACACTATAAATAAAAAATCCATGCAAATAAAATAAATCTAATATCGAAATATCGTTCAAACTTATTGAATTCAGAAAATATTTTTTAAACCTTTTCAGCTATTTAGATTAAAGAATAATTATAAGATATACAAACTTGATGAAAAGCCGGTGAATGAGTGATGTTCACTTTCAAATTTTTGAGACATTGTCCGAAAAGGAACATATCGTCTGCTGTTTCTGGATTCGGACATCGGCAATCTTCTGAATTTACTATCAGTTCAACCAGGTGTTTTGATAAAACGAGACCAGCTCCAGCAGTTAGGTAATCGTAACCATCATCTTCGTTTAAACGAAAACCATAACGCTGTCCTAATGCTATTAAATTTGCAGAATTGTAGCACGTTAATAATTTCTGAATTCGAGCCAAACTGTAAGAAAGATTCTTATTATTATTTACTCTGAATTAAAAAAAAAAAAACAATATATATATTTTACCTAAGAATAGTATCATCGTCAGTAATCAAAAGCCAATCGATATTTTTCTTTTCCATTATTTTGTAAACGTGTTGCAAAATTCCATAAGTTTTTGCGCAATGTCCAGTATTAGTTTTTGGAACCAAATGAAAATTTGGTAGACTATTATCTGCTCAAAATAAAACTGAAAATTATATTATTGTTGGCTACATCAATATTAATAAAGAAAGTAGTCAAGCCAGACCATTCCGAGGCCAGGGTTCTGATCTCGGATAAGTTACCGCGTGTCGGTAAAATCGGTCGGTAAGTTATAACCGAACAATCATCAAAATAGTCTATGCTAATTGCCTGAAATAGCGCCATCAAGAGGCATAACTTATTTCCATTAAAAGAGATTGGGTCATAAGAAATCTGCATTACCGACTGCTGTTAAAGTAGGAATCTGCATTGCCGGCCAATGTTACTGACACTTAGTAACTTAGACGGGAAAGAACCCTGACCCGGGAATGATATAACTTAAATACTATTCTGATTCCGGCTAAATTATCATGTGTCGGTAACTTCGGTCGGTAAGGTATAACAGAGCCATCTTCAGAAATAGTCTAGGCCAATTACTTGAAATAGCGTCATCTTAAGGCAAAACTTAGCATATTGACAAAAAGGCTTGGGCAATTGGGGAGATTACATCTCTGTCAATAAGGTAAAACTCTAACATACAGACCTAGTCCGAATACTCTATAGAAATCTACATTACCGACTGTCGGTAAGGTAGGAAACTGCATTGTCGACCAATGCTACCGACGCCTGGTAACTTAGCCGGGATCAGAATCCTGTCTAAGAAGGGTATAGCTTAACTGCTATTTGATCCCGACTAAGTTATCATGTATCGGTAAGGTATAACAGTGAAAACTTGAAAATAGGCTAGGCTAATCGCCTGATCTAGCTCCATCTTGAGGCACAACTTAGCATATTTACAAAAATGGCTTAGGGAAATTCCATCTCTGGCAATAAGATAAAATTCTGCCATACCGACCTAGTAAAGTACCAGACAGAAGTCTGCATTACCGACTGCTAGTAAAGGAGGAAACTGCATTGCCGACCAAGATTACAGATACCTGGAAACTTAATCGGTATCAGAATCATCACCCAGGAATGATATAACTTTACTATTTTGATCCCGGCTAAGCTACCACGTGACAGAAAAACTCGGTCGGTAAGGTTTAAAAGCGATATCTGGAAAATAGTCTAGGATAATTGTCTGAAATAACATCATCTAGTCGCACAAATTAGTATATTTACAAAAAAAGGCTTGAGCAATTGGAGGAATTTCATCTCTGTCAATAAGGTAATACTCTGACATACCGATCTAGTCAAAACATCGGGTAGTAATCTGCATTACCGCATGCTGGTAAGGTAGGAATTGAGTTGCAAAATTCTTGGTAATTTAAAATCCGGTTACATTTTCGTGAATATAACCGAGAATATTCTCCTTCTGGAGAATTTATGATTTACTCTATGTTATCAACAATTAAATATTTTAAATATAATATTTAAAAAAATAATGTCAAATTTTGCAAATTAATTGAAAAAAGATCATGAAAATAATTTAAATTGTCGAAAGTAATTAAGAAAATCATAGAAATGTTTTAAAATTTAAAGAAAATAAATTAAATTTGGGAAAAATACTACCAAATCTTATTGTTAGAAATAAATTGAAAAAAATTAGAATAATGAAAAATTGGAGAAAATTAATGAAAATTGAAAAAATTTGCTTTAAATTGAAATGAATAATTAACAATTTAGAGAATTAATTCAGAAATTATGGAAATAGTTAAAAATTTAAGAAAATAATTAAATAGATGAATAATTAAAAACTTTTTGGAATTTATGAAAAAGAACGTAAGTACCTAATTGGAACTTGAATTAAATAATTGAAATTTAAGAAAAATACTTAAAAATCTTGAAAAAAATTTTTACAAAATGAGAATAATAATTGAGAATTTAGGAAAATAATTTCAAAAATAATAAAAATAATTAGAAATTGGAGAAAATAATAGAAAAATAACAGAATTTATTTTTAAGCAAAATATAATAATTGAAAAATCGTTCAAAAAGTTGAAATTTGAAGACAATAATTTATACTTCAGATAATAATTGAAAATTAAGGAAATTAATTGAAAAATAATTAAAATAATTAACAGATGGAGAAAATAATTGCAAAATGATAAAAAGAAATGTATATTGAACAAAATAATTGAAAATGGAGATATATATTTAAAATTTCAGGATATTAATTTAAAAATAATGAAAATGATTAAAAAGTGAAGAATAATATGGCAGAATGAAATCAATAATGGTAAAGTAAAAAAATTAATTTCATTCTGTGATAAATAATATGAAATTTTGCAATAAATAATGGAATTATTTTATTGTCGAAGAAAAAATAATCAAAATTAAAAAAGTGATTGAAAAACTTTTGAAAAATAATTGAAATTTGCGGAAGGTAGATTTAAGATTTAGGGAAATAAGTGAGAAACAATGAAAATAATTAAAAATTTCAAAGTTGTAGGATAAAAAAAGAAAATTAAAATATATAATTACAGAATTTTTAAATTAATAAACAAAAAAAAAGGAATATAACTACAAATTGTGGAAAGTAATTTAAAACTGATAAATAATAATTCAAAATTATAATAAAAAATGATGAATATTATTAAAATTTGGAAAAAAAACAATTAAAAAAGATTATAAAACTAATAAAAATCAAAAGAAAGAATTTAAATTTGAGATAAGTAATTGAGGATTTAATAAATAAATTTAAAAATAATTTTAAAAATTAAAAATTGTTTCTATAATTGCAAAATTATAGAAATAATTGAAAATTGAAGACAAGTAATTGAAAATTGAGAGAATGATTGGAAATTGAAAAAAATATATTTATAAATGATGAGAATTGAAAAAAATTCAAAATTGATGAAAACAACCAAGAATTGAGAAAATAAAACTGAAAATTTAGGAAGCTAATTCAAAAATGATGAAGGTAATTTAAAATCGAAGAAATCAATGAGAAGGTTATAAAACAAATTGAACATTGAAGAGAAAGAATTAAAATTTAAGAATAATAATTGACGATTAGGTGAATCAATTGGAAAATAATTTTAAAAATTAGAGAAAAAAAATGCAAAATTATAGAAATAATTGAAAATTGAAGAGAAAAATTGGGATTTAAGAATAATTGAAAAAAATTACAGAATATTTATCAAATTAAAGGAAATAATTGAAAAATAGCAAAAATAATGATAAATATTTTAAAATAATTGAAAATTTAGGAAATTACTTACAAAATACCGAAAGTAATTGTAAATTTGAAAAAATATTTGAAGAATTCTAAAACTTATTAAAAATTTGTTTAATTTATTGAAATTTGAAATAAATGATCAACGGTTTAGTAAATCAGTTGAAAAATAATTTTAAAAATTATAATTTAGAGAAAAAAATTGAAAATTATAGAAGTAATTGAAAATTGAAGACAGTAATTTAAAGTCAAGAAAATATTTGAGAATTGAAGAAAAAATCGAGAATTGAGAAGAATAATTGAAAAATGGCAAAAATAATGATAATTTTTTTAAAATAATTGAAATTTTAGAGAAATAAATAGAAATTTAGTATAATTAATTACAAAATACTGAAAGTAATTGTAAATTTGAAAAAAATAGTTGAAAAATTCTAAAATTTATTAAAAATTTGTTTAATTAATTGATATTTGAAATAAGTAATTAAATGTTTGGTAAATCAATTAAAAAATAATTTTAAAAATTATAACTTGGAGGAAGAAATTGAAAAATTACAGAAATCAGTTTTAAAATGATGGTAATAATTAAAAAATAATACATATAACTAAAAATTGAGATTAATAAATTAAAAATGTAGAAAGTGTATGAAAAAATACTTTTCAAAATTAAAAATTGGGGAAAATATTTTCAAAATTATAGAAATAATTGAAAATTAAAGAAAATAAATAAAATTTATGAAAAATAAGTGCTAAAATTACGGAATATTTTTGAAAAATAAAATAACTGAAAAATGATAAATTCAATGAAAAAATAATGTAAAAAATTAAAATGTAAAATAATAATAGCAAGTTTTGGATATTAATTGAAGAATAATGAAAATATTTAAATAAGTGGAAAAAAAATAATTTAAATTGAATAAAATAATTGAAATTTGATGAAAATAGTTGATAGTTTATGAAATTAGTCAAATAACAATACAAATAAGTATGAATGGTGGGAATAAACAAAAAAATGATAATAATTGTGAATCGAAGAAAATAATTGAAATCTGAGATGAAGGACTGAAAATTTAGGAAATCTATTGAAATATAATTTAATATATTAAAAATTGGAGAAAATAATTTAAAAATGATAGAAATAATTGAAGATTTACCCGCTTCATCTGTGTAAAATCCAATATTTTTTGCATATTTACTCCAAGTTTTCAAGATAATTGGCACTCGATCGTCTTTGAATTTCTTACAAGTTTTCACAGCAACATAGATTTTCTCACTTGAAATTGGTTTATCCTAAATAATTAATAATATTTTTCTTTAATAAAACGGTTATCAATTCACTAAATTGTTAATAATTGTTATATTATACTTTACACATGGATAAAAATGTCTGGGAAAAGTAGCACATTCACGATTTGAAACTATGCAAAATTTATTAGAGTGAGTTAAACTTGGTCCTTTAACTTCCTCAGCAACATAAAGTGCAAGTTCGTGTGAAGAATCTATTGAAAATTCTATCTGTCTATTTACATTATTTTTGGCGAGACTAAAATAAAAAATATCTTATTATTATTTTATTCAAGATATAATAACAAAAAAAATTCCAATTGAGGCCAATAAAAGAAACTTTTTTTTACTGATAATTACTATTTTATCATTTTATTTTATCAGGGTTGCCACAGAAACATGATTTGAAAATTCCATGACTTTTCCAGGTTTTACAGATCATTTTCACAAAAATTCCAGGTCCAAATATAAAATATTCAAATTAATAACGAGTTAATTACTTTTGATGTAATATTTCTGATTTTGAGATTAAAGTTGATCAACAATTTCGTACTAAAAACGTAAAAAGATAATTCGATAAATAATTAGATCAATAGGCAACTGAAAGAAACAATTGAAAAAATTAAACAAGAAATATTAAATTAAAAAATTTAGAAACAAGAAAAATTAAGAAAATTATAGGAATAATTGTTGTAAATAATTACAAATTGAACAACTGGATTGAAAACCGAAAAAAATTTAAAAAAATAATTTAAAAAACTGAGAATTATGGAATATAGGAGAAAATAATTAAAAACTAAAGAATGGAATTGAAATTTGAAGAAAATAATTAAAAAAATGAAGAAATAAATTGAAAATTGAAGAATTAAATTCAAATTTGAAGAAATAATTAATAATTAAAAAAAGGTGAAAATTATTGAATATTGAATAAAATCATTTAAAATTGAAGACTGCGATTTCAAATTGAAAATAATAATTGGGAAGTGAAGAAAATAATTAAAACTTGGAATTGAAGATTAAGAAATTAAAGTAAAATTTTAGGAAAATAATTGATAAATGAAAAAAAAAATTAGAAAACTGTCAAGAATAATCGACAATGGAATAAAATAATTTTAAAAATTAAAAAATAATTATAAAATTTAAGAAAAATAATTGTACATTGAAAAATTTGTAAAAATTAATTGAAAATTGCAGAAAAATTAATAATTGAAAGAAATAATTGAAAAATGAGCAGAATAAATAAAAAATTGAAGAAAATAGTTGAAAAATGACGAAGATAATAGACAATTGAAAACAAAATTCGAAAAATGGCTGAATTAATAGACAGCAAAACAAAAAAATTAAGAGAAAAGAATAATTATAAAATTTTAAGAGAATAATTGAAAAAATTGTAGAAAATAATTATAAACTGTAGAAAATAATTAATCACTGAAAGAAATTATTGAGAAATGACGAGAATAACAATTGAAGAAAATATTAAAAATTGAAGAATTAAATTGAAATTGTAAGAAAATAATTGATAATTAAAAGGAAAATTACTAAATGACTAAAAAAATTAAATATCAAGAAAAATACTTGACAAATGAGAAAAAAAGTAAAAAAAAAGTTCAAAAAATGGCGAAATTAATCGACAATAGTACAAAATTATTGAAAAAATTAAAGAATATTTATAAAATAGAATGAGAATATTAAGTTGTCAATTAAATCTGAATAAAATTTTAGAAAAAATTTTAGAAAATAAATAAAAATTGAAGAAGATAATTAAAAAATTGTATTGAAATATAAAAAAAAATTGATAATTAAAATAATTGAAAATTGAAGAAAATAATTAAAAATGGAGGAAATTATTTGGAAATGAAATTTAAATGTGAAAAGAATAATTGATAATTGAAAGAAAAATTACAAAATGACGAAAATAATTGAGAAATGAGAAAAATAATTGACAATTGACAAAAAATTCGAAAGCTGTAGAGAATAAATTTAAAAAATGGCTAAATTAATACACAACCGATCAAAAAATTTGAAAAAAATTAAAAAATAATTATAAAATTTTAAGACAATAACTGAGAATTGAAAAAATTGTAGGGAATAATTGAAAAATTTCGGAAACAAAAAGAATTAAGAAAATTATAGGAATAATTGTTGGAAATAATTACAAATTAAATAACTGGATTGAAAATCGAGAAAAATTGAAAATTATAGAATGAAATTGAAATTTAAAGAAAATAATTAAAAGTTGAAAAAAGTAATTAAAAAAGCTGAGAATTATGGAATATAGAAGAAAATAATTGAAAATTGAAGAATGGTATTGAAATTTGAAGAAAATAATTTAAAAAATGGAGAAATAAATTGAAAACTTAAGAATTAAATTCAAATTTGAAAAAATAATTGATAATAAAAAAGCAGGTGAGAATTTTTGAATATTGAATAAAATAATTTAAAATTGAAGTCTGCAGTTTTAAATTGAAAATAATAATTGAGAGAATAATGACGAGAATAAATGAAAAATTTAAGAAAATATCTGAAAAATGTCGAAAATAATTTCGAAAAATGACTAGATTAATGGACAACAAAACAAAAAAAATTAAAGAATAATTATAAAAGTTAAGGAGAATAATTGAAAAAATTGTAGAGAATAATTGTAAATTGTTGAAAATAATTGAAAAATGACGAAAATAATAATTCGAGAAAATATTTAAAAAATATTAAAAATTTAAGATTAAAGAATTAAATTGAAATTGTAAGAAAATAATTGATAATTAAATGATAAATTACTAAATGACTAAAGTAATTCAACATTAAGAAAAATACTTGACAATTGAAAAAAAAGTAAAAAAAAGTTCTAAAAATGGCGAGAATAATCGATAATAGAACAAAATTATTGAAAACATTTAAGAATGATTATAAAATTGAAGGAGAATATTAAATCGTCAATTAAAAACTGAAGAAAATAAATTAAAATTGAAGAAGTTGATTGAAAATTGAAGAAAATAATTAAAGAGTTATGTTTAAATTTCAAAAAAATGATTGATTATTGAAAAAGACGAGAATTATTGAATTAAAGATTAAAATAATTGAAAATTGAAGAAAATAATTGAAAATGGAAGAAATAAATTGAAAATTAAAGAATTGAATTGAAATGTGAATAATATAATTGATAATTGAAAGGAAAATTACAAAATGTCGAAAATAATTGAGAAATGAGGAAAATAACTGACAATTGCCAAAAAAAAATTCGAAAGCTGTCGAGAATAATCGACAACAGAATAAAATAAATAAAAAAATTAATGAATAACTAAAAAATTTAAGGAGAATAATTTTATATTGAAAATAACTTTCTATTCATGATTTCAATCACAGGAAATCAGTTGAAAATGACTAAATTGTCATTAATTTTTTACTGATTGATAGATTGGAAATAATTTTCAATTTTTGTAACAGCATTGAAAATTTGAATTATTTTCTATTGATCAATCAGATAAAAGTCACCGTCAATTCAGCAATTTTTAACTTATTGCAAATAAAATATCACTGATTGAAATCATAAAAATAGAAATCAATTAAATTAATTTTTTAAAACAACATTTTATAAAATTCCCTGACTTTTTCAGGTATTCCAGGTTTTCCAAAACCGTGGCAACCCTGTTTATAATTTGGTTTAAAATCTTTCTGTACGTCTATAAAAAAATTATTTTTAATAAATACCTGTCTAAAAATACTTTAGTCATGGCAAATCCAGAAGCATCGTTTGGATACTTGAAGGGAGCTTTGAGATTTACAAAATGATGAATTATAGTTAAATCGTGATCAGTCAGTCCGTAAGAGATCCACATATTCTGAAATAATAATTTTTTATTATTTTTTAAAATTAAAAATTATTACAACTGTTTTTTTTTATAAATTATACTTACTTTTGAATTATATTCCGAGAGAACTTTACAAAGTCGTTCTAAATTAATTACAGTATTTTCTAAACAAAATAAAAACCATTGTTTATTGGGATAATTAAAGGATAAATAAGGAAATAATGGAAAAAATGTCCACGATCCTGCAATTTGTAATTGGTGAGTAAGAATAACATCTGGAGGATCCTGTAAAATAAATATTGAAAAGCATAATAATAATTCAATTATAAACTAAATTTATTAAAAAAAAAAAAAAAAAAAAAAAAATGAATAGAACAAGATTTATGAATATTAGATTATACTTTTTCCAAAGAGTTTGCTTGATTATTAATATCTTTTTGCAATAACTCAGCATGTGCTCTGTGATAAGGTTCTGGCTGACTGACAATTATTATAACTATATCTGAAGGATCTGAAAAAAAATTTATTATTAATTAATAAATTATTTGAAGGATATAATTTAAATTTTAGGAATCAATTTAATATTGAAGAATACAATTAAACGTTGATGAAAATAAATAAAAAACTTAAGAATCTCAGCAAAAATTTATTTATTTTTTTTTTATAAAAAATTAGGAAAAATAATTGAAAATATGAAAAGGTATATTTAAAAATTTACGAAATAATTCAAAATTAAAGAGGAATGATTAAAAAATGAATAAAATAATTTTTAAAATTGAATTAAAAAATGGTTATTTCCAACAACAACAAAAATTAAAAATTTATTAAAACAGTAAATAGAAAAACAATCCAAAGTTAAAATTAGAAAATACAATAAATAATTCAAATTTAAAAATGAAAATTAATAAAAATAGAAATATTAAAATGAATAATTGAAAAACTTATTGAAAAACACTAAAGAATATAAAAATAAATTAAAGCAAATAATTGAAAACTAGCACAAGAAAATAATATAAATTTGATGATAATTATTGGAAATTAATATTGAAAAAATAATAGAAAATAATTGTAATCATAATCGAAAAGATTTGGAATTATGGAAAAATTATTAAAACTTGAAAAAATTTTTTAAACAATCCAAAATTAGTTTACTAGACTCTTGGATTAATTGAATTTTTAGTCAATAAAAATTAAATTCGATTGAAGTTCAAATCAATCAAATTTTTTATTAACAAAAAAAAATATAATGTCGCAGGAAAGTTTTAAAAAATTTATAATTTTTAAAAAATTACTAATAAACTTACCTACAAAGTTTTTAACATTTTGAGAAGTGATTAATCCCAGTTGTAAACAAAAAATCAAGACTAAAAAATTCATCGTTTTTATTTTAAAAAAATGCTATGTATATAAACTTATTTTTTAATAAAAAACTTCCCAAAAATGTCGCTTAACCGTTTTCAGTTATAAAAACTTAAACTGAGAGTATTCTGAAAATAAAACAGAATACTTAATTGGTCATTATGATTAGTATTATTAAAAATATTAAGTAAATTCTCATTTACAAATCTCCAAATTATTTTTAATAAGTAATATAATAAGAAGGGGCGGCGACTTGATTTTTCTTAATAAAAATGTGGATAAATGAATTTACAATTCGAAGAAAATGATTAAAATTTAAAAAAGAAAAACCACATTTAGTAAAAATAATTGAAAAATGACTAAAGAAGTTGAAAGCTAATTAATAAATAATTTAATTAATTTGATATTGAAGGAAATAATTCAAAACTAAAAAAGTTTTATTTGGAAAAATTAAAGAAAAGAATTGAAACTTGCGGAAATTGAATTTAAAATTTAGGGAAAAAATTGAAAAATAAAAGAAATAATTAGAAATTGAAGAAAATTTTTGAAAAAAGATCAAAATAGTTGACAATTGTAGCAAATAATTAAAATTATAAAAGAAAAGAATTGATAAAAATTTAAGAAGTATTAAATAATTTTCAATTTACTATTCTCAAAAATTAAAAAAAAAATTGAAACTTGGGAAATAGAATTTAAAAATGAAGGGAAAAAATGAAAAATAATTAAAATAAAATTGCAGAAAATTTTTGAAAAATGATAAAAATAGTTGAGAATTTTAGCAAATAATTAAAATCATAAAAGAAAAGACTTCTTAAAAATTGAAGAAATTTTTCAATATAATTTTAAATTTACTATTCTCAAAGAGTGGATTATTTAAATTTTTAATCAAGGAAAATTCAAATTAAAATTTCAAAATTTCAAATTAATTCAAGTTTGAAGAATTATAATATAAAATTGTAATTATAGTCTTCTTTATCTCAAATATAATTCTGCAATTTTTTAAATTATTTTTTACAGATTTTTATTATTTTCGTCAATTTACAATTATTTCTATCAATTATTTTATTATTATTATCTTTATTTACTCTCCCCGCACATATCGCAGGGTTCGAGGATTCAATTACATATATCTTAATCTAACTTAACCTATTACAACGACGTTTCTTTAAACACCTTATCTACATCTTTAACTACTCACTAAATTTACTAATATTAAACGCCCAGTGCCAGGGTTTCCGTTTCCTGTTCCCTCTAGCCTTTCTGGCTTCTTCCGTCTATTTAAATTTTTACATGACCTTCTAGGTCTCCTTTCCGACACCCCACGGTTGAGCCATCAAATCTCTCAAAACCCCAACGACGATTTACCCCGTATTCCAGCTATTCTAGCTAGCCTTACTTTCCCTCAACTCCTCTAGCCTTCTCATCCATCCTTCCCCTTGTCCGTTTTCATTCAGGATCCATCTAACACTTTCATCCACTCCTTTTTCCTCTTCTTCCTCTTTGCTACACCTATCCAACACATGGGCCCACTCTTCCAATTCATACCCACACACCCTACACAGCCTCTCCTCTTCACTCATCCAATACTTACATTCGTTCATACCCTCTCCCATTCTAAATCTCACTACTCTGCTTCATTTACTTTCTTTATTCATTCTTTTCAAGTACTGCGGTATTCCTTCCTCTCTTACCATTACATACCACCTATTATATTTCGAGTCTCTTATCTTTTTCCACCTCTCCTCCTTATCTTTTCTTCTCCATACTACCTCCACCCCCTTGTTTTTCCACTCAGGTTCTTGTTTCACCTCCTTCCTCACTTCTCTTCTATCCTTCTCCCACCTCGACATCTCCCTCTCCCCTCTCTCTTCCCTACCACTAATTAAACTCAAGCACAATCTCGCCCAACTGCTCCCTCCTCCTTGCTTTAATTTTTCCTCATACCCCCACGCTCTCTTTCTTTGTCTCACCACCATCTTCTCTCTCTCCAGTTCATCCCTCAACATATAACCTGGACAGTTTCCACTCACCCCCATTGTCCATCTCAAAAAACGCTCATGCATACCTTCCACTTTTTTCATTTCTTTCCACCCCCACACCTCTACCCCATAACTCAGTACCGACCACACTAACACGTCAAACAGCCATACCCTTCTCCTCCAATCATCTCTAAATCTCCTTTTCCCTATCCCCCACACTTGTCCCATCATTCTACTCGCTCTTTCCACTCTTCTTTTTACATTTAACCCTTGCCCTCCATTGTAACAAAACCAGAAACCCAGGTAACAGAATTCTTCCACTTCCTCCACCTCTCTTCCGTTTAGCTTCCATTCATATAGCATCCCTCCTCTCCTATTCCTAAATCTCACCATCTTCGTCTTATCCACGTTTACCCATAGGTCCTTCTCTCCTACATACTTTTCAAACTCCCTAATTAACAACTTCATACCCGCCTCATCTTCTGCCAACAGCACTATATCATCTGCATACGCCATCGCATATAATTTTTTCACTCCTATAACGACGCCTCCTTTGCCTTTTTTCCTTAATCTCTCCTCTAGATCCGCCATCAAGAGACTAAATAGCAACGGACTCAACGGGCAGCCTTGCATTAACCCTCTTCCTACCCAAAATTCCTCCCCCAGTTTCTCTCCTACTCTTACCCTCGATTTCCCATCCCTATATAACTCCTTTAACCTTTCAATTAGCCCCTCCTCTATCCCCCTGTCCCTTAACACCTTCCACAAAATCCCTCTATTTACTGAAGGGAAGGCCGCCTTAAAATCGACGAATAGAGCTACTAACTTGCCTTTTTTCCTTCCTAAATTTCTGTTCACTAAATAGTTCAGTACAAAAATATTGTCCATTGTCCCCATCCCTTTCCTGAACCCAGTTTGGTTATCTGGGATTCCTCCTGTTCTTTCTACCTCCTTCTCTAATCTTTCTTTCAGTACCTCCGCATACACTTTGTATCCTACTGACATCAATGTTATGCCCCTATACTCCTCCACCTTTTTCCCTTCCCCCTTTTTTACCAACGGTACGATCAGTCCTGTTTTCCAGTCATCTGGCCAGCCATCTCCTCCCCATACCCTTTTGACAATCTCTCACATTTCCTCCCTCACCCTTTCACCTCCATACTTTAAACTTTCTCCTTCTATTCCATCAAGACCCCCCGCCTTGTCCCTTTTTAACCTGTCTAATGCTATTTCCACCTACTCCCTTCTCACTTCCTCTACATCCGTTCCCTTCACTTTTTTCCTCCCCTCCCCTCTGATCCGTCCATCTACCCCTCCGCTCAATTGTTTAAAGTAACTTGTCCACTCTCCCATGCTAATTTCCTTATTTATCTCCTTTCTTTTATACCTTTCCTTATTTATAACTTCCCATTCTCGACCTTCCTTCACCGCTTCTTCTACCTCTTTCCTAAACCTCTCTCCCTCCTCCTCTCTTTTTCCTTTTAACAGCTTTTCATGCTCTCTATGCCTTAAATTATATTCTTTTCTCTCTATCCTACCTTTCCTCCAATCTTTGATACTCTTCCTCAACTTCATCCTACTACTTTCGCATTCTTCATCCCACCATCCTCTGTCCTTCCACCTTTTTTGCTCTCCCTGTCCTATCTCTTTTTTCACCTTATCTATGGTTTTCTTCACTCTCTCTACTTGCTGATTTATATCCTCGTTTCCTACCGTTGACCACTTCTCTCCTTCTTCCTGCATCCTTTTCTCAAACTCAACTAACTTCTCCCTCCCCCATTTCCCCATTTTAACTTTCTTCTCCATTCGTTTAAACCCCTTTTTTCTGCTTCCTAGCGCCCCTTCTATTTCTACTATCACTGGGAAGTGCTCCGACCCAACTTCCCTTCCTACCTTCATGCTCCTAAACCTACTCCTAACTCTTTCTTCCGCTAAAACGTAATCTATTACCGTATCCCTTTTCCCCGTAAAAGTAAATTCCCCTTCTTCATCTCCTCTCATATTACCGTTGCATATCGTCCACCCCCTTTCTCCCAACAACTCCAACAGTTTCCTTCCTTCTTTATCTACTCCTTTATGTTTTGAGGACCTTTCGTATTTTCCACTTTCTTCATTCCACCTTCCTCCTCCTAACTCTCCCGTCCATGCATTAAAGTCTCCTCCTATTACTACCAACCTATCTTTTCCTACTTCCATACACTCTTCTATGTATTTCCAACCCCTGTCCTCCCCTCTCCTTCTATATATTCCTACCACATCCCATTTATCTTTTCCGATTCTTATGGTTCTTACCATGCACCCCTCCTTATCACTCTTCTTTTGCCCTTCCTCTTTGATTCTCTCACTTACCCCTGTTACCATCCCTCCCGCGCTTCTGCCCTTGCTTTGCTCTTTCTTTGCCGCCTGCATTTCCCATCTATACCCCTTCGGTAACTTCCTTTTCACCCACTCCCAATCCCTCTTCTCCGTCCATGTTTCACTTAAAACTACTACATCCCACTTTTTTATACTCTTCCAAAAACCGTCATTCTTATTTTTAAGACCTGAGACGTTCCAGAATGCCACTTTTATTCCTCTATTTTTTCTTTCTCCTCTTGCTCCCTCCTTCCTTCCTTCCGTTTGAACCCCAACCCACTTCCCTCTATTACTAATTCTCCAGTCTCTTCATTGACTATCCACTTTTCTCCGTCTACCCAAATTGTCTCTCTACCCCATACTACCTGGTTACCCTTACTTCTTTCCTCCCAAGCTTTTTCCTCCAACAACCATCTCACTCTCCTTTCCTTCCATGTTCTATCCTCCTCTATTCTTTCCTTTCTACCTTTTAAGCCTTTCTTTAGGCTCATCACCTCCCTTTTTTGCTCTTCATTTCCTAATTCTACCACCCAAATTTTTGGAATATCCTTCTCCACCTCTCCCACGCCTCTAACTACCTTCACTTCCCCTTTCGCACCTATATCCTTTAATAACTTCTCGATCCCCTCTTTTCCCTTTCCTTTCTCTATCCTCATCCCCCTAATTATTATATTGCACTTCCTTTTTTCTTTCTCTAAATGCTCCATCTTCCTATTCAACTCGCCTACCTTCCTTTCCAACTCCTCCTCTCTTGCTGACCCCCCTCCATCTACCATCTCCCTTCTCTGATTTTCCAACCTTTCCACCCTTTCTTTTATCCCACCTATCTCCTTCCTTATCCCTTCTATCTCTACTTCCTGCTTCTTTTCCACTCCTTCCAATCTCCCCCACACCTTCTCCTTTTCCTCCTTCCACTGCACCTCCCACTCCGTCCACATTCTTTTAATCTCTCCTATTTCCCCTTTTACCTCATTCATCTTTCCTTCTAAACGTGTATCTAGCGCATCTATTTTCTTACTCATAATCTCACCTAGTTTTCTAATCATCGCCCCTACTTCCTCCTCCTCTCCCTCTGTCTCGCTAATATTTCCCTCTCCCGCCTCGCTGTCACTTACTTCATCATCACTGTCTAATTTCTCGCCTGTCTCCCCTATATCCCCTGCCGCACCTGTCCCTTTATTTAAACGCCACTGAGCCATCATTTTTGCCGAGTTACCCACCTTAAATTTTGCAAGTCGTTGCAGATTCGTATGCCTACCGCCTTTTTTCTTTATCTTACTTGACTGCTCGCCGGCTTTCCACGCTATCTGCACGTACTTGCCAGCCTTCGGAGTCTCTGTCTCTTTCCTACTATCGCTCGTGCCTGCTCCCTCTTGCTGCCTCTCCGCCTCTGAGACCACCGGCACAGTTTCGACCGACTGCTGCTTCCCTCTTTCGTCTTTCACTGGCGTTCTAGTCATCATCTCCCCGCTCTACCTTACCGACACCCCTTTCCTCTCTGTCACACCACTTACGCCTCTCTCTCTCTCACTCCCTCACTATATCTAACCTCAAACTCTCACTCAACTTTTTTACCTTTTTTATTCCCACTTTCTCACACACACTCACCTAATTTTTTATTTGTCCACACTCAGACACTCCAGCTTACACTGCTCCAATCTGTACACAACTCCCACTTCACTAAAATCCTTTTCTACACCTAAAAAGCTATTACAAATATATGTTGGAATTTTTTCAATTATTTTTCACAAACTAAAATTATTTTCTTCAATTTTTAATTATTAATATTATCATTTTGCAATCAATTTCTTCTATTTTTAATTATTTATTTAACTTTGCAAATATTGTCTCGAATTTTTTTAAATTTTCATTACTCATCAATTAATTTTCTAGATTTTAAAATATATTTCTCAAATTTTCATAATTTTCTTTAATTTTTAATTATTAATATTATCATGTTGCAATCAATTTCTTCAAATTTTTAATTATTTTTATCACTTTTCAAATATTATCTTGAATTTTTTATTATTTTCACTACTCTTCAATTAATTTTCTAGATTTTAAAATATATTTCTCAAATTTACATAATTTTCTTTAATTTTTAATTATTAATATTATCATTTTGCAATCAATTTCTTCAATTTTTAATTATTTTTATTACTTTGCAAATATTGTCTTGAATTTGTTATTATTTTCATTACTCTTCAATTAATTTTCTAGATTTTAAAATATATTTCTCAGATTTTAATAATTTTCTTCAATTTTTAACTATTTTTATTACTTTTCAAAACTTGGCTCAAATTCTTTATAATTTTCATTATTCCTCAATTAATTTTCAAGATTTTATAATATATTTCTCAAATTTTCAGAATTTTCTTTAATTTTTAATTATTAATATTATCATTTTGCAATCAATTTCTTCAATTTTTAATTATTTTTATTACTTTTTAAAACTTGGCTCAAATTCTTTATACTTTTTATTACTCTTCAATTAATTTTCTAGATTTTTAAATATATTTCTCAAATTTACATAATTTTCTTTAATTTTTAATTATTAATATTATCATTTTGCAATCAATTTCTTCAATTTTCAATTATTTTTATTACTTTGCAAATATTGTCTTGAATTTTTTATTATTTTCATTACTCTTCAATTAATTTTCTAGATTTTAAAATATATTTCTCAGATTTTTATAATTTTCTTCAATTTATAATTATTTTTATTACTTTTCAAAACTTGACTCAAATTCTTTATACTTTTTATTACTCTTCAATTAATTTTCTAGATTTTTAAATATATTTCTCAAATTTACATAATTTTCTTTAATTTTTAATTATTAATATTATTATTTTGCAATCAATTTCTTCAATTTTCAATTATTTTTATTACTTTGCAAATATTGTATTGAATTTTTTATTATTTTCATTACTCTTCAATTAATTTTCTAGATTTTAAAATATATTTCTCAGATTTTAATAATTTTCTTCAATTTATAATTATTTTTATTACTTTTCAAAACTTGACTCAAATTCTTAATAATTTTCACTACTCTTCAATTAATTTTCTAGATTTTAAAATATATTTCTCAAATTTTCATAATTTTCTTTAATTTTTAATTATTAATATTATCATTTTGCAATCAATTTCTTCAATTCTTAATTTTTTTTATTACTTTGCAAATATTGTCTAGAATTTATTATTATTTTCATTACTCTTCAATTAATTTTCTAGATTTTAAAATATATTTCTTAGATTTTAATAATTTTCTTCAATTTTTAACTATTTTTATTACTTTTCAAAACTTGGCTCAAATTCTTTATAATTTTCATTATTCCTCAATTAATTTTCAAGATTTTATAATATATTTCTCAAATTTTCATAATTTTCTTTAATTTTTAATTATTAATATTATCATTTTGCAATCAATTTCTTCAATTTTTAATTGTTTTTATTACTTTGCAAATATTGTCTTAAATTTTTTATTATTTTCATTACTCTTCAATTAATTTTCTAGATTTTAAAATATATTTCTCAGATTTTAATAATTTTCTTCAATTTATAATTATTTTTATTACTTTTCAAAACTTGACTCAAATTCTTAATAATTTTCACTACTCTTCAATTAATTTTCTAGATTTTAAAATATATTTCTCAAATTTTTATAATTTTCTTTAATTTTTAATTATTAATATTATCATTTTGCAATCAATTTCTTCAATTTTTAATTATTTTTATTACTTTGCAAATATTGTCTTGAATTTTTTATTATTTTCATTACTCTTCAATTAATTTTCTAGATTTTAAAATATATTTCTCAGATTTTAATAATTTTCTTCAATTTATAATTATTTTTATTACTTTTCAAAACTTGACTCAAATTCTTAATAATTAATTTTCTAGATTTTATAATATATTTCTTAAATTTTCATAATTTTCTTTAATTTTTAATTATTAATATTATCATTTTGCAAATCAATTTCTTCAAATTTTTAATTATTTTTATTACTTTTTAAATATTATCTTGAATTTTTTATTATTTTCACTACTCTTCAATTAATTTTCTAGATTTTAAAATATATTTCTCAGATTTTAATCATTTTCTTCAATTTTTAATTATTTTTATTACTTTTCAAAACTTGGCTCAAATTCTTTATAATTTTTATTACTCTTCAATTAATTTTCTAGATTTTTAAATATATTTCTCAAATTTACATAATTTTCTTTAATTTTTAATTATTAATATTATCATTTTGCAATCAATTTCTTCAATTTTTAATTATTTTTATAACTTTGCAAATATTGTCTTAAATTTTTTATTATTTTCATTACTCTCCAATTAATTTTCTAGATTTTAAAATATATTTCTCAAATTTTAATAATTTTCTTCAATTTTTAATCATTTTTATTACTTTTCAAAACTTGGCTCAAATTATTTGTAATTTTCATTACTCTTCAATTAATTTTCTAGATTTTAAAATATATTTCTTAAATTTTCATAATTTTCTTTAATTTTTAATTATTAATATTATCATTTTGCAATCAATTTCTTCAATTTTCAATTATTTTTATTACTTTGCAAATATTGTCTTGAATTTTTTATTATTTTCATTACTCTTCAATTAATTTTCTAGATTTTAAAATATATTTCTCAGATTTTAATCATTTTCTTCAATTTTTAATTATTTTTATTACTTTTCAAAACTTGGCTCAAATTCTTTATAATTTTTATTACTCTTCAATTAATTTTCTAGATTTTTAAATATATTTCTCAAATTTACATAATTTTCTTTAATTTTTAATTATTAATATTATCATTTTGCAATCAATTTCTTCAATTTTTAATTATTTTTATAACTTTGCAAATATTGTCTTAAATTTTTTATTATTTTCATTACTCTCCAATTAATTTTCTAGATTTTAAAATATATTTCTCAAATTTTAATAATTTTCTTCAATTTTTAATTATTTTTATTACTTTTCAAAACTTGGCTCAAATTATTTGTAATTTTCATTACTCTTCAATTAATTTTCTAGATTTTAAAGTTTCTTCAATTTTTAATTATTTTTATTACTTTGCCTGTTGTCTCGAATTGTCTCGAATTGTCTCGAATTTTTTATTATTTTCATTACTCTTCAATTAATTTCCTAGATTCTAAAATATATTTCTCAAATTTTAATAGTTTTCTTTAATATTTAATTAGATTTATTACTTGTCAAATATTGTTCCGAATTTTTTATTAGTTTCTTTATTCTTCAATTAATTTCTGAGATTTTTAAATATTTTTCTCAAATTTTTATAATTTTCTTCAACTTCCAATTCATTCTGTTATCATTTTGAAATCAATTTCTTCAATTTTTTAATTATTCACACTATTCATTCCTGAATTAAATTCCTGAAATTTTAATTATTTATCTCATTTGCCAATTATTTTTTTCAAATTCATTTTCTTTCATCTTTTTGCAATTATTTTCTCCACTTTTTAACTAGATATATATTAATTATTTTTTAATTAATTTCCTAAATTTTTATTTATTATCTCAAATGTAAGGTACTATATCCACTTTTCAATGTTTTAATCATTCTTTAATTATTATTTTTCTCATATTTCAAATACTTTTGACAATTTTTCATTTATCGTTTTGCAATCAATTTCTTCATTTTTTAATTATTCTCACTATTCATTCCTCAATTTATAAACTTTCAATTATTTTTCTCATTTTTTAATAATTTTTTTTAATTTTAATTTTATTTTATCCTTTTGCAATTATTTTCTCCACGTTTTAATTAGATATATTACTTATTTTTTAATTAATTTCCTAAATTTTTATTTATTATCTCAAATCTAAGTTATCTCGTCTGCACTTTTCAATCTTTTAATTAATATTTAATTATTTTTCTCTAATTTTAATTAGGTTCGTCAATTTTTACTTATTTTTTTTATTGTAATGATTTTCACAAATTTTATATTATTTTGAATATTTGTTGATTAATTCCGAAAATTTCAATTATTTTCTTCAATTTCGATTTTTTTTTTCTATAATGTTGTAATGATTTTCCTGAATTTAAAATTCTTGAAATTATTTTGTAATACTTTTACTTTACAAATATTCTGTATTTTTTAAAATTATTTTTCTAAAATTGGAATTAATATAGCTACAAATTTTAACTATTTTTATCACTTTACAAAAATTTTCTTCAAGGATTTCAATTATTTTTCAATTTTTCCCCTAAATTTTAAATTTAATTTCTGGAAGTTTCAATTTTTTTTTTTAATTTTTTCAATTAAAACTTTTTTAGTTTTAATTATTTCCTTCAATATCAAATTAGCTTTATTATTTATTAATTAACTTTCAATTTCTTACGACTTTTTTCAATTATTTTAAAAAATATGATTTTTGTTCTTCAAACTTTCAAGGTTTTAATCATTTTTTTCAAATTTCAATTAAGTTCGTCAATTTAAAATTTTTTTTCTTTTTAACTTGCAATGATTTCCACAAATTTTATGTTATTTTGATTATTTGGTTATTAATTCCGAAAATGTAGTCGAAATAAAATAAAATTGTCAACTTTTGCGTTACAATAATTACGCCAATTAAAAAATGCTTTAAATTTATTATTTATTTCCTTTCCCCCCCCCCCCCCTCTTCCAGAGTCAATATTAAGTTTGCAATTGGCAAAAATTTACAAGTCGCCGCCCCTGATAATAAGATTAATAGTAATAATAAAAATAATATATACTACTATAATTTAAAATAAAAATCGATATTTATTCATTTATTTTTACAAATAATGGAAACAAAGTTTGAATTTCCCGGGTTTTCTAACCTCAAAATTCAAATTTTGACAGAATTGATAGTAAAAATAACAAAAATGAAAAATAACTCACCTTGTTTTCTTCTTTTATTGATGTAACTATTTCGTGATTCATTAATAATGACTTATAACGATAAAGAAAAACGAAATATTCAAAGAAACTATGGAAAACAAATACGTGTTTTGACGGTTTTGACAACAAACTTCATCAAAACCATAAACTATATACCCTCAATTTTCAATATTTTGCTACCCTGACCAAAACATTTTCTTTAAAATAAGATTCAATATCATTAGAAAAGTAAAAATACTCATGTAAAAGTAGTATTTTTGTCTTTTTTCGTGAGTTATTCCTGAGATAAAACCGATTTAAAACACTTTAAACCAAACCGGAAACACATGTCGCCACAATTGTCATAACAGCTTGTCAACAATTCAAATCAGAAAATAACGAAATTGAAAGATAAAATTCTACTGACAGTAAAAGCAGTATTTTACCTTTAATCCTATTGTTTGATTATTTGTCATTGATAAATCGACAATAATGTATTTTACTTAGTTTTATCAGTTTTTTGGAGTGTTATTAACTTGACTTCCGGTTACTTGGAGACTCACTGTTCGTCGCCATTATAGCGACGAGGATCGCGAAAGTTTTTAGGCCGCGATTAAAATCGTCGTTTACGGCGAACGGGAGACGATCTCTCCCTAAAAAAGTGTTTTACGTTTTTATTCGGCACTTCATCCGCTTGATTTTCTCCAGGTATTGCCTTTTTGAAGGTTTTTTACTTTGGAACTGACAAACATGGCTTATTGAAAAGATGAAGGGCCTGCAGCAAATAATTGTTTCTCCATACGGAGGAGATCTTATCTCTAACAACAAAAACATTTTCAACGGCTCAAGCCGTCTTAACAATGGAAAAAAAATCGAAATTTACGCAATCCTCGTCCAAAGGGACGGGAAGTGATGTCAAGAAAAATCAAGGTGAGTCCCGACGCTTCATTTTTCCTCACGTCATTTTCATAATTCTTTCCATTTTACTTTTTTAGTGTAACACAAAAACATTAACATAACAGTATTATTCAAACTGTGTACTGTTTTTTTTTTCTTATTTAATATCTCTTTTCAGTTTTTGATTTTCTAATAACTCATTTCTCCTGTAATTCATTTCACTTTTGTAAATTATATTTCCGGGAGAATCTATTTTACCTTGAACTTGTTTTTAATGAACTTGCCAGCAATCAAACGTATAATTAATGCTTCTGTAACTTCTAGAATTCTCAAGATTGTGATTTGACTTAATTAAGGTTGCTTTCTTTAATTATTGGCTTTAATTTTTTTTTAATTATATAGGCATTGGGCAATATGTCCGCAAGTTTTGTAATTTTTTGTAATCTTTATTTCCTGAGAAATAAAAAAGATAATAAAAATTTTGTTTTGAAAGCAGTGAGCATTGAAATGAAAATTTTATTTTACGCAGAAAAAATCGAGTTTAGATTATTTTTATCTAAAGAAATATTTTACAGTGTGTCTAGCAATCAGGGAAAATGACGGGAATTTTTAAAAAAATTCTGGGAATTCCTATACGATAAATTCTGAAAATTTCAATTTGGAATTCTTCAATAATTTGAAAATTGAATTTGTAATGTTCAAAATACGATCTGAAAATCTTGGGTTGGAAGTCAAAAATAATATTACACTTTTAATAATTTTAATTATTCACACCTGAAGTTTGGCACATCAATATTTTTTTATTTAAATCAGATATACTTTTTAAAAAAAATACATTTAAATTGATTAAAATTTAAATTTATCAATATCAGTACAAATAATTTTTTTTTGTTGATAAATTAATCTATAATTTTCAACAATTTTCAATATACAATTATTCTTTTTAAATTTTATAATTATTCTTTAATTTTTACATTATTGTCAATTACTTTTCTCATTTCTCAATTATTTTTGTTAATGTTTCATTATTTTAGTCATTTTGTATTTTTTCTTTTAATTATCCATTATTTCCTTAAAATTTCCATTTAATTCTTAATTCTTAAATTTTCAATTTTTTTCCTCAATTTTTACTTATTTTCTTAAATTCTCAATTATTTTCTTCAATTTTAAATTGCATTCTTCGTTTTTCAATTATTTTATTAATTATTCAATAATTCTCGCATTTTCTCAAGTTTCAATTATTTTCTTGAAATTTCAATTAATTTAAATTCAATTTTCATTTATTTTCTACAATTTTTTCCATAATTTTCATCAGTTTTCAATTGACAATTTATTATTCTCCTTCAATTTTATAATTATCCATTAATTTTAAATATTTTTTTTTCAAATGCAGATTATTCTCACCATATCTCAAATTTTGTTTTCAATTGTTAATTATTTTTTTTTTTTTAATAGTTAATTATTTTCGTCAATATTTAAATATTTTCATCATATTGTAATTTTTCTTTTAACTATCAATTATTTCCATAAAATTTCTATTTAAATCCTAAATTTCTAATTTATTTCTCCAACTGGCAAATATTTTCTTTAATTTTCAATTATTTTAATCGATTTTCAATCAATTCCTCAATATTCAATAATTCTAGGATTTTTTCAATTATTTTGTTTTCAATTTTTAAGTATATTCTTTAAAATTCAATTCCATTCTTCAATTTGCAATTATTTTTTTCAATCTTAATTATTTTTTTCGATTTTCAATCCAATTGTTAAATGTGTTGTTAAAAATTAATAAATTTATGTGAATAATTGTTGGAAATAATTACAGTTAGTTCTATAACTTTCTCAATTTTTTAATTTGCAATTATTTTCTTAAAATTTAATATTTCTGTTTAAATTTTTAAATTATTTTTTTCAGTTGTCTATTAATCTATTTATTTTTTAAATTGTGTTATTAATTGACAATTTTTTTCGTAATTTTTCACAATTTTTCTTCAATTTTTCAAGAATTTCCTGCAGTAATAAATTATTTTTCGCAATTTTCAATTATTAAATTATTTTAGTCATTTTATAATTTTTTTTTTTCAATTATCAACTATTTCCATAAAATTTCCACTTAATTCTTAAATTTCCAACTTATTTCTCCAATTATAAAATATTTTCTTTAATTTTCGATTATTTTGATCGATTTTCTATCAATTTCTCAATATTGAATAATTCTAGGATTTTTTCAATTATTTTTTTCATTCATAAAAATTGTTTTATAATTTTATTTCAATATTAATATTAATTAATTAATTCTTGGATTTTATCAATTAATTTTTATCAATTTTTAAGTATATTCTTAAAATTTTAATTCCATTCTTCGATTTGCAATTATTTTTTTCAATTTTTAATCCAATTGTTAAATGTGTTGTTAAAAATTAAGAAATTTATGGGAATAATTGTTGGAAATAATTACAATTAGTCCTATAACTTTCTTAATTTTCCAATTTGCAATTATTTTCTTAAAATTTAATATTTCTTGTTTAAATTTTTCAATTATTTTTTTCTGTTGTCTATTAATCTATTTATTTTTAGAATTTCGTTATTAATTGACAATTATTTTCGTCATTTTTCAAATATTTTCTTCAATTTTTCAACAGTTTCCTTCAATTATTAATTATTTTTCGCAATTTTCAATTATTTAATTATTTTAGTCATTTTGTCATTTTTCTTTCAATTATCAACTATTTCCTTAAAATTTCCACTTAATTCTTAAATTTACAATTTATTTCTCCAATTTTTAATTATTTTCTCCAATTATTAAATATTTTCTTTCATTTTCAATTATTTTGATCGATTTTCAATTAATTCCTCAATATTCAAGAATTCTACGATTTTTTCAATTATTTTTTTCAATCATAAAAATTGTTTTATAATTTTATTTCAATTATTCGAATTCTAGAACTATTCTCTTTAATTCCCAGATATTTTTTTCCAATCTAAATCACACTTTTAAATTTTCTATTATTTTTTCGATTATCATTAGGTTTCTTTAATTTTAAATACAATTGTTCAATTATTTTCTTTAATTTTTAATTTAATTTTTCAATTTTTATTTTCGTTTTTCAGTTTTCAATTGTTTTCTTCTATATTAATTAATTCTCCGCTTTTTTCAATTACTTTTTTTCAATTTTTAAGTATATTCTTTAAATTTTAAATTCCATTCTTCTATTTGCAATCATTTTTTTTTTAATTTTAATTATTTTTTTCGATTTTTAATCCAATTGTTAAATGTGTTGTTAAATATTAAGAAATTTATGGGAATAATTGTTGGAAATAATTACAATTAGACCTATAACTTTCTTAATTTTTCAATTATTTTTTTCAGTTGTCTATTAATCTATTTATTTTTAAAAATTTGTTATCAACTGACAATTATTTTCGTCATTTTTCAAATATTTTCTTTAATTTGTCAACAGTTTCCTTTAATTATTAATTTTTTTTCGCAATTTTCAATTATTTCAATTATTTAATTATTTTAGTCATTTTGTAATTTTTCTTTCAATTATCAACTATTTTTTTAATATTTCAACTTATTTCTTTAATTTTTAATTATTTGCTTAAATTTTCAATTATTTTATTCAATATTCAATAATTCTCATATTTTCTCAATTATCAATTATTTTCTTGAAACTTTAAAACAATTCTTTAATTTACATTTATTTTGTACAATTTTTTCCATATTTTTAATCAGTTTTCAATTAACTGTTTATTATTCTCCTAAAATTTTATGATTATTTATCAATTTAAAAAATAATTTGTACGAGTACCCAAATATTCTCACCATTTTTAGATTTTTTTTCAATTGTTAATTATTTTTTTAGTAAATATTTAATTATTTTCGTCCTATTGTAATTTTTCTTTTAAATATAAACTATTTTCTTGAAATTTCCATTTAACTCTTTAATTTTCAATTTATTTCTTCAATTTTTAATTATTTTCTCCAATTCTCAAATTTTTTCTTTAATCTCCAATTATTTTGATCGATTTTCAATTAATTCCTCAATATTCAATCATTCTTCGATTTTTCCATTACTTTTTTTCACTTATTAAAATTGTTTTAAAATTTCAATTCAATTATTCAATTCTAGAACTATTCTCTTCAATTCTCAGTTTTTTCCTTCAAATTTAAATTCCACCTTTCAATTTACAATTATTTTCTTAAATATTAAAAAATTATCGCCTTTTTTCTTCTTTTTTTTCGTTTATCATTTTCTTTAAATTTAATATTTTTTTGTTTAATTTTGACAATTATATTTTTCAGTTGCTTATTAATCTAGTCATTTTTGAAGTTTTGTTTTCAATAGACCCTACAATTTTTTTAATTCTCAATTATTATCTTAAAACTTTACAATTATTCCTTGATTTTTTAAATTATTTGGTTTGGTTGTGTATTAATTTACCCATTTTTTGGATTTTTTTTTCAATTCTCGATTATTTTTGTCATTTTGCAATTTTTTTTCCAAGTATCAGTTATTTTTTAAACTATTTTGTTTTAATTTAATATTTATTGTTTAATTTTTTAAACTTTTTTCAATATTGTGTAATTATGTTTTGTTTTAAAGAAGTAAATTTGTAGAAAATTTAATTTATAAATTTCATAAGCAATTTATTAGATATTAATGTCCATATTAATTATATTAATTAATGAGAAATAAAATTTTACGAAAAGTCAATTTTATGTTTCAGTCGATGTCGTTAGTAGCAGACCGTTTCCAAAATCTTCTCGCAAACGCGAACCTACTGGTGCGAGCAACTTTTCTAAATATGATCAGCCTAGGAAATCCTTTGCACAGAAAGGAAAAAATTTTGATAAGAGACCAAAATTTAAAGGATATTATAATGGCAGTACAAAGGAGGATTCCAAGGTTTGTAATTTCTTATTTTAAAGTGCAATAATTTTTATTTTATTAGTAAAGCTTTATTGGATTAATTTACAACGAACAATTAAATATGAGTAGCATTATTATTGAAATTGTAAATAAAAAATTAATATTTCATTTACTATTTTTAGGTAGTAGAAGAGTTGGCTGAGCCAGGCTCAGTTATGAATCAAGGAAGTAAAAAACAGAACTTAAATCATCTGTTAAATTTTCATTATGCTCCACGCGATATGCGGAATGGATCCGAGGCGTGGAACAGACGAAGGTCTTCAAATTATAATCATAATAGCAATCGCTGGCTTCCACCTGTTCAACGACACAAGTACAACAAGGAACAATTTTTGCAAGCAAAGTATGTAAAATGATGATAAAAGTTGGTAAACTTACCCCTTTCAAATGCTAGTTCATAATTGAAAACATTTTAAATAACATTTCCAGAATTAAGAATAAGAATGTTAAGGTTCAGAATTTCTCAATTTCATTTACAATTTGTAGTAGTCTACAATAAAAGAAAGTTTTTTCTCGATATCAAAGTTGATCAATTTAAATTAAAAAAAAAAAAGAATTTCCTTGATATGAAATGTAGTATCTCTAATAATAATCCATAGGATTCATTATTTCTTTTATTTTGTCCACTCTTCATTAAATTTATTTCATTCTTAATAAAATATTAGATAAAAGAGATCAATTAAAATTAATAAATTTAACTGCGTTCACAGAAAATAAGATTAATAAAAAATATAGATTACTCTAAAATATTGAACTGGCATTTCGATACACTGAAACTTTAGTAAATTAAAATTTAGTTATATCAATACAAAAATTACTTAAAATCAGGGTGGTTACTTAACCGGGAAATTTGTTCCTAAACCGAGAATTTTTTCGTGGATCTAAAAGTTCTGAGAAACTTTATCGTAAAACAATTTCTTTTTCATTTAACACAAATCTATAATAATAATAATAATCAAGTTCTATCATTTCTTCATTCATTTTTTGTCTGTTCACACCTGAAGTTTTTTTTTTTTAAAGAATCTGATTTAAAACAAAAAAATATCTATATATTTTTTGTTTTAAATCATCACTTTTTAAAAAATGCATTTAAATTGATTAAAATTTATAAATATCAGTTTAAATAATTTTAATTTCAATAATAAATAAATCTATAATTTTTAACAGTTTTCAATATACAATTATTCTCTTTAAATTTTATAATTATTCTTTAAAATTTGTTAATTATTTTGTTCTATTGTCGATTATTTTCGCAAGTTTTCGAATTTTTCTTTTAATTGTCAATTATTTTCCTCATTTCTCAATTATTTTCTTTAATATTTCATTATTTTAGTCATTTTGTAATTTTTCTTTCAATTATCTACTATTTTCTTAAAATTTCAATTTAATTCTTTTATCTTCAATTTATTTCTTTAATTTTTAATTATTTTCTTCAATTTTTAATTGCATTCTTCGTTTTTCAATTATTATATTTAATATTCAATAATTCTCGCATTTTCTCAATTATGAATTATTTGCTTGACATTTCAATACAATTCTTCAATTTCCAATTGATTTAAATTCAATTTTCATTTATTTTATACAATTTTTTCCATAATTTTCATCAGCTTTAAATTGATAATTTATTATTATCCTTCAATTTTATGATTATTCATTAATTTAAAAAAATATATTTGTTTAAATGCCGATTATTCGCACTTTTTTTATTTTATTTTTTTTTTAATGTTAATTATATTTTTTAATAGTTAATTATTTTCTTCAATTGTCAAATCTATTTTTTTAATTATAAAATAATTGTTATCGATTTTCAATTAATTTCTCAATATTCAATAATTTTTGGCTTTTTTCAAATACTTTTTTTAAATTTGAATTTCAATTATTTTTTTCAATTTTATTTCATGTTTTTCGATTTTCAATCCAGTTGTTAAATGTGCAATTATTTCTAACAATTATTCCTATAATTTTCTTAATTTTTCAATTTCCAATTATTTTCTTTAAATTTAATATTTCTTGATTAAGTTTTTCATTTATCTATTAATCTATTCATTTTTCGAATTTTGTTCTCAATTGACAATTATTTTCGTCTTTTTTCAAAATAATATTTTCTTCAATTTTTCAACAGTTTCCTTTAATTATTAATTATTTTTCGCAATTTTCCATTATTTCCTACCATTTTTTCAATTCTCAATTATTATTTTAAAATTTTGTAATTGTTCATTGATTTTTTAATTTATTTTGTTCAATTGTCTATTAATCAAGTCATTTTTCAAATTTTGTTTTCAATTGACAATTATTTTCGTTATTTTTCCCATATTTTCTCCGATTATTCAATTATTCTCGTTATTTTTTAACTATTTCCTTCAGTTATTAATTATTTTTCGCATTTTTCAATTTTTAAAATTTTCAATTATTATCTTAAAATTTTATAATTATTCTTAGATTTTTTTATTTATTTTGTTCGGTTGTGTGTTATTTTAGTCATTTTTTCAATTTTGTTTTCAATTGTCAATTATTTTCGTCATTTCGTAATTTTTTTTTTTTTAATTCTCAATTATTTTTTTAAATTTTAATTTAATTCTTAAATTTTCAATTTTTTTCCCGAATTTTTTATTATTTTCTTTAATTTCAATGTTTTTTTCGATTTTCAATCCAGTTGATCAATTTGCTATTCTTTCTAACAATTATGCCTATAATTTTCTTAATTTTTCAATTTGCATTTATTTTCTTTAAATTTAATATTTCATGTTTAATTTTTACAATTATTTTTTTCATTTGTCTATTAATCTCTTCATTTTTCGAGTTTTGCTTTTAATTGACAATTATTTTCGTAATTTTTTACATATTTTCTTCAATTTTTCAACTATTTCCTGAAATTAATCATTATTTTCCGCAATTTTCGATTATTTTCTACCATTTTTTCAATTCTCAATTATTATTTTAAAATTTTATAATTATTCTTTGATTTTTTAATTTATTTTGTTCGGTTGTCTATTAATCAAGTCATTTTTCAAATTGTGTTTTCAATTGACAATTATTTTCGTTATTTTTCACATATTTCCTTCAATTATTAATTATTTTCCGCAATTTTTAATTATTTCCAACTATTTTTTCAATTTTTAATTATTATTTTAAAACTTTATAATTATTCTTTGATTTCGTAATTTTCATTATTTGAATTTGCAAAAATTTATAGTATTAAATAACTAATAACAATCCAAAGATTGTTAATGTTGTTAGTGGAATTATAATACGTAATTCTTTTTAAATAAAACTTTTTAAGCTTTCTTTGAAAGTATTTTAAGTTTGCAAAAATTAAAATTTGGATTGTTTAAATAAGAAATTATGAATAGGGAGTTTTCCGCAATAGAATTTTGGAATAATTGAAGTTGGTATAAATTATAGAAGTTTGAAATATTTCGCTAAACACTCTGTTAATAAAAAATGTTGTTTTCAGTTGTCAGTTTATCGTGAATGCTAATGCGGATTACACTGCGAATTTGGCCGATCCCGATACTTTGGTTGAATGGAAATTCATCGAACAAATAGTAAGTTGACGTATTTTTTTAAATCTTGAATTTAAAATTAACATTGAAATAATATTGTTATCAGTTTCTAATTAATTTGCATTTATTTATTTAGAGACTACACACCTCTGACAAATTATCATGTCCCATTTGTTTGTGCTCGCCTGTGGCTGGAAAAATGACTCGATGTGGACACGTTTACTGCTGGGCATGCATTTTACATTACTTAGCATTGTCCGATAAATCCTGGCGAAAATGTCCCATTTGTTACGAGTCTGTTCATAAATCTGACTTAAAAAGGTAATAAATGAAAATTTCAGGGCGTCTATCTGTCTTAAAAAGTCCCTAAAAATATCCTGGAATTTTTAAATGAGTTTTTCAGGGCTGCCAGTGACTAACTTTTCTCACTTTTCAAAATGTACCTTATAAATCAAATTGTTGTTTATTTCCATATTGTTCATATTCCAATTACATTGTCAATTTTTTTAATTATAGTCAACAAATATTTAATTTCTACACCTTGTTTCAATTATTTTTGTCATTTTTAAAGAACTTTCGTCAATTTTAAGGGTACAGTACACGTTAAAAAAACAATTTTTTTTTAAGAATAAAAAGATATACACTGAAGCTTCACTTATTTTAACCCGGTCCATGCAAATCCATAACAAAAGTCGCACTTATTTTAACTTCCATGTGCTTATAGACTTTTCTGATTGGCTGAACCAATTCGCAGCAACCAATGAAAATGTTAGTTAGTTTTGATTGGTCGACAAGTTAAAATAAGTGAGACTTCGGGCTGTTAAAATAAATGCGATTTCAAATAAACGAGACTTTAAATAAGTGAAGTTTCAGTGTATCTAAATGAAATTTTGCACATTTGAACCGTTTTAGTTTCTTTTTTACATATTTGGACTCTAAATAAAAAATTCCAGAATTTTCTTAAGAATTTGGAACAAAAACCAGAATATTTAAGATTCAAAAGTGCAGAAAACTTTAAATTTTATAATATATTTCAGAACATTCAAGATTTTTTTATATTTAAATTCTGCATTAAATTCCAAAATCTTTTAGACTCTAAAATAAATTCCAGAATTTTTTTTTAGAATATTAAATGTTCTAGAATTCATTTTAGAAAAAAAAATTATAGAGCAAATATAAAATACTTTTGAACTCGTTAATAAATCAAAAAATCTTTGGAATTTATTCTATTATCTAAAAAATCCAAAAATAAATCTAAAATGATTCAATGTTGATTGAGACACACTTTTTTCTTTTATTAAACTTAAAGAACTTTAAATTTTTAATAAACAATGCAAGATTTAAATAATCTGTAAAATTAGTGGCCATGGAAAATGAAAAATTAGTCAGGGAAAAATCAGAGAATTTTGAAAATGAAATTTTGCGGCCACCCTAATTTAGATGATATCTCTTTTTATTCTTAAAAAATTTTTCATTCAAAAAATTTATTTTTGTTAAGGAGTACTGTCCTTTCAAAGTTTCTTTTGTCAATTTTCAAGTATTTTTGCGATTTTGAATTTAAATTTATTAAACAAGTTTTCATTTATTTTTGTCATTCTTCAATGATTTTCTTACAAATTTCAATTAAGTTCTTTAGTCTTTAAATTATTGTCATGAGTTTTTAAAAGTCTAACACCAGTTTTCATTTATTTTTGTCAATTTTCAATTAGTTTCTTATAATTTCAAATATGTTCTTCAATCTGTAAATTATTGTCAGAAATATTTAAATTTTCTGCACAAGTTTCAATTTACTTTTGTTATTTTTCAATTATTTTCTTCAAATTTCAATTACTTTTGTCATTTTCCAATTAATTTCTTCAAATTTTAATCAGTTTCTTCATTCTTTTTATTATGGTCATAAATTTTTTCATTTTTTGCAAGTTTTTAAATTATTTTTTACTACAAATTTCAATTATTTTCATGAAACTTTAATTACTTTCTTCATATTTAAATTATTTTTGCCTTTTTAGAATTATTTACTACAAATTTCAATTATTTTCCTGAAACTTTAATTACTTTCATAATATTTCAATTATTTTTGCCTTTTTAGAATTATTTTCTACAAATTTCAATTATTTTCTTCAACTTTCAATTATTTTCCTGAAACTTCAAATATTATTTTTAATTTTTCTATTATCTATTTCTCCATAAATTTTGAATTTTTACGCCAGTTTTTAATTATTTTTGACATTATTCAATTAGTTTCGTCACTTTTTCTAGTATTTCCTTCAAATTTCAATTACTTTCGCTTTATTCAAGTATTTTGGTCATTTTTCAATTATTTCCTTCATATTTCTATTATTTTTTCGATTTTAGAATTAATTTCTACAAATTTCAATCATTTGTCATAAATTTTTTAATTTTTTGCAAGTTTTTTAAATATTTTTTACTACAAATTTCAATTATTTTCATGAAAATTTAATTACTTTCTTCATATTTAAATTATTTTCGTCTTTTTAGAATTATTTTCTACAAATTTCAATTATTTTCTTCAAACTTCAATTAATTTCTTTAACTGTCAATTATTTTTCTGAAACTGCAAATATTATTTCAATTTTTTTATTGTCTATAAATTTTGAATTTTTACACCATCTTTCAATTATTTATAACATTCAATTATTTTCTAAACAATTCAATTGTTTACCCAATTTTTCAAGCATTGCCTTAGAATTTTTTTTTTTAAACCAGTTGTCAATTATTTTAATCATTTTTAAATTATTTAATTCAAATTACAATTAATTTTGTCTATATTCAAATATTTTTACATTTTTGAAGTATTCTTTTTAAATTCCAACTATGTTCTACAATCTTTTAATTATTGTCAGGAATATTAAAGTTTCCTACACAAGATTCAATTTATTTTTATTATTTTTTAATTATTTTCTTCAAATTTCAATTACTTTTGTCATTTTCCAATCATTTTCTTCATATTTCTAGTATTTTTGACATTTTGGAATTATTATCTACCAATTTCAATTATTTTATTCAATTTTTTTTTTAAATTAGTTTTCTAACACCAGTTTTTAATTATTTTCATCAAATTGCAATCATTTTCTTCATAATTTTTATTATTGTCATGAATTTATTACTTTTTCACATCTTTTTCAATTATTTTTGTCATTGCTCAATTCTTTTTTTCAGATTACAATTATTTTTGTCATTATTCAAATGTTTTTGATATTTTGGAATTATTTTCTTTAAATGTCATTTTCTTCAATCTTTTTAATATTGTCATGAAAATACTATTAATTTTTTAACACCAGTTATCAATTATTTATGTCCTTATTCAATTAGTTTCTTTACATTTCAATTACATCTTTAATTTTTAATTATTTATTACAATTTTTCACTCCATTTTTTAATTATATTTCTCATTTTTCATTAATTTTTTTACACATTTAATTTATTTTTGTCATTTTTCAACTGGTTTCTACATATATAAATTTTTTTGGACATTTTTTAAATTATTTTCTTCCAAGTTTTAATTGTTTTCTTGACACTTCGATTATTTTTTTCAAATTTTCAACTATTGTCTAAAAAGTTTAATTTTTACACCATCTTTCAATTATTATTTATGTCATTAATCATTTAGTTTCTTCACATTTTAATTATTTCGTCAATATCTCAACTATTGTACTCAAAATTAAAATTTTTACACCAATCTCAAATTACCTATATTTTCCAAATTTTAATTACTTTTGTCCTTCTTCAATTATGTTCTGGTAATTTCAATTATTTTGTTTCCATTTTTGTCTTCATTTTTTGTTTTTTAATCAATTTTTCAATTATTTTTGTCATTTTACAAATTTTTTTTCGAATTTGAATTATTTTTGCCATTTTCGAATTATATTCTTCAAATTTGAATGGTTTTTCTGCTGGCGGGACCCAAATTAATATCAGCAATTTCAAACTCACTATTTACTTAATTTTTTCACTTAAAAACTCACTTTTTTCAATTAGAATGTCACTTTTTTTTACTATTTTCAATCTACAAGTCCGCTGGCAGCTCTGATTTTTCAATAAACATTAATTTTTGTTTTTTTGTTTTTTTTTTATTAAAATAACTTTGTTTATAGTGTTGTAGAAATTACACAGAATGTGATGAATGTTGGCGATAATGTGAAATTACGATTAATGCGCCGAGAGAGAGGATCGTTAATTGCAACGTCAATTCCTGAAAAAGAAATTCCTGCTCCCACTGCTTTCTTCTCAGTCTCCGATAATTCCCACTGCCAAGTTTATTCTAAATTACTTCTAGCTAACGTTGAAGACGTGAGTGAAATTTTTCACTTTTATTCCATTTTTTTTAACAAAAAACGAATATTTAAATTTTATCTTTTGTCTCTGCATTCATTTAAAGAAAAACGTTAATTTATTCTTAAACATTGATTTATTTATTTTGAAAAAAAAAATCTGTTACATTTTTAATTTTGTCATAGATTATGAACATAATCGAGTGTGAAAAAGTTCAGCTAAAATTTGAAATGCAAGAAGATCCACACAGTCCTGAAAATTGTTTCATTGAACAAGCTCTTGGAGAATTAGAGATTCGAGAACGAGAATTTTTAATGGTAATTTTAACACTGAACATATTTAATAATTTTCCGAAATTTTGTCTTAAATAATAAATTGAATTATTGATGATTTTTAGGGTTCCAAGGTTTTTGCACAGTCGAACGTGGATTTGAAAAAAGACGTGGAACAATTCCAGGAATTGCCAAAGTCAGAATTCTTACCAGAAATGAATACAAATTGTGAGGAAAACATTCTGATTAACAAAAGTGACAATTCTAGTGATAAAAATGAAGAAGATTCTCATTTGAAAAATGATGACAAGCCTCAGTTTGAAGTTGTTAAATCTTGGTGGGATGGAGAAGAATCAGAATTAATGACTTCTAAAACTGAAACCAACAATCTTAACTTACAGCCTCCGAAAGAATCGGAAAATTTTGTCAATGACTTACTTACTACATCCTATGCGCAGAAGTTCTTTTACTTTTATCAGGGTAAAAAAAATAATTATAAATATTTTCATAAAAAATCTAGCGAATTGTGACTCTTAAATTCACGAAATTTACGAATTATAAACTACAATTTTCACGAATTTGTTCTTTTAATGATTTATAACTTATTATTTAAATATTAATTGGTTTATTAAAAAAAATAATAAGAAGAGCCGTTGTAAACGTTCAGTATAAATTTTTATTTAAACTTAATTTGAAAGAAAAACTACAAGTTAAAAGAAAAATTATTAAGAGATTTAAAAACATGATAAAGTCTGTGAAAAAAAATTAATTAGTGAAATTTGAGTTAATTGACATTCAGGATTTGTTTAAATAATAATTAAATTGTATTATTTTTGTATTTGAAATTCTTTTTTATTTTTTTTTTTAATAACTTCTCCGATTCCTAGTTTATTATTTTTCTATTCAAAATTTTTAGTAGTTTTTTATTCGAACCATTCCTATTAGTTTACTTTTTCAAATTTAAAGAGAATTCAAAATTGAAATTATAATTTTTGTGACTTATCTACGAATTCCTTAAATAATCCCTAATTATTGTTTACAAATTGCTCAGTTCTTCAAGTTTTACTAAATTCTTAGATCACTAGACACTTTGTAATATATTTTTTATATGTATATTGATCACTTAAATTATTTAATTGTTAAATTAAATTTATTGAATTGTAGCTGAAAACGGACAGCATGTTTACCTTCATGCAATAAATGCAAAAATGCTAGAACTGGAATATGGAAGCTTAGAAAATTGTCCTCGGACAATCACGGGAAAAGTTTTGGAGAAAGAGGAAGGAAGTTTGACTGAGGATTTAAGACGAAGACTGAGATACTTGTGTCATTTGCCAGTCACTTGTCAATTTGAGATTGCTGAAATTGAATTATTACCTCCTCTGGTTTCTGAAAAAGTTCTTAAACAATTTCAAGGTAAATTCAAATTTTCTACCTTTTTTTTTATACAAAAAAGCATTGTGTTTGAAATTAAAAACAACAAAATTAAAATGAAAATTTAAAAGAATAAATTTTAATAAATAATTACCAAAATCTTTTAGATCAACTGGACGTGAGACAGAAAAAAAGACAGCGTAAGGAGCGCGAAGAGCGAAAAAGGGAGAAGAAAATTAATGAGGAGGAGAATAGACGAATCGGAAAGTTTCCAACCAGAAAAGTTCATATTGAATCTCGTCGTCACTTTCCTCAATGGCAGCCTGAATCTTCACAAACTGGGTATGGGGTGAAATTTCTTTTTTTGCTATTTTATCAAATTATTGGGTCAATACATTATATTTCACCTAAAATCGTTGCGGCCTATTTTTAGAAACATTTGATAATTCGTAATAATGATTTTTAATATCAGTACACTAATTGGCTGATCCAATTCCCAGCAACCAATGAAAATGTTAGTTAGTTTTGATTAGTCGACAAGTCAAATTAAGTGAGACTTTAAACTGTTAAAATAAATGCTATTTAAATAAGCGAGACAGTGTCTCAAATTAATTTTTTTTTCAAATTTCTATTATATCTTTTCAATTTTTCTCTTTCATTTTTTGATTTTTAATCAATTTTTCAATTAGTTTTGTCAATTTACAATTTTTTTTTTTCAAATTGAAAATGTAAGAATTAAATTAAAATTTGAAAAATATTTGATAATTGAAAAGAAAATTACAAAATGACGAAAATAATTGACATTTGAAAATAAAATTTAATAAATGGCTTGATTATTACACAACCGAACAAAATAATTTAAAAAATCAAAGAATAATTATAAAATATTAAGATAATAATTGAAAATTGCGGAAAATAATTAATAATTGAAGGAAATAGTTGAAAAATTGAAGAAAATATGTAAGTAATTACGAGAATAATTGTCAATTGAAAACAAAATTCAAAAAATGACAAGATTAATAGACAACTGAAAAACTTAATCAAGAAATATTAAATTTAAAGAAAATAATTGGAAATTGAAAAATTAAGAAAATTATAGGAATAATTGTTAGAAATAATTGCACATTTAACAACTGGATTGAAAATCGAGCAAAAAAAATAATTGAAAATTAAAGAAAGCAATTAAAAATTGAAGAATAGAATTAAGATATGTGGAATTTACTTAAAACTTAAAAAAAAGTAATTAAAAAGCCGATAATTAATAAATATAGAAGATAACAGTTTAAAACTGAAGAATGGAAATAAGAAATTAAAAATTAAAGAAATTAATTGAACAGTTGTATTTCAAAATCAAATTAATGATAATAGAAAAAAGGCGACAGTTTTTTAATATTAAAGAAAATAATTGAAAAGTGGAATTTAAATATGAAGAAAATAACTTAGAATTGAATGAATAGTTCTAGAATTGAATAATTGAATTGAAATTTTATAACAATTTTTATGAGTGAAAATAATAATTGAAAAAATCCGACAATTATTGAATATTGAGGAATTAATTGAAAATCGATAAAAATAATTAAAAATTAAAGAAAATACATATTTGAGAATTGAAGAAAATAATTAAAATTTGAAGAAATAAATGGGATATTAAAGAATTAAATCTAAATTTCATGAACATAATTGATAATTAAAAAAAAAATTATAATGTGACAAAAATAATTAACAATTGAAAAAAAAATCAAAAAATGATGAAAATAATAGGCATTCGAACAAAAAAATTTTGAAATTGATAAATAATTATAAAATTGAATGAGAATAATAAATTGACAATTGAAAACTAATAAAAAAAATAGAAAAAATTGTAGAAAATAAATGAAAAATATATAAATTAATTGGAAATTATAGAATTGTATTGTTATTCAAGTTTTAAGAAAATATTTGATAATTGAGAAAGAGAGAATTATTAAATTTTGAATAAAGTAATTGAAAAACAAAGAAAGCAATTTAAAATTGAAGAATTGAATTGAAGATTAAATATTAAAATTTAAAATTAAAAAAAATTTGTTAATAATTAAAAGGAAAATTACAAAATGACTAAAATAATTAAATATTATAAAAAATAATTAAGAATTGAAGAGAAAATTCGAAAAATAGTGAAAATATCGGCATTTGAAAATGAAAAAATTGAAAAAAAAATTTTTTTTATTTGATCAAGAAAAGTTTAGCCCATAATCGGATGATCATTTAAGGGCAATACAAATTTGATAAATATTAATACAATTGAAGAAGAATATTCAATTTTTCAATTATTTTATTCAATATTTAATAATCCTCGCATTTTATCAATTATCGATTATTTTCTCGAAATTTGAACACAATTCTTCAATTTCCAATTGATTTATTTTATTTTCATCTATTTTCTAAAATTTTTTCTATAATTTTCTTCAGTTTTTAATTGACAACTATTGTCGATTATTTTCGCCATTTTTCAATTTTTTTAAACTTTTTTTTTCAATTGTCGAGTATTTTTCTTAATATTTAATCATTTTAGTCATTTAGTAATTTTTCTTTTAATTATCAATTATTTTCTTACAATTTTAATTTAATTTTATAATCTTCAATTTAATTCTTCAATTTTTAATATTTTCTCCAATTATTGTTCTAGTCATTTTTTAATTACTTTTTTCAATTATAAATTATTTCCGATAATTCACAATGGTTTCCTACAATTTTTTCAATTATAATTATTCTTTAATTTTCTTGAGTTGTTGTCTATTAATCTAGTCATTTTTCGAATTTAGTTTTCAATTGTCTATTATTTTCGTCATTTTTCAGATATTTACTCCCAAATTTTCATCTGTTCTGGTCATTTTTCAATTATTTCTTTTAATTATTATTTTTTTCCCGCAATTTTCAATTATTTTCTACAAATTTTTCAATTTACAATTATTATCTTTAATTTTATAATTATTCTTTAATTTTTAAAATTATTTTATTCTGTTGTCGATTATTCTCGACAGTTTTCTAATTTTTTTTTTATTTGCCAATTATTTTCTTAAAATTTTAATTTAATTTCTTAATCTTTAATTTAATTCTTCAAGTTTTAATTATTTTCTTCACTTCTCAATTATTATTTTTAATTTGAAATTGCAGTCTTCAATTTTTAATTATTTTATTCAATATTCAATAATTCTCACTTTTTTTTAATTATCAATTATTTTTAAATTTGAATTTAATTCTTAAATTTTCAATTTATTTCTTCATTTTTTTATTATTTTCTTTAAATTTCAATTCATTCTTTAGTTTTCAATTATTTTCTTCTATATTAAATAATTCTCAGCTTTTTAAATTACTTTTTTCTATTAATTTAAATTTAAATTTTTTCGATTTTCAATCCAATTGTTTAATTTGTAGGTAATGATTTACAACAATTATTCCTGTAGTTTTCTTACTTTTTCTTGTTTCTTAATTTCTTAATTTAATATTTCTTGTTAAATTTTTTCAATTATTTTTTTCAGTTGTATATTAATCTAATCATTTGTCGAATTTTCTTTTTAATTGTGAATTGTTTTTTTTTTTTCATTTTTTAAATATTTTGTTTAATTTTTCAATTATTCTCATCATTTTTTAATTATTTTATACAATTATCAATAATTTTCTTCAATTTTCAATAATCTAGTAATTTTTTGAATTTGGTTTTTTAATTGTTTATTATTTTCGTCAATTTTCAGATATTTTCTTCAATTTTGTAATTATTCTCGTAAATTTCATTATTTATTGAATTTGCAAAAATCTAGATTTTTTAATGACTAACAACAATGCAAAGTTTCTTTCGTCCTTAGGCGCGTGTTAATGTTGCTACTTATTTTGTATTTGGTCATGGAATTTGATGAAAAATGGTCTGGAAAAATTGGAAATGTCATGGAATTTTAACATTTTTAAAACGTATCAACAAATTAAAAATTATCTGATTTAAAAAAATAAATATTTATGTGCCAAATTTCAGGTGTGGACAGAATGAAAGAATGAATGAATCTTGTGGATTATTATTACAAATTTGCAAAAAATGAATTGTACGGATATTAAAAAATCATTATTACGAATTATCAAATTTTTCTAAAAATAGACCGCAACGACTTTGGGTGAAATACAATGGATTGTCTTTATTTACTTTTTTTTTTTTTTAAAGACATATATTTTTTATGCGAGCATTTTTATTTGTTTATTTTAGAGATTCAATTCCAACGCCTCCAGAATCAACGGCAACTTCAAGTATTGCCAGTAGTCCGTCTTTGAGTACTTTTGATGAAGTTTCTTTTACCGATGAACCAATTGGTTGGCCATCTAATAATATCGATTCAGGCCCGTCTTTTGCTCAAATGCTTCGTCAAAATGGAAATCGATCGGGCAACGCCTGGCCTTCCACTAAATCTCGATCAAATGTGTCACCTGAAATTCCACCCGTACAACAAACTGACGAAGACGGTTACGTTTCTTTGCGTAATTTTAATCCAACTCTTGGCGATGCATTGGCGCAAGCTTTAGAACAATCCAGCTTAGTTGAATCAGGTATATTAATATAGTTAATTCACTAATTAATTCACTAAAGTATTTTTACAAAATGATCCAAGCATTAATCGATTATTTCTTCAGTTGCAGATAAATCGGAGGAAAGTGCTAATGGTGGAAAGAAAAAGAAAAAAAAGAATAAGCCAACTGTGCTGTTTGCTACTGGAATGGCTCGTGCATCTTAATAGCATTGTGTTTTAGAAAACTCTTTGCTCAGCTTCTTAATATTCTAAACAGTTTTAAAGTATGATTATATTTATTTAGAAGTTTCCAACAGTAGCTTTCTCCTGACTTTGCATCACAGCATTATACACTGCAATTAGCGTTTTGTGATTATTTTGGTTGTAAAATATGATTTTGGTCTGCTGCGCTTGAAAATTAAATTCATATTAAATCGACAAATCAGGCTTATTATTTTTCCTGGACAAGAAGAAACAAGAAATAAGTTTTTTATTTTAATATTTTTTTTTAATTCAACATAAATTAATCTGAATTTTGATCTAACAGAATTTTTAGGTCACCGAATTCATATTTAACGGAATTTTTAAGTTAAGCGAATTTTCATTTTACAGAATTTTAGGTCAATCGAATTTTTAAATACAAGAATCTTCATTTGTCCAAAATTTTATTAGAACTAATTCACATTTGATAGAAAACTTAAAATACAAGAATGTTCATTTGTCCGAAATTGCAAATGACCGAAAAAGTATCCGACAGAAATATTTTGGCGAGAATTTTAAAATTGACCAATTGCGATTTTCTTCATATTCTCTGATTCGTCAATTTCAAAATTCGCGCCAAAATATTCATGTCGGATAGTTTTTCGGAAATTTGCAATTTCGGACAAATGAACATTCTGCATTTTAAGTTTTCTGTCAAATGTCAATTCGTACTATTACAATTTTAAACAAATAAAAAATTCGATTAACCTAAAATTCTGTAAAATAAAAATTCGTTTAAATTGGAATTTCGTTAAATACGAATTCGGTGACCTAAAAATTCTGTCAGTTCAAAATTCGGATTAATTTATGTTCGATTGAAAAATCAGATTTTTTATTCCTATATTTTATAATAAATATTTGATATTGTTTTATGTTGAAGGAAATTAATTACTTAATTTCATAAAATTTTCGAGAAAATTAATGGAACTGTTTAACGCAAAATAATACGGTCAGTATTATTTATTCCATATTGTTCGGTAGTTGAGTAACCGTTAATAATTATGTTTCTCATTTATTTACTTGGCGTTTTTGCTGTTAAATAACTTGATAGTTCCAGAAATAAAGAACGATAAAAATTATAGTTTATATTTTATAATAAATATTTGATATTGTTTTATGTTGAAGGAAATTAATTACTTAATTTCATAAAATTTTCGAGAAAATTAATGGAACTGTTTAACGCAAAATAATACGGTCAGTATTATTTATTCCATATTGTTCGGTAGTTGAGTAACCGTTAATAATTATGTTTCTCATTTATTTACTTGGCGTTTTTGCTGTTAAATAACTTGATAGTTCCAGAAATAAAGAACGATAAAAATTATAGTTTATATTTAGAATTGAAAAATTGACTATGATATCGAATTACTTATTTTTTTAAACCCGTTGAAACCTATTTTAATATGTTTTTCGCCAAGAACGAATTTATATTATTTTATTTTACCATTATTAATTATTATTTAATTAAATTATAATAAATAACAAGATTTTTTACATTTGAAACGAACATATAGTTATTTATCCTAAATTAAGGATGTTAATTAAAACTCTTGACATAATCTCAAATTTTAAAGTGTTTTTTTCTGTATACCGTGAAGTTTTTTTTCAACAAATTTTGAAAAATCCAGTTGTACAATATTTTAAAATAATTCATACAAAATTTGTTATCAATTAATAATTATTTAACAATTTGTCTTTTCTTCAAAGTTTGTGAAAAATTGTAAATTTCATCCAATTTTGATAATAATTATAATAGCTCATTTTAATCTTTAAAACATTCTCTATAACTCTGTTTATTGGATTTTTTCAATATTTTGCTAAAGAATTATTAATCAATAAAATGTTTCTATTATATATATTTTAACAAAATTCAACGAACAGACTCGCAGATAATGTCTTAAAGATTAAAATGAGCTATTAATTATCAAAATTGGATGAAAAATACCATTTTTCATAAATAACAATTATTTATAATTTAGGTGACCTTTTCTATACCCAAAGTTTTTTAATAATTAAGGCGGTTCGACCACTCTACATAACCTAAAAAAAGTTACAAGTTCAAACCCCAAAATTTGTTTAAAAATGACAATTAAAAGTTTTGACATTCTAAAAGTAAAAAAATAATCATTTTAAAAAATTAAATATTATATTAAAAGGACTATTATTTTAAAAAAAAAAGCCGAAGTCGTCGTAAAACCATTTGTTCAAACAGTTCAAAAATTGTTTAAAAAGCAAATCAGAAGGAACATTTTTGAAAAAAATATTTAAAAGAGTTTCTTTATATGTAAACATCATGTACTTGCGCAAAGAGTGAATAAAAAAATGTAAGCAAAATAAAAGTAAATAGTTTTTATTGCACCTTTTCATTTAAAACTCTGAAAGTCTGAAAAAGGAATGCATTTTCTGTTTCTTTTTTTATGTAGTTGAGTCCCCACTTTTTAGTTATGGCGGCGATGAGCAATAAATGATGTGCAAGACAAGGCAAGACGATGATGTCAGTTTTGCTTTGCAACGCTCAGAAACGCACTTGTATTATACAAAAAAGTCTAGTTGTGTTAATGTTATTTATTTAATTTACTAGTGTATACAGTAAGACATCTTTATTTATAAAAATATAATGTGAATATCGTGCAGCAACGTCAATCACGCGTATAAATAAAGCATCGGGAGACATAACCTCACTTTTAGTGAAACGAATTAAATTTCATTTTAATATATAGACCATATAAATTATTTATTTATTACAAAACTCAGACTGCTTAGCATTTTTTACATTAAAATAACAAATTCCCAGTGAATTCTTATTTTTAATAATAATGGCAAATACCGGAGTATTACCTTTTGTACGAGGAGTGGATTTCAGCAGAAATGATTTTGGAGTAAGTACAAAACAACAATTTAGCAATTTTATTGTTTAACTGTAAATTCAGATTCTAGTGCAAGTTCTTTTAGTGTTTTTTTTTTTTCTTTTTAGTGCATTTCTAGAGAACAGATTTAGACCCAAATTAGGTCAATTGCAAAATTGAAAAAAAATACATAAACAGCTGAGATTTATTTTCTTAGTGGGAAAAATTGTCAATTTAAAGAGGCAGTTATTTATTTATCCTTCTGATGAAAATTTTAAAACTATAAATTTTTGCAAATTCAAATAATGAAAATTACGAAATTGAAGAGTATATCTGAAAAATGACGAAGAAAATTGACAATTGAAAAGAATAGTTTGAAAAATTAAACAATAAATAGTGAATTTAAACAAAATAGTTGAAAAATTATAGGAATAACTGTTGTCTATAATTGACAATTAAATAACTGATTTGAAGATCAAAAATAATAAAAAATTGAGGAAATAAATTCCAAATTTAAGAAATAAATTAATTTTAATTGAAGAAATTAAACAAGTAATATTAAATTTAAACAAAATAGTTGGAAAATTACAGAAATAGAAGAAAAAAATAATAAAATAATAAAAAAAATAAATTTTTTTGAGGCAAAAAATTCAAAATTTAAGAACTAAATTTAATTTTCGAAAAAATAATTGGTAATTAAAAAAAAAAATTACAAAATGACGAAAATAATAAGTGATAATTGAAAAAAAATTCAAAAAATTGCTAGATTAATTTTCATACACAATTGAACAAAATAATTTTAAAAATCACAGAATCATTATAAAATTTTAAGATAATAATGATTGAAAATTGAAAAAATTTTAAGAAATAATTGAAAATTGTAAAAAAATAATTAATAATTAAATATGAAGAAAATAGTTGAAAAATGACGAGAATAATTAAACAAAATATGTGAAAAATGACGAAAATTATGACAGATGTAAAAAAGATTCAAAAATTTAAACAAGAAATATTAAATTTAAAGAAAATAATTGCAAATTGAAAAATTAAGAAAATTATAAGAATAATTGTTGTAAATAATTGCACATTTAACAACTGGATTAAAAATTGAAAAAAAGAATTAAAATTAAAAAATAAATTGAAAATTGAAGAAAGCATTTAAAAATTAAACAATGAAATTGCATTTTAAAGGATATACTTAAAAATTGAAAAAAAGCCAAGAATTAATTAATATAGAAGAAAACAATAGAAAACTGAAGAATTGAAATAAAATTTAAGAATAGAATTGAAAAGTATAGAAAATATTCGAACATTTGTGTTTAAAATTAAAGAAACTTTTAATAATCGAAAAAATAATAGAGAAAAGGCGATAATTTGTTAATATTAAAGAAAATAATTGTAAATTTAAAAGTGGTATTTAAATTTGAAGAAAAAAACTCAGAATTGAAGAGAATAGTTCTAGAATTGAATAATTGAATTGAAATTTTCAAACAATTTATAAGAGTGAAAAAAATAATTGAAAAACCCGAGAGTTATTGAATATAGAGGAATTAATTGAAAATCGATAAAAATAGTTGAAAATTAAAGAAAATTATTGAGAATTGAAGAAAATAATTGAAAATTGAGTAAATAAATTGAAAATAATTAAATGAAAATTACGAGAAAATAATTGAGAATTAGAAAAAAAATTACAATACGACGAAAATAATAAAATATTGACTAATATTATTAACTATTAGAAAAAAAAAAATTACTAATTGATAAAAGATCAAAAATGGCTAGAGTAATTCACAACCGAATAAAATAATTTAAAAAATCAAAGAATGATTATAATATTTTTAAATAATAATTGAAAATTTAAAATATTGTAGGAAATAATTGAAAATATCGAGAAAAAAAATTAATAATTAAAGTAAATAGTTGAAAATGACGAAAATAATTGAAAATTTGAAGAAAAAAACTGACAATTGAGGAGAGTAGTTATTGAATAGAAATTTTAAGTCATTTATAAGTGAAAAAATAATTGAAAAAATCAGAGAATTATTCAATTTTGAGAAATTAACTGAAAATCGATAAAAATAATTGAAAATTAAAGAATCTATTTGAGAATTGAAGAAATAAATTAAAAATTAAATAATTAAATGGAAATTTCTAGAAAATAATTGACAATTAATAGAAAAATTACAATATGACGAAACTAATTAATTATCAAATAAAAATATTTAACAATTGAAAAAAAAATCAAAAATGGCGACAATAATCGGCATTCAAACAAAAAAAAATTTAAATTAATAATTATTCATACAATTGAAGGAGAATATTAAATTGTCATTTGAAAACTGATGAAAATTATGGAAAGAAATGTAGAAAATAAATAAAAATTAAAGAAATCAATTGAAAATTGAAGAATTGTATTGAAAGAAAATAATCAATTGATAATTAAGAAATGCGACAGTTAATTAATATCAAGAAATTAATTGAAACTCGAAAAAATAATTGAAAATTGAAGAAATAAATTGAAAATTAAAGAATACAATTGAAGAAGAATATTAAATTGCCAATTGAAAACTGATGAAAAATTAAAGAATTGTATTGAAAGAAAATAATCAATTGATAATTAAGAAAATGTGACATTTAATGAATATTAAGAAATTAATTGAAAATCGAAAAAATAATTGAAAATTGAAGAAATCAATTAAAAAATTGAAGAATAAAATTGAAATTGAAAGAATATACTTAAAAATTGAAAAAAAGTAAATGAAAAAAGCGGAGAATTAATTAATATAGAAGAAAACAATTAAAAACTGAAGAATCGAAATAAAAATTGAAAATTAGAATTAAAAATTAAAGGAAATAATTGAACAATTGTATTTAAAATTAAAGAAACTTAATGATAAGTAAAAAAATAATAAAATAAAGGCGATCATTTTTTAATATTAAAGAAAATAATTGAAAATTGAAAAGTGGAATTTAAATATGAAGAAAATAACTGTGAATTGAAATAAATAGTTCTAGAATTGAATAACTGAATTAAAATTTTAAAACAATTTTTGTGAGTGAAAAAAATTATTGAAAAAATCCGAGAATTATTGTATTTTGAGGGATTAATTGAAAATCGATAAAAATAATTGTAAATTTAAGAAATAAATTGAATATTAAATAATTAAATGGAAGTTTCAAGAAAATAATTGATTATTAAAAGAAAAATTACAATATAACGAAAATAATAGTTGAAATTAAAATTCAAAAAACGGTGAGAATAATCGGCATTCGAACAAAAAAATGTTAAAAATGAATGGATGATCATAAAATTGAAAGAAAATAATAAATTGTAAATTAAAAATTGATGAAAATTATGAAAAAAAAATTGTAGAAAATAGATGAAAATTGAAGGTATCAATTGGGAATTGAAGAAGTATTGAAATTTCAAGAAAATAATTGACAATTTTGAAAATGCCAGGATTATTAAATATTGAACTAAATAATTGAAAAACAAAGAATACAATTAACAATTAAGGAGAATAATTGAGAATTGAAGAAAATAATTAGAAATTAAATAGTTAAATTGAAGATTAAATAATTGAAAAATGAAATTGAAATCTTAAGAAAATAGTTGATATTTGAAAGAAAAATTACAAAATGAGTAAAATATTTAAATATTAAAGAAAATAATTGCAAAAAAAAAAAATATATCGCCAAACTTCAGGTGTAGACAGAATGAAAGAATAAATGAATCTTGTAGAATATTATTGTAGATAGATTGTTAACTGGCAATAGTTTTAATTATTTTTAATATCACCAACTGTTTCCTTTTTTTTAAAAATTGAATTGTTTAATAAAAAAAAAATGTAATAATAAATTTGATTTTTTTTGATTCACAGAAAGGAAAGTTTCCAGAATCCGTTCGTTCGATGACTGGAATTCAGTGGTTAAAATTAGATAATACCAATTTATCGGAAATTCCAGAGGAAATGGGAAAATTACTCAAATTGGTAATTTATAGAAATATTTTTTATGTCTGAAATTTACTTAAAATTAATTTTTCTTTGTAATTTTATCTTGATTATTGGATTAAAATCTCAAAAATTGTTATTTTTTAGGAGCACCTTTCTCTTGTTAGAAATAAATTGGAACGTTTATATGGTGAATTAACTGAACTAAATTGTCTGAGAACGTTGAATATAAGGCACAATAATGTCAAATCGAGTGGAATTCCAAGTGAATTATTTCACTTGGAGGAACTGACGACTTTAGACATAAGTCACAATAATTTGAGAGAAGTTCCAGAAGGTTTAGAACGTGCTCGATCTTTACTTAATTTAAATCTAAGTCACAATCAGTAAGTCCTTGTTTTCAATAAGCATATTTAGCCTGAATGATTCTTAAATTAAAGACACATTTTCAGGAATAAAATCAATGTTATCAAACATTTTATAAACTAATTAAAACCAATTTAAATGTAAAACCTTTTTTAAATAAAAAATTTTCAACACAAAAATATTCATAAATACACGGACGAAAAAATAAATTATCTTCACAGATTGTTGAAATTTCAAATTTAGTTTCTAAATAATTTAAAACATTCAACAAAATAAATGTTAAAAATTGTCTTTTTGAATATTTTTTTAAACAAAAAAAAACATTCTAAATACTGAAAAAATAAATTTTTTTTTAAATAATTTAAAACAATTGAGTTCTGTAAATACTAAAAAAAATTATTTCTTTGCGAATTTTTAAACAGGCAACAAAAATATCTTAAGTTCTAATAGAAATTCTCCGCTATAATTTTAAAATTCAATAATTTCTCGAAACTTTTGTAAAACTTTTATTTTTAAATTCCATTTAAAAAGTAGATAATATTGTAATAAATTTGGCAAAAAATGACAAATCGACAAAAAAAAATTAAACATTTCTAAATATGTGACGCTCCGCGAGAGAAGGGACCTATTGCTGTGAAAGCAAACTTTAAAGGATGGTCGGGCAAAGAGGAGGAAGAAAAATTGAGACGCTTAACATGACTGTGTTAAAAGCTTCATAACAAGAAAACTAATTGCAGGAATCAAATTTTTATTTTTGGAACTCAAAAAGCAACTCAAAAACTATCAATTACTTTAAAAAAATCAAAATAATTAATTATTAATTTCACGGGATGGTCGTTCAAAGAAAAACCAAAAAAAGCGAAACATTATAACCAAAAGTGTAATTAAATTTTTTTTTTAAACATGAAAATGAAAGAACAACTCAAAAACTATATCAGGGTGTCTACTAATTTCGTGCCACAAAATTCCCGGTCTTTTCCCAGTTTTTTCTATTGTTAACTTAAAATTTATTTCAAGTATAAATAGACCGACAAATGGCTACAAAAATTGAAGACAACAGTTGATAATTGAAGAAAATAATTAAAATTCAAAGAAAATAATTGAGAATTGAAGAATTAAATATCAAACTTTACAAAAAAAAATAATTATGAATTAAAAGAAACAATTAATAATGAAAAGAAATAATTATTAATGGAAAGAAATAATTGAATAATGACAAAGATATTTGAGAATTAGAAACAAAATTAAAAAAAAAAGTAAATATTAATCTATAATTGAACAATAATTGTAAAAGTGAACAATGGTTATTAAATTCAAAGAATATAATTGAAAATTGGTCAACTAGATAGAAAATCAAAAAAAATAATTTAAAATTTAAGTTAATAATTCAAAATTAAAGAAATAGATTGAAAATTAAATAATGAAATTGAAATCAGAAAAACACAGAATTATTGAATATTTAAAAAAAACAATTGAAAATTAAGAAATAAAATTGAAATTCGAATACAATAATTGAGAATTAAAGAAAATTACTGAACAATTGGATTAAAAAAAGAAGAAAATTATTTTTAAAAAAATGGAAAATGACAGGAATGATTTAATATTGAAGAAAACATTAAAAATTAAAGAATAGAATTGTTATTTAAAGAAATTAATTGAGAATTGAAAAAAATAATTGAACAATTGAACAATTAAATTGAAAATTGAAAGAGGTTTGAAACATGAAATAAATAACTGATAATTGAAAAAAAAATAATTGAAAAAAGTCAAGATTACTAAATATTGAAACAAACAATTGAAAATTGAGAAATAAAATTGAAATTCGAATACAATAATTGAGAATTAAAGAAAATTACTGATTAATTGAATTGAAAAAAGAAGAAAATAATTTATAATTAAAAAAATGGAAAATGACAGGAATTATTTAATATTGAAGAAAACATTAAAAATTAAAGAATAGAATTGTTATTTAAAGAAATTCTTTGAGAATTAAAAAAATAATTGAACAATGAAATTGAAAATAGAAGAAAATTATTGAAAATTAAAATAAATAACTGATAATTGAAAAAAAATAATTGAAAAAGTCGAGTTTACTGAATATTAAAACAAACAATTGAAAATTGAACAAAATAATTAAAAATTAAAGAAAATAATTGAAAACTGAAGAAAATAATTGAAGATTGAAGAAAGTACTTAAAAAGTGAAGACAATATTTGAAAACAGCAGAAAAATTTAGAAATCGATGGAAATAATTGCGAAATGATAAAAATAATTTAAAAATTATCAATTTAAATTAATATTGAAAAAAAATAATAATTTTAAAAAGCTGAGAATTGTTGAATATTGAAGAAAATTAAGAAGAAATGAAAAATTGAAAGAAATTTAGAAATTGAGAGAAATATGAAAAAATAATTGTAAATTGAAGAAAATAATTGAAACTTAAGAAAAAAATTGGAAATTGAAGCTCGTGATTGAGAATTTAAAAAAATCCTTCTAAAAAGCCTAGAGTTATTGAATATTGAAAAAAACAATTGAAAATTGAAGAATAGAACTAAATGTAGAAAATTATAATTAAGAATTAAAGAAAATAATTGAACAATTGAACAATTGGATTGAAAGTAGAAGAAAATAAGCGATAATTGAAGAAAAAAGAAATTGAACAACTCAGGAATTATAGAATTTGAAGAAAACAATAAAAAATTAAGAATGTAATTGTAATTTGAAGAAATTAATTAAAAATTGTAGAAAATAATTTGTAACTGAAGAAAATGTGATTTTATGAAAATTGTTGAATAATAATTGATGAATTGAATTGACGTTTCAAAAACATAATTGATAATTGAAAAAAAATATTGAAAAAAGCCTAGAATTATTGATTATAGAAGAAAATAATTGAAAATTGGAGGAGTTATTGAGATGTGAAATAAATAAATGATAATTGGAAAAACTATTTGAAAAACGTCAAGAATTATTGAATATTGAATTAAATAATTAAAAATTGAAGGAAATAATTGAGATCTGAAGAAAATGATTAAAAGTTGATGAAAATAATTGCAATTTGAAGAAAATAATTGAAAATTGAATCAAATAATTGTCAATCGAAAAAATAATTTAGAGTTAAAGAAAATAATTGGAAATTGATTAAAATAATTGAAAATTGGAGAAAATATTTCAGACTTAAATATATTAATTAGAAATTGATGGAAATAATTGAAAAATGAAGAAAATAATTGTCAATTGAAGAAAATAGTAGGAAATCGAAGAAAATAATTGAGAAATGAAGAAATAATTTGGAATTAATGAAAATAATTCAAAATGGAAGAAAATAATTGAAAATTGTAGAAAAAAATTGGAAATTGAAGAAAATAATTGAGAGTTGAAGAAAATAATTGAAAATTGAAGAAAATAATCGTGAATTTCTAAAAATAATTGAATAATTGAAGAATCGAATTGAAGCTTCAAGAACGTAATCGATAATTGAAAAAAGCCGAGAATTATTTAATATCGAAGAAAATGATTGAAATATGATGAAAATAATTTATAATTGAAATCACACAATAGAATTGCCCATAATTATATAAACTATTATGCAATGTACGGTCTAATAAAAAAACTGAAGTTCTATATCTAGATTTTTTCATAATAATTTGACTTTTTCCTGTTTAATGTCGTTCATTGTTTCTGCGGTATTGTTAGCGATAAGAAAAAAAAGATAGTAGACAAACATCTATATTTCATGAGAATATATACTATTATTTTTTTATTTTTAATGTATTTTTTTTTTTTTTTAATTGCATAATTGTCTCATAATTACACAAAATTTAAACGCATAATCAGATTGGTTCAAAATGCAAAAAGTTACCATATTTATTTATAAAACAAATTGATATATTAGTCAAATTTATTAGTCCAGATAGAAAATTCCCGGTTTTTCCCGGTCAATTTAAATTCCCGGTTTTCCCGGTTAGTAGACACCCTGCTATATTTTAGCATAAAAAAATGAATATTGATTATTTCCGCGATACGTCCCTTCTCTCGCGGAGCGTCACATATGCAGAAAAGAAGAATTTGTTTTCCTAGACGATTGAAAAATCTGGTTTTTTTAAAGAATAATTTGAAGCATTTTTAGAAATCTAAAAATAGTACAAATTTTATTTTTAGTAAAATTTTTTTAATTTCATTATATTTAAAATTAAACCAAGATTAGACAGAATTTTGTAAATATTCATGGAAAAAAATTTAGTAAAAACCATGCATTTTTTTTAAGTTTTTAGATCGTTTTACAAAATTTGATTTCAAAGTAAATAATTTTTTAATCAATTTTAGAACAAATATTAAGTCTAAAAAATTCAGAAGATTAATTAACTTTCTTAACTAGACGCAGAAGATAATTTTTCTAGACTATTGAAAATTTCAATTTTTTTTACAACATGATTTGAAACAATTATTATTAAAAATCTTAAATTATTGATCATTTGTTAATTCTTAGAAAATTTTTAAAATGTAAAAAAAAAGCTTTTTTTAATTCAAATCTAGAGAATTGATAAATTAGAAAATTTACAGGTCTTAGAATGTAAACAATTTTTATGTTCGAATTTCAAAATTGTCAAGATAAATATTTCAAATATTTAATAAAATTTCCGTGATAAAACTAAAAACCGATCATTTCTCTTAACTTTTATTGAAAATTTCACTTAAAAAGTCGATACTGTTCTAATAAATATTTAAACACTATTAAAAATCACAAAAAAAAATTGTACTTAATAAGTTGTAATAGAAAACTAATTTTTTGTTTATTTTAAATTGATAAGTTTTTAATACTTATTTATAATTTTAAGGATACTGTTGTTTTTTAAATTTCCAACTCTTAAAACCTCCATATAGTTTTATATATTTTTATTCTAAATTGCTACTAAAATAGCCGTTTATTTTAGAATCAGCCATATGTATGATTTTTATAAATTATATCGTTATCAGGGCTGCCAGTGACTCACTTTTCTCACTTTTACTCATTTTTTTTAAAAATCGCTCACTATTACTCACTTTTTAAATTCCAATTATATCGTCAATTTTTTATTTACAGCCTACAAATATTTAATTTCTACGCCTATTTTTTATTATTTTTGTTAATTTTCAAGTATTTTTGCTATTTTGAATTTAATTTTTACAAATATCAATTATTATTTTCTAATTAGTTTCTTCATATTTCAATTATTTTTGCGATTTCAGAATTATTTTCTACAAATTTTAATTATTTTATTCAATTCTTTTTTATTGTCGTGAATTTTAAAAATGTTTACACCAGTTTTCAATTATTTTTTTCAAATGTCAATTACCTTTGTCATTAATTCAAATATTTTCGTCATTTTCTAATTAGTTTCTTCATAATTCTATTATTTTTGCCATTTTAGAATTATTTTCTACAAATTTCAATTATTTTATTCAATTCTTTTTTATGGTCGTGAATTTTTATACTTTTTATGCCAGTTTTCGATCATTTTCTTTAATTTTCAATCATTTTCTTTATTCTTTTTATTACTGTCATGCATTTATTAATTTTTTACTCCTTTTTCAATAATTTTCTGCAAATTTCAATTATTGTCTTCAAACTTTAATTGCTTTTTTCATATTTAAATTTTCTTCATATTTTTAATTACTATCTTCAAATTTCAATTATGCTCTTCAATCTTTAAATTATTGTCAGTAATATTTAAATTTTCTACACTAGTTTCAATTTACTTTTGTTATTTTTCAATTATTTTCTTCATATTTCTATTATTTTTACCATTTTAGAATTATTTTCTACAAATTTCAATTATTTTATCCAGTTTTTTTATTAGCATGAATTTTTAAATTTCTTACACCAGTTTTCAATTATTTTCTTAAAATTTTAATCATTTTCTTCATTCTTTTTATTATTATTATTATTATGAATATATTAATTTTTTACACCTCTTCAATTATTTTCTACAAAGTTCAATAATTTTCTTTAAACTACTTTCTTCATATTTACAATTTTTTGTCATTTTTGAATTATTCTCTTCAAATTTCAATTATTTCCTTCAAACTTCAATTAATTTCTTCAACTTTCAATTATTTTCCTCAAACTTCTAATATTTTTTTCTCTTTTTCAATTATTGTCTACAAATTTTTAATTCTTACACCAACTTTCAATTATTTATGTCCTTATTCAATTAGTGTCTTTACATTTAAATTGTTTCGTCAATTTTGTCCACAAATTTCTCCTTTTTTTCACCAGTTATCAATTTTTTTTTCAAATTACAATTATTTTTGTAACTATTCAAATCTTTTTGACATTTTGAAATTATTTTTTTTTAATGTTATTTTCTTCAATATTCTTTTTATTGTCTTGAATTTATTAACCTTTACACTAGTTTTAAATTATTTATGTCATTATTCAATTATTTTTTTCACATTTTTATTATTTCGTCAATATCTCAATTATTCTACTCAAAATTTTAATTTTCCACACCAGTCTCAAATTCATTTTTTTCAAATTGTAATTATTTTTGTTATTCTTTAATTATTTTCTTGTAATTTCGATTATTTCTTAAACTTTTGAACTATTTTCTTGAAGCTTTAATTATTTCGTTTCAATTTTTGTCTTCATTTTTTGATTTTTAATTAATTTTTCAATTAGTTTTGTCATCATACAATTTTTTTCGAATTTGATTAATTTTTATCATTTTTCAATTATTTTTGCCATTTTCGATTAATTATTTCTGCTGGTGGGCCCCAAATTAATATCAGTAATATCAAACTCATTATATTATTATTTGCTTACTTTTTTCACTTAACAACTTACATTTTAAAATTAAAAATCCACTTTTTTTTTACTATTTTTAATCTGCAATTCCGCTGGCAGCGCTGCATTGTGCTATAAATCGTACAGATTTTGGAAATTATTTATTTTCATTCTTTCATTGTCTTTTTAGCATCGAAGTTATTCCAAATACGTTATTTATTCACTTGACGGATTTATTGTTCTTGGATCTTAGCAATAATCAATTAGAAACGTTACCTCCACAAACAAGACGTCTAGCCAATTTGCAGACTTTAAATTTAAATAATAATCCATTGGGTCATTTTCAATTAAGGTAATTTTTATTTGTTCATTACTATTTTTATTATTTTATTAAAATTAATTTCACTGCACTTTTTTTGTTGTCTTTTGGTTTTATGCAATTGCTAATTATTACAACTTGTAATCTGAAAAATGTTCATTTTTACAGGCAACTACCATCTTTAATGAATTTGACAGTATTACAAATGAGGGACACGCAACGCACACTTAACAATATTCCCTCGAATATGGAAAGTTTGACGAATTTACAAGAGCTGGATCTTTCGCAAAATGCTCTGCCACGTGTGCCAGACGCTCTTTATTCATTACCGAATTTACGTAGATTAAACATGAGCGACAACGAAATCACTGAACTTTCAACAGCCATTGAAATGTGGCAAAAGCTCGAAACTTTAAATCTCTGCAGAAATAAATTAACTGCATTGCCAATTTCACTCTGCAAAGTTTTATCACTGAGACGATTGTATTTAAATGACAATGAACTTGATTTCAAAGGAGTTCCGTCCGGAATCGGTAAATTGTCCGCCTTACAAGTATTCTCTGCAGCCAATAATCATCTGGAAATGATTCCAGAAGGCTTGTGCAGATGTGGATCCTTGAAACAATTGATCCTGACTTCCAATAGACTGATTACCGTACCAGACGCTATACATTTATTGACCGATCTGGATTGTCTTGATTTAAGGGACAATCCGAATTTAATAATGCCGCCAAAACCAACTGAAGTGCAGAGAGGCGCTGGCATTGAATTTTATAATATTGACTTTTCTTTACAACATCAGCTGCGTCTTGCAGGCGCAAATATTCCGGCACCTGCTCAAACAGCCAACAGCAGTAAAGATCCAATTGCCCGCAAAATGAGACTGAGACGTAGACGAGATCAAGAAGAGGCTGATCAAGATCAGGCGAAAATCTTGAAGGGAATGAAGGACATTGCGAAGGAGAAAAATAAGGACAAGGGCTGGGAAGATGTTAAGGCTGAATCCCTAAAACCAAAAAGGTGGGACGAGGCTTTAGAGAAGCCGCCGCTAGATTATTCCGAGTTTTTTGACGAAGGAGCTGGTCACATTCCGGGATTGCAAATTTGGGAAATTGAGAATTTCTTGCCAAATCAAATAGAGGAGGTGGCACATGGCAAATTTTACGAAGGCGATTGCTATATTATTTTGAAGACGAGCATTGACGAAAATAGCTCACTGGTTTGGGCCATTTATTTCTGGATTGGCGAAAAAGCCACTTTGGATAAAAGAGCTTGCGCTGCTATTCACGCGGTGAACCTTCGAAATTTTCTGGGTGCTCAGTGTCGTACTATTCGAGAAGAGCAAGGCGATGAGTCTGATGAATTTCTGATGCTTTTTGACTCGGAAATCACTTATATCGAAGGAGGACGAACTTCGTCTGGATTTTATACTGTTGAGGACACTGTGAGTTTTATTTCTTGGTTATATTTTTGTTTTCTGGGAACATTTTATTCTTACTGCAATTAGATCAATAACGAGAAAGAGGTGATCTTGTTTGATTGATCGATACGGGGGGAAACAAAAACGGCTTTTATACGCCTGCCCAGTCTATAAGCAGGAACTGCAGAAACTTAAACAATTAAAGGCGTATATTTTTTGTGCAGCAATCTTCATAAATGTAGGGAGGCCTAGGATCTCCTAATGATGGTAGTTAAGGTGATTAATGTTTTGTTCTTTAATGAGCAAATTAGAAAGAACGATCTTGCTCTCTGGTTTCAAGATATTTAAGGGAGGGTAGACATTCAGATCGTCAATTCAGAGTTGAGAGTAGACAAATTTCTTCGGACTTGGGTGGAGGTTTTAGGTATACAAATGTATAGCTGGAATCTCTGACCTAATGACCCACTAACAGCCTTCGATGCCGAGATAGATGAACTCGAGTTGAGCCTATGTCGTCACTGGCGACTTTAATGTGAAGTCATTAGAGTGGACCGAGACAAGGCTCGACAAAAAAGGAATTTTAATCGCAGAAATGATCTCCAGGAATAATCTGATGGTTGTCAATTGGGGTAACAAGTCACATAACTAAAGTTAACAAAGTTGCTCCGGCAACGAACGTAAAAAAATTTCTTTTTTGCCATATTTCAAAACCAAAAAATTCAAAACCAAAACCCTGACAACAAAAACAAACTTTAAAGATCAACTCGTCCTCGAAAAATCCCAAAAACATCCCCTAAATTTGTGAAAATTCCCATTATCAGTCCCATTATCAATCAAACTAAAGTCCAGACAAATTTTTTTATAGATTCAACTAAAAGTATCGATATCATCCCCGGAATATCCGCAAATCATCCCCTAAATTTGTAAAAAAAATTCCAATTTTCAGTACAAAAAAATCCAAAAGTCAAACTAAATTGCAGGCCAAATTTTTTATCGATTTAACTAAAAGCAATCTATAAGTCATCCCCCAAATTTGTAAAAATTGGAATTTTTAGTACCAAAAAATCCAAAAATCAAATTAAAGTCAAGACCACATTTTTTAGCTCTAAAACTAAAAGCAATACATGCCCAATGAATGTCAAAAAACTTTAGGATCGATATCGCCCTCGAAACATCCCCAATTAATCCCATAAAATTGCAAAAATTCCTATTATCAGCGCAAATAAGTTGTAAAAATCAAACTAAAGTCCAGACCAAATTTTATATCGCATTAACTTGAAGCAACAAATGCCCAAAAAATGTAAAAAAAAACATTGGGACCGATCTCGCCCCTTACCATCCCTAAATTAACCTCGAAATTTGCAAAAATTCCTTTTTTCTTCGCAAAAATGCCAAACATCCAATTAAATTCCAGACCAAATTTCTTATCGATTTAACTAAAAGCAATGAATGACCAAAGTATGTTAAAAAACTTTGAGATCGATATCGACCCCAAACATCCCCAAAAATTGCAAAAATTTCTAAATTAAGCGCAAAAAAATTGTCAAAATAAAACTAAAGTCCAGACCAATTTTTTATCGATTTAACTTGAATCAGGAGATGCTCAAATATTGTCAAAAAATATTGGGACCGTTCTCGCCCCCTGCAAATCCCTAAAGCATTCCCTAAGTTTCAGAAAATTCCAATTTTCAGGACAAAAAATCAAAAAGGACAAAATTTTTTGTCGATTTAACTGAAAGCAATGGATGCCCAAAGAATGTCAAAAAACTTTAGAATCGATATCGCCCTCGGAACATCCCCAAATCATCCCCTAAATTTGCAAAAATTCCCTACTTTCTGCGCAAAAAAATCCAAACATCAAATTAAATTCCAGACCAAATTTCTTATCAATTTAAATATAGGCAATGGATTCCTACAGCATATCAAAAAACTTTAGGATCGATATCGATCCTAACATCCCCAAATCATTCTCTAAATTTGCAAAAATTTCTATTTTCAGCGCAAAAAATTGTAAAAATCAAACTAAAGTCTAGACCACTTTTTTTATCACTTTAACTTGAAGCAGGTGATGCCCAAATATTGTCAAAAAATATTGGAACCAATCTCGCCCCTTAGCATCCCTAATTAACCCCAAAATTTGTGAAAATTCCGATTTTCAGTACAAAAAATTCAAAAATTAAGCAAAAGTCCCGACTAAATTTCTTATCGATCCGTAAGCAATGGATTCCCAAAGAATGGCAAAAAACTTTGGGATCGATATCGTCCCTAAACATTCCTAAATCATCCCCAGGGATCACAGTTTCTCCCCTTTTTCACCTAATCCCCTTTTTTTCCCCTTTTCCCCTTATTTTCCCCTTTTTTTTAGAAAAATCACCTAAAACACCTAAAATCAACATTTTTCTCTTCTTTGACCTTCTGTTTTTAAAAAGTTTCTATTTTTCCACTTTCGGAAATGCAAAAATTTATCCTTTTTCAGAGTGTCTGAACAATGATGAGAAATTAGTTATTGAATTTAAATGTTTAAAAATAATTTTTAACTTGAAATGGTATTTTTATATTATTTATTGAATTAATTTAGATTCTAAACAGGAACCATGAAAAAAAACATAATTAAAATAAAATTATTTTAAAAAGTTAAATAATATTCTTATTACCATGTTTTCTTAATTAATTACAGCAAATTAATTTATTCAATAAAAGATTTTTTTATTAAATATTTTTTACTCGTTTTAAACAAATATTATTAGTTTTGCATCATAAAATAAAATAATACAAAAGGTTAATAAAAATAGTTTGAAATAATTCTGTCACATTCTGCTAAAAAGGAAATAAATGTTATGAAAATTATTATATTATCTAATGTATCTAATTATATTTTTGTAATAAAAATTTTGCTGTCATATTTTTGATAAAATTAAAACATGTTTCGAGTACCATGTATTTTTGCTGAAATACATCAAATTTATTTTATTGGATGGAAAAAAAAATTGTCTATGAAATATATTTCCTTATTTCAAACAAAAATTAATTGCTTTGAATCATACCTAAAATAGAAAAATACAATAAAAGAGATTAATAAAAATAATTTGAATTGATTTTGTCATATTTCGCTGAAAGATTTTCAATTTATTTTCTTTAATATTATATCAAAAAAGTTTATATCACAGATTTTTATGTTTCCTGTTTTAAATCTAATTATTAAATAAATAATTTAAAAAACTATTTGAAGTTAAAAATTATTTTAAAAATTATTTAATTGCAAAAACCATGTTCTCGTCATTGAACAGACAACCTATTAAAAGATAAATTTTTGTATTTTCGAAAGTGCTTTTTCTTTTAAAATTTTAATAAACAAATTGAACAAAAAAAGACTAAATTAATTAATAAAACTGTTTTGAAAAAAAGGAAACAATAAACTTTTGTAAAAGAAAACTTGAATTATTAATATAACCCTTTTTTATTAATTTCCAAAATCCCCTTTTTATTAAAGAAAATCCCCTTTTTTGAAAATTGAAATCCCCTTTTTCACCTAAAATTAAACGAAGAAAGCACTGTGATCCCTGCATCCCCTAAATTTGCAAAACTTCTTATTTTCAGCTCAAAAAATGCAAAACATCAAACTAAATTTTCTGAGGGTTGAAAAGGCAATAATTTTTTTTTTAAACAATAGAGTTTCAAAGAATATCAAAAAACTTTAGGATAAATCTCGCCCTCTGAACATCCCTAAATCACCCCCTAAATTTGTCAGTACGCAAAATAAAAAAACAATTGATGCGTTTTTCATTTTTTATTTTTCATAAAAGTATGAATTTTTATATGATTAGGAGTTAAGTTACTGATGGTTTGCAGGCGATATTGGTATTAAAGATTCTATGATTCTTTTCTTCATTGATTGACTCGTGTAAGAATAAAAATAATTAGGAATCTAATTTAGTTTTGGTTCGAAAAACTTTTTGCCTTTTAAATCTGAATTTTTACGAGTTTGAGGATTGATTTGAGGATATTCCAAAGGCGGGATAGGTCCAAAAGTTTTTTGATATTCTTTGGGTATCTACACCAGCAGCCAAAATTGTGGAACCACCTACAAAAATCGTATTGAAAATATGAACGTCTTTAAATGTTGATAACTCTGTTAGAAAAAATCAAAAATAAATTGTTTAAAGGTCATCGGAAACCTCAAAAAATTTGTCACTCACAAAATAGTCCAAGCTTAAAGTTTTTTTGATTAATAGAAACGAAAATTTGATGTTATAAAGACAGGTGAATTTTTTATTTTCAGCGAATTTTCATTGTTCAAATTTGGTGGGCTGCATTTTCTGGAGAAATAATAGGAAAATTTGGAAATTAAGCTAAATAAAACCTTGAACTTTTAACTTCAAAATAAGCCAAATTAAACTTAAACAGCTTGATTGGTTCGAAAGTTATAAGTAAATAGGGGAGGCCACCCAACAATAGATAATGTCAAACAGTAGATAATTTCAATTTCTAAAGAACGGTTTTAAAATATTAATTCAACTCATCATAATAAGGTTTTAGGAATAAAATAAGCTTACCTAACCAAGTTCTTTTGAAACAATATGAATAATTGCCGTTTATAAATGGAAAAAATTTTTGACTTTCCATATATATTTACAATTTTTTCCGGGCTCACAAACGCGTTATTATCAAAATTGGAATCTTAAGAAACAATAAGGGCCATTGCCAAGTGTTAGTTTTCTTTATTTATAAATATTTTAACACTTTATAAATCAGTATAATTTCTAACAGTAGATAATCCATTTCAGAATCGTGGCGCAGCTGTCAGAATTTGAGGTTATGTTTTGAAGACATTTTTCATTCGAAAAACTTTTTAATTTAGCTTCAATCTTCAATTCTTGCATCTAAAATAACCAGAATCAATTTATTATCATTAAAAAAAATTTAGAAAACACTTGTATAAATAAATTAGTTGCTACACAAGAGATACAAGAATCTATCTGATATATAGTTTTCTTAGTTTCAAATTTGGCGCTCTTTTAAGCTCTTAAGTTTGGTAGGCGTATTTCAGAGAAGTGAAAATTGCTCGTATTTTTCATATTTCAGTTAAATATTTAAGAATAAACAACTTTTATGCGGGCAAATTCATTTTATTTTGAAGCAATCTTTACAAGGAATTGTATTATGCATAAAAACTGCTTAACAATTTGTTTTTCTTTAAATAGGAGACGATTGTCTACTGTTGGTAGGAAGTTCCTTTTCAAGTGATTGTTTATCGTGTTAAAAAAGTATGTAAAATGAAGAAGATATTAATTTTAGGCTCATTTTGCTTTCTGCATTACTTACTTGAATATATTAGCTTCATTTTAGCTTGAAGCATTCTATTAATAACTTCAGCCTGAAATAATTAAACCTATCAGAAATTTTTATTATCTACTGTTGGGCGGTCTCCCCTATATAATACGAAAAAATGCAACGATTATATATGTTCGCTGCGTTAACATCATTTACATATAACTTTTAAATCAATCAAGACAATTAACTTTTCTTTGGTTTATTTTAAAGTTAAAAGTTCAACGTTTTATTTGGTTTACTTTCAAAAATTTCCTATTATTTCTCTAGAAAATACAGCCCGCCAAACTTGAGCAATGGGAATTCCAGGCATCACAGACAGTCACCTTTTCACCTTTTTTCAATTTTGTCATCTTTTTCACCTTATTTGATGATTAGTTACCTTTTTCACCTTTTTTGATGACTTGTCACCTCTTTACATCTTTTTTCACCTTTTTTGGGATTAAAAATATATAATTTTTTATAAATATTTCGAAGTATGTTCATAAAAAAGAATAGAGTCGAATAAACAGTTAACTAATCTTTTCTATGTTCTTGCTATTTATGTAAATAGAAGTAACATTACCATAACATACCATTTTCATCATTTTTTATTTTTTCTTTCAAATCTCAATTATTTTATTTATATTTCAATTATTTTATTCAATGTTCAATAATCCTCGTCTTTTTTCAATTGTCAATTATTTATTTGAACTTTCAACATAATTCTTTAATATTATCTTCTTCAATTTTAAATTGATTTCATAAATTTTCATTTATTCTTAAAATGTTTACTATTGTTTTCTTCAGTTTTCAATTGACAACTTAATATTCTTCATCAATTTTGTACCTAATGATTCTTTAACATTTTAAAATTATTTTATTCTGTTGTCGATTATTCTCGACAGATTTTTAATTTTTTTATAATTTTCAAGTATTTTTCTTAATATTTAATTAATTTACTAATTTAGTAATTTTTCTTTTGATTATCAATTATTTTCTTACAAATTTAATTTAATTCTTCAATCTTCAATTTATTTCTTCAATTTTTAATATATTCTCCAATTATAATTCTCGTCATTTTTCAATTATTTCTTTCAATTATTCTCTTAAAATTTTATAATTATTCTTTTTTTTTTTTTTGCTGGCTATTAATCTAGCCATTTTTCGAATTTTGTTTCTAATAAATTGTGTATTATTTTCGTCATATTTCAGATATTTTTTTCAATCTTCAATCATTCTCGTCATTTTTCAATTATTTCTTTCAATTATTAATTTTTTTCGCAATTTTCAATTATTTTCTACAAATTTTTCAATTTACAATTATTTTTGAAGTTTATAATTATTCTTTAATATTTTGTTCTGTTGACAATTTTTTTCGACAGTTTTCTAATTTTTTCTCAATTGTCAATTACTTTTTTCAATTATTTTATTCAATGTTCAATAATCCTCGTCTTTTTTCAATTGGCAATTATTTTTTTGAGCTTTTAATATAATCTTTTAATTTTTTTTTTAATTTTTTTTTAATATAATCTTCGTCAATTTTCAATTGATTTAATAAAATTTCATTTATTTCCTAAAATTGTTACTATAATTTTCTTCAGTTCTCAATTTACAACTTAATATTCATCTTCAATTTTGTACCTAATTATCCCTTAATTTTTTTAAAATTATTTTGTTCTGTTGTCGATTATTCTCGACAGATTTTTATTTTTTTTCAATTTTCAAGTATTTTTCTTAATATTTAATTAAATTACTAATTTTGTAATTTTTCTTTTAATTCTCCATTCTTTTTTTACAAATTCAATTTAATTATTCAATCTTCAATTTTTAATATTTTTTCCAACTATAATTTTCGTCATTTTTCAATTATTTCTTTCAATTATTCTCTTAAAATTTTATAATTTTTCTTTTTTTTTTAATTTTTTTGTTTTACTGTCTATTAATCTAGCCATTTTTCGAATTTTGTTTCTTATAAATTGTCTATTATTTTCGTCATATTTCAGATATTTTTTTCCATCTTTCAATTATTTTCGTCATTTTTTAATTATTCTTGAAGTTTATAATTATTCTTTAATATTTTGTTCTGTTGACAATTATTCTCGACAGTTTTCTAATTTTTTCTTAATTGTCAATTACTTTCTTAAAATTTTAATTTAATTCCTTAATCTTTAATTTATTTCTTCAATTCTTAATTATTTTCTTTTCTGAATTTTTATTTTTAATTTTAAATTCCAGTCTTCAATTTTCAATTATTTTATTCAATATTCAGTAATTCTTACCTTTCTTCAATTATCAATTATTTTTTTCAAATTTGAATTTAATTCTTAAATTATCAATTTTTTAGTTTTCAATTATTTTCTTTTATATTCTACAATTTTCAGCTTCTTTAATGATTTTTTTCAATTTTCAATTTTTTTCAATTTTTAAGTATATTCTCTTCTTTCAATTTCATTCTTCAATTTTCAATTATTTTTTTTAATTTTAATAATATTTTTTTATTTTCAATCCAGTTGTTAAATGTGCAATTATTTCCAACAATTATTCCTCTAATTTTCTTAATTTTTCAATATGCAAATATTTTCTTTAAATTTAATATTTCTTGTTTAGTTTTTACAATTATTTCTTTTAATTGTCTATTAATCTAATCATTTTTCGAATTTTGTTTTTAATTGTCAATTTTTTTGGTCAGTTTTCAGATATTTTCTTCAATTTTTCAATTATTCTCGTAATTTTTCCATTATTTCTTACAATTATTAATTATTTTCTTCGATTTTCAATTGTTTTCCGAAATTTTTCAATTATTTCCTGCAATTTTGTCATTTTTCAGTTTTATTCTTAAAATTTTATAATTATTTTTGGATTTTTTTCAATTTTTTTGTTCGGATGTGTATTAGTCTAGCCATTTTTTGAATTTTGTTTTCAATTGTTCATTATTTTCGTCATTCTTGAGATATTTTCTTTAATTTTGTAATTATTCTCGTAATTTTCATTATTTATTGCATTTGCAAAAATGTTTAGTTTTAAATTACTAAAAACAATGCAAAGTTTTTCGCGCTCATGGACGCTTGTTAATATTGCTATGTACTTATTTTATATTTGGTCATGGAATTTGATGAAAAATGGTCTGGATAACCTGGATTATCCTGGTCTGGATTGAATATTGAAATTTTGAAAACGTAGCAACCCTGTTTTCAACACATTCCAGTTTGTTGCTTATTATAATTTTTGTCACCTTTTTACCCTTTTGTGAAGATAAAAGGTACTGTGATGCCTGTAAATTCATTGAACACATTTTAGTCAGTATTTTTAAAGATCAACTTTAGCTCGCGCCAGATCGAATAACTGCATGTGAGCAACTGCGCAATAGATCAATTATTTCTAAGTCTATTCTTCTATTATAATTATTTGATTTTTATTTGTTTCTTTTTGTGTTTTGAGACATTTGTCCGCATTAAATAATCCTGTTAAAAACTAAAATATTAATTAAAATATTTACAGCCAACAGTGAGGAGACTTTATCGTGTGCACGCAGCTGGAGCTTCAATTCACTTGGAACCTGTTCCAGTCTGTTTAGAATCTCTGGATCCGGGTTATGTTTTTGTCTTCGATATGGGAATTAAAATATTCATGTGGTATGGCAAAAGTGCTAAGAACACCTTGAAGTCCAAGGCAAGACTGATGGCGGAGAAAATCAACAAGAACGAGAGAAAAGGAAAATCTGATATCATAACTGAAACAATGGGAACTGAGAGCGATGACTTTTGGAATTGTCTAGGAGTCGATGAAGAAATAATGGATCGACCTGACACACCTGTTGAACACGTTGACCCAAATTTCATGCCAGTCATTCCACGATTATATCAAGTTCAACTTGGAATGGGTTACTTGGAACTTCCTCAAGTCGAAGTTCCACACGGAAAATTAACGTACACTTTGTTAAACAATCGAAACGTTTACATTCTTGATTGTTATCTCGACGTTTATGTTTGGTTTGGAAAGAAATCGACGAGATTGGTGAGAGCAGCTGCTGTTAAACTTTCTCAGGAATTATTTAATATGATTGAAAGGCCTGATTACGCGTTGGTCACCCGTCTTCAAGAGGGAACTGAGTCGCAGATATTTAAATGCAAATTTGCCGGATGGGACGAAGTGATTGCAGTTGATTTTACAAGAACTGCCGAGTCGGTGGCAAAAACTGGCGCAGATCTTACGAAATGGGCCAAACAACAAGACACTAAAGCTGATCTTGCTGCTTTATTCACACCCCGACAGCCATCTATGTCTTCCTCGGAGGCGCAACAATTGATGGCGGAATGGAATGACGACCTTGAAGTGATGGAAGCCCTCGTCTTGGAGGGAAAGAAATTTATCCGTTTGCCGGAGGAAGAACTTGGTCACTTTTATAGTGCTGATTGTTATGTTTTTCTGTGTCGTTACTGGGTGCCTTTGGACGTTTTAGAAAATGAAGATGGAGATGATCAGTGCGAGGATGATTTTCAGTGTATGGTGTACTTTTGGCAAGGTAGAGAGGCGGGCAATATGGGCTGGTTGACGTTCACCTTTAGTTTGTTAAAAAAGTTTAAATCCCTCTTTGGTGAGAAATTAGAGGTTGTTCGAACACACCAGCAGCAAGAGAATCTCAAATTTATGGCACATTTTAAGAAAAAGTTTATCATTCATCAAGGGAAACGGAAACAGAAAATTCCAAATAAAGTTGAGTTTTATCATTTGCGTAGCAATGGCAGCACACTGTGCACTAGACTGATTCAAATTCAACCTGATGCTGCATTTTTAAACTCTACATTTTGGTAAGAAAACAACACATTAAGTTTTTTGAAATTTATTATGTTTTTTGTTTAAAAATACGGGATTGTATACGAACCTATGATCAATATGTGACGTGAAATAAAGAAAGAGATCTAAGAAGGAAATAATTTGAGGTTATATTTGTGATTTTTGTTATGAAAATAGTCAATGCAAACTATTGATGTTTTAGTCTTAATTCCATCGAAAATATTCAATAGAAACTGATTTTGATTATGGCAAATTATAAAGGAACTCATAATCAAGGTAAAATTATCACTGAACATAACCTCAAATTTTTTGATTATTAGATTCCTTTCTTTATATCGCGTCTATAAGCAGATAAAGGTTTTTAAGAAAAAATATAAAGAAAAGTAAATATATTTTGAATATACATGACTCGTTATGAAGAAAGGAACTGAAAAAATCGTAAACTTGGGTTCAAATTGATTTTTGGTTAAAAATTTTCCTATGCTTTATACTTAATATGCGCAGTGCTTAGGAGAGTACAAAAAGAAAACAAGAGTTCTATTTTAAAAAAATGGTTATAAACAAACATTATAAACAAATTCACTATTTGGCCATTTGCGAGTTTATCAGTCAAAAATTGTTGCGTTTTCAGTTAATTTTCACTAGAAAATTCAAAATTATTCTTTTAATATACAAATTAAAACTTTTAATTACAAAAAATGTATATTGCCATTAAATTTGTTTTTTTTTATAAACAATTTTTATAAACAAATGCATTATTTAGCTGTTTTTAGCCTAAAATTGTCGCCTTTTCTGTTAATTATCACTAAACCATACAAAGTAAATATATTTTCATTAATTTATTTTTCAATTAAATTACCTTTTTTTATAAACAATACATAAACAAATGCATTATTTGGACATTTATTAGTAAAAAATTGTTGCGTTTTCGGCGAATTTTCTCTAAAAAATGCAAAATAAAAATTTGTTTATCAAAATTTATTTCACAATTAATTTACCTTTTTTCATAAACAATAAATAATATAAACAAATAGACTAAGATGAGATTTTTATGATAAGAAAATTATTTTTTTTTATATTATACTTAGGTCACGTAGACTAAACTATGTTTTATGAAGAAAAATTTTTGGGTAATTAATTTTCCTTTTTTTATAAACAATTTTTATAAACAACTACATTATTATTATTATTATTATTATTATTATTTGGCCATTTATTAGATAAAAAATTTTGCGTTTTCCTCGAATTTTCTCTACAAAATGCAAAGCAAATATCTTTTTTTAAAAATTTATTTTACAATTAATTTACCTTTTTTCATAAACAATAAATATAAACAAATAAACTAAAATGAGATTTTTATGATAAAAAAAATTATTTATTTTTATATTAGGCTTAGGTCAAGTAAACTGAACTTTGTTTAGAAGAAAAATTTATTTTGCAAATAATTTTCCTGTTTTTATAAACAATTTTTTTGAACATATGCATTATTTGGCCATTTATCATCCAAAAATTGTTGCGTTTTCAGTTAATTTTCACTTGAAAATGCAAAGTAAATATTTTTGTATAAGAAAATGAAATTTTATTTATATATTGTATATTTAAAGTTGATTTTCTTTATTTTAACAATAATTTGTTTTATAATATTTTTAAAAAATAATTACTATAAATTAATGCACTTTGCTTAAAATTATGGAAAAAAAAGTGTTATAAGATATTTGCATTCTCATAAAGAAGACAATAATAGGGAATATTAAAAAAAATTCTATTTCCTATATATTTATTTTCAAAATTTTCTTTTCATCAATACAGGCTTCACAGTGATAATGAAGAATATTTTAGGGGAAATAGGGGACTGAATATACAAAAATAGGGAACTTTTAGGGTACTTTAAAAACTTTATAAATAAATATAAATAAATTATATACAGTAGAACCTCGATTTTATTTGGGTAGGACAAAATTACAAAATTGTAGAATAAAAAAAAACAGCATAAAAAAATGTTCAATTTATTTTAAAAAATAAGAAAAATAACTACAAATGCTGGAAAGTAATTTTGATAAATAATAATTCAAAATTAAAGAAAATGAATGCAGAACTTAAAAAATAATTGAAAATCCAAGATAATAATTGAAATACAAATGATGAGAATAATTGAAAATTGAAAAAAATAATAAAAATAATTGACAATTGAAGAACATAATTGATAAATAAGAAAAATAATTTGAAAGAGTACATATTATATGAACTAAGAGAAAATAATTTAAAAAAAAAGATAAGAATGATGATAAATTAAAAAAATTGAAAATTTAGGTATTTAATTAAAAAACACAATTAAAAATAGGAAAAAAAAGAAATTAAAAAAGATTATAAAACTAATCAAAATTAAAAGAAAGAGTTCAAATTTGAGATAAAGAATTAAATATTTAATAAATCAATTTAAAAATAATTTAAAAAATTAAAAATTTTTTCTATAATTGCAAAATTATAGAAACAACTGAAAATGGAAGACAATAATTAAAAATTGAGAAAATGATTGAAAATTGAAAACATTAATTTAAAAATGATGAGAATAATTGAAAAAGAATTTTAAATTGATGAAAACAATCGAGAATTGAGAAAAAAAATGAAAATTTAAGAAACTACATAATTAAAAAATGATTACGGTAATTTAAAATCGAAGAAATCAATGAGAAGATTATAAAACAAATTAAACATTGAAAACAAAGACTCGAAGTTTAAGATAATTAAATAAAGTAAATCAAACTGAAAACAATTTTAAAAATTAAAAATTGAAGAAACTAAATTGCAAAATTATAGAAATAATTGAAAATTGAAGACGGTAATTTAATATTAATAAAATATTTGAAAATTAAAAAATAAATCGAGATTTGAGAAGAATAATTTTAAAAACTTACAGAATATATATCAAATTAAAGGAAATAATTTAAAAATAATGATAAATTTTTAAAAATAATTGAAATTTGAGATAAATAATTTAAAATTTAAGAAATTATTTACAAAATACCGAAAGTAATTGTAAATTTGAAAAAAATAATTTAAAAATTCTAAAATTCATTAAAAATGTTTTTAATTAATTGAAATTTGAAATAAATTAATTGATTAAAGATTTAGTAAATCAGTTAAAAAATAATTTTAAATATTATTATTGGAGAAAAAAATTGCAAAATTATAGAAATAATTTAAAATTTAGAAAATATTTGAATTAAAGAAAACAATCGAGAATTGAGAAGAATTGAAAAATGGCAAAAATAATGATAAATTTTTTAAAAGAATGGAAATTTGAGATAAATAATTAAAAATTTAGAAAATGAGTTACAAAACACCAAAGGTAATTGTAAATTTGAAAAAAATAATTGAAAAAGAATTTTAAATTGATGAAAACAATCGAGAATTGAGAAAAAAAAATGAAAATTTAAGAAACTAATTAAAAAATGATTACGGTAATTTAAAATCGAAGAAATCAATGAGAAGGTTATAAAACAAATTAAACATTGAACACAAAGACTCGAAATTTAAGATAATTAAATAAAGACTAAGTAAATCAAACTGAAAACAATTTTAAAAATTAAAAATTGAGGAAACTAAATTGCAAAATTATAGAAATAATTGAAAATTGAAGACGGTAATTTAATATTAATAAAATATTTGAAAATTAGAAAAAAATCGAGATTTGAGAAGAATAATTTTAAAAACTTACAGAATATATATCAAATTAAAGGAAATAATTTAAAAATAGCAAAAATAATGATAAATTTTTAAAAATAATTAAAATTTGAGATAAGTAATTTGAAATTTAAGAAATTATTCACAAAATACCAAAAGTAATTGTAAATTTGAAAAAAATAATTAAAAGAATTCTAAAATTCATTAAAAATGTTTTTTATCAATTGAAATTTGAAATAAATTAAATGATTTAAGATTTAGTAAATCAGTTAAAAAATAATTTTAAAAATTATAATTTGGAGAAAAAAATTGCAAAATTATAGAAATAATTTAAAATTTAGAAAATATTTGAATTAAAGAAAACAATCGAGAATTGAGAAGAATTGAAAAATGGCAAAAATAATGATAAATTTTTTAAAAGAATGGAAATTTGAGATAAATAATTAAAAATTTAGAAAATTAATTACAAAACACCGGAAGTAATTGTAAATTTGAAAAAAATAATTGAAAAATTCTAAAATTTATTAACAATTTTTTTAATTGATTGGAATTTGAAATATATAATTAAAGGTTTAGTAAATCAGTTAAAAAATAATTTTAAAAATTAGAATTTCCAGAAAAAAATTGAAAAATTAAAAAAATCAATTTAAAAATTATGTAAATAATTGAAAAATAATATTTACAAATAACTGAAATTTGAGATAAATAAATTAAAAATGTAGAAAGTGTATGAAAAAGAAAATACTTTTAAAAACTAGAAGAAAATATTGTCAAAGTTATAGAAGAAATTAAAGTTTAATAAAATAACTGAAAACTGATAAACACAATGAAAAAATAATGAAAAAAACTAGAATGTAAAAAAATAACTGCAAGTTTTGGTAATTAATTGGAAAATAATGAAAATATTTAATAAGTAGAAAAAAAGAATTTAAGTGAATAAAAGAATTTAAATCTGATGAAAATAATTGACAGTTCATGAAATTAGTCAAATAAAAATACAAATAAGTATGAATGGTAGGAAAAAATTAAGAAATAATGATAAAAGTAATTGTAATTTGAAAAAAAAAGAATTGGAATAGGAGATGAAGGATTAAAAATTCAGGAAATCTATTGAAATATAATTTAATAGATGAAAAATTAAAGAAAATAATTTAAAAATGATAAAAATAACTGAAGATTGAAAAAATAGTAGAAATTGAAAGAAGATTGAAAATAATTGAAAATCTCTAGATACCTTGACTTTAAATATACTTTCGTGAAAAATAGGGGATTTTAGGGTAACATTTTCTAAATAGGGGACTTTTAGGGACTAATCGCAAAATAGGGGACATTTAGGGGAAATAGGGGACGATCTGTGAAGCCTGAATAAAAAAAAATATAAATTGGTAATAAAAAAAGGAAAATTAATTGCAAAATAAATTTTTCATTATAAGCTAACTTGACCTAAGCATAATATAAAAAAAAACAATTCTTCATTTTACTTTATTTGTTTATATTTATTGTTTATAAAAAAAAGGTAATTTAATTGTAAAATAAATTTAAAAAAAAAATTTATTTTGTATGGTCTAGTGAAAATTTAACAGAAAACGCGACAATCTTAGGCTAAAAAGTAGTTAACTAAATAATGCATTTGTTTATAAAAAACCAAATTTAATTGTAATATAAATTTTTTGTATAATTAAAAGATTTAATTTGCATATTAAACGAATAATTTAGTAAAAACAAGTTGTTTTTCTACTCACACATGTCCAAATAGTGAATTTGTTTATATTGTTTGTTTATAACAATTTTTTTAAAATTAAACTTTTGTTTTCTTTTTGTACTCTCCTAAGCACTACACGTATAAAAACACGTTTCTTACAATTTTTTTCCTTTTCGTAAAACAATTACCTACTTTTTTTCAAGCTATTAAAACAAATTTTCATTATTTTTTCTTTAATTTTTAAAAATATTTTTCTATTATTTAGTAAAGTTTTAACGTTTTCTTATTTGCGTTTTTAAAAAAAAAAGTCTATAAATATTGATATCTTTCAAAAGAATTTTCTAATTTGTTTTATATGTTTTGTCACTTTTCTGCATTCTTATATTCAAATTTTACTCTTTTTTTTTGCATAATTTTCACAAATTTTTTTTATTTTTGTTTACATTTTCTCATTGTCTAGTAGCTTTTCCGATGATTTTTTATTTTTGCATTTATAAGGTTTTAAATATTTTTTTGTAATTTTAGATACTTCTTAAAGTTTTTAAAGAAAAAGCATAAAATATTAAATAATAATTATTATATTTAACAAACAAATTTAAGCTCGAGCTATTTTTTTCTGAAAAATGTACAACTGGGTCTTTCAAAATTTAGTGAAATTGATTTCAATAATATATTTATTTCAGGTGAAAAGACATCATTTTTAGTTTGAGGTTATGTCAATGGGAAGAACCTCCTTAATAATGTTTCTTTTTTTCTTATCTTTTTTTTTCAGCAACTTAATTTTTGTTTCTAAATAAAAGTTCCGTATATTAAATGTTTGTATATTTTTTAGAGATATATATTTTCTTTTTAAAGCATTAAAATAATGAATTCGGGAAAATTGTAGAATCCTGAAAATTCGGAAATTTTATCATGGTCATCCGCTAGATTGATTACATAATATAATATAAATTCGTCTAAAGTTTATAATTTTACATTTATTATTTAATTTGAATAAAATTATTTTTTTTTTAATTCACAGTTACATTCTAAATGTGCCATTTAATAATGACGATGAAACGGGAATAGTTTACGTCTGGATTGGATCGAAGGCTGATATTGAAGACAGCAAATTAGTTGAAACCATCGCCGAAGAAATGTTTAACAATGTAAAGTATTATTTAAATTATTAAATTATAAAAAATATGTAATATACACTGAAGCTTCACTTATTTTAACCCGGTCTACGCACAAAAGTCGCACTTATTTTAACTTCCACGTACTTATTGGAGAACTTTTCTGATTGACTGATCCAATTCGCAGCAACCAATAAAAATGTTAGTTATTTTTGATTGGTCGACAAGTTAAAATAAGTGAGACTTCGAACTGTTCAAATAAATGCGACTTCAAATAAACGAGACTTTAAATAAGTGAAGTTTCAGTGTACATATAAATAATGTAAAATATGTTAAGTATTATTTTAATTATTATTCTACTTTTAAATAATTATTTTTTAACGAAAAATTATAATTTTAGCCCTGGATAAGTTTGCAAGTTTTGAACGAGGGAGAGGAACCAGACAATTTTTTCTGGGTTGGTTTAGGAGGAAAAAAACAATACGAAACTGATGCCGAATATATGCAATATACAAGATTATTCAGGTGCTCAAATGAGAAAGGATATTTCACGATTAGTGAAAAATGTACTGACTTTTGTCAGGTAAATTGCTTTTTCATTCTCTTGTGTACACTTTATTTTTGAAGAAATTACAGAAGCTTATTGTAAACTGAAACAAAAAACATGCATTTTAATTTGTATTATTTTTAAAAATTGTCCAGGATGATTTAGCGGATGACGATATTATGATCCTCGATAATGGAGAACAAGTTTTTCTCTGGCTCGGAACTCGTTGCTCAGAAGTGGAAATTAAATTGGCCTACAAATCAGCTCAGGTAAATAATTATTCATTTTCCCTGGAATTTTAATTTTAATAAATTAACAATTTTAATAACTTATCACACATATTCATTTTAGGTTTATATACAACATTTGCGAGTGAAACAGCCCGAAAAGCCGAGAAAATTGTTTCTCACTGCCAAAGGAAAAGAGTCTCATCGTTTTAAAAAATGTTTTCACGGTTGGGGTCAACACAAAAAACCACCAGAATAAAAAACAATTTTCCAGATTAAATTTCTCGCATTTTCGATTAGAGCGTTCTAATCACCAAGTGCATTGTAAAATACTGAATTAAGTTTTTAAAACTAACATTTTTAAACTTTATAAATTATTGCCAAGAAGAGAAAACATTTTTAAAATGTACACTTGCTCTGTGAGCAGAAACTTTTTTAAAAAGAAGTAAAAAATGCACAATTCTTGGGATTCGTAGTTTTGGAAAAATTGGATTTGAAGACCATGCAAGAACTGAATTATAATGGTTTGTATTATAGTTTTAAAAACAAGTGCCAATTTTTTTTTTTTTTTATGAGTCGCGAATATTGAATCACGTTTTGGTTCTGTATTTATGCGATGAGTGTGTATAAAAAAAATACGTGTATATAGTTGCAGAATATTAATGAGTGTTATTTGCTAAATAAATATCTTAATGACTTTTATTTGAGTTTTAAAAGGATATTTAAAAGCCGTTTTCATTGATTTTAATTGACACAATTTTCAATTGGTTTTAAATATTGAATTGTTTTTAAAAATGTCATTAATAAAAAAAAATGTATTGTGTTTTATTTATTTTGAGACTTCGATAGATTTATATATGTTTCAATTACTTTTGTACTTTTATTAAACGATAATCCTATAAATTCAGTGAAAAAAATACCAAACTTTTTGTCAGAATCATTAACTATATTTAAAATAATGAAAATTGTTTGCAAACAACTATATATTTTATGTATAAAGAATAATAAAGTTTGACATTTTTCTTGAAACTAAAGCATTTTATAACTGATATTTTACAAAACTTGGATAAACGAACTTAAAATGTAAAATTCTTTTTTGTTTGATTATGTTTCATTAGTTTTAAAAACTTCTCTTTTATTAAACCAAGCATCATTAACATATTTTTTTACTTTTTTGACTACTTATACTTTCTTTTGTAAGTATATTTTTTAGTTGATCTAAACTATTTGCGTTTAAAATTATTCATAAAGGAAATACAGCGCATTTTTGTATTTTTTACGAGGCAAAGAAGGACACATGTCAGATTTAATTGAAATATTTATTTACACAACAATTTGACGAAAATACAATGATTACAAATTGACTATGGTGAAATATATTCATAACATTAATCTATCCCTTTATCACACCCTCGAAATAATGAAAAAAATGACATTTTATGGAGTAAAACAAAAACAAATGATCTAATAAAACAGAAAAAAACAGTCTTAAAAGCAGTATAAAAGCATAAATAAACAAGCATTTACAGTAATTGACGATCGTATTTAAAAAAAAGAAAATAATAATAAGAGAATAATTATTGTACGTTTGCAAAATAATTATACATTAATTAGTGCCGTGTTTTACAAATACCAGAGAAAATAATCCTGATTACATTTGTGCGAAAATTTCGACTTTCATCACATTTGGAGTTTATGCGTTTCCAAACAAATCAGACAGCAAAAGAATCCAGAGACAATTCATTTATTAAACGCTGAATTCATTTTCTTCTCTTCCAAATTTTCAAAAATTCCGATTTTTGAAATTGTAGTTTCAAATCTCTTGTTTAACATTATTTATGAAAATCTGAAAGTAATAAAATAAGAAATAAATAGAAAATAGTACGCATATATTGTACAATAATAATAATAATAATAATAATAATAATAATAATGATTTTTTCAAAATTGTTATATATTTTCCAAGTGAAACAAATTCAAATTTTCATCGATTCAAAATTTCAATTTTTTCAAGAATTAAATATCCCCAAATTTCGAACAATCTTAATTTTGATTGGTAAAAACTTGTATTAAAATAATTTTTCAACGATTGTAAATTTAATTAAACCTCAAGTTCAAATAATTTTTAATTATTTAATTTAATTTCAAACTAATCAAATTTTTAAATTATCTAAAATGTTAATCTATTCAATTTTTACTGATTCAATTTTTAACAAATAAAAATTTCCATCATTTCAAAATTCAATTAATATAATTTCAGTTTATCCAATTTTCAATTTTTTCCAGCTTAATCAATCAAAACTTTAATAATTTAATTTTTAGTTTATGGAAATTTTAATTAATTGCAATATTTATAGATTAAATTTGGATAATGGGCTAAAAATAAGAAAATGAAAAAAGATTGATAAAAGGGTATGTACTAAAAAACAAAATAAGAGAATTTAGTTAAAATAACAAATTTTTGAAAATTATTTTAAAAATTAGGAAATTTGGAAAAATATAGAAATAAAAGTTTTTAAGAAACGAGATAAACTGTGGATTATACTACAGAAACTGTAAAAACATTTCTAAAATTGAGAAAAATGTACCAAAGATAAGCAAAATTAGAGAAAGAAGAAAAATAAAAATACGATTATCATTTAAAAAAAAAGAAAAAAAAATTATTCAAAAAGGTTTTAAAACAGAAAATAAAAAACTAATTTAACAAATAAGAAAAGTTTAAAGAAAAATACATAAGTTAAGAAAATTTGAAAAAATATCCATTACAATTTCACTTATTTAAAGTTTTGCTTATTTAAATTTAAGGTCGCATTTATTTTAACGGTTTGAAGTCTCACTTATTTTAAATTGTCGAGCAATCAAAACTGACAAACATTTTCATTGGTTGCTGCGAATTGGATCAGCCAATCAGAGAAGTTCTCTATAAATACATGGAAGTTAAAATAAGTGCGACCTTTATCATGGATTTGCTTAGACAGGGTTAAAATAAGTGAAGCTTTAGTGTAAGTAAAAATATAACTTTTTAAAAACAAGACAAACTACAGAATATAAAATTCTTATAACTTAAACTTAAAAAAAAATCAATAAACGTAGGACATTTTATAAAAGAGTAATCAATTTTTGAAAAAATATAAATAATATTTAAAAAAAATTCTCAAAAATCTACAGAAAAAATAAGCAAAATCAGAGAAAGAAGAAAAATAAAAATATCGTTATCATTAAAAAAAAAGAAATTAAAAATTATTCTAAAAGTTTTTTTTTTTTTTCGAAAAAAACTAATTTAACAAATAAGAAAAGTCTCTAAAAAATAGAAAAGATAAGACAATTTTTTAAAAAGTGAGGAAATTTAAAAAGAATATTTTTAAAAAACACTTAAGAGAATAAAAAATCCTTTTAATATTAGAAAAAAGTAAAAAATACTAGTAAGTTTAGTTTAAAAGAAAAAAAAATATTTAAAAATTCGAAATTTTGTGAAAAAGATTATGAACTTTCAAAAAAATTGGAAGAATGTGAAATAAAATTTTGTAAAATTTTACAAAAAGATGGATGAATTTAAATAATGTCAGAAAATAAAAGAAAACATTTTTAATTCCTCCCTCTTTCAACCCAAAAGATTAAAAAAATTAACAAAATTGAGTAACGATTTACAGGAATTCTTTTTTAAAATTATTAAAAGTAGATACATTAGAATGAACAGAAAAACACGAAAAAAAGGAAAATTTAAAAAACATGTAAAAAGTAAAAGAAACTTTAAAATATGTACGGTATCTTTTTTAAAAATTGATTAAAAATAATTAAATTTATCCTACTTTTCTAAATTAAAATTATTTTACGAAAATATTCGGTCAAAGAATATTATTTATTCTTTGAAATCAAAATTAAAATAATAAAAAAAATAAAAATTCAAGGATTTGTTTTCAAATTGAAGAAGATTTCAAGATAAAAATAATTCTAGGGGAGAATTTATGGTTTTCAAGGACTTCAAAGTCGATTTAATCGATAAAAATTTGTAATTATATTATAATAATTAAATTTCAACTTTGATAAATTAAAGTTTTGATCTAATTAAAATGGAATTATGTTGTTTAAAATAGTTTGAAGTATTTATATTATAAATATATAGTTTTAAAGAAATTAAAACCAGTTTTAAAGAATATTAAAAGAAATTTCAGAAAGTTCTAATAGTTAAAATTTTGATAAGTATTAAAATTTGAAAAAATTGAATCTTGGATAAATTTAGTTAATTTATTTTTCATTTTCTAAATATTTTTAATTAATTCTGCAATTATTTTCAACATTTTTTATAGGTATCACTTTTAGGTAAATTTTTTTTTATGTACCTAATTTTTAGTTATTTTATTTTCTTAAAAATCTATTTAAAAAAATATTTTCTATCATATTAGCTAGGTATTTTCATTATTAATTTTTAGTTTCCAATAGTTTGGTTTACTTTTTAAAAACTTTTAGTAATTTTGTACAATTTTTTGTTATATTCATCATTTTCTAAATTTTATCTTCAGTAAACACGTTTTGTTAATTTTTTTGTTGTTTTTTAAGTGAATTTTATAAAAATATTCTATATTTTTATAATTTCTAGACAGTTTTATAATTTACAAATTATCTTTTCCATGTTTTTATTTTAAAATATTGTATTTTTATTTATCCATTTTAAAAAACCAATAAAATCTATTCAAAATTTAAATGAAATAAATTTATAAATTAAACTTCTATTTTAATTTAAAATTAATAAAAATCATTTTTATTTATTTTTAATTTTAAAATTGTTTAAAATAGTCTAAAAATAAAACATAATATTGAAAATATTAAAATGAAATAATTTTTCTTTGAAAATAAAATAAAAATTATTTAATTTTTAATATTTTTATTCTATTTTATTAAAACCAAAAAGAGGTAAAATTATTGTTAATAATTAAAATGATTTTATTTTAATAATAATTAATAATAAATAATAATATATATAATAATAAATATATATAATAATATAATAATAAATAATAAAATTAATAATAAATAATTAATAATAAAATTATTGTTAATAATTAAAATGATTTTATTTTAATAATCCAATTAAATATTTTTGTTATTATAAATAATTAAAATATTTTATTTGATAATTTGTAATAATTAAGAATAAATTTCTCTAATTTGTAATACAGTCTATTCAAAATTTTTGAAATTGATAATTATTTTCTTGTCTCATTTACTAAAAAAATTTTTTTTGAAAGAGTTGTCAGTAAATCTTTTTATATAATGATGAGAATTTTTATATTAATTTTTATTTCGATCATCGACTTTCGATTTAATAATTCGGAAAAATTATCAATTTTTGAAAAAAAAATTCAATAAATACCTTTAATTTATGGCCTGAAGTTTTTGAAATTGCGGAATAAAGCATCGCAAGTAAAAATAGGCAAAAGTGAGCCAATCTCTGCTTTCTATTAAATTGAAAGAAGCCACTATTTTTAACAACAATTGCATCGGTTTTCCACGCATTATTGTTGTAGAAACTCAAGTATGTATCTATTAAAGTTGAATTATTTTGCTGCAGAATTGTTCTAAAAATATAGAATAATCAATCGTCATCGTCGTCGTCATCTGAGGGTACAAACAGATCGTTTTCTTCCAGAAAATTAGCTATACTTTTGCTAATTGCAGCACCCACAAATAGACCAAATGAAATGCCGCAAACAATTCCTACAAATCCAAAACGTGGTCTCTTTGGTTCTGGGAGAATTGCACCTGACGGAGTAGACGTCGGTCTTCGAATATTCACCAAACTGGGTCGACTCACTTTTTGCAATACACTCGTGTTTTGCACGACTCTTAAAATCAACGATGTCATTTTTACTAAAGTTTTTAATATAATACACTATTGTCAGCACAAACTCAAAAAAAATATGTTACCGCAGACAGCCATTTCTTCTATATAGACTTTTTCTTCTTTTATCGAAGAGGGTGGGAGAGAAAACTTTGCGACTGCGTAACAATCTAATAATAAATTTTGTTCACAAAACTTTCCTCTTTATTACTTATCCTATTTAATTATTCTTATTTTACATTTTTTATCTTCGAAAACAATTTTTAATTCGAATAAAAACTCTTTTTTTTTAAACAATATTTTCTTAGTTTTGAATTAGCCCCGCGATTTTATCGAAATGTATCGATTTTGAGTTTTAAAAATGGCGGAAAGTCTTTAAAAAAAAGTGTGTACACGAAACCGTGACGTTTTTTGACAGTATCAACAAATTCCTGAATAATGGTAAGTAATTCAGTGCTGATCTAAAATATAAGTTGTTCGCGTTTTGCTAATTATTAAGGACACGTTTTTTTTAAAATTACAGTTGCCTCTTTCGTTGTTGAGAACGGCTCAAAATCACCCGATGGTAAGTAACCTAACCTCTTTTAGGATTTTTATGATTTTTACATTTTATTGAAAATTGAGTATTATTTGTCGATATTTCGTTTTTTTAGCTTGTGGAATTAAAAAATGGTGAGACATATAACGGACACTTGGTTAGTTGTGATAACTGGATGAATATTAATCTTAGAGAAGTTATTTGCACATCGAGGGTAAGTTTTTTTCTTTGATTTATTAGTCCTTCAAGGAAACAATATACAAATATTACAGTTTCATTATTATTAAATTGCTATAAAACATTATTATAATATATTAATACTGGGCAAAAAATAACTTTCAAGAATGATAAATGTGTTGATTTTATATTTAAATTTAACAACATATGAAAATAAAATTTCTTGAAGATATTGAGAAAAATTACTAAAAATTGGAAAAAATTACAAGAAAATGTAATATAAATATAACTAATGAGAAGATTATTGTAACAATTCTTAAAAAATTTAATGTTATTCAGTCAATAAAAATTAAATATTTCTGATTATTAATGAAAAAAATAAGCATTTAATAATAAATGTTTTTTTTAGTGAAATTAGAATTATTCTTATTAATAGTATAAAGATTCTAAATATTAATTGTAAAAAGAAATCAATATTAAATATTATTTAAAATATTTTAAGTATTTTTTTAATTCCACAAATCAATTTTTTTTATAAATTATTAATATAAAATTATGATTTTAAATAAAAATTAATTTTTTAGTTTAATTAAAATAATAAGAGAAGAACTAGAGATTAAAATTAAATATAAAATAAGCAAGAATAACTAGAAAATTAAGTAAATAACTAAAACTAACTATTTTTTAAAAAAATAGCCAGACAGTGAAAAAACAACTAGAATTTTTTACTAAAATATCAATGTAAATTTATTAATAAAAGATCAAAATTATAAAATAAAGTAGATTTATTAGAAAGTGTATAAATATTTAGAAAATAAAACAATTGAAATATATTTTTTTTGTTAATTACTAGTTTTTAAGTTAAAAAATAGCTGCAAAATGAAAATAATTACTAAAATATCAATAAAAATTACTAGGAAATTACAAAATAACTTAGAGTGTGAAGAAAATAACCGTAAATTAATTATAAAAAACTAGAAATTTAAACAAAATATTAACAAACAAGAAAAATCAATGCAAACTAAATAAATAACTGAGAAGTTAAATAAGAAAAAATTACTAGAAATTCAGAAAAATTAAATTTTAATTTAAGATATAACTAAAAAATATTTTTAAATTACTAGCAAATCGCAGGAAAGAACTATAAAATAAAAATGATAAACTAAAAGTAAAAACAATTATTAGAAAATTACAAAATAACTAGAAAGTAAAAAAATATTAATTTAAAAAAAAAGTAAAAAAGTAAACTAAATGAAAAATATTAATTGAAAGTTAACAAATAATAAGAAAATGAGACAAGAGCTAAAAATAGAGAGAAATTACTAGAAAATGACAGAATACTTTAAAATTTTAAATATATATATGTAAAAAAAACTGTAATAATTACTAGTAAGTCAAAAAATAATTTTATTGTTATTAGTTTTTAAAATGTTTAAAAAAATGATATTTTTATTATATTTATCTCATTATTAATAGTCTGAATAAAATCTAAACAAAATTTAGAATCGACAAAAGACTAAATTTATTTAATATTGGTGAATTAAATCATAATGGGATCTTAAATATGTATCTTGTTTAATTAATCTAAAAAATAATGTTTTTCATTAGGACGGTGACAAATTTTGGAGAATGCCAGAATGTTATATTCGAGGCAGCACAATCAAGTATCTTCGAATACCTGATGAGGTCATTGACATGGTGAAAGAAGATGTTCAAATGAAAAATAGAGGACGTGGAGACATGAAAAATCGTGGTTCAAATCAAAGAACAGGTGGTCGAGGCACCCAAAGAGGTAAAAGATACCATATTTTCATTAAATTATTTTTTTCCTTTTTTTTTTATTATCAGGATGTCGAGCGACTTTCAAAAGAACAAATCAAGAAAAAAGCCTTTTCACGCTTTTTAAAGTCGAAGAAAAATTGTACCAAGGTCTACTTTTTAACAATTACACTGAAGCTTCACTTATTTTCACCCGGTCTACGCAAATCCATGACAAAAGTCGCACTTATTTTAACTTCCATGTACTTATAGAGAACTTCTCTGATTGGCTAATTCAATTCGCAGCAACCAATGAAAATGTTAGTTAGTTTTGATTGGTCGACAAGTTAAATAAGTGAGACTTTGAACTATTAAAATAAATGCGACTTCAAATAAGCGAGACTTTAAATAAGTGAAGTTTCAGTGTATAACAATACTGAATATACTTCTAAGTTGGAGAAAATACAAGATTTGTAATCGACAAAAGTCTAAATTGGCTTGATTTTTAAATAAAAAAAATTGACAAAGTATTAAATGAAAGTTTAAGAGAGAAGTAGAAATAAATGGAAAATATCATTGCAATAATATTAATAAGTGGATAAATATTATTGGAAAATAAATTAACAATAACTCAAATAATTGAAATTTCAGAAAATAGTTGAAAATATTTAAATAAGAGAAAATTAAATTAAATTAGAAACTTGGAATCAACTAGAATTTAAAAAGGATATAAGAGCGATATTTGGCGTATACAATAATTACAGTAATTGAAGAAAGTAATTGAAAATTGACAAAATCAAAAAAAAATCATTTTAAAAAATATAATTGGCATTTCAAAAAAGGAAGTAAAATAATAGAAACAAAAAAAATTATGAAAAATATATCCAATTGAAATTTGAAGAAATAAATAAGGAAATTAATTGAAGATAAAGAAAAATAATTTTAAAATGAGGCAGCTGATTGAAAAATGCCAAGAAATTAATTATAAATAAAATAGAATAATTGATAAATGAAGAAATAGATTTGATACTAAAAAAATAATTGAAAATTAAATAAATTAATACAAAACTTAATGAATATAATGAAAATTTTAAAAGAACTATTAAAAATTGAAGAAATGTTTTCATCAATACAAGATTAGATTAATTGAATTTTTCAATTCATGAAAATTCAAATCGATTAAAGGTTGACTAAATTACAATTTTTTAAAAATTTAAAAAAAAGATAATAAAATTTTAAATTAGAGAAAAAGTGTAATAGGTGGTAATTTATGATACTTTTTGTAATTCAATAATTGGTTTTACAATTTTAGATGATTTTTATTTACATTTTAATTATAAGGAAATTGTTTTGTTTTTCAAATAAATAATTATTAAAAGTAAAATTTTGTGTTTTAGGATCATTTGGAGGAAGAGGTAGACCGCCTCCTTTGGGACGAGGAACTGTTCTTCAAACAAATAAACACAACAAAAACAAATGAATTCATTTTAGTACTTTACTACAAACTTTGTGCAAAACCTTAAGTATTTTGATTTAATTATGTATTTTTACAGTTAAGTATATAAATTTAGATTTATATATAAGAAAAAACTAGTAAATTTTGTGAAATACATAGCTGAATAAGATTATAATAATATTTTAGAAAAAAATGTTATTTTTACCTTTCTTTCTTCCTGTGAAGTAATTGAAACAATTTTTTTTCTTTTTGTTCCATTTCGATTTAAATTAATAAAAATAAATCTAATTTTGTTTTTTGTTTAATCACGTTATTTTACTTGTAAAATGTAGATAATTTATATTTATTTTACATTAATTGTATTACATTATAAATATTTAATACAATAAGTTAAAATATACAAATTTGTAAAAAAACAAATTATGAGAGAATATTACTTATAATTTAATGAGAGTGTTATTAATAAATTTGTAAATATTCAAGCACAATATGCATAATCTAAAATAGCTCCTTGACGACAAAATCCGGAACAACATTTACCATCTCTTCCACTTAAATTGCAATATTCACCTTTTGCAAGACATGCCATTGCAACAGAAATCATCAAGACTGAAATTAATATAACAAAGAATAATCTGCAGAATTTGATGCTGGCCATTTTATCTGATTATCTTGATTTCTCTACAAAATTAATACGAAAAATGAAATAAATAAGATTAAAATTAATGTTTAAATAAATAACAATCTTAAGAAATATTAAAAGCACAAATTTTAAAAATAATTTAAAAAACAAAGAAAATCGAAAAATTATATTTTCACGTACCTACAACTGAAGAAACTTGGCCCAGAAAAATTCAAGACGTAATGGATTTTATCTTGAGAAAGAAAACATTTAAATGCAACGCGCAGATAAAATAAAGTTTACACAATGAACACAAATTTTCCGGATTTAACAAAAGTCAAGATTTAATGAAAAAAAATATTACGTAAATAAAAAAATAAGATCTTCTATTTAAAAAAATCTTATCTGAAACTTTTAACAAATTCAAGAAAAAGAACATAAATGTCAAAAAATAAGTTCTAATTCAAATGTTTAGAACAGTTTTAACTATTTATAATTATAAAAAAAGTCTTCGTTATAAAAGATAAAATGAGGAAAACATTCACTTTTTCCCGTTTTTGTAAAAAAGAATTTTTTTTTTGCCAATGTTTTTTTAATAAGCGACACAATTCTATTACAAAAATGATTTATTAACTAATTAAATTTTTCAACTGACACGAAAAATACTATCAATTTCATTTCTTTTGTCCATAAACTGACACATATACAAATTTCACTTAACTTCTATATAAATTGTATAATTATCACTAATTAGCTAATGCATACAATAGTCATGCATATAAATTTATTAAAAAAATAATAATAAAAAAAAGAAGAAATAATACAATTCTTTAACTTCCCACTTCAATATCTCGACAAAATATTTTCTTTTTGCACTAGTCTGTTTACACATTGTATGAAACAAATTTCTTGGATCGATTCCAAATTAGTAAAAGTCTTCTTCGGCAACTTTTGACGATGAAGTTTGATTTTTAATCTGCTCTTGATTACTGTACATGTCAGCAATTTGTTGCGCAGAAGAAGCGTCTTCCGCGTTTTTATCTTCACGAATTCGACAAAATCGTGGAAATCGTAAGGAAATGCCTTTCTCGGGATCAACCTGTAACAATTAAAATTTATTAACTTAATTAGCTGAAACTTTCTAATAATTTTTTCAACTTATATAATTAAAATTTAAAGAAAACAATTAACAATTAAAAGAAGAGAAGAAAATAATTCATTAATAACGAATAAAAAAATTAAATTTAAAAAATCTGTCAAAAATACTAAATTAGATTGGCCTTTTCTCACATTATTTGAAAAAAAAAAGTTCATGTAAAAATTGTGAGACTGATTTTTTTAAAGAAGTTTAACTTACAATTCCGATAGCTGCTCTATGAACAGGTGACAGTGACAAATCTGCGCATTTTATTTCCCACACTTGAACAGGTTCAAACCAATGATCTGGCTCGTGACTGCTATCATAACGATAATAAGATTTCGGCTCAGAAATTAAATGCTCTTTAAGGAATTCAGTATGCTTCTGTAGATCCTCTTCGCTAAATCCTGTTCCAATCTGAAAAAAAATTATATAAATCGTAAATCGCGGCAACTAACTTTCGAACTACTGATCAGACGCAACATACCCTCACATTTTGATTGATATCTCGATAACGGATTAATTTTTTTAAATTTTCTAAAGCTTATTTTAAAGAGAAGATAATAACGTATATTCCTACATTTCTAAATTTTTTTTATTTCATTTTCCTGGATTTTTCCAGAAGTTAAAATTGAGAGTTGAAAATCAGAAAATTTGTTAATTTTACTTTTGTCTTTCTCACTTCATAAGTCAGAACCAATTTAATGAAATGACTTCAAACTAAGACCGTTTTACGAGAAATTTAATAAGCTTTGAAACGGTTTTTGAAATTTTGTTCTAGCTTATTTTGTTGCAGAGAAATCGTTGAAATTATGAATGTATGTTTTTTAATCGAGTCGCGCGAAAGTGGTCACATACTCGTGGCCGGTACCGTAAATCTGACAAAAATAGATAAAATACCTTGCAAAGACTTTGATATTCTTCGTTTTCTTGATCATAACACGCTAGAAGAAAACCGCCATAGGTTCCAGTTCGTTTCCCTTTACCTATGAAACCTCCAATTACAACAACATCCAAAGTATCACCTACTCCATCCAAATAATCTTTTTTCAATTTTAACCAGTTTCTCGATCTCTTTGCTATTTCATAGGTTGCGTCTTGTTCCAATGTTTTCACCATTAAACCTTCACAGTTGCCTGTTAAACGAAAATTTCGTTATAAATAAAAATAATATTTCCTAACAGATACTTTAAATATAAAGTAATTTATCACAATTTAAATTTACTACATCTTAAATTAAAATTCCCAATTAATGTGTTTAAAGCACATAAAATCATCATTATTATAAATAATTATAACAAAATAATAAATATACCTTTTACCGACTCTTCCAGAAATTCTTGTACTTCCTCCATAGTCGATGTATCAAGACGAGTAGCAAATTTCCATTCACCGTCGACCTCTTTAAAATTATTTAAAAGCAACTCTCGACGCTTATGAAAAGGTTCTTTTACAAGAGGTTTGTCATTAAAGTACAACAAGTCGAACATAAAAACACAAACTTGAACTTTGATGTCACCCTCATTAGCGTCCTGTAAAAATAGAAAAATGGAAAAAAACTCTATATTTCTAAAAACAAAAAATGAATTTTTCTTTTTAAATTACAAATACGACAACTTGAATTCTATTTTAGAAAAGTTTCAACTTTACCTTTCGTTTCCTGGTGCTGAGTATTTGAAACGGAAGGATTTGTTGTTTTTCCCGATCCCAAGCAACTGCTTCACAATCGAGAATACAGCTTTTAACTTCTTCTCCACGTGTATTTGGAAATCGTCCAATAACATCTGGATACTTGCTAGTATTATTTTCTAGATTTCTGCTGTATATACTCACTTCTCCTTTCTCATTTACATGAATCTATAACACATGATTTGAAAAATAAATCCAATCTAATTTTACTTTATAAATAAAAGAATTAAATAAATACAAGAATCCAACCTGAGCTCTTTCACCGTCATATTTCCATTCACACGTGAATTTCATGTCTTCAAAACGTGTGAGAACTTCCTGGACTCCCTTGGTTGGATGAGCCAACATTGGCTTCAACGGAATTCCTGGTGTGAGTTTACACTTTTCTGGAAGTGCTTTAACTCCGTCTTTTAAAATAACTGGAATGATCATGTCATAGTTTGGACATTCACTGAAATAAACAAAAATTACGTGATTAGAATATATTTTATTTTAATATTTTCGACATTAATTTAATTTTTTTACATTGTAATTCCAATTTTTTAATTAAGTGAATAAAAATAACAACACTTACCAATAAGTTGTTTTGATAATAAGAGCAATTTCATCATATTTCTGTTTAAAAGAGTCACTCGACATTTTTTTGCTTGCATTCAAAATTTCATGAGGATAACTTTGGTCTGGTGGAGTCATTGCGCACGCCAAAGCTAAAGCCTGGACAAAAAGAATTGAGTTAATTAAAATTTTTTAATATTTTACGTAAACTTTTTCAAAAAAAATTTGTTCTACTTACTTGCAATACGGATTGTTCGGCGAGACCTATTCTCAATTTTCCAGCAAGGGATCTTATAAGATATCTTGCTTCTGTGAATCGACAAGCAACGAAAAGCGACTGAATTTTATCCACCTTTTTCGTTGTCGACTAAAACACAAGATAATTAAATTATTAATTTCCGGATTTGTTGTTTAATGATTAAAAATCGATTATTTAAATAGGAGTTGGTTTAAAATAAACATTAAAAAGAGCAGTTTTGAACATTCATACGTATTTTTTTTTAGGTATTTGTACTGTTTGTTTATATTAACGTTATTTATTTGGAAAAAAAATTATGGTATGAAGAAGAGCTATAAGAAAAAAAAACTATAAAAAAGTTTTAAAATATTTACATCAAAAAGTCTGTAAAAAGGAGTGGAAATATTTAATAAAAAATAATGAAAAGTGGAGAAACTATTTAATAAAAGAAAAGAAATTATGAATAAATGAGAAAATTACAAACAAATGAAAAATATTTAACATTATGAATGCAAAAATAGGAAAATTGGAGAAAAAAACTACTAATCAATGAGAAAACGTCAAAACAAAAAATATAAATATGAAAACGTCAAAACAAAAAATATAAATATAAAAAGGTAAGGAAACAGTCTATACAAGAAATGAAAATTTTTTGTAAAACTTCATAAATGAAAAAACGACAAAAAACATGAATAATAAACTAGAAAATTCTTTTAAAAACTGTACATATTTACTACCTCTTTTTAAATTAAAAAAATAAATAAGAAAATCAATTCGAAATCATAAAATTTTATTAAAGAGAAAAAAATTATAATATAGAAGAATTAAGAATCTTCCGTAGGTAAACCTGAGGAAGGCTCATTAGCGTATTATACATTTGTATACTTAAGAAGCATCGTCTGTGTAAAACTCTATGGTTTTATCCAAAATAAACTAAAGAAAAAAAACAATGAATTAATTATTCTATTAATTGAAAAAATAAGAATTTTAAAGAATTATATAGTTTCAAGAAACTGAATAATTTATCAAAAATAAAAAAATGCTGATAAAATTTAAAAAAACAATCAAAAAGTTCAAAAAAAAGATAAAAAAATTCTGAAAAAACAAAAATATTAAATAAAACGCGGAAGAAAAAATTAAAGGAATAAAATATAACTTAAAACATCCAATAAAAAATAATTAAAAATTAGAATAGTAATAATTAGAAAAATAAGAAATTATGAAAAAATATAAATATAAAAGTACAGAATAAAAACTGTTTTTTGAAAATTAGAAATTATAGAAAAAAATTGAACAATTTCTAAAACTGACAAAAACAATTACTAAGAAATAAAAAAATTATGATAAAATTCAATTAAAAATTGAAAGAATTATAAAAAAAATTCTGAAGGAACGAAAGAATTGAATAACAAAGAAAATTTAAGGAGAAATTAAAAAAGTTTGCAAGAATAAGGAAAGCGAAGAACATAAAAAAAAAGGGATAAAATAAAAAAATAAACAAAGCAAAGAAAGATTTAAATTAAGGAGGTTCTCTCCTTTGACATAACCTCGAACTAAAAAATGACTGTTTCCAACAAATAAAATTATTATTTAAATTAATTTTACCAAATTTTGAAAGATCCAATTGTACATTTTCCAGAAAAAATTAGGTTTCATCCAATTCTGATAAATAATAGCTAATTTTTCACGTTGAAACATTTTCTACAATTTTATTTGTTTGGTTCTGTTAAATAATATTTTGTTTAAAAGTTATTATAAAAATAAAATTTTCTTCTTTACGTATTTTTTAAACAGAATATTATTTAACAAAATCTAACAAATAACAAGGCTTTATAGGCCCGTTTATGTTATTAAATAAATAAATAAAATCGTAGAGAATGTTTTAACGAGAAAAATAAGCTATTATTTGTCAGAATTGGATGAAAATTGCAGTTGTTCATTAAATTTAAAGAAAAAACATAAAATCCTAAATAATTATTATAAGACAACAAATTTTAGCTCAACCTATTTTTTTCTGAAAAATGCACAACTGTAACAATTATTGTAATTTAAAATTTCGAATAAATTAAAGCCTGCAAGACTGAAATAGGGATTTTCTGGACTTGTTTATAAACAAGTCCAGAAAGTCGTATACGAATTCCTTAAAAACCTCCTTAATAGTTTTGAAAATTCCTTGATTTTTTTTTTACAAAATTCCCTTTTTCTCATTATTTAAACATCATACGGTGTTACGTTTCATTTGTTAATTTTCAATCGATTTAAAAGTTTATAATGTAGAATTGTTCTTACAGCTTGACCAGTCATTTGAGCAATTTCTTTAAGTTTTGTGTAAACAGTGGCAACAGTCAAAGGCGCCGGTTGAAACATTGTTCGCTGATTTGAACGACTTCCTTCTGCAACAATTCCCAAATCACCAACTTTTTGTACTTCCGCTTTAATTTGGGCTAATGTTCGTCCAGTACATTGTGCAACTGCTTTCATAAGATTTGTGTCAGCTATTCCTAACTCGAGTCCTGCAGAATTTCAAATTTATTTATTTTGACTCACGTTAGAGAGACTTAAAGATAATAATTTTAGATAATTCTAAAAAAATCATTGACAAAATATTATTTTAAGAATAAGGTTACGAAAAAATTTGAAACAAGGCTTCACAGTGACTGTGAAGAATATTTTAGGGAAAATGGGGGACTTTTAGAGCAGTCAAAATAATTCAAATTTGAAAAAAAAAACAAAAAAGTTGTAAAACAACAAAACTAATTGAAAAATTGATTAAAAATCAAAAAATGAAGACAAAAATTGAAATGAAATAACTGAAATTTGAGGAAAATAATTGAAGAATGATAAAAATAATTAAAATTAAAAAAAAAAGACTTTGTGACTGGTGTAAAGAATTAAAAATTTGAAGACAATACTTGAAAAATTGACGAAACAATTGGAATGTTAAAAAAATGATTGAAAGCTGTGTAAAAATTAAAAATTTATAGACAATAACTAAAAAAGGTGTAAACAATTAATAAATTCGTGACAATGACAAAAAAAAATTAAGAAAATGATTAAAATTTGTAGAAAATAATTCTAAAATGGAAAAAATAAAAGAAATATGAAGAAAAATAATTGTAAAAAGACAAAAATACTTGAATATTGACAAAAGTAATTAAAATTTTAAGAAAATAATTGAAAAATAACAAAAAGTAAATTAAAACTTATGTAGAGAATTGAAATATTCCTGACAATAATTTAATAATTGAAGAACATAATTGACATTTACAAAAAACTTTTCCGAAAGTTAATAATTCCGAAAATCCAAAATATTTTATTATAATAATAATTATAATAAAAATAAAATGTATTAATTTTACCGAAAGGTTCTTTTTGATTTTTTAAAATTACGTCACATGTTTGTTTGCAAAAAAAGTTTCTTCCCCGAAACTGAAACTTTTTTTTTTTTTTTTTTAACTAAAAAAGTGAAAAAGGGAGTTTTTTTTTAAAAAAAAAGTGAATAATAAACAAAATGTCAAAAAATGGAATAAATTTACAACAAAAAAAACTAACTAATTGTAAAAACAATCAAATAAATAAAGAAAAAAGTTTTTTTTAAAGAGTTTTTTTTTAAAAAAAAGTGAATAATAGACAAAATGTCAAAAATGGAATAAATTTACAACAAAAAAAACTAATTGTTTAGTAAAACAATACGGAAGCTATTAAATAAATATTTTTTTAAATTTTCAATTTACCTTCATAAGCAGGTGCAAGTTGATTTAAGCAAAGATAGACACTTGAAACGAGATCATTTGGACTCAAAACAATCACCGATCGAAAATAATTCGACAGAATTTCAACAATTTTTAAACGGCCACTCGTGTCTTCAATAAGCTCCAAAGTTCGAGTTAGGGCAACATAAGGTATCCTAGAAATAAAGTAAGTTACAATTTGGTAATTATAAAAATATCCTTTTACTTAACCACTTAAAAAAGCTTAAATTTTACTTACTTTTCTTCGTGTCGCCAGCAAGCATCGAGAATCGGATGATAGGAAGATAAACCTGGATTGTAATTGTGAATGGTTGTTTCTTTCTTTTTTTCATCTTTTTCTCCCTCTTTTACATCTTTATCTTCTTTATCCTCTTTAGCCCCTTTCTTCTCTTTTTTATCCTTCTCTTTCTTGCTCTTTCCACCTTTACTCGTTTTCTTGGATTTCTCCTTGGAGCTTTTTTTAGACTTCGGAGCTAACAAGTTTAAATATTTTTAAAATGAGTTTTTTGAATAACACAAATAAATATAATTATTTTAACCTACTTGACTTAAAAATAACCCAGGAGACGTCAACTCCCATATATTTTGAAATATTTTTTAGTATTCCTAAAGTAAAAATTTTTAAAAAATCGCAAAATAAAAGAAAATTGAGATTTTTTAAACGAAAATCGAAAAATGGATAGAAAATTACACAAATGAAAAAAATAAATTAAAAAATTAAACAATAAATATTCAATTAAAACAAAATAATTTAAAAATTAAGAAAATTATAGAAATAACTGTTAGAAATAATTGAAAATTTAAAGACTGGATTGAAAATCAAAGAAAATAATTGAAAATTAAATTGAAATTTGAAATAATTGAAAAAAATTTACAAAAACAAAGGCAAAAATAATTGACAATTGAAAACAAAATTCGAGAAATAGCTAGATTAATAGACAATTAAAAAATTTTTGTAAATAAAACAATAAAAATTTAATTTCAAGAATATAAATGCATAAAGAAATTTTTTTAAAAATTATAGGAATAATTTTTGAAAATAATTGTAAATTGTACAACTGAATTGAAAATAGAAAAAAAAACTGAAATTGAAGAAAATAATTGAAAATCAAAGAAAACGATTACAATTTTAAGAAAATAATTAAAAATTGAAGAATGGAATTGAAATTCAAAGAATATAATAAAAGATTGAAAAAAGTAACTGAAAAGGTGAGAATTATTGAATATGGAAGAGAATTATTGCAAACTGAAAAATGGAATTAAAATTTGAAAAAAAAATTAAGAATTGCAGAAAATATTTGAACAATTGAATTTAAAATTAAAAAATCTTATTAATAATCGAAAAAAAAATTAACCAAATACAAGAATTTAAAAATATTAATGAAAATAATTAAAAATTGAAGAAAATCTAATTTACAAGCTTAGTAAAATAATTGAAATAACATTTCAAAATGACGAAAATAATTGACAATTGAAAAAAAATCGCAAGCTGGCAAGAATAATCGACAAGAGAAAAATAACAACAACAAAAATTAAATAATAATTCTAAAATTTTTAGAGAATAAATGAAAATTGAAGAATTGCAAAAAATAATTGAAAGAAATAATTGAAAAATAACGTAAACAATTGCAAAATGGAAGAAAATATCTGAAAAGTGACGAAAATAATTGACAATTGAAAACAAAATTCGAAAAATGGCTAGAATAATAAACAATTTGAAAAAATAATTTAAAAAATTATACAATAAACATAAAATTTCAACTAAATAATTGAAAACTTAGGAAAATTATAGGAATAATTGTAAATTGAACAACTAAATTGAAAAAGGAGAAAAAATTGTAATTGATGAAAATAATTGAAAACTGAAGAATTGAATTGAAAATAATTATGAATGTAAAAAAATAGTTATATAATTAAAGAATTGAATTAATAATTTAAAACAATTTTTATGATTGTTAAAAAAAAATTGAAATCAGAGAATTATTGAATATTGAAGTATTGATTGAAAATTGAAAAAAAAATAATTGAAAATTGAAGAAAATAATTTAAATTTGAAGAATGGAATTAAAATTTGTAGAATATAATTGAACGAATGTTTCTAAAATTAAAGAAATTTATTGCTGTAGAGAAAAATAATTGATATAAGTCGAGAATTTTTTATTATTAAAGAAAATAATTGAAAATTTAAAAATGGAATTGAAATTTGAAGAAAATAATGAAAAATTGAAGAAAATAGTTGTAGAAAATTGAAGAAAATTGTTGAAACGAAATTTTAAAACAATTTTTATAATTGAAAAAATTAATTGAAAAAAGCCGAGAATTTTTTAATATTGAAAAGTTAGTTGAAAATCGTTTAAATAATTGAAAATTGAAAAAGGTAATTAAGATTAGAAGAATATAATTAAAAATTGAAAAGAATTATTGAATGTAGAAGAAAAAGTTGAAAACTGAAAAATGGAATTCAATTTAAAAAAAATTGAGAATTGAAGGAAATATTTGAACAATTTAATTTAATATTAAATAAACATATATATAATTTTATAATTGAAACAAAATACTTGACTAGAGGCGGAAATTTTTTAGTATTAAAGTAATAGTTTAAAATTAAAAAATGGAATGGAAATTTGAAGAAAGTAATTCAGAATTGAAGAAAAAAGTTGTAAAATCGAACAATTGAATTTGAATTTTAAAAAAAAATTTATGAGTGAAAAAAATAATTGAAAACATCCGAGAATTATTAAATATTGTAGAATTAATTGATAATCGATGAAAATAATTGAAAAAAAAGGAAATAATTAAAAATTGAGGAAAATAATTAAAATTTTAGAAATAAATTGAAAATTAAAGAATTAAATTAAAGCTTTATGATAATAATTGATAATTGAAGGAAAAATTACAAAATGACGAAAGTGATTGTCAATTGATAAAAAATTCGATAAACGGTGATATTAATGGGCATCAGAAAGAAATCATTTTAAAGATTAAAGATCAACTATAAAATTGAGGGATAATAATAAATTATCAATTAAAAACTAGATAATTTAAGAAAAAATTGTAGGGAATCAATTGAAAATTTTAGAAATGTATTGAAATTTTAAGAAAATAATTGATAATTGAAAAAAGGCGAGAATTATTGAATATTAAATAAAATAATTAAAAATTAAGGGAAATAATTGAATATTAAAGAAGATAATTGAGAAATGAGAAAAATAATTGACAATATTGAAAAAAAAATCTAAAACTGACGAGAATAATACTGTGTGGCAGTAAAAAATTACTTTAAATCGGACCTAGCCTAAATTGTTCGTCATGAAAAACTAAAAAAAATGGTATATATTAAATCCCCCCCCCCCACAAAAGTTCATTTTAGAGCTAAAAAATAGTTTTTCTGCAATTTTTGTGTAAAATATACTCTTACTTCGTCATTTTTGGTCCGATTTCAAAATTTGTTTTTTTATTTTATTTTAAAGCTGAGAAACGAAGCTTTCTATTCCTAATAGAGGTTTTATGTTTTAAATAATTACAGGGATCACAGTACCTATTGCTACTGAAAAAGGTGAATAGGTGCGAATTTTTCAAAAATAGGGGACAAAAAGGGGACACAAAATTTGCTTCAACTTATGTACTTGAAGATTTTATAGGACTTTTTTATTTACAAATTTTAAATATGGAAACATTATACAGGGCTGCCAGCGGACTTGTAGATTGAAAAAAGTACAAAAAAGTGACTTTTTATTTTAAAAAGGTGAATAAATAGGGAGTTTTTAAGTGAAAAAAGTGAATAAACAATAATTTGCAATAATAAACAAAATATTACTGTTATTAATTTGGGGCCCGCCAGCAGGCAAATAATTAATCCGGGCTCCCCAATATCAAATTTGAAAAAAAATTGTTAAATGAGAAAACTAATTGGAAAATGAATTAAAAATCAAGAAATGAAGACAAAAATTTTTAATTTAAAACAAAATAATTAAAATTTAAAGAAAATAATTGAAAAATGTAAAGAATACTTGTAATTACAAGAAAATAATTGAAGCATGATAAAAATAAGTAAAATTTGACGAAAAATAATGATTCAAATTTAAAAGAAAAAAAAAAAAAATTACATGTGTAAAAAATACGTAGATGTGTAGAAAACAGTTGAAAAATTACCAAAAAAAAAACTGAAATTTGGAAAAAAAATTAATGAGAAATATAATTCAAAAAATGAAGTAAAAAGATTGAAAAAAAAAATTTATTACTTTAACTGAAAAATTAAGGACATAATTGAAACGTGAAGAAACTAATTGAATAATGTCATAAATAATTAAAAGCAAGTGTAAAAATTAAAAATTTATAGACAACAATAATAAAAAGATTGAAGAAAATGACATTTAAAGAAAATAATTCCAAAATGTCAAAAATATTTGAATAATGACAAAAATAATAGTTGTTTGAAAAAAATAATTGAGAAACGACAAAAATACTTGATAACTGATGTAAGTAATTGATAATTTATAGACAATAATCATTGAAAAATTGAAAAAAGTATTTGAAGCTTTAGGAAAATAATTAAAAGTTGAAGATATTAATTGATGTTTGAAGAAAAAAATTGAAATTTAAAGAGAATAATTCAAAAATGCCAAAAAATTAAATATGAGAAAAGGAATTGAAATTGGTAGAAAATAACTGGAAAAAGTGTAAAAAATTATAAATTTGAAGACAATACTTGAAAAATTGACAAAAAATTGAAATATTAAGAAACTAGTTGAATAATAAGATAAATAATTGAAAGCTGGTTTAAAAATTAAAAATTTATAGACAATAATTGAATATTTGAAAAAAATATTGGAAGTTTGAGAAAAATAATTGAAAGTTTTAGAAATTAATTAAAGTTTAAAGGAAAAAATTGAAATTTGAAGTCAATAATTGAAAAATGTCATAAAATTTAAATATAAGGAAAGTAATTGAAATTTGTAGTAATAATTGATGAAAAACTGTTGTAAAATTTTTTTAATTTCTTGACTATAAACAAAATTGAATAAATGAAATGAAATTTGATAAAAATAATTTTAAAATGTCAAAAATAATAAAAATATGAAGAAAATAATTGGAAAATGACAGAAATAATTGAATAATGACAAAAGTAATTGAAGTTTGAAGAAAATAATTTAAAAAATAACAAAACTAAATTGAAATTTGTGTAGAAAATATAAAAACTTCTGACAATAAAATAAGGATTAAAAACATAATTGAAATTTTAAGAAAATACTTGAAATATTACAAAAATAAATGAAAATTTGTGTAATAATTTAAAAAAATTATGGCAATAATTTAAAGTTTAAAGAAAATAATTTAAATTAGAAGAAAATAATTGTAATTTAATAAACTAATTAAAAAAAGTCAAAAAATTTAAATATTAAAAAAGAAATTAAAGTTTCTAGAAAATCATTGAAATGTGTAGAAAATAATTGAAAAAGTTGTAAAAAATTAATAAATTCATGACAATAATAAAAAGAATGAAGACAATTTTTAAAATTTGAAGAAAATAAATTAAAATTGGTGTAAAATTTAAAAATTCATGACAAAAAAAATTGAATATAATAATTGAAATTTGTAGAAAATAATTCTAAAATGCCAAAAATAATAGAAATATGAAGAAAACAATTTGAAAATGACGAAAATACTAAGAAATTTGACAAAAGTAATTGAAATTTTTAAGCAAATAATTAAAAAATGAAAAAAGTAAATTGAAACTTGTGTAGAAAATTTGAATATTCTTGGCAGTAATTTATAGATTTTAGAATATAATTGAAAATTTAAGAAAATAATATAAAAATGACAAAAATAAATGAAAACTTGTTTAATAAATTTAAAAATTCCTGACAATAAGTTAAAGACAGAAGAAAATAATTGATATCAGGGACTGACACGAAAACCGAAACAAAATATATTTTATTTTTGTTTCGTTTCGGTTTTGAAAAACTGAAACAAAATACCAATTTAATTTTGTTTTGTGTTGAACCTGAAACGAAAAGGCTCTGAATTACGTTTTCGTCTCATGCCCGAAACAAAAATCAACTCGGAATTTCGTTTCAGTCTCATGCCCGAAACGAAAAGACTCTGAATTTCGTTTTCGTTTCTTATAAAAAAGGCTCTAAATTTCACAAAAACAATTTTAAACACAATTCTTTTCTTGCAGGAGACGAAAACGAAATTCAGAGTCTTTTCGTTTCAGGCATGAGACTGAAACGAAATTCGGAGTTGATTTTCGTTTCGGGCATTAGACGAAAACGTAATTCAGAGCCTTTTCGTTTCAGGCTCAATACAAAACAATATTGATTGTACATTTTTGTTTCGTCACAACAATTCAAAACAGAAACGGAATTCTGTTTTCGTGTCAGTCCCTGATTGATATACGAAAAAATGAAATTCAAAATTGTAGAAATATTTGAAAATTGACAAAAGGACTTTAAAAATGAATAAAAATGAAAAAGATAATTGAAAAGAGATGTAAAAATTAAATATTTGTAGACTGTATTAAAAAAAATTCATGATGTAATATAATTTTTTTGAAAACTTAATTTTTTACACGATATTTGTCTTTTGGGAGACCCCGAAAATCCTCGGGCATCGTGATTCAAGGTGATTAATTCGAAAATATGGAAAGTCACAATTTTAAATGTATATCCAAAATTTTGAGAAATTAATTTTTGACTTCGGAATCTTTATTTGCGACCTCAAAAATCTCCAAATAAGACTTGTTGAATTTCCTTGCATATTTATGTGATAAAAGATTGCACATATTGCAATGTATTATTTCTACATATTTTTTAGAACATCCGACATTTTGAAAATTTAATTTCTTTAAACATCATATCTTAAAACATGGCTAAAAATGAAGAAATTTAGGACCTTAAATATTTTTAGCTTACAAATTAAAAAAGATGGGAATTTATTTTTAAAAGTTTATTTTTCCCCATGTATTTTTAATGGGGATTTTCTATCGATTGAAGCAGATTAATATAAGTTAATTTGGCTGGGGTTTTATAAAATTTTTTTCTTTATATTGAACTGCTAAAATTTTTGGCTATAACTATAAACTTTAATACTGAAAATGATAAAAAGGTGAAATAGGGCACAATTCTTTAAAATAGGGGAAAAAGGTGAATAGGGGACAACCTGTGATCCCTGTAATTAATTTTTTTTAACTTTGGCAATGATTTAAGACCCAATTTTATAATTAATTTTAGAATTTTTTTTTCTGTAGTGAATTATTTAAAGTGTATTTCATTCTGTGTCGAATGAGCTATTATTTAATTAAATTGGTAAAAAAGTGTCTGATTTATTGCATTTTTTGTCTTTATAATTATAATTATTCTTATATTTTGCATTCTATTCCGAATATTCCCTATTCCTAAGTATTCTCAAGTATTCATTTGAGAATATATTCTTCCTACACTTGAAAATAAAGTTGACGACCCCTCGGAAATAACACAAATTCTTTATTCACTCACCAAAGAAGCTGTGCACTTTTTTAGGCTCCTCTTCCGTTTTTTCCTCAGAATTTGATTCATCCAACTCGTCCTGTTGTTTAGAATCATTAAACGATTTGTCTGTCTCGTCATTTGAATCTTCTTGTTTTTCTTCAGAATCTGAAGTTGCTTCTTTCTTGGAAATCTCCTCTTTATCAGAAGTTACTTCCTTATCTGAAGTCGCTTCTGTTTCCGACATTTCTTCCTTTTCTAAAGATGACTCTTTCTCCGAAGATCCTTCTTTTTCTGAAGAGTAAACTACAATTCCTGAAGTTATTTCTTCTTTTTCCTCACTACTTTTCGATGCCACTTCCTTCTTCGTTGGACTGTCAGGCAACTAATTAAATTAAGAACATTAAAGAATATAATGATAAATATTTAATGTCAAGAATCTATTATTAAGAAACTCACTTGTAAATGTCCTTCATCGTCACTTGAATCAACTGGACGAATAATCCTCTTCATCTTTTTACCACTTTTCTCTTTCTTCTCTTTTCCATTGATTGCAAGCATAATTTTCGGAGTGCATTTTTTATGCTCGGACTTTCCATTTTCCGGTGTTTTCGGTGAAGGTTCATTTTCTTTCTCAGGCTCTTTCTTTAGCTTCTTTTCTTTCTGCTTTGACTCTGACTTTTTCGAAGACTTCTTTCTTTTTTCGGCTTCTTTGGAAACTCCGGAAACTAGGGATTTCTCCTTGTTTGACGAACCTGAACAAAGAAATGTAAATATTGACAGTTTCAACTTTTAAAAAGAAAAATATAAATATATATTACGGTGTTATTAAATTGAAGTAGTACATATTTAACAAACAAATTAATTAATCAGGATGTCCAGTAAGTCTAAAAAAAAATTACACGACTTTTCCCTGACTTATTTTTTCCCATTTTTTTAAAAAAAAATTAGTGCTAAAAAATAAAAGGTATGGCAAATTAAATGTAATAAGGATCGAGTAATTTTGTTATTATCATTATAAAATTAATAGGACGAAAAAGTTCCCTGACATTTAATTAAATACCCTGACCGCTGGACACATTGTATAATAACTTAATATTATTACCAGATTTTTTGCCACGAGAAGATTTCGTAGAAGGTGAGGATTTAGATTCTGATAAGCTGTCATCTAATTTTTTTGCAGGAGGTGATCTGGAAGAAAAAGATAAGAAATTCAGAATCAGGCCCATTGGATTTTAAAATAATTATTATTTATAATAATTTACAAACATTTTTCACTCATTCATTCTTTCATTCTGTCCACAACTGAAGTTTATCACTAGATGTTTCTTTTTGTTTTAAATTTTTACATCGTATTTCACTTTTTCAAAATGTTCTTAAATTTTAAATCTATAGAAATTTTAATTTCTTCAAATTTCTGTTAAATTGGAACTTGCATTGAAAAGCTCAATTACTCCACTGTTTAATTGTACTAAATTTAAATTGATTTAAAAAATTGTAATAACTCTTTTCTCTTATTTTAATTACTTAAACTACAATTTTCAACTATTTTTATCAGTTTTCAATTATTTTCTGCAATTTTTAATTATTTTAATTATTTCTCACTTATTTCTCTAAATCTTAAATTTATCTTCCTCAAATTTCAATTATTTTCTTTAATTTCTTCAATCACTTTTTCAATTTTAATTATTTTCTCTTCAACATTAAATCAATTTCATTATTTATTGCTAAATTTTACATTATTATTCAAATACAAATTTTAATAAATTTTTAATTAGTTTCCTCAATTTTAAGTTATTATCTCAAATTTAGATTATTGTCTTCAATTTTTTAAACGAATTTTCAATTATTTTCTTTTGTTTAAAAATAAATTCTGTATTTTTTTCTATTATTTTCTCGAATTTCTAATTATTTTCATTCTTTTGGCATAATTTTCAAAAACTTCAATTATTTATCTTAAATTTTAATTATTCTCATCATGCATTTTCAATATTATGTTTTTATGATTATTTTTTAAAATTTTAAATTATTTTCATCATAATTTCAATTATTTTTTCCAATTTTAAATTATTTTTATCATTTTTGAGGATTTTTCTCAAATTTCCCATTATTTTCTTCAATTTTAAATTATTTTCATTTGTTTTCATAATTTCCAAACAATGGTATCCTAAATTTCAATTATTTTTAGCCTTCTTCAATTTTTAATTAGTCTAATTTTTTTAAATACATTTCACAGATTTTCAAGTATTTTTTTTCAAATTTCAATTATTATTTTTTTATTTAAAAAACATTCTGCAACTTTCTTTAACTATTTATTTCGAATTTAATTAATTTTTTTCAACTTATAATTCTGTTTATTATATTTTAATTATTTTTTTCAAGTTTCAAAATTTAAATTAATTTTTCAATTTATTATGATCCCCAATTCTTAATTATTCTTATTGTTAAAAACATTTTCTAAAATTTTTAAATTTTTTTCTCAAATTTCCCATTATTTTCTTAAATTTTTAATTATTTTCAATTCTTTTCATAAATTCCAAAATTTTAAACTATCTGATATTTCAATTATTTAATTAAATTTAAAGTTATTTATATTATTATTAGTATTTTTTTTCTTTTAATTACTTACGTTCTTCTTTATAATTTCCAAACAGTTATTAATTATTTATCTGAAATTTCCATTATTTTAGTAAATTTTAAATTATATCTATGATTTTCTTGTATTTTATGTAGATATATTTTGTATTTTTTGCACCTACTTCTCTTAAATTAAAAATTCTTTTTTTTAATTTTAAATTATGTTTATATTTCTTCAATTCTTTTCTCCAATGTTTAATTATTAATCTCAATTTGTCAAATTTTGTTTAATTTTTTTTAAGTAGTTTTCTCAAATTTTAATTATTTTCTTCAATTTTAAACTGTTTAAATTTGTTTTCATAATTTCAAAAACTTTTTTTTTCAACTTTTCATTTTTTTTATCAATTTTTATTTATTTTTTTCAAGTTTTAAATTTTAAAATCATTTGTCAATTATTGTCGACAATTTTTAATTATTATCATTTTTTAAAATTATTTTCTAAGATTCTTATACAATTTTCTCAACTTTTTCATTATTTTTTTAAATATCTAATTATTTTCAATTTTTGTTTTATAATTTCCAAAAATTTAAACTATTTATCTGATATTTTAATTATTTAATTCAATTTTTAATTATTATTTATATTATTTATTTCCAGGCTTGGTCTGGAGACTATACGTTATATTTTATTTATTAATTATTATTCTAATTTTCTAATTTTTTCAATTACTAAGATTTTAAAGTATTTTTCTTAAATTTCAGTTATTTTATTCATGTTTCAAATCTTGAAATAATTTTTTAATTATTTCTCTCAATTTTTAAATACTTTTTTCACTTTGCAAAACTATTTTCAAAAATTTTTAAGTTTTTTTCTCAAATTTTAATTATTTTCTTCAATTTTCAACTGTTTTAATTTGTTTTCATAATTGACAATTTTTTTTTTATTAATTATCTTAAATTTCAATTAATTTTAGCTTTCTTCAATTATTATTTATTTTTTTTTCCACTTTTCATTGTTTTTATCAATTTTTATTTATTTTCTTCAAGTTTCAAAATTTAAAACCATTTGCTAATTATTTCCACCAATTTTTAATTATTCTCAGTTTTTTAAATTATTTTTTAAGATTTTGATATATTTTTCTCAAATTTTTCATTATTTTCTTCCATTTTTTTTATTATTTCCTAAATTTTAAACTATTTATCTGATATTTCAATTATTTAATTCAATTTTTAATTATTTAAATTATTTTTTTCTTCAATTTTCAATTACTTTCGTTCTTTTTGATAATTACCGAAAAGTTTTTAAATATTTATCTGAAATTTCCATCATTGTATTGAATTTTCAATTATATTTATGATTTTCTTGTATTTTATGTATATTCTCTATTTTTTTACTATTATTTCTCTTTAATTAAAAATTGTTCTGTTGAATTTTAAATTATGTTTATCTTTTTTCATTTATTTTCTCTAATTTTTAATTATTTTCTCTATTTTGCAATGAACTTCTAAAAGTTGCAAGTATTTTTCTGAAATTTTCTTTTACTTTCCTTTATTTAAGCTATATTATGTAATATTTTCAATTATTTAGACCAATTTTAAATTATTTATATAATTTTTCATTATTTTCTTCAAATTTTAATCATTTTTATTATTACTGAATTAATTTCCTAAACTCTTAATAATTTATCGTAAGTTCAATTATTTTTAAAAATTTTTTCAATTCATTTCTAAGATTTTCAATTATTTTTCTGAAATTAAAATTATTTTCTTTGATTTTAAAACAATTCTATGCTTTTTCAAATTACTTTCGCCAATTTTTGATTGTTTTCATAATTTTTTTTGCAAAATTTGCAATTTTTTTTAATTCTGAATTTGTATTTAAATGGCGTTTATAAATGAAACTTGTTTTATTTGTTTTTAAATATTATATTTAAAAAATTATAATTGTTGATAACATATAGTGCAGAAACTAATTATCTAGTAATAATAATAATAATAATTATATACCTATTATTGTTATTATTAATAATGAACCAAAACTTTCAAAACAATTAAAAAACATAGTGAAATAAAGTTTATTTAATATATAATTTAAAAAGTCTTAAAATCAAGCAAAATTTATTTATTTACATAAATTAATCTGCTTTCAAATATATATATACATACAAGAACTTATATTTTCAAGTTTCTTTTTCAAAGCATAATGTATTTTAAGGTTATGTAATTCGATGTCATAAAAAATTAATTTAAACTTACCCTACAGAATTATTGTCATTAGAGCTGTCTTCCCTTTTTCTTTTCCCGTTTGTCGTCTCGTTATCATCCTTCTTCTTCGAGGAACTGTTACCGATATGTAGATAATTAAAAAAATTGTTTATCACAGGTGAAGACACTGGCGACGTAATAACTTTGCGCTCAGCGTAAAATAAATACGATCTCGCAGTGAAATATTTTAATGAAAATCTAAACATATTTAGAGCTTAAGAAAGCGTGTTTTTAAGGTAAGACATACCTTGATTCTGGTTTTGATGGTGTTTCATTCGTATCTTTCTTGGGCGTACACTTTGTGAAGAACGACCTGAGAGAGATAAATACACAAATATAAACAATCAATTTGCATTATCTCTTTCTCTGCCATTGAATCACGTATGACTCAATCTATTCACAACAATACTAATTAAATTACTAATTTCCTTTAACATAAAATTAATTAAAATTCCCTACAATACTCACGTTATTGTTCGCTGCGCCATTTTCGCGCTATTTCTAACCTCAAATAATTGTTGTCTTTCGCTTTTCCCACCAAAACACGACTTTAGTCAAAACAAAAATTTATATTTTCTTTTAGAAAAAAATTTAATTTTAATTAGTAATCAAACTGTTTTCAGAGGATGTCTGAATTTTTCATTTTATTAAAATGCGTTAAATATACACCAAAAGCTTAATGTGTAAAATAGTAATTATTTTTATTCACTTGAATTTGACTCAGTTCTATGAAAACGCGGCATGATTGAATTGGAAAGCAATGGAAAGAAAATTTTTGAAAAACCTGTTTTTAAAAGAGGTGACCTTTAAAATGTCAAGAAAAATAATTACAAAGAAAACAATTATTGGAAGATAAAAAAAATGTCTATAAATATGAAAAGATTACGGAAAAAAAAAACAATATTCATAAGACGATTGTAACAAATAAAAAGAAGAGTCAAAAAGTGAAAAAAATTACTGAGAAGAAAAAAAGGAATCAAAAAATAAGAACACATTAATAGAAAACGACAAAATAACTAAAAATTGAGTAAAATAAATAGAAAATTTTTTAAAAATATAAAGAAAAAATTTGAAAGGTGAATAAATAATTGAATTTTTTTTTAAAAATCTAGAAAATGAGAAAAAGTAACTAGAACTTGATAAAAAATAACTATTGAATTCGAAAAAATGTAAACTAAAGAATTCACTTATCACTAAAATATGAAATTAAATGAATTAGAAATTGTACAAAAACAAAGATAATATAAGAGATTTTAGTAAGAAATTTAGAAAATTAATAATAAATCAAAAAGTATCTTTCAATAAAAATAATAATTAATTAGTGTTAAAAAATTACTAGAAAATTTCAAAATAAATAGAAAGTGAAGAAAATAACTATGAATTGATTTAAAAAAACTAGAAATTTAAGAAAATTGTTAAAAAATGACAAAAATAAAAATAATAACATTTAAAGAGAAATACATACATCTAAATAAAAAGACAACTAGAAGATAAACCAAAATTATTAGAAAACAAAAATATTTTGCAATTTTAAAAAACTGATGATAAGAAAATAACTAGAAGTTAAAAAAAATTTTTCAGGAGTTCAAAAACTCATCTTTAAGCAAAAAAAAATTAATTAGATAAAAAGAAAGTAAAATAAAAAAAAATTTACAAGAAAGTAACTAAATAATGATGAAAATCGTTGAAAATTAGCTAGAAATTTAAAAAAATAAATCTGAAAAAATTAATAAATAACTGAAAAACTGGCCCTGGTTTTTAATGGAATTAAATTACATTCCAATTTTTACTTATAACAGAATCTTTATCTTATTATACCAAATTCATATTAAACAGAATTTATTTTTATCCGATTTTTTTATTTAAATGAATTCGCATCTAACTGACTTTTCATTTAATCTTAATTATTCTCATCAACTTTCAATTATTTTTTAAAAAATTTAAATTATTTTCATCATAGTTTATGTCAATTCTTTTTTTCAATTTTAAATTATTATCATTTTTCAACTATTTACCTCAATTTTTAATTATTATTCTCATTCTGCTAAATTATTTTTTAAGATTATTCAGTACTTTTTCTCAAATTTCAATTATTTTCTTCAATTTTAAATTATTTTAATTATTGTTTTCATAATTTCCAAAAAATTGTATTATTCTGTATTTCAATTATTTTTAGCATTCTTCAATTCTTTTCTTCAATTTTTAATTATTTTAATTTTTTTTTCAATGCATTTCTCAGATTTTCAAGTATTTTTTTCAAACATTTTTTTTATTTAAAAAACATTATGCAATTTTTGCAATTATTTCACATTATTTTATTCAATTTCCAATTATATCTATGATTTCATTGTATTTTTATTTATTTATTTATTTATTTACATAAACGGGCTATAATTTTATAAAGGTAAGAAAGCCCTTTCGTACATAAGTACTAAATACTTTTATTTAGTACTTTTATTTATTTATTTATACTATTTTATGTATCTTTATTATCTTTTGCACCTATTTCTCTTAAATTAAAAATTGTTCTCTTCAATTTTAAATTATATTTCTTCAATTCTTTTATCAAATGTTTAATTATTCTGATTTTTTCAATCAATTACTCAGTTTTTCAAGTATTATTCAATTATTTGCTATTTTTTTTTATTTATTTCCAAATTTTAATTATTTTATTCATGTTTCAAATTTTAAAATAATTTTTCAATTATTTCCCTCAATTTTTAATTTTTATTCTCATTTTGTAAAACTATTTTTAAAAAATGTTAAATAGTTTTCTCAAATTTTAATTATTTTCTTCAATTTTAAATTGTTTTGATATTTTTTTTCATAATTTCTATTTTTTGTTGTTGTAAATTATCTTATATTTCAATTGTTTTAAGTTTTCTTCAATTATCAATTTTCATTTTTTTTTCAACTTTTCATTGTTTTTATCAATTTTTTTTTAATTTTCTTTGAGTTTCAAATTTTAAAATCATTTGTCCATTATTTTTACCAATTTTTAATTATTCTCATTTTTTAAAATTATTTTCTAAGATTTGTAACATTTTTTCAAATTTTTAATTATTTTCTTCAATTTTTAATTATTTTCAATTTTTTGTTTTATAATTTCGAAAATTTTAAATTATTTATCTGATATTTCAATTATTTAATTTAATTTTTAATTATTTATATTATTTTTTTTTACTATTTTTGTCAATTTAAAATTGTTTTGATTTTTTTTCATAATTTCTATTTTTTGTTGTTGTTAATTTTCTTATATTTCAATTGTTTTAAGTTTTCTTCAATTATCAATTTCAATTTTCATTTTTTTTTCAACTTTTCATTGTTTTTATCAATTTTTTTTTAATTTTCTTTGAGTTTCAAATTTTAAAATCATTTGTCAATTATTTTTACCAATTTTTAATTATTCTCATTTTTTAAAATTATTTTCTAAGATTTGTAACATTTTTTCAAATTTTTAATTATTTTCTTCAATTTTTAATTATTTTCAATTTTTTGTTTTATAATTTCGAAAATTTAAAATTATTTATCTGATATTTCAATTATTTAATTCAATTTTTAATTATTTATATTATTTTTTTTACTATTTTCTTCAATTTTCAATTGCCTTTGTTCTTTTTCATAATTTCCAAAAAGTTTTTAATTATTTATCTGGATTTTCATTATTTTATTGAATTTTTAATTAGAACTATAATTTTCTTTTATTTTATGTATATTCTGTATTATTTGCACTTATTTCTCTTAAATTAAAAATTGTTCTATTCAATTTTAAGTTATATTTATATTTCTTCAATTCTTTTCTCCAATATTTAATTATTCTAATTTTTTCAATTACTAAGATTTTCAAGTATTTTTTTTAAATTTCAATTACTTTTTTTTATTTATTTCCAAATTTCAATTATTTTATTCATGTTTCAAATTTTAAAATAATTTTTCAATTATTTCCCTCAATTTTTAATTACTATTCTAATATTGTAAAATTTTTTAAAACCCATTAATCAGAGTTTTAATTGAGTAGAATTTTTAAATTCTATAGTATCCATTTGACTGAATCTTCATTTGTCCGAATTTGTATTTGCACGAATTGATGTTTAATAAAATTCTTAAAACGCAGAATATCTAATTGATTAATTTAAAAATTATTAAATGCTAATAAAATTAAATACCTACTGTAAATCGCACAGAATGATAATAAATATTATTTATAAAATAAAATCTCTAGATCCTGCTGTCAATTGTTTTTAAAAAAGTAGCCTGGCCTAAAAAACAAATGAGAAAAGTATAAAAATTTGCCATTTTTTCTAAAATTCCTTTCGTTCTAAAAAAATATTAAAATAAAAAAAAGTTTAAATTACATTTTTTAAACAAATTTTTTGATAAATAATACTGAATGATTATCATAATAAGAAAAAATCTTAATTCTCTTCACCTGGTTTTCGGATAAATAAAAAGTAGAATAAAGGAAAAATGCAATTTTCACGCATCTCGTAAAAAAATAAATTAAGAGTTTTTCTGTTTCTTTTCAACTCAATTCTTATTAAAAATTAAAGATTTTAATGTTTTTATTGGTCCTATATTTTAAATTTAATCTTAATATTTGTAAAAAGTGTAATGTGTCTATAAAGGTAAATTGTATTTAAAAATAATTTTGTTTAAAATCAGGATTTTTGTTCATAAAGATAAGAACCGATTAGAGCCTTTAATATTCGTATATTTAGTAATTTCAAAATCCAAACACATCTAATTCATTATCTAATTACAAAGTAATACAATAATTGTTCGCACTAGTGTTTTACAATTAATAAAATATCTTTCTTCTTTCTATTTTTTTCTGACGTTTAATTTTTGTTAAAAAAGCTGTGTTTTTACAAATTTAAATGCAGTATCACACAATTGTTTTCACTAATAATTCGTCAGTGCCCAAGAAAATTTTATTATTTTATATATTAAAAAAAAAGAAAGAAAGAAAACGCAAATTTTGAAAAAAGAATCTATTTCCCAAAAAGTTACGAAAACCACAAACTTTTACAATTTTTTTTTTGTTTTTTTTTGAACAAACACAACAATGATTCACGACTGATAAAAACAAAACAAAAAAGAAAAAAAACTTAATAATTAATGTGTTCGGTTTTTTTTTCTCCCTCAACCAAAAAAATGGAGGCAAGATATTCATATTCATGATATTCATATATAATGTAATCGCTATATTTTCTTCCACATCTATTGTCGACTGCTGCTTTTCTAAAATTGTCAATTAATTATTTATTAATTTACACTCCACTCTATACATAAAATTAAGAACTCGTTTCCCTAAATTTCTTGCAGTTTTTATTATATTTTCTTTTCTTCGTGTTTGAATGATTTGAATAATGATAATAATAATTTTAACAGAAAATCTCTTAAAGTAATGGTATCTTTCTCAAAATCTAATGGTCAGGAAATACAATATTCTCTGTACAAAATTCTTTTTTTTAACAAGTATGTTATTTTTTTTGTATTTTTTTTTTTTAAATAATAATATTGAGCACTGCATACAGTGAAAACCAGAATTACAAAACGCAGGAATAAAATGTGAATTTATAAAGAAATTGGAAATCTAATCGAGGAAGATAAGATGTTTGAGCCAAAAAAAGTCGCACTCACTCGTTTATAATAATCCAACGATATTTAAAGCAATAATAGCCAAACAATCAATTTTTGTTTTTGTTTTACTCGAGAGCCTTACAAAAAGACAAGGAGAGATTAATAATTTCTGAATTGTACTGTAAAATAGAAATTTGTAGAAATGGTTACGAGTGTTAAGTTAAGTAATTACTTTTTTTTTTTTTTTTTTTCTTAATATGAATCGCGCACTTTTTTAATCAAGGTAAAGTGTAACGAACGTAGGGAACTTCAACGTCGTTTCCGCAGTCGTCGTTGCAGCAAAGTTCAAAAACAAGAGCGCGCACGTGGGGCTCGAGTTTCTTTTTTGAGACTCTTTTCACAACCTCGGACATTGGTAGACACATGCGCTCAACACATTTTGCTTTCGGCATAAAGAACGAGTAGAGCATGCAGACACCTTGCGAAAGCATGGTCACTTCTAAATTGTGATTATTTTTAAAATAGTCGAGAAATTCCTTGAGAGTTAATTCGCCAGTTACTTCAAATCTGTCCCAAAGAGTCCACTCTGTTTCGTAATAGGTTAGCTTAGGCGCACTGATCGGTTCCGAGAAGCCAAAGAACGGCAGTGCAAGATTAACAAAACCATTTTTGTAGATGGCAATATCTTTAACGCCACGAGTTAATTTGATCAATTCTAGACAGACCAATCCACCGACAACAGAGGTTGTCGTGGCAATTGCAGGAATAATTTTACCAGCAATTAATTTACTCTTGTGTCGATCGGCTGGCGTTATTTTGTAATTAGTAGCTCGTAAATTAGAAGCTGCTACAATAAAATCTATATGGAAATTGGTATCGTCATCTTTCTCAAATTCTTGAGGAATTATCACTAATCTATTCAATTCATTCATTTTGGGCAACTCGTCCTGAAGTTGAGTTAATCGCTCGTGATCAATGTTACCGCTTCCGTTAGAAACTTGCACCTGAAAAAACACAAAAAATCAAACATTATTATCATTACTAGCAAAATAAAACGATTAGTTTTTCATACAGTTTAGAAATTATAAAATACAATAATAAATATAACAAATTGGTAAATAGTATTTATCTAATAAGATGAAATAAATATTTCAAATATAATATTTAAAAACCAATTAATAGAAATAAAATAAATATTTATTTAGGACAAAATTTATAATCTTTTAGAATTAAAAAGAATTGCAAATTTTGCAAATTAATTGAAAAAAAAATGAAATTAATTAAAAATTGGGGAAAGTAATTTAAACAATCATGAAAAGGTTTTAAACATAAAGAAAATAATTTAAATTTGAGAAAAATATTTGAGAATTTTAGAAGTAAATTAAAACAAAATTAAATAATGAAAAATTAGAGAAAATAATTGAAAATCGAAAATAAAAGAAGATAATAATTAAAAATTAGAAATAATAAATGAAAAAAGATAAACATAACTTAAAATTAAACAGAACAAGTTTTAATTAAAGAAAAATAAGTAAAAACTTTTTAGCAATTATGAAAAAAGAACAAGAGAAAGAACGAAAGTAATTGAAAATTGAAGAAAATAATATAAAAATAATATAAATAATGAAATAATTGAAAAGTTAGATAAATAGTTAAAATTTTTTAAAATTATGAAACATATGTAAAGAATTGAAAATTGAAGGAAATAAATTTTGGAAAATAATTGAAAAATGTTTTAAAATTTTATAACTTGACGAAAATTAAAATATGATACAAACAATGATAAGTTGTAAAAAAGAAATGACATTTAAGTGTGATAATTAAAAAAAACTACAGATTTTTTTTTAATATAGAAAAAAATAATTGAATTTTAAAAAAATACATGAAGATTTTAGAAATAAATTTAAAAAAAAGAAAATAACTAAAAATTGGAGAAAAGAATTGAAGAAATAATATAAAAGTAATTGAAATTTACGTTAATTAATAAACAAATTTTAAAATTATGAAAACAAATAAAAATAATTAAAAATTGAAGAAAAAAATTGAAATTTTAGAAAAATTCTTAAAAATCTTAGAAAATAATTTTAGAAAATGAGAATAACTCAAAATTGAAGAAAAGACTAGAAGAATGCTAAAAATAGTTGAAATTTACGATAATTAAAAAAATTTTTGGAAATTACGAAAACAAAAAAAAATTAATTAAAAATTGAAGAAAATAATAGAAATTTGAGAATAATACTTAAAAAATTTTAGTAATATATTTTATAAAATGAGAAAAACTAGAAATTGGAGAAAATTCTGGAAAAAAGCTAAAAATAATTGAAATTCACGATAATTAATAAAAGAAATTTGAAATTCTGATAACAAATGAAAATAATTAAAAAAATGAAGAAATTAATTGAAATTTAAGAAGAATTCTTAAAAATTTTAGAAATTTATTTTATAAAATGAGAAAAACTAAAAATTGGAGAAAAGTCTGGAATAAAGCTAAAAATAATTGAAATTTACGATAATTAATAAAAAAAATTTTGAAATTCTGATAACAAATGAAAATAATTAAAAATTGAAGGAAAAAATTGAAATTTTAGAAAAATTCTTAAAAATATTAGAAAATAATTTTAGAAAATGAGAATAACTCGAAATTGAAGAAAAGACTAGAAGAATGCTAAAAATAGTTGAAATTTACGATAATTAAAAAAAAATTTTGGAAATTACGAAAACAAAAAAAAATTAATTAAAAATTGAAGAAAATAATAGAAATTTGAGAATAATTAAAAAATTTTAGTAATATATTTTATAAAATGAGAAAAACTAGAAATTGGAGAAAAGTCTGGAAAAAAGCTAAAAATAATTGAAATTTACGATAATAAAGAATTGAAAATTGCAGGAAATAAATTTTGAAAAATAATTGAAAAATGTTTTTAAATTTTATAATTTACGTTAATTAATAAACAAATTTTAAAATTATGAAAACAAATAAAAATAATTAAAAGTTGAAGAAAATATTTGAATTTTCAGAAAAATACTTAAAAATCTTAGAAAATAATTTTAGAAAAATAATTAATAATCGAGGAAAATAATTGAAAAATGATAAAATTAATTCAAATTTGAAATATGCTAAAAATAATTTGAGATTGAGAAAGAAAATTGAATTATGATGAAAATAATTTAAATATGAAAAATTGAAAACATTCAATACAATTTGAGAGAAATAACTGAAAAAATCATAGAATATATGTTTAAAAAAATAATAATTACAAAATTACTTACAAAATTTTAATTAAAGAGAATAATAAAAAAATCGCAGAAAAAACGAAAATTGATGAAAATAATTGCAATATTGGATAAATAATTGAAATTTTTAAAAGTAATGCCAAAGTAATGAATTTAATTATAAATTGATGGAAATCAAGAAAAATTGCAGAATTTATTTTTAAGAAAAAGAAAATAATTTAAAAATCGTTATATAATGTAAAATTGATGACAATAATCTAAATTTGAGATAATAACTGAAAATTTAGGAAATTAATTGCGTCTGTATATATTTTAAACTTCTTCAAAAATCATAATAAATTTTTAAACCATTTTTCGAAACTTTTTTTTACACAAATGACAATTAAAAATCAGCACAACAAGACACTAGAGAAAAAGGTTACCTTTTTCTTTCAATTCAAATTTCAAAATATTTCATGATAAAGAGAGTCAAATTCAATAAAATAACAGGGACTAAGACTAACTTCACTTCAGTTTTTAAAACATGGACAGAAAAAGATGAATAAATATTAATACTAACTAACTTCACTTCAGACTTTAAAACGTGGACAGAAAAAGATGAATAAATATAAAAAGTAACTAATTTCAGGAGATTACGGAGATTATTATTATTTAATTACTATAACTAGCAAAAATTATCATACTTTACTTTAATTTATTCAAATTCAGTGATGTTAATAAATTATAATTCCACTAGCAACATTAACAAACTTTGCATTGTTGTTGATCATTTAAAACTATAAATTTTTGCAAATTCGAATAATGAAAATTACGAAATTGAAGAATATATCGGAAAAATGACGAAAATAATTGACAGTTGAAAACAAAATTCGAAAAATGGCTACATAATTACACAATTGAAAAAAAGAAAACAATTACAACATGACAAAAATAATTGATAATTGAAATCAAAATTAAAAAAATGGCTAGATTAATACACAACCGAACAAAATAATTTAAAAAGTCAAAGAATAATTATAAAATTAATTGAAGGAAATAGTTGAAATAACGAGAATAATTGAAAAATTGAAGACATTATGTGAAAAATGACGAAAATAATTGTCAATTGAAAACAAAATTCGAAAAATGATTAGATTAATAGACAACTGAAAAGAATAATTAAAGAAATTCAACAAGAAATATTAAATTTAAAAACAAAAATTTAAATTGAAAAATTACGAAAATTATAGAAATAATTGCACATTTAGCAACTGGATTGACAATAGAAAAAAAAAATTAATATTGAATTGAAAATTAAAGAAAGCAATATTAAAATTGAAGAATCTAATTAAAATTTAAAGATACTTTAAAATTAAAAAAAGCCGAGAATTAATGAATATAGAAGAAAACAATTGAAAAATAAAGAATGGAAATAAAAATTGAAGAATAGAATTAAAAAAATAATTGAACAATTGAATTTAAATTTACAAAAACTTAACGATAATAAAAAACAAAATAATAGAAAAAAGGCGATAATTTTTTAATATTGAAGAAAATAATTGAAAATTTAAATTTAAATAAAAAGAAAATAACTTAAAATTGAAGAGAATAGTTCTAGAATTGAATAATTGAATTAAAATTTTGAAACAATTTTTAAGAGGGAAAAAAACAATTGAAAAAATCCTAGAATTATTTAATATTGAGAAATTAATTAAAAATCAAACAAAATAATTAAAAATTAAAGAAAATATATGAGAATTGAAGAAAATAATTTATAAATGTAAGAAATAAATTGAAAATTAAAGAATACAATTGAAATTTCAAGAAAATAATTGATAATTAAAACAAAAATTACAATATGTCGAAAATAAATAAATATTGACAATGAAATTAACTATTAAAAAAAAATTAACAATTGAAAAAATTAAACAAGAAATATTAAATTTAAAAAAATAATTGACAACTGAAAAATTAAGAAAATTACAGAAATAATTGCATAGGTATTTAACAACAGGATTAAAAAAAAAATAATAATAATTGAAAATTAAGAAAAGCAATGAAAAATTGAAGAATGGAATTGAAATTTAAAGAATATACTTAAAAATTGAAGAAAGTAATTGAAAAAGCCGAGAATTAATGAACATTGAAGAAAACAATTGAAAACTGAAGAATGAAAATAAAAAATGGAAGAATGGAAATAAAAATTAAAGAAAATAATTGAACAATTGTATTTAAACTTAAAAAAAACTTAATGATAATAAAAAAAAATAATAGAAAAAGGGCGATAATTTTTTCATATTAAAGAAAATAATAATTGAAAATTAGAAATTGGAATTTAAATTTGAAGAAAATAACTAAAAATTGAATAATTGAATTGAAAATTTAAAACAATTTTTATGAATCAAAAAAATAATTGATAAAATCCGAGAATTAATGAGTATTGAGAAAATAAATGAAAAAAGCTTAATATTGAAAAGAAAATTGAAAAATTTGAAGAATATAATTGAAAATTAAACAACAAAATTTAAAAAATTGAAGAATATAACTGAAATTTGAGAAATTGATTAAAAATTGAATAATACAATTGAACATTGATGAAAATAATTCAAAATTAAAAAAAAAATTTATGACAAATTGAACAATATTATTGCAAATTAACATAAAAGTTTGAAAATTAAGTAATATATATGAAAAATGTTAAAAATGTATTTGAAACAGTAAAAAAATAATTGAAAATGTGTATTAAGAAAAAGAATAAAAATTTGAAATAAGTAATCGAAAAAGAAGAAAATATTTTAAAATTGACGAAGCTATATTATAAAGAGTAATAAAAATAATTGATTGTTGAAGAAATTAATTGAAAAATTTAAGAAATAATTTGAAATTTGTGAGAAAAGGATAAATGTAAATTAAAAAAGAATTTCAAAATGAAATACAATGATTGACATTTAAAATAAAGATTATATATATTTTTTTTTTTCATTTGTCAAAATATTGAAGAAAATAATTAAAACTGAAAAAATAATTGCAAAAACTAATGAATATAGGTAATTAAAATTTGCATAAAGTAATTTGGAAATTTGAATTTAGAAAATTAATTAAAAAACAAGCCGAGAATTATGTTCATTTCATGAGCATTTTGTTTCCACGTCTGCAAAAATAAAATCATTTTATATAAATTGAAAATTCCAGTTTCTTAAAAATTTAAAATTTTCGATTTATTCTTTAAAATTTTGACAAAATATAAACTTTATATATGTCAATCGATTTTGAAGCAGTGCTTTAATTTTTTTAAAAGAGTTTCTACTTTTTTATATATTTTTATGTTACCGTTTCATGCTTGTGTTGTTTTTTTAATTTTTCTTTATTTTTTTAATAAAGTCCATGTCTTTTTTTATTTAAAAGAGTTTTCTCATTTTGTTAATAAACAGTTTTCTTATCATTTTACGTTTTTATGGTTTTTTTTTTTTGTATAATTTATTATTCTTTCGTTGATTTTACCTAATTTTCTTAATTTTGCGATCATATGAATTTGAAGATATTTTTTTTAAATCTTCTCATACTTATTAATTTTGCTTATGTTAGACATCAAAAATTGCAAAATTTAGAAAAAACTAGAACTCTGTAAGATTATTTTTAAGAAAATATAAAATTAACAATAATAGATTGTTTAAACAATTGTTAAACATTTGACATTCCTTAATCCTTAATTCGTTTAACATTACTTTATCTTCATAATTATTATTTTTGATTATATTAGACATAAAAAGTTGCAAAATTTAGAAAAAATCTAATACTCTGAATGATGATTTTTAAGAAAAATTAAAATTAACAATAATAGATTGTTTAAATAATTCTTAAGCATTTAATGTTATCCTTTATCTTCATACTCAGTTATTATAGTCATGAAATGTTGCACAATTAAAAAAAAAACAGAATTTTATATAATTAGTTTTAAGAAAATTGAAAGGTAACAATAACAGATTGTTTAAACAATTTAAAAATTTTTAAAATTATGTAAAAGAATACAATTTTCAACTATTTATTAAAATTTTGGTAAAAAAACTGTAGAATAAATTTGGATCTTTACTGCTTATGTGATTTTTTCTATAATTTAGTTTTTTCATGGATCCTAAAGGCAATATAACCTACATTAAATTAATTAAGTTATTATTTAATTAACAAAACTGCTATTATACATGTTTTTATATATTAGAAATACTCCAAAATAGTTTTAATATGATTTCCGAAGCAATTTTTGACTTTCTAAAGGGTAGAAAATAGATTTTCTGCAAAATTCTGATTTTTCCATAGATTCTTATGAAAAAATTAATATAAATAAATAAAAAATAAAAAACCGGACTTGAGGAATCGATACATAATTTAATTATGAAGGTTTATAAACAAAAAAATTTTAATTTGCGTCAAAATTGAGACATGTAAAGTGATTTGGATAAAAAACTACATTTTGCCCCACTATGCGGGCAATTTTTGTCAAAAACCTTTTTAATGCATAATTATTTTTTAATCAACTTCGTCATTTTTAAATTATTTTTTTCTTTGATTATTTTCTTTAGTTTTTAACGAGGAATGGTACAGACAGTCTGAAAAAAAGTTAGTTCATATGCATTACTTTGATTTTTGAAATTGAAAACACATATTTTAATGTAATATTTTTCAGTGGAAGTGTGAAAAATTGTATTTTCCACAAAATGAGTAATTAAAAATTGCAATTTGATAAAAATAAAAAAAAATTTAACGTTTAGAAACATTGTTTAATTTGAGGTTAGGTCATATAAAATTTCTAAACATCAAGTTTTTTTTTTTTAATTTTTTAATAAACTGCAATTTTTAATTACTCATTTTGTAAAAAATATAATACGTTAACACTTCCCCTAAAAAATATTACATGAAAATGTGAGTTTTCTATTTCAAAAATGAAAATAATGCATTTTGGACTAACTTTTTTTCCGATTATATGTACCATTTCACGTTAATGTTCTTCTAGGGATTGGAAAATCGAAATGGAATACTATCTTCCGATTAATCGACTAATGGTAATCGATTCTTAAGATTGCATGGAAAAATCGAATTAAAATCGATTTTCTTAGGCTGTAAAGTCGATCGATTAATCGATAATCGATTTTACGTCTTCGATTCCAATCCCTAATGTTCTTCTACAAGTTTCAATCACATTTTTCAATATTTGTTTTGTTCCGATTATTTTTTAATTTATTTCTTTCATTTTAAATTACTTGCACAATCATTGTCCCTCTATACCGTAACGGACGAACAGCGTAACAGACTTATAGCTGGCTGATTTCTTATATAGAATTAATTTATTTCTTTGCAGGAATCACAGGACCTATTGCTATTGAAAAAGGTGAATAGGTGCGAATTTTTTCAAAAATAGGGGACAAAAAGGGGATAGAAAATTTGCTTTAACTTATGTATACTTGAAGATTTTTTAGCACTTTTTTATTTACAAATTTTAAATATGGAAACATTATACAGGGCTGACAGTGGATTTGTGGATTGAAAATAGTACAAAAAAGTGACTTTTTAATTTAAAATGGTGAATAAATAGGGAGTTTTTAAGTGAAAAAAGTGAATAAACAATAATTTGCAATAAAAAACAAAATATTTGCTGATATTAATTTGGGGCCCGCAATAATTAATCAGTGCTCCCAATATCAAATTTGAAACAAAAATTTGTTAAATGAGAAAACTAATTGGAAAGTTAATTAAAAATCAAGAAATGAAGACAAAAATTTTAAATTTAAAACAAAATAATTGAAATTTAAAGAAAATATTTGAAAAATTTAAAGAACACTTGTAATTACAAGAAAATAATTGAAAAATGACAAAAATAAGTAAAATTTGACGAAAAATAATGATTAAAACTTAAAAGAAAATAATTTAAAAAAAGATCAAATAAATTTACATATGTGACGCTCCGCGAGAGAAGGGACCTATCGCGGAAAAAATCAATTTTCATTTTTTGGTGCTAAAAGATAGTTTTTGAGTTGTTCTTTCATTTCCATGTTTCAAAAAAAATATTTATTAAATACACTTTTTGTTATAATGCTTCAAACCTAGGCGTGCTAAGTGTATCGCATTTTTTGGATTTTCTTTGAAAGACCGTCTCTTGAAATTGGCTTTTATTGATTTCATTTTTTTATGGTAATTGATAGTTTTTGAGTTGCTTTTTCAGTTCCAAAAATTAAAATTTAATTCCTGCAATTAGTTTTATTTTTATGAAGATTCAAACAAAGATATGTTAAGCGTCTCGATTTTTCTTCCTTCTCTTTGCCTGTCCGTCCTTTAAAGTTTGCTTTCTCAGCGATAGGTCCCTTCTCTCGCGGAGCGTCACATATGTAGAAAATATGTAGAAAACAGTTGAAAAATTACCAAAAAAAACTATAATTTGGAAAAAATTAATGAGAAATATAATTCAAAAAATGAAGTAAAAAATAAAAAGTGTATTACATTAAATGAAAAATTAAGGACATTATTAAAACATGAAGAAACTAATTGAATAATGTCATAAATAATTGAAAGCTAGTGTTAAAATTAAAAATTTAAAGACAACAATAATAAAAATATTAAAGAAAATGACATTTAAAGAAAATAATTCCAAAATGTCAAAAATATTTGAATAATGACAAAAATAATTGTAGTTTGAAAAAAATAATTGAGAAATGATAATAATAATTGATAACTGATGTAAAGAATTCAAAATTTATAGACAATAATTATTGAAAAATTAAAAAAATATTAAAAGTTTATAATTAAATGTAATATTTATAAAAATTAATTATTAAATTAATATTATAATTATATTATAATAATTCTATATTATAATATTATAATTAATATTATAATGAAAAGTTGAAGATATTATTTGACGTTTGATGAAAATAATTAAAATTTAAAGAGAATAATTCAAAAATTTCAAAAAAAAAATTAAATATGAGGAAAGGAATTGAAATTTGTAGAAAATAATTAAAAAAAGTGTGAAAAAATATAAATTTGAAGACAATACTTGAAAAATTGACGAAACAATTGAAATATTAAGAAACTAATTGAATAAGGAGATAAATAATTGAAAGCTGGTTTGAAAATTAAAAAATTATAGACAATAATTGAACAATTGAAAAAAATATTGGAAATTTGAGGAAAATAATTGAAAGTTTAAGAAATTAATTGAAGTCTGAAGAAAAAAATTGAAATTTGAAGATAATAATTCAAAAATGTCATAAAATTTAAATATAAGGAAAGTAATTGTAATTTGTAGAAATAATTGAAAAAATAATTGAAAGAGTTGTAAAAAATTAATAAATTCATGAGAATAATAAAAAGGATGAAGAAAATGATTGAAATTTGAAGAAATTTATTTAAAACTGGTGTAAATTTTTTTTTAATTTCTTGACAATAAACAAAATTGAATAAAATAATTTAAATTTATTAAAAATAATTTTAAAACGTCAAAAATAATAAAAATATGAAGAAAATATTTGGAAAATGACAAAAATAATTGAATAATAACAAAAGTACTTGAAATTTGAAGAAAATAATTAAATAATAACAAAACTAAATTGAAATTTGTGTAGAAAATTTAAATATTTCTGTCAATAATTTAAAGTTTAAAGAAAATAATTGTAATTTAATAGACTAATTAAAAAATGTTAAAAAATTTAAATAAGAAGAAAGTAATTAAAGTTTCTAGAAAATGATTGAAATGCGTAGAAAATAACTGAAAAAGTTGTAAAAAGTTAATAAATTCGTGACAATAATAAAAAGAATGAAGACAATTTTTAAAATTTGAAGTAAATAAATTAAAACTGGTGTAAAATTTAAAAATTCATGACAAAAAAAATTGAATATAACAATTGAAATTTTTATAAAATAATTCTAAAATGACAAAAATAATAGAAATATGAAGAAAATATTTGAAATTAAGGAAAATACTAAGAAATATCCCAAAAGCAATTAAAATTTTTAAACAAATAATTAAAAATTGACAAAAGTAAATTGAAACTTGTGTAGAAAATTTAAATATTCTTGGCAATAATTTATAGATTTTAGAATATACTTGAAATTTTAAGAAAATAATTTAAATATGACAAAAATAAATGAAAACTTGTGTAATAAATTTAACTATTCCTGACAAGAATTTAAAGACTGAAGAAAATAATTGATATTCGAAAAAATGAAATTCAAAATCTTAGAAATACTTGAAAATTGACAAAAGTACTTTAAAAATGAAAAAGATAATTGTAAAGAGATGCAGAAATTAAATACTTGTAGACTGCATATTTAAAAAATTGATGATGTAATGTAATTTCTTTGAAAACTGAATTTTTTTACACGAGATTTGTCATTTGGGAGGCCTTGAAAATCCTCGGTAATCGTGATTCAAGATGATTAATTCGAAAATATAGAAAGTCACAATTTTGAATGTATATCCAAAATTTTGAAATTTTGTTGAATTTCCTGTATTATTTCTAAATATTTTTTGTAACATACGACATTTTGAAAATTTAATTTCTTTAAACATCATATCTTAAAAGATATGATCTTTTAAAAGATTATTTGTCATTATGTATTTTTAATGGGGATTTTCTATCGATTTTGACTATAACTATAAACTTTAATACTGAAAATTAGAAAAAGGGGAAAAAAGGTGCAAAATTTTAAAATAGGGGAAAAAAGGTGAATAGGAGACAACCTGTGATCCCTGTCTTTGCTTACGTGGAAGCGAAATGTCCATGAAATTGACAAAATTTTCACCTATTTTATTTATAACTCTGTATTTTTTTATTACTCTAACCATCACCGAGACGATCACCCTTCCAAGTTCTAACCGAGCTAGATATTGCTTAACCGCGGAGCCAGACGCTTCACCACCTGAGCCATATCATAATTTCTGTTTTTAAAATACATTTTCTACTATCTAAAACTGTGCCAAATTTCAAATACCCAATACAGACACTAATGAAAAAATGTAACCTACCTGAGAGTCTGTTTCAGCGATTTTAACTCCCGACTTTGGGGTGAATTCCGGTACACAGATATTAGCGACAATTTTCGCAATTTCGTCTCGATTTCGATTAGGTGGAAGTCCATAGACTGCAGCCTTTAGATTAGCTGCTGCAAAGATATAATCTAAATGCAGAGGATTATTGACATCGAAGTTGAGGGGTTCAGGGCAGCGTTTAGGTCCAGACCAGAATGGTTGTCCGCTGGATGTAACTTGATCTGGTGGAAAATTGAAAAGTAGTTGTCTAATTTGATTGCTGTATTGTTCTTGCCAGTGACAACGAGCCCAGGCAACGCAGTCTTCAAAATTCTTAGGCCTTTCGTCAATCAAGGCAGTCTTAACAGATTCTAGAACTTCCAGAGGCTGAATTCCGGGCAATTTCAGGGTTCTCTCGATGAACTGTGGATCGGAAAGGTGCTGCGAAGCGTTCTCAGCGGCCTGACGAAACAGTCCCTCAAAATTGTCCCTTGCCCACTGCAAAGTATGCTCAATAGCGTTCGGGAAGTTCTTCAAGGTGCAAATTGGAATACTCTTCTCAGGTGGATCTTGAGAAGAGCTGTATGATTCTGTGATAAACGGCACGACAACTTGTGTATTCCCCTTTGTCCCGAGTGTTCCAGATTCAAGTAGCGGCTTTCGATAATAGACACATCGTCGATCCATGTAAATACGAGCATCAACATTGTCCAAAGCGTTGGCAACTCCGTCTAAAGCCTCGAAGAATTCGTCATTGTAGGTCTTCTCAGTCTCGAGACAAACGCGATTTTCGTGCGCGACAATGTTGACATTTGGATTCATTCCCTTGATGACTTTCGCGGCTGTTGATGATTTGGCCTTCTGAACGTCAGAGGGTCGGAATAAAAATTGCCGATTGAGATTTGATTTCTCGATAAAGTCCATGTCGGTGACGGTAATGCAGCCGTTTTCAGTTCCAACGCCCATCATTGCGAAATTTTTCAATAATTCACAGCCAATGGCGCCAGCGCCCACCACAAAATATTTCAAGCTTCCCAGTTTTGATTGGAATTTGCGACCAAAAACTGCGGTTTGAGAATCGTAGCGACTTCCAATTGGGGCGCAGTCTTCTTCAGTGAGTTCTGAACGATCTGCTGGAAGACACTCGAGTGCGTCAAAGTACAGCCACTGATAAATTGGATGGAATTTTCCTGAGCAGGCCTTCATTACTTCTTGCGCGACAATGCCACCGATCGTTGCGTTAATCGGATTCAAACTTCCGGCGCTAACTTTGGCAAAAGTTTCCAACAACTCGGTATTGAGTTCCGTCTCAGATCCAATTTCTTCTTTCAGGTTTTTCACGACATTGACGAATTCCTTGGCATCTTCCTCGTTCCACGGTCTCGGAGCTTGACCTTTCTCTTCAATGAATCGATGCAGAGCTTGAAAAGCAAGATGAATCTGAAAATAGAAAGAATATTATTTCCAGGCGCCTTTAATTGGAAAATAGGGTGTCCGATTCATATTTGTTTTAAAATTCCCAGACATTCTTCTGACCAAACAACGTTTTTGCTATAAAATATGACTTAATTAAACAATGTATTCTTGTCAGAGTGATCTAGTAAATTACTATACTTATGATTAATAACTTTAAAATAAAAAGTTTCTTTTAATTTAACCGGATTTCAAAGAAACATACTAAAAAAACGATTTTAACTAGTTAAATTGTAAAGTTTTTTATTTATTTTCTTAATCAAACCAATTATTAAACATAAGTCGAAAAATAATAAAATATATAAATTAACCTTTAGTTTGAATTTTTGAAGTTTAAAACTTTATTGTCTGAGATGTACATTAACGATCAAAATTGTGAAACCACTTACAAAAATCGGATTAAAAAATTTGCTACTTTCAGAAATTATTCCCGATGGTTCTTAGAGTACGAAATAAAAAGAAGTATGTATGTTACAATTTAATTTAATGTAAAAAATTTAATTTTTGAGTACAATAATTGGGATTTTAACGAAATAATTAAAATATGAAGAAACTAATTGAATATTACAATACAAATAATTGAAAGCTAGTGAAAAATTAAACTTTTTAGAAAATAGTTGAAAAATTGACAAAAATAATAGAAGTTTCAAGAAAATAATTTAAACTTGAAGAAAATAATTTAAAAATGTCAAAAATAACTAAAATTTGGAAAAAAATTTAATGCAAAATGAGAAATATAATTCAAAAATTTAGTGAAAAATAAAAATGTAATACATTCATTGAAAAATTGTATATAATTGAAAAATTAACGTTATAATTAAAATGTGAGGAAACCAATTGAATAATGACGTATAAAATAAAAATTTTGAAGACAATACTTGAAAAATTGACGAAAATTTTAAAATGTAAATAAAAATGAGAAACATTTAAAAAATAGAGTAAAAAATTAAAAATTTGAAGACAATACTTGAAAATTTGTGAAACAATCAAAATGTGAAGAAACTAATTGAATAATGACATAAATAATTGAAAGCTAATGTAAAAATTAAAAATTTATGGAAATTGAAAAAAGTATTAAGAGTTTGAGGAAAATAATTGAAAGTTAAAGAAATTAATTAAAATTTGAAGAAAATAATTGATATTTGAAGAGTATAATTTAAAAATGGCAAAAAATTTAAATATGAAGAAAGTATAATTGAAGTTTTAAAAAATTAATTGAAATTTGTAGAAAATAATTAAAAGAAGTGTAAACAAATAATAAATTCGTGACAAGAAAAGAAAGAACGAAGAAAATTATTGAAATTAAAAAAAAATAATTGAAAGCTGGTGTAAGAAATTTAAAAATTCATGACCATAAAAAAAATTGAATAAAATAAAATTGATGTTTGTAGAAAATAATTTTAAAATCGCAAAAATAATAGAAATATTAAGAAAATAATTACAAAACGACAAAAATACTTGAATAATGTGAAATTATTTGAAAAACGATAAAAATGATTGAAAATTAAAGAAAATATTTGAGAATTGAAGAAAATAATTAAAAATTGAAGAAATAAATAGGAAATTAAAGAATTAAATGGAAATTAGAAGAAAATAATTGATAATTAAAAGAAAAATTACAATATGACGAAAACAATTAAATATTGACGAAAATAATTAACTATTAAAAAAATTAATTAGCAATTGAAAAAAAATTCAAAAAATTATGATAATCGGTTTTTGAACAACAAATTTTTTAAAATTAATGAATAATCATAAAATTGAAGGAGAATAATAAATTGTCAATTAAAAACTGAGAAAAATTGATAAAAATATTGTAGAAAATAGATGAAAATTAAAGAAATCAATTGGAAATTAATGAATTGTATTGAAATTTCAAGAAAATAATTGAAAAACGAAGAATGCAATTCAAAACTGAAGAAAATAATTAAAAATTAAAGAAATAAATTAAAGATTAAAAAATTAAATTGAAATTTAAAAAAATTAGTTGATAATTGAAAGAAAAATTTCAAAATGACTAAAATAATTTAAAATTAAAGTAAATAATTGAGAAATGAAGGAAAATAATTGACAATCGAAAGTCGGAACTGAAAATCAATTTTATCTCCAAATAGTTGTTTTTCAAAGAATTTTAGACGACACGTAATTTTTTGTTTGACTGAAAAACAATTTTTTCATGAAGTTATAAAAATTTTAATTTTCAAAGTCGGAACTCTCGCTTATTTAAAATTTGAGAAAAAAACCTTAAAGGGTAATAACTTTTTAAATAATTGGGATATATTATTCTTTTTTTACGGCCTGAAAGAGTTGTTAGTCCTCTTTAAAAATCCAATGAAAAAAAATAAAAATGTTCTAAAATAACAAAATAGCGGACGTTTCACTAAAAAATTCAAAATTGCAATTACTCAAAAACCTTAGAGTTTTTTTCTTTGAAATTTTTTCTGGAAATTGTCGTAATAGTAAAGCATATTTTCCATAAGAATTTAACTTGTGCCCGATTTTCGTAAAAGAGAAAAAAATTATAGTTATTTTTTTACAGGAAAATTTTATTTTTCTCTATTTCTCGTTTTTTCAACAAATTACGTCAAAATTCGGTAAAAAGCTAATTATTTCAAACATATCACATTTTTATTTTCAGGAGGTTTTCTCCATTGACATAACCTTAAAATGAAAAATGTATTTTCTTTTCATATCGAATAAAAATGTTATTATAATTAATTTAGACAAATTTTGAAAGATACAAATGTACATTTTTCATAAAAAATTAGGTTGAGCTATATTTTATTGTAGCATTTATTTTATAAAAAATGTATTGAATAAATAAAATTTGATTTAGATATATTTTTAAACAAAATATTATTTAACAAAAGCCAACAAATAATATTGTAAATTACGTTTTAAAGAGAAAAATGAGATATTATTTGTCAAGATAGGATAAAAATTACATATTTTCATTAGAACATCGGGCACAAGTTAAATTCTTATGGAAAATAATCTTTACAATCACGACAATTTCCAAAATAAATTTCAACGAAAAAAACATTAAGATTTTTGAGTAATTGCAATTTAAAGTTTTTTAGTAAAACGGCTGGCCTTTTTTTATTTTAGAACATTTTTATAATTTATCAATGGATTTTTAAAGAGGACTAACAACTCTTTCAGACCGTAAAAAAAGAATAAGATATCTTAATTACTTAAAAAGTTATTACACTTATAAGGTTTTTTTCTCAAATTTTAAATAAACAAGAGATCCGACTTTAAAAATTAAAATCTTTCTAATTCCATGAAAGTTTTTTTCAGCCATACAAAAAAAATACGTGTCGTCTAAAATTCTTTGAAAAACAAGTTTTTGGTGATAAAATTGATTTTCAGTTCCGATCACGCCCAACCTGCTTGAATAGAAATGAATTTTGTCTTAAAGAATAATTAAAAAATTTAAAGAGAATATTTGTATATTGAAAATTATTGAAAATTATAGAAACAATTATGGATTTATTTATTAATGAAATTAAAATTATTTGAACTAATATTTATAAATTTTAATTTTAATCAATTTAAATGCATTTTTAGACAAGTATCTGATTTAAAACAAAAAATATCTACTTGCCAAACTTCAGGTATGAACAGACAAAAAATGAATGAAGGAATGAAAGAACTTGCGGATTATTATTATTATTATAGATTTGTGATATATGAAAAAAATTTATTGTCGATAAAATCTTTCAGAACTTTTAGATCCACGAAGAAATTCTCGGTTTAGTAACAAATTTGCCGGTCAATTTTTTAATTCTCTGTTTTTCCCTGTTAAGTGGCAACCCTGATTTTTGTCAATTGAGTTTTGATCAAAATTTCGGCTTCCCATTCTTTTTATTTCGTACTCTAGAAACCATACAGAATCATTTCTGAAAGTATTAAACTTTTTTAAAATTTGGTCAGCTACTACTTTAGTTGAAATAAAATGGTCTGATCCTAATTATTTTTTGCTTTTAAGGTACCTTTCCTCGGAACGCGTCACGTATGATTTATCTATTATATGAGAAAAATAAACTCGAAAAAATTCAAGCGTACCTGCTCTGGATGATCAAACTTGGCGAAGTCAGTAATAATAAACTCTGGCTTCTTTATGGCTTCCTGAAGAGGAAGGAAATGCAGAGTTTTTGGCATTTTCACTTGGGTTACGATTCCACCTTGAAGATATTCGGCAAATTGAGTAGTGTCACCGATACTGAATGTGTACGGTCCAAGAACTTTGATTTTCTTGGGTTCACAGCCGTTCAGCTCGTTCATTCCTTGAATTTCGGAGAATGTTACATAGTCGCCATCTTCCATTCCGTGACGAGTGTCATCAAGACAGGTAACGACTCCCTCAGTGTCTCTTGAAACGCTGGCAATCATTGCGCTGACAGGCTGCTCGCCATTACTGTCAACGACAGTGAAAGTGTTGCCAAAATCGCAGAAAACCTGGGAGAAAAGTCCACGAACTTCTCCAATAACAAGGGCAATCCCATTTGCGTGAGTTATTTCGGCAATACGAAATTGTTCCTTTAAAGGTGTATCGGTCAGGACCACGACCTTAAATTTTTTAAGGAAACCTTCTGACAGTGGACCATCATGAAAACGAGTTGGAACGTAATTGTTCAATTCCGAGAGTCTGCCACAGCAAGCTTCAGCTCGATTTTTGCCTGAAAACAAAGTAACATTTATAATTGTTATTATTTCATTATATAGAATTATCGAGGACAAGTACTGGGGAATTTATTTAAATCTATGAAGAAAGCAGCTTAAAAGACAAAAATACGATCATCATAAAATGAAAAATCAATTGGGAGAAAGTGTGCTCCTTCAATTTTTAGAGAGATGCATGAATATTCCCGAAGACCTATTTAGCCTAAATCTCATTAAACCTAAATTCGTAAATTCCAAAAAGCCTAAAGTATATTCAGCCTAAATTCCACTTAACCTAAATTGCATTTAGCATCAATCGCATTTAACCTAAATTCCGTGTAACCTAAAATGCATTTAGCCTAGATTCCATTTAACCTAAACTCCATGTAACCAAAAATGCTTTTAGCCTAAAACCCATTTAACCTAAAACTCATTTAACCTAAATTCCATGTAACCTAAAATGCCTTTAGCCTGGATCCCATTTAATCTAAAATCAATGTAACCTAAAATGCATTTAACCTAAATCCCATTTAACCTAAAATGCATTCAGCCTAAAATTCATATAACCTAAATCTCATTTAACATAAATCCCATTTAACCTAAAATGCATTTAGCCTAAATCCCATTTACTCTAAATTCCATGTAACCTTAAATGCATTTAGCCTAGATCCCATTTAACCTAAATTCCATGTAACCTAAAACCCATTTAACCTAAAATTCATTTACCCTAAAATGCATTCAGCCTAAAATTCATTTAACCTAAAATACATTCAGCCTAAATCCCATTTAACCTAAATTCCATGTAACCTAAAATGCATTTAGCCTAGATCCCATTTAACCTAAATTCCATGTAACCTAAAATGCTTTTAGCCTAAAACCCATTTAACTCATTAATGCATTTAACCTAAATCCCATTTAACCTAAAATGCATTCAGCCTAAAATTCATATAACCTAAATCTCATTTAACATAAATCCCATTTAACCTAAAATGCATTTAGCCTAAATCCCATTTACTCTAAATTCCATGTAACCTTAAATGCATTTAGCCTAGATCCCATTTAACTTAAATTCCATGTAACCTAAAACCCACTTAACCTGAAACTCATTTAACCTAAAATGCAATCAGCCTGAAATTCATTTAACCTAAATCTCATTTAACATATATCCCATTTAACCTAAAATGCATTCAGCCTAAAATGCATTTAGCCTAGATCCCATTAAACCTAAATTTCATGTAACCTAAAACCCATTTAACCTAAAATTCATTTAACCTAAAATGCATTCAGCCTAAAATGCATTCAGCCTAAAATTCATTCAGCCTAAAATTCATTTAACCTAAAATACATTCAGCCTAAATCCCATTTAACCTAAAATGCATTTAGCCTAGATCCCATTTAACCTAAATTCTATGTAACCTAAAACTCATTTAACCTAAATTCCATGTAACCCATAATGCATGTAACCTAAAACTCATTCAACCTAAATCCCATTTAAGCTGAAATGCATTCAGCCTAAAACTCATTAAACCTAAATCCCCTTTAACCTAAAATGCATTCAGCCTAAAATTTACTTAACCTAAATCCCATTCAAGCTAAAATGCATTCAGCCTAAAATTCATTTAACCTAAATCTCATTTAACATAAATTCCATTTAACCTAAAATGCATTTAGCCTAAATCCCATTTAACCTAAAATGCATTTAGCCTAAATTCCATTTAACCTAAAATGCATTTAGCCCTAATCCCATTTAACCTAAATACCATTTGATCTAAAAGAAATTAATCCTAAATTTCATTTAACCTAAAATGCATTCAGCCTAAATTCCATTAAGGGATTCGTGCACAATTTATGTAACAAGTTTTTAGCCTATCTTTGACCCCCTCCCTCCCCCTTGTCATAGGAAGTAACCTTTGAAGAAACCCCCTCCCTAGAAAGGGGCCATCCACAAAGCATATGATACTTTAGGGGGGAGGGGGGGGGGGGTTCTCTGCACAATATCACGCTACATGTTAAAAAAATTTTAAGACCATGGGAAAAGCATCACTAAGGAGCGGGGGGGGGGGGTTAATTTTTCGAAAATATGTATCATATACTTTATGAATGACCCCAAATAACGTTACAATTTGCAAACCCTCCCCTAATTTTTTAATATTGTTTTATTTTTAAAATTATATTTTATTACGTACTTTTCACTTCTTTATGTAGTTTAAGTGATTTTGGAAAATAAGAAAAAGGGTTATATTAATAATTCAAGTTTTATTTTACAAAATTATATTGTTTCTTTTTTTTTTAAACAGTTTTATTAATTAAAGTGGTATTTTTTTTTCTATTTTATGATTCAAAACAATTAATTTTTGTTTGAAATAAGTAAATATATTTCATAAACAATTTTTTTTTATCCAATAAAATAAATTTGATGTGTTTCAGCAAGAATACAAGGTACTCAAAACATGTTTTAATTTTAGCAAAAGTATGACAGCAAAATTTTTATTACATAAATATAATTAAATACATTAATATAATAATTTTCATAACATTTATTTCTTTTTTAGCAGAATGTGACAGAATTAGTTCAAATTACTTTTATTAACCTTTTTTATTAATTTATTTTATGATGCAAAACTAGTAATATTTGTTTAAAACGAGTAAAAAATATTAAATAAATTTTTTTTTTAAACAATAAATTAATTTGCTGTTTTTAATTAAAAATACATGGTAAAAAGAATTATTTAACTTTTTAATATTATTTTACTTTAATTATGTTTATGCAACTAAAAATAACTCACTAATTTGCTGTAATTAATTGAGAATACATGGTAATAAGAATATTATTTAACTTTTCAAAATAATTTTATTTTAATTATGTTTATGCACTAAAAATGACTCACTAGATTGGTAATTATTATTACGGCTTATAAACATTTTTTATTATTAAATTTTCCTATTAAAATTGTTTATTTATTTGTTATAGAAAAATTATAATTATTCGATTATTTTGAAGTTAAAAGAAAATTAAGTTATCTAATATCTAGTTATATCTAATTTTTCATCATCGTACAGGCACCCTAAAAAAGGATAAATTTTTGCATTTTAGAAAGTGGAAAAATAGAAACTTTTTGAAAAAAAGGTCAAAGAGAAAAATCTTAATTTTAGGTGTTTTAGGTGATTTTTTTAAAAAAAGGAAAATATAAGGGGAAAAAGGGGAAAAAAAGGGGATTAAGTGAAAAAGGGCAGAAACTGTGATCCCTGTAATTTGTGCACGAAGCCTAACCTAAAACAATAGTGTCCAAAATCCTTTGAAAACATTACAAAGAAAGTTTAATTTTACAAAAACACTTCTGCTTCACACTTTAATCAATTGTAATAGTTTATAAATAATGTTTCTTTATTTTTGAAAACTTTCCGATATTTCAAAAAAATTTGATATTGTAACGTTCCATACGGAGTGGGTGAAATTTACCCGAACGTACATTTTCAACAATACCAGCTTAAAGAGCAAGCGTTGACTGGCTCTGGCTCTGACAAAGTAGCTACCTTTAGGTAGCTACTTAATCCTCAAACTCTTTATTTAATTATTTTCACACTATTTTCATTTTCTGATAGCAACATCATATCATCAGCATATGCCAAGGAATAGATCTCAGTGTTGCTAGATACTCCAAATTTATGAATTTTGAGTTCCGTATTCACATTTTGGGTGACAAAGTTTACTAAATTTAAACAAGTAAAAAAACTTCTTATCTGACCTAGTGGAAGTTGTAGGTAATAAAAAACTAAATAGAATGGTATATATTAAATCTTTGATTTATAGAAATAGAAAAATAGAAATATAATAAATAGAATGGTATATATTAAATCTTTGATACACCATCAAAATCGTGTTTTAGTGCCAAAAAACCGTTTTCAGGTAGATTCACGTAGGGGAGAATGGCCATCAATGTACCAGTTTTTTCAATGATCCATTTCAATTTTCTCAGAAACTATTAAATAAAAATTCTCCCAATTTTAAATATAAATGAATTTTGCGTAAACACACTACGTCCATAAATTTGAGACGTGTGGATTTATTCTTTACAGAGAAAACTGAAAAAAACTGTTTTTGATGCACTGAAGAAAAAATTTACCTAAAATACAAACAAGTTTTTTAATTGAAATAAGGCAATTTAAAAATAAATGTACTTACGATTTATTTTGTTTTGGGCCTTAACTACAATATTCTAATGAGATAAAGATTTTGAAATATTGGATTAAGTTATAAAAAACCATTTTTGTTGCAAATGTCATGTTGATTCAATGTACCAGGGAACAATGAACCACCTGGAATTTCAGTGTATTTTCGATTTCCAGAGTGGTATGCTTGATTATAAAACTAGGCATGCATACAGCATGTTACAGCGATTGTTATCAGTACTTTTCTCAACATAGCAAAACTAAAATGCCGTTTTAGCTAGTTAACTTAAATTTGAGGTATATTTATGTTATACATTATCAATTAAAAAGTGTTAAGTAATAATTTTTTATAGTATTTGATAGAAAATCAGTTTTTTTACAAAATGAAAATTGCAATATTATTATTGTTAAACATTTTTAGTGTTTTTATAGAGGTGGTTCATTGTGTACCCAGGTTGTTGAAAATGAAAATAGCTTGTTAGTTTAGAAAGATCCTAAATTTTATTATTTAATCAAAATAAATCGTGTATAATATGTTTGCATTACCTAGAGAAGTGTTGTAGTTTTATATTGATGCAAAGAAGTGCTTGAAATTGGTGAAGTTGAATAAGTACTATGACCTTGAAAAAAACCCGGTACATTGATGGCCACTCTCCCCTACGTCATACCTCGAAAAATCGCCAATTTTCAATAACAAAGTTTTTTTTTTAAATTTAAACCTTATAATCAGCCTTTTAAAACTATATAAGATTTTTTTTCATCATCATTAAAATTCATTTAGATATGGACCAAAAACCATCTAAAAATTTGGGGAAGCCGACATTTTGACCAAAACTCGATTTACAGAATGTTTAATAGACCAAAATTTATTTATCCGAATATTTAAATTCCCGTAACTTCATTTGTCTGAATATTCAACTTCCTGAAACTTTATTTGTCGAAATATTAAACTTCCTGAATATGCATTTTCCAGAAATAGTAATTATCAGACTTACGTTTTGTTGGATTACTTAACAAACCGAAACTCTATTTGTCAGACTATTCACCTTTCCGAAAATGCATTTAGCAGAAATGGTATTTATCAGATTTACCATTTGTCCTCATATTTAATTTTCCGCAACCAAAGTTTTCAGATTATTTCACTTCCCAAATATGAATTTGTCAGATATTGTATTTATCAGACTTACCGTTTGTTAAAATATTTAATTTCTCGTAACTCCATTTTCTCAGAATAATTAATTTTTCGATTTTGCATTTTCCAGAAACTGTATTTATCAGATTAATCATTTGTCGAAATACTTAACCTCACAAAACTCCATTTCCCAGAATATTTAACCTCTTGAATTTTCATTTGTCAGAATGTTTAAATTCTCGAAAGTATATTTCTTAGAAGTTGTATTTATCAGATTCGATATTTTTCCGAACATTTAAGTCACTGAAACTCTATTTTCTATTGAAATTCAAAGAAAACAATTGAGAATTAAATATTAAACTTTACAAAAAATAATAATTAAGAATTAAAAGAAGCAATTAATAATGGAAACAAATAATTAATAATGGAAAGAAATAATTGAACAATGACAAAGATATTTGACAATTAGAAACAAAATTAAAAAAAAAAGTAAATATTAATCTACAATTGAACAATAATTGGAAAAATTGAACAATGGTTATTAAATTCAAAGAATATAATTGAAAATTGGTCAACTAGACAGAAAATAAAAAAAAATTTTAATTTAAGTTAATAATTCAAAATTGAAGAAATAAATTGAAAATTAAATAATGAAATTGAAATCAGAAAAACACAGAATTATTTAATATTAAAAAAGAAACAATTGAAAATTGAGAAATAAAATTGAAATTCGAATACAGTAATTGAGAATTAAAGAAAATTACTGAACAATTCGATTGAAAAGAGAAAAAAAATTATTTATAATTCAAAAAAAAAAAAAAAATGAAAAATGCCAGGAATTATTTAATGTTGAAGAAAACATTAAAAATTGAAGAATAGAATTGGTATTTAAAGAAATTAATTGAGACTTGAAAAAAATAATTGGATAATTAAATTGAAAATAGAAAAAAATTATTGAAAATTGAAGGAGATTTTGAAACATGAAGTAAATAACTGATACTTGAAAAAAATAATTGAAAAAAGTCGAGATTACTGAATATTGAAACAAACAATTGAAATTGGACAAAATAATTAAAAATTAAAGAAAATAATTGAAAATTGAAGAGAGTACTTAAAAATTAAAGACAATATTTAAAAACAGCAGAAAAATTTAGAAATCGACGAAAATAATTGCGAATTGATAAAAATAATTTAAAAATTATCAATTTAGATAAAAATTGAAAGAAAAACATAATTTAAAAAAGCTGAGAAATCTTAAATATTGAAGAAAATTGAGAAGAAATTGAAAATTTAAAGAAATATGAAAAAATAATTGGAAACTTAGGAAAATAATTGAAATTTAAGAAAAAAATTGGAAATTGAAGAAAATAATTGAGAATTTACAAAAAAAATCATGGTAAAAAACCTAGAGTTATGGAATATTGAAAAAAACAATTGAAAATTAAAGAATGGAATTGAATGTCGAAAATTATAATTGAGAATATTAAAGAAAATATTTTAGGAATTGAACAATGGGATTGAAAGTAGAAAATAAAATTGAAATTTAAGAAAAAAGAAATCGAACAACCCAGGAATTATAGAATTTGAAGAAAACAATAAAAAATGAAGAAAGTAATTGTAATTTGAAGAAATTAATTAAAAATTGTAGAAAATAATTTCTTGAAATTGAAGAAAATGTGGTTTTATTAAAATTGTTGAAGAATAATTGACAAATTGAATGGAAGTTTCAAAAACATAATTGATAATTGAAAAAAATGAGAATGATTGATTATAGAAGAAAATAATTGAAAATTGAAGAAAGTGCTTAAAAATTAAAGACAATATTTAAAAACAGCAGAAAAATTTAGAAATCAACGAAAATATTTGCGAATTGATAAAAATAATTTAAAAATTATCAATTTAGATAAAAATTGAAAGAAAAACATAATTTAAAAAAGCTGAGAATTCTTAAATATGGAAGAAAATTGAGAAGAAATTGAAAATTGAAGGAAATTCAGAAATTGAAAGAAATATGAAAAAATAATTGGAAATTTTTGAAAATAATTGAAATTTAAGAAAAAAATTGGAAATTGAAGAAAAATTGAGAATTTAAAAAAAATCATGATAAAAAGCCTAGAGTTATTGCATATTGAAAAAACAATTGAAAATTAAAGAATGGAATTGAATGTCGAAAATTATAATTGGGAATATTAAAGAAAATATTCCAAGAATTGAACAATGGGATTGAAAGTAGAAAAAAATAAGTAATAATTGAAGAAAAAAGAAATTGAACAATCCAGGAATTATAGAATTTGAAGAAAACCATAAAAAATGAAGAAAATAATTGTAATTTGAAGAAATTAATTAAAAATTGTAGAAAATAATTTGGAATTGAAGAAAATGTGATTTTATTAAAATTGTTGAATAATAATTGATAAATTGAATTGAAGTTTCAAGAACATAATTGATAATTGAAAAAAAATGAGAATGATTGATTATAGAAGAATATAATTGAAAATTGGAGAAATTATTGAGATGTGAAATAAATAAATCATAATTGAAAAAAATAGTTGAAAAAAGTCGAGAATTATTGAATATTAAATTAAATATAATTAAAAATTGAAGGGAATAATTAAGGTCTGAAGAAAATAATTAAAAATTGATGAAAATAATTGAAAGTTGAAGAAAATAATTTAAAATTGAATCAAATAATTGGTAATTAGAAAAAATAATTTAGAGTCGAAGAAAGTAATTAAATATTGATTAATATAATTGAAAATCGTAGAAAATATTTCAGAATTAAAGAAATTATTCAGAAATTGATGAAAATAATTGAAAATTGGAGAAAATAATTGACAATTGAAGAAAATAGTAGAAAATCGAAGAAAATAATTGAGAAATGAAGAAATAATTTGAAATTAATGAAAATAATTTAAAATGGAAGAAAATAATTGAGAATTGTAGAAAATAATTGAAAATTGAAAAGAAGAATTGTCAGCTGAAGAGAATAATTGTGAATTTCTGAAAATAGTTAAATAATTGAAGAATTGAATTGAAGCTTCAAGTAATCGATAATTGAAAAAAAATATTAAAAAAAGCCGAGAATAATTGAATATCGAAGAAAATAATTGAAATATGATGAAAATAATTGATGATTGAAAGCACACAATAGAATTGCCCATAACTATATAAACTATTATGCAATGTAGGGTCCACCAAAAAAACTGAAGTTCTATCTACATTTTTTCATAATAATTTGACTTTTTCATGTTTAATGTCTTTCATTGTTTCTGCGATATTGTTAGCGTTAAGAAAAAAAGATAGTAGACAAACATCTATATTTCATGAGAATATATTATATTATATTTTAATTTTTAATATATATTTTTTATTTTTCAATTGCATAATTGTCGTATAATTACACAAAATTTAAACGCATACCAGATTGGTTTAAAATTCATAAAGTTATTACCTTTATTTATAAAACAAATTGAAATATTAGTAAAATTTATTAGCCCAGAAAAAAAATTCCCGGTTAATTCCCGATTTTTCCGGTTAGTAGATACCCTAAAAAACGTAGAATGTTCATTTGCCAGACAAATGGAGCTCGCGGATTGGCCGGTAATATTTGCGGAAACTTACCGGCCAATCAGCGAGCTCCATTTGTCTCAGTTTTTTAAGTAATCCGACAAAAAGTAAGTCTGATAATTACTATTTCTGGAAAATGCATATTCAGGAAGTTTAATATTTCGACAAATAAAGTTTCAGGAAGTTGAATATTCAGACAAATGAAGTGACGGGAATTTAAATATTCAGATAAATAAATTTCGATTTATTAAACATTCTGTAAATCGAGTTTTGGTCAAAATGTCGGCTTCCCAAAATTTGATTTTTTTGATATATTTTTCAACTTTGAGACAAATTTATATCTCTTATGATATTTAAATTATATTTTTTCGCAACTTACATAGAAAACGTAGTTAATTTGTCTTTTAATGACCCCAGATTGAATAAAATTTTGATGAGTTTTTTGAAGATTGATTAAATTCTCTTAAAACTTGTTACTCGGTAGTTTTTAGGGTTGCTGGTTACGAATTTGACATTTGATTTTAAAACTTTAAAATGGCGGATCCAATATGGTGGAAGAATTTTTCAAAATTAATTAAGGGGGGAACTAGGTGTAAAGCTTCACAAAATTCAGTTTTTTTTTTCATAAATCGCTTGTAAAACCATTAAAAAATATACTTTGAGAATTTGAAACAAAAATTTAATTTATTTTTAGTATTATGTACGCGTTAGAATTTTTTGGTCGAAAAATTAGTCTTGTTTCAAATGCTTGCCAATTACACAAAAATTAATATTTTTTAAATCCCCTACGTGTTTCTCTAGCTATTCTCATGTAGATTATGAAAAAAAAATTATTTTCTTCTAGATTCAATTTTGCACTCGGCTGCGTGCCGAAAAGCTCCTCCAAGAAAACATACATTACAGAAATGGATCCAGTGCCGCCATTTTGAAATATTTTTTATTGAAAATTTGTCATTTTTTTACTTCAATATATAGATAATAACTTTCCAAAACATTATAATTATATTCCTTTTCCTTACACTAAAAAAAAAATTCTTGAAGAAACGTTTTTTTTTGCTATTATGAACAAAAATGTACAGAAAAGTATTTCACAAGCACGTAATTAAAATATATTTTATAACTGCAATATACAGAGAATACAATGATAATTTATTATTAGATAGGAAGTAATGTTCACCTCATAAATAAATTGTCTACATTTAACCTTGATCGATGATTCATTTCTTATTTTCTTATCATCCTGAATTGAAAATCTTTCTCTTTAATGTTAATTCTTGACATAAAGCCTTTTTTAAAGAGCAGGAAAAGAATTGTATTTCTATTTCCTAATTGTTCACAATTTTATTTCAATCTAGTTTATTTTTTACACTTTTATTTAACCATATTTAAGTAGTTTTACTTCTGTATTGTAATTTTTTTAATAAATTTTTCAAAGTGATTTCTTGCAAAGAATTTATTTTTCTTTATTACGTAAAAGCGATCTAATATAAGATCATTTTCTATTATTATTTCAAATTATATATTAAACAATACAAATTTTATCAATAGATACCACATCCTTGGAATAATAATAATAATAATAATAATAAGTCAACTGCGTTGCAAAAAAAGATATTTGGTTGATTAATTAAAAAAATTTAATTTGATTTACAAACAGAAAAGTTTATATAACTAAAAGAAATGTTGAATAAAATGCAATTTTAAATTGGAATCATTTGAAAAAAAACTCAAACGATTGACAATTTGTGAACAATTAATTGACTAAATTGCTTATAATTTTGAAAAATCGATTGTTAAGTAATTGGAGTTTACCTAAATAAAAGAGCAAAAATATTGAAGAATGAAGTTTTTTTTTCAATTTTTCAGTCATTTTTCTTTATTTAAAAAATGCTCTGTAATTTTCTCCATTATTTTTCTCATATTTTAATTACTTTTATCAATTTTTAATTATTTTGTCAATTTTCAAGTACAATCTCATTTATTTTAAAATTTCCCAAATTTCAATTAATCCCTCCAATTTTTAATTCATCTCAATATTTTTTAATTAATTTTCTAAATGTTCAATAACTCAAATTTAAAATATATTGTCTCAATTTACCATTCTTTTTATCATTTTGCAATTATTTTCTATTATTTCAAATATATTTTGTTAATTTTCAATAATTTTCTTCGAATTGATATTGAAATATTAGACGTTGATAATATCTAATTGATCTAATTAATATTTGGGCAGTTAATTGACTAAATTGTTTATAATTTTGAACATAGTATTTGAAAAGAAAAAATTATTTAATTATCTTTTCAAATTTGAAAAATCGATTATTAAATAATTGGAGTTTACCTACTTAAAAGTGTGAAAATATTGAAATATTAGACGTTCAATATTTTCACACTTTTAATTAGTTAAACTCTAATGATTAAATCATCGATTTTTCAAATTTAAATGATAATTAAATTTTTTTTTTCAAATACTATTTTCAAAATTATAAACATTTAGTGAATTAACTGACTAAATATCAATTAGATCAATTGGATATTAGACCAACGTCTATAGTTTTAATATTTTTAAAACTTTTTTTGTCTTTTTATTTTAGGATTTTCTTTACTTTTCCTCTTTTTATATAAATTATATATATTATTTTACACAATTTCGTTATAATAACATTCACTTAACTTTTTATTTAGTTGATTTTCACAATTATTTACATATTTTTGAAAATAAATACTCTAATTTTTTTTTTGTAAGTATATTCAATTTTTTTTCAAAATCTTGTCTATTTTTTGTAAACTTACTTATTCTTCCATAAAGTTTTTAGATTTTCTTTATTTTTCTAAATTATTTGTTAGACTTATTTTAAGTGTAATACTATAAAAATATGTTTGGTTTAATTTACTTAAACTTTTTTTTATCTTTAAAGGATTTTTAAGTTTCTTTTGTGGACTTTCTTTTTATTTTTCTTGATATATACATTTTTTTGATTTTATTTTTGTACTTTTTATATTTTTCAGTTTGTTCGATTAAGGTAAACAACATTTTTTTTATTTTCTTCGTATTTCTTTAATTTTATTGATGTTTCACTATTTTTTTAATTACGAATTTTTTAAAATGTTTATTTGGTGCTTTTATTCTTTTATTTTGCATCATGTGAATTTAATCTTGTACTAAATATTCTCATTTGAACAAAGTTCTTCTATTTCTTAGAATTTCTTTTGTTTTAAAAGTTTTTTAAATTTCACAAAATTTTATTTATTTAATTTGTAAAAGAATTCTCTTATTTTTCTAATTTTACAATTCTGTTCTCTTTAATAATATATTTCAATGTTATTTTTAATTATCTTCTTATTTATTATTTTAATTTAAAAAAAATGTCCGTAAATAGTTATATTTTTTTAAAAGAGTTTCTATTTTTTTATATATAATTATGTCACTGTTTCCTTCTTGTGTTGTTTTTTTAATTTTTTCTTCTTTAATAAACTACTTACAAATAAACAGTTGGAGTTCAAAAAATCGATTTTTATCAGCCGTGCAAATTGTCAGTTGTATGAGTTTTTTTCCCTATTGTAGTATAAACACGCCTAGTTTAGAAATAAAAATAAATCAATAAAAATATTTTAAAAAGTAAATACAAAATTCATTATAAATAAATTTAAAATCTTTATACTTTTTACTGACAATATCAATGAATAAAAATATAGTCAGTTTACAAATTTCAAATTAAGAGCTTGTTAACTCATTAGAAATTATTGATCTGCAATAATTGTATTTTTTTCAAGTTCTAAATATTGAGAACCAATTTTGAACTAATAACTCAAAATTCAACAATTTCGTACAATAAAATTTCATTTAATAAAATTACCATTTAATTATTTTTTTTATTTATTTAAATAATATTTTCAATTAACAAAACCCACAAAAGAAAATTTTATTTTAAAAGTCAATATTATAAAAAATGCTTATCATCATCATCAGTTTGTGGCGTTTCCAATTTTCACTTCTCAAGTTAATTAAAAAAACATCACTTTACCTAATTCACTGTCTTTAGAGTCTATAATCGATTTCTTTGTTTGAAACGTTTAACATGAGAGATTGAAATAAGAATGCACGTAATACAAGATAAAGAGAATAGGTTAGGTATGAAATACCTTACTTTGATTAAAAGAACAAAAAAAAAAGAACAAAATTGTTTTCCCAAGGTCAAGTTTTGTTGAGAATCCAACAATTTGACCAATTTTGCCCTGTGGAAATTTAACTATTAAAATGAGAAATTGTCGAGTGTAAAGCAAATAGACGACATTCAGGGGCCCTGACGTTACAACTATAAAAGAAGTGGAAAATAATGAAAAATTTTCTTACCAAGGTCGCCCTCAGTCAAGTAGAATTGTGATCCGAGGTCGGCAATTTGACAGACGGCATTGTCATGAAGGGTGACGGATTTGACACCTCCGAGGATGACATTTTTGGCAATTTCTACGCCAAGACCACCGAGGCCCGAGATAAGGACATCTGACGATGCCATGCGACGCATGGCGTCGTGCCCGAGGACATAGAGCTGCCTAGAATATAATCCCTCGTCAATATCGGCCAGTGGCCGAGAAGTTGAACCATTTTTCGCCATGTCTGCGATTGACGCGAGGTCGTCGGCTCCTTCTGCCGTGGTGGCAGCAACGCGTCGTTTCTTGGCTGGGGGATCAACGGAGCTCTCCACCACCTCAGCACTAGACATCGGACTTCACGAGGGCCGTATTATATCTGTCGATTGTTTTTACCCGGCCGCTACAGCACTGATAACCCGTCCCACCGCTCCACGATCGCGGAACTTGACGCACACTTTTGCCTTACTTTTCCTTCTTGGCGACCTTCCTTCGCCTGCTGCTCTTTTTCACCCCAGCACTGCGCGGTAATACAATAGCAATCGGCCATGCAACAATTCTTTCTCCAATTCTGATCTTCTGCTTGCTAAAATTTCTGACTTTCAGTTTTTCTACTTCACTGAACACCAGCACCACCTCTTGACTGCAATTTGCAGTTTTCCTAGTAATGTTTTTTTTTTCTTCTTCTTTAGTCCAGGTAAGTAAAAGTTACCAGAATTTTTCAGTCGGTAATCAGGGTTGTGAAAGTCAAATGTAGAAGTTGAGAAGTTACGTGTAGTGTTGGTAAATTCTCGAGAATTTAAAATCGGGTATTTTTAGAGATGGGACCTGTCGAGTGTGACTCAAGTAATGTCGGTCATGACGGACAATTCTCCGTCTTTGTCCGTCAGGCTGGACAAACTTGACATTTGCTCTTTTTTACAAAATGATATGCATTCTTTCATTTTTTTGCTCATAATGATCAATGAAATATTAAAAGAAATGTATTTCGTAACAGTAATTCACATTAATTTTCAAAAATCGGTGGATTGCTAAGAAATGTGTTTGACATAACCTTAAACCTTAAAAAGTAAAGAGTGAATTTTAAAAAGTAATCATATAATTCTTGACTCTTTTAATGGATTTCAATTCAATTTCATGAGAATATTAATTAACAACATAAAGCTTCTATGTAAAGAATAAATTCTTGCTTTTATTTATGGTGAATAAACAGAAATATTTTTACAAAATATAAGATAGTACAAAATTTATTTTTATTTTGGTGTTTAAAAGAAAGTTGACGATAGTATGAGAAATAAAAATTGCATTTACAATTTGAATGTAAAAATTTATGTTTATTAAAACATTTTGTTTTTATAGTTATAATATAGAATTTAGAGAATAATATATTATTTATTAACCGTAAGTATAAGTCTTAAAAATTAAGAGCGAAGTTTTACATTTTGTTATATGTTTTAACTGTTTTAGTGCATTTAAATGTAATTGCATTTAAATATTAATTAATGTAAATAAGGTGATGCTTTTCTGCTTCTCGAATAAAGAAAAATATTTTAAGAAAATATAAGAAAGAAATTAGTTTTAATTGTAGTGTTTAAAACCAACGTTATGATGGGATGAGAAGTAAAAAATTGCATTTACAGTTAGAAAGTAAAAAGGTTTGTTTATTAAGAACTTATTTATTATTCAAGGCCCCCTAAATTTTCCAATTATTAACCTAAATTATCATCCCCTAAAAACAACCCCTGACAAAAATAGTCAAGAAAAAATTGGAAAAAAATCATCAATTTCTATAAGAAAATTCTATCGAAATTCTAAAACAGTGGAACCCACTTGAAAATATTTCCCATTGTTTTTTTTAACAATTTAAAAATTTATAGAAATTTCTTTCAATTGCTTTTCTCAAGGGTTGTTTTTTGTGGATAATAAATCTGGTTATCAATTGGAAAAATTAGAGGACAAATTCCTGAGTATATTCTGCCATTTTAGAACTTCATTGTAATTTTTTTTTTTTAGAAATTGAATAATTTTTACAATTTTTTTTCGATTATTTTCATCTGGGGTTGTTTTTAGGAGATAATAATTTTAGATATTTTTGGGAAAATATAGAGGACATATTCCTGAGTGTGTTCTGCCATTTTAGAACTTTATTAGAATTTTTTTGTAGGAATTGAATAATTTTTGTAATTATTACTCGCATATTTTCCTCAGGGGTCACATCTGAGGGTTGATAATTCTGTTTCTCAATTGGAAAAATGAGAGGACATATTCCTGAGTATCTTCTACCATTTTAGAACTTATTTGGAATTTTTTTGTAGAAATTGAATAATTTTTACAATTTTTTTTCGATTATTTTCATCTGGAGTTGTTTTTAGGGGATTATAATTTTAGTTATTTATTGGAAAATATAGGGGACATATTTCTGAGTATGTTCTGCCATTTTAGAACCTTATTAGAATTTTTTTGTAGAAATTGAAGAATTTTTCTAATTATTTCTCGCATATTTTTCTCAGGGGTTATTTTAAGAGTTGATAATTCTGGTTCTCAATTGGAAAAATTAGGGGACATATTCCTGAGTACGTGCTGACATTTTATAACTTCATTGGAATTTTTATGTAGAAATAAATAATTTTTTCAATTTTTTTTTCGATTATTTTCATCAAGGGTGGTTTTTAGGGGATGACAATTCTGGTTATTGATTAGAAAAATTAAAGGACATACTCCTGAGTATGTTCTGCCATTTTAGAACTTCATTGGAATTTTTTTGTAGAAATTGAATAATTTTTACAATTTTTTTCGATTATTTTCATCTGGGGTTGTTTTTAGGAGATAATAATTTTAGATATTTTTGGGAAAATATAGGGGACATATTCCTGAGTGTGTTCTGCCATTTTAGAACTTTATTAGAATTTTTTTGTAGGAATTGAATAATTTTTGTAATTATTACTCGCATATTTTCCTCAGGGGTCACATCTGAGGGTTGATATATCTGTTTCTCAATTGGAAAAATGAGAGGACATATTCCTGAGTATCTTCTACCATTTTAGAACTTAATTGGAATTTTTTTGTAGAAATTGAATAATTTTTTACAATTTTTTTTCGATTATTTTCATCTGGGGTTCTTTTTAGGTGAAGATAATTTTAGTTATTTATTGGAAAATATAAGGGACATATTCCTGTGTATTTTCTGACATTTTAGAACCTCATTAGAATTTTTTTGTTGAAATTGAATAATTTTTCTAATTATTTCCCGCATATTTTTCTTAGGGGTTATTTTTAAGGGTTGATAATTCTGGTTTTCAAGTTGAAAAATTAGGGGACATATTCCTGAGTGTGTTCTCACATTTTAGAACTTCATTAGAATTTTTCTGGTTAAGTTGATAATTTTTACATTTTTTTTTCGATTATTTGCCTCGGGGGTATTACTAACTTTTTTTGCCTTGTCTCTGTTATTAAATGCTTATTTTTTTGAAAATTTTGTGGAATAATTTTTTCTTTTTGCCTAAATGCTCTATATGTTAGGCGAGCTTATTAAAGGAATAAAAATATGAAAAGCAGTATAATAATGAAGTCTTTTTAAATACTATGTTTTAAGAGAAAGCTAATGTTTCCCTTAAATTTAAAATAAGTCAGACATAAGTTGAAAAAAACATTGTTTTTTTAATGAGGACTAACAAAAATTTTCCTTATTATTGACAATAATTTTTTTTATTCCAATAATTACTTATTTCAGCTGATATTACTAACGAGTTTCGACTTCCTTGTAAATTACTCAATTTTAAAACTATATACCATAATTTACTATCATTTATACAATAATATTATTAATTATTATTATTATTATATAACTTTTTTTAAAATTCTCAGTAAAATTAATTTATAAAATGTATGTTTTTTAATTATTTTATAGCTGCAGATGAATAATTGTATACATTCTGTTCTAAACTCTTTTCAACTTTTCAAGGTTATGTTGAAAAGGAATGTTCTTTTATTTTCAATATTACTCAATTACTTAATATTTCTAATAAATTTCTTAGTAATATCAGTTGTTTGTATCCATTAACATCATTAAATAAGTCATTTTTGGATATTACATATTTTGTCACTGTAAATATGGTGCATGTCCAATCTGTCGAACTGTGACCATGGTGACCGACACGTGACAGAGAATTGTCCGTCACACTCTCTGAGGTCCCATCTCTAGGTATTTTACCAGGAGAAGTTATGGTAATGTTCAGTTTCCGAGAGAATTTAAAAGAATTTTAATAATTTAAATACTGTAATGTAAATAATTTATGTTTATGGCTTTTATTAAATATTATATTGGGTAATGGCCAGGGTTGTGCATATAGTATGGTCTATTGGCAATCGGTCATAGGGAAGCGTGAGTGCGAGTGAGACGCAAATAGCTTTACGCATCAGAGTGTCCTTGTCGCACTCGAGGGCCGACTGCTTAATGTACTCCTATACGAAATGACCACTCTCGTTTTTGACGTTTTTTACGTACATACGTATATTACGTTCCTAATTTAAAAACTCGAAGTTACGCGTAACTTTCCAACTCTTACCCCCTATAGCTGATTCTGCGGTTATACGTAAATACGCGGAACGTATAAACATAGAATTGTGAGAGAGACAAGGACAGACAAGGTTGTTATTGTTGCCGTCCTTTTCTCTCTCATTGGCTTTAGCCCAAAGCACAACGAATACGGTTACGGGAGCAGAGCATGAGATAATAAAGGACAGAGACTATTTCTGTCCTTTTCTGTCTCATGCTCTGGCCCCGTAACCTTATTTCTATCTGCTTAAGGGCATGTGAAAGGCGCCAACTTCAAATGATTCGTTGTAATATTTTCCACCAATTTTCTAGAAAAATACAAAACAATTTTTAATGAAATTGAAGGAAATAGTAAATGGGATCTAGACTCATTGGCGTCCAGTCCGTTTGAGGTTTAATTTTAATTCTAAATTTGTGGAAAATATGACAATGAATCATCTGAAGTTGGCGCCTTTCACATGCCCTTAAGCCTTTTATTGCGCGTTTTGACGCTTGACGCAGAATCAGCTTCCGTGTAGATAGGGGGTGAGCACAAGCCAATTCGGAAACGGCCTATCGCATTTAGAGGTTTAAAAACTAAATTAACTCGCATGCAGGGATGTGCATGTATAATACATGATGTATTATACATGGTTTTCTACACGTATAATACCATGTTTTATACACCGACAGTTTTCTACACACTTCGTGTATTATACATCTTGACTTACAACAAGCAGGATTTTTAAATTTTGTGATAAATAAATTTTTAATAGCGATAAGTTATACATAAATTTTGGAAAATATAACAATTTATTTGTTATTAAAGTTAATTAACCAGTGGCAACAAACATTTCAATGTTAAATTGTTGATAATAATTTGAAGGAGCAACATAACCAACAAATTAAAGATTTTTTTGTATGCGAAATAACATTTAAAATATGAATTAATGCATCATTTATTTAATAATATGAATAAGAAAAGATTAGTCGCGTACAATATTGAAAAATTTAAATATATTTATTTGATTAAAATTATTTTTAAATGTGTTAGAAATCGCCATGCATAAAACTAGGTTTTCTGCAATTTTCTGCGTATAATACGTTTTCTACGTATTATACGTAGAAAACCTCAAAGAAAGCACTTTTACCCATCTCTGCTCGCATGCTGTCTGCATATAACTACGTAACATACCAAAGGTATGTTACATAGTTTGTTACTGTATGTTACCTAGGTAAGTTACTTGCCAAATTTGTTACAAAATGTATTTTTTTTATGGAAGAGGTGGGAGGGGGGGGCATGTCTAAAACAGGTATGTTACTTGATGTAACATATTGGTAACATACGTAGAAAACCTGGAATGACGCGTCACTACCCAACCCTGCTTAGAGTATTATATCTTCTCAACCCTGATTTTGTGCGTAATTTAAGGTGAAGTTAAATGCGGTGGATTAGGGAAAAGGAAAATAGAATAGGACAATCAGATAATTGGTCACATTGGAATGCATTTTCTGATTAGTCTATTCTATTCCCCTGATCCCCTAATCCTCGTCACATGACTTCACTCTTACAGATGTAATTTACGTCCCGATCGAAGATCTTTCTATAAAGAGAATTAGGACACGTGCCCCCTTCAACTAGCCAGTTGATAAACCGGAGATGGAAGTGACGTTGAAGGAATTTGTGTGATTAGTTGAAAAGGGCGGGCAGTTTAAAAATGTCTGTTAAGAAAGCATTTGAAAATCAGCGAGCTCTTTTCAGCCAATGAAAAGATTTTTAATACACTTCCGTCTCCGGTTACGCTGAGCCAATCAAAAGTTGAACCTCACGTGTGTCCAAGGGTAAAATCCTATGTGAGCAGAAAGCGCAAAACCGAAAGCAGAAATAATGAGAGTGAGAGAGGTAGGTAGATATCACTGTCTCTCTCACTCTCATGATTATCTGCTTTCAGTTTTGCGCTTCATGGGATTTACCCTAAAGGCCTAAGCAGATAGAAATACGGTTACGGGACCAGAACATGAGACAGAAAAGGACAGAAACAGTCTCTGTCCTTTATTATCTCATGCCCTGCTCCCGTAACCGTATTCGTTGTGCTTTGGGCTTAAGGGCGCAAATACATGTCTGCGTCGAACGCTGCGTTCTTGCGTTGTATGGTGAGAGAGAGAAAGACAGAAATATAGTCACATCTTTGTCATATTACGCCTTAGGGCGCAATTACATGTCTGCGTTGAACGCTGCGTTCTTGCGTTGAATGGTGAGAGTGACAAAGATGTGACTATATTTCTGTCTTTCTCTCTCTCACCATACATCGCAAGAACGCAGCGTTCGACGCAGACATGTATTTGCGCCCTAAGGGTAAAATCCCGTGTGAGCAGAAAGCGCAAAACCGAAAGCAGGGATGTGAAGCTAACTTACCAAGCGTAAATTGCATAGTCTTTTATATGTATATTACGTATGTAAGTAATTTACATCTTGATATTTTTTCTTACCAAAAACGGTGTGAACTAACCATCTTTGAGCTCTAAACGTGTGCTTCTTCTCCAAGGACTGAGCGAATTGAGCCAAAAGATAATGTCGGTGTGTCGGTAAATAGATGAACTACTCATTTGTGAGGGTTATGAGTGTCAATTTTTAATAATAAAAAAATGTGTAAAGCCTCGATTACACTAATCGAATAGACCTTTTCATCTCGAATAGGAAGTAATGAATGCGCATGCTCAGTCCGCCATGACAGTCGGTCATATTCGGAAATTCACCATGTTATTAACATGTGAAAAAAATATGACCGACCGGAGTTGGAATTATTTTGAGACAAAATTATTCGAGATGAAAAGGTCTATGGAAGAAAATTTTGAAACTTTATGACTAAATATTTTTATTGACAGCAATGTTTTATTTAATGATGGAATACAGGCGAATCTCCCATAAGGCTGATCAAACCAGTGTAGAAAAATGCTCTCTCCTAATTTCAATGTTGACTTTTCTCGCGTTTTAAAAACCGAATAAATTAGGTAGTTCAAGTTTGGAGGGGGTAAATCCAATGGAGATCATTATATGTAAAGCTCAGCTAAGTACTTATTGATCAAATTAATTAGGTAAAAGTTTACTAATGCATTTGCAACACTTGCATCATATTGTTTAGATCTTTTCTTGCAAACACTGAAACTCTCATACATAACCTCAAAATTGCAACATTTTTAAACAAATAATTATATTAGAAAGGATCGATTATTTTGAAAATTGGATGATGTTTCATCATTTGTTACGAATTAATATATTTATTGTACTTTCTAAATTTTTAAAATTTTCATTTTGCAATAAATGTTATTTAAAATTTTGCGCGGCAAAATCTTGCGTTGATGCTGATGTCTAGTGTCCCAGTTTGGCTGTGAGGATCCCCATAGGGAGGATACTGGAGCACAGATTTAATTGGAAGCCAATGTGACGAAATCGCTTTTTCTTTTAAATAACTTTTTAAAAACAAATTTGTAAATCTATGTTTATTAACAAATTATTTTTTATTTCTGGAAAGCAATTTTTTTAAAATAATAAAATTTAATTAAATTGTTATATCTGGCCAAAAATAAATATTAAACATAATTGTTTTTATTAATGTAGTAGATTAAAGTAAAGATGATTTCTATAAAGTTTCATACGTATCAGTTTATTATTAAATAATTTATTTAAGAGTTGTGAAAATGATGCATTCCAACGATAATTTTTTTCAATTTTATATTTCCGAAAATATATACTTCTAGTTCACAAACGTGTATAATTCTTTTTTTTTTAAATTAGTCCTTAAACATTTAGCTTTCTAAACACTTTGATTTAATTTATAAAAAAGAGTTGTAAAATTAAAATAATTAGTTTAAGTATGTACATCGTGTGTTTTCGGGTAATTTGTCTAGGTTAAACTGTCTACTTGCTGTAAAAATTCTAAACAAGATACGTACTATACGGAAAATCTCTCGGCTTACGTATATTTAGATGTATGTAGATCGAAACTAAATGTCAAGTTGTTACTGCTTCTGCATAGAAAATCAGTGTTTTAACAAATTAATTATATTAATTATTGCATTTATCTTGATAATAATTATAATAATTGTACATTAAGGGTGAAGTCTCATACGAAGGACTAGGGTATCAGTGGATTATAATAGACCAATCAGAAAATACTTTTCAATGTGACCAATTATCTGATTAGTCTATTCTAATCCACTGATTAGAATTTTAAATAAGCGCGGGATGAATCAAAAGAAGTGCGCATACGCAATAAAAATACGTACGAGTCTGCTGAGAGTTACGTAAGTCACGTGATTATAAAAAATCATGGCTGATTAATCTGTCAAATTTTAGGTTTTTTTTTCTAAAACTCATGCATTTTGAAGCAAGCAGGTATTTTTGTAATTTATTATTACAGTGTTTAATTTACTTTTGTAAGTTATTTTATAATTTTAGAAGCTTTATTTATTTGTTATAGATTTTATTTACATTATTTGTCGGACTGTTTTTGATTGAAAGTTTAGTTTTATGATAAAAAGATTATATTTTTGTATTCAAAGCTACTTCTTTTTTTAATATTCACAAATATGTTTGATTATAAAAAACATATACAAAATTTTTTTTTACTTTTATTCACATTTTTGTGCACAGGCAATTTACCCTGTCGTGAATCAAAATGGCGCATTTTGACATCAATATTTAAATAATAATTATTTTTTCTGAAATAAGTACTTAAAATAACTACCTTATTATATTCTTAAAGGTTGTTTTTTAAATATGTGATGATGGTTTATATTTTTACTTTTTTTTTTTGCTCCAAACTTTTACTATAGGCGCATCTTGGCCGACTCCCCTTATTTAATTTACGATAAGAGACGAATCATAACAAAGACTCATTCCTCCTGTTTACAATAATATAAAAGCAACGGGAAATTTCCCGGAAATTCGGGTGCTACCTGGGTAGATAATATTTGCTCTTATTTATTTATTTTTTAATTAACTTTTAAGTTCAATAACTTAATTTTTATTCAAACCTTTTTACGTTTTTCAAATATTGAAATTGAAAAATCACCAATAAAAGGAAATTCTATTTATGAAATTAAACTGATTAAAATTCCTTTTTTCTTAATTAATTTTTTAATGCGACAACTGATACGTTAAATTAAATTCATTTAACTTAGAGAGATAAATAATAATCAAATCTGATTATTTTGATTAATAAAAAAATGGGAATTAATTTTATTCTAAACTTTTTTTTTATCCATAGTTTTTAATTACTTTATAAATGTTATTTATGATAAGTTATAATTATAACTATAATTTTTTATTCTTTTAAATGCGATTTTTTTAAAAAGTTGATTAATTAATTTAATCCCAAAATGCTTGTGTATTCGTTTTTAAAATTTTTAAAACTTACCTGCGGAGTCAAATGCTCTTAAATTGTTCTTAACGCTCCGTCTAAAAAGACGGATCAAGATTCTTTGATTTATATTAATTCTGGGGTGGATTTTTGGGTAAACCCGGATATATTTTTTGCAAATTATATTGTTTACAATTATGTTTATTTAACAATTAATCTTTTTTGAAAAACAAGAATAGGCCAAAATTTTTGCTCTTTGCAAAAATCTTCTCCCTCTCGAAGAGTTTGACGTAAATATTTTCCAGCCGTTTCTGGAAGAAACAATATCAAGATTGAATTTAACAGCGCTATAGTGGCAACTACTAAAATTGGCAAATCTTTCCAAAAGCTAGCCTAAAAACCAAAATTGTTATCATTTAATAAAATTTAACATGACAGACAAATGTTCTATGTAATCAAGCTCATGCGCAGTATTTTCTTCTGTGTGAAAGGGGTGGAGGGGGGGGGGTACACAAAATCGTGAAAAATTTGTTTCTTATTAAAAATAATTTTGTAATCAGAAAGATTAACAATTTTTTTAATTAAACTAATTAAACTCCAGCCCCCCCTCCTGTACGCACATGCCTGTATATATAATCGTTCCTTAAAATATTTATTTTCACTGCTATTTAGAAAAATAAATAAAAGCACTTTTTAAAATAATAAATTTAACCATTAAAAAATTTTTTTTTTAAATTTTTCTTTTTTACGACAAGTTTTCTGTAAGCTTACCATCCCTGTAATAAGAGGGTTATTGAGCAAGCGTTTTGGCTAGTTGAGCAAGCCCTCTGCTCAATTGTCCTAACGAAATATGGACAATTGGGCTGGTTGCTCATTCACCCAATGCATTGAGTCCAATAATCCACAAGGTATTTCGAGCTTAAAACTGGAGAAAAAGCGACTTAATATTGATAAAACACTAAGAAACGTTAAATTAAGCATAAATACACAAAATTAGATAATAAAAATACGTATATTAAGAATAAATAACATTTTCGAAAAGACGTGATTTATTGACACACAGGGAGCAGAACACCTGACTAGCAAAATAGACGTAGCCAATCACAATTTAGTCTCTCGCGGTAGAAAGATTTTGATTGGCTACGTCTATTCTGCTAGTCAGGTGTTCTGCTCTGTGAGTGTCAATAAATCATTTCTTTTCGAAAATGTTATTTATTCTTAATATACGTATTTTTATTATCTAATTTTGTGTATTTATGCTTAATTTAACGTTTCTTAGTGTGTTATAAATATTAAGTAGCTTTTTCTCCAGTTTTAAGCTCAAAATACCTTGTGGATTATTGGACTCAATGCATTGGGTGAATGAGCAACCAGCCCAATTGTCCATATTTCGTTAGGACAATTGAGCAGAGGGCTTGCTCAACTAGCCAAAACGCTTGCTCAATAACCCTCTTATTACAGGGATTAAAACTTTCAGCAACTTAACATTTGAAGTTAACGGGAACTTAATTTTCATAGTTAACAGGAAGTTAATATTCAAAGTTAACAGAAAGTCAACATTTGAAGTTAACAGGAAGTTAACATTTGAAGTTATCGGGAAGTTAACATTTGAAGTCAGTAGAAAGTTAACAAGGTTAAGTTAAAAAGGGGCGGACATTTATATATTTCCGGGAAGGTAACAGAAAGTTAACATCGTTATAACTAAGTTGACTATAACACTGTTAACTTCTTTTTAACTTCCTGGAAACTTCAGTGCTGTCTGGGAAGTTTCAAACTTTGAGATATTTTTTAAAATAATTAATATACAGTATGCTTCCATGACCTCCACTTTAAATAAACTTCCATTTTATTTGAATTTTTTCCGTACGTTTTAAATGAACAAAATTATCCCTACTACAAGGTTACCGGAAATGAAGTGATTTAGGTAATTTAATCCGTCATTTAATGTTATTTCTTTTTATTTTGTTATTTTCAAAACATCATGACACTTTTTCATGTTTTTATTTTCCATAGAATCTGTAATAGAATTTAACTTGACACTGCTTTAAATTCACTTAAAGTTACTTGATACATAACCTAGAAATGTGATATATTTTCTTACGCGCAGAGCGTTTTTGGTATTTGCGCAGACGTGAGGAGATGTATTGAGTAAAGAGTGTGAAAGCAGAAAGGTCAATTAAAATGTTTCGTCCGGTCCGACGAGGTCAAATAAATGGAAGCGTACTGTATATGTAATTTCACGCACAATATAAATATTTTCGAAAAATTTTAAGAAAAATTATAATTATACGCTTTGGAATGAAATTATAGTTACCAAAAGTAAAAGGTAAGGCGCTAAAAAATGTACTATTAAAGCCAGAAACGAAATTGGAGCGGAACCCTGAGTGCGCAAAGTAGTTGGTAAAAATTCTGGTATATACTGACAAAATAAGAGATATAAACAGTTTATACCGATTCGACTTAAAGATCCCATAAATACTTTTGCAGTTTCTGAAAAGAAAAATTTGTAAATTAGTTCAGAACTCAGGTTGGGACAGAAACGGATACATAATATTAAATAACAATTTGGAAAAGCAAATCATATAAAGAACCAGTGTCAAGTTGTACCTCAAGTATTTATTTTGAGACAGTCAATCCTTGTTTTTTTTCTATAATATTGTAAATATATGAAAATTCTAATGATTTCTGAGAATTATTAGGAGGTAAGGTGAAGTCAATGATGATATCGAGAATTAAAAAATAAAAATAACAATTATATATTCTAATAATTAAAAATTGAAATGTTACAAAAAGAAATTAACAAAATCTTAATTGATGCGGAGTAAACTAGTTATAAAACAATTCAAAAATTTTCTTAAATTTTAAGATTTACAATATTCTTTTTCTCTACAAGCCAGCTAGTTTAACCCCTACAAGAGAAGAATTACGTCAAATCTTTGGGAGAGAAGAAATCAAACAGGAGCACCTATATTGATTTCCCCACCCATGAAACTGAGAGTACCTAGTAGAACACGGATTACAACCTTACGCGAGCATTCATAGCCGTTGCAATCCTCCACCACTGTTCGTCATTCTAAAAAGGGGCAGCTCTATTAATTTTGAGAACGTCTAGGCGATCTTTCACCTCAATGGTTCCGGATACATCGCTTGAGTTTTGAGGGAGGAGAACTTTCTTGATGTGGCGGGAGCATCCACACACAACTCTTCCACTGCCTAAGAGCCTACTGAGTTACCTAGCGCAGGACCCAGGAGCTCCTTGAGTCCTGTCCGCCAGACGACTGACTAAATTGGCGAGCAAAGCCGAATATATATACGAGCCGTCAGTCGCCGCTGCGAAGAAGGGGAAGAAAGAGACGCGCGAGAAGTGGGAGACCCCACTCTCTTCGAGAGCTCTGCCGGCTTCTATAGTAATGGTATGAGTACGTTACACATTGATAACTCATATCAATGTGTTATTTTGAAAAATAAGGTCTAGAATTGCATTTTAAAAGACGAAAAAGTGCATAAAAGATTCCACGTATTAAAATAATCTAAATTAAGGAACGTCTTTCGTTTGAAGCCCGATCCGAAACTTAATTCTCACTTTCACTACCTAGCATTTCATACCTGATAAAAAATTAAAATCTCAGTAGACTTTCGTTTCGCGTCCTATCCGAAACAAAATTACAGCTCGACTTATTAATTAATATAATCACTTAAATTTCTAAAAAAAAATTATTACTAGGTTTTCTAAAGCAGAATTTAATAATCTTTAATAATTTTAAAAAAAGTTTAATTATACAGGCATTATAAGAAGCACTTTCCTAACAGGTGTTAGATGAAATTTGTATACAATTACGTACCTGACTCCAAGAAAACAAAAGCGTAGCTAAATATCATGGATGCAAAAAGATACAAAGATCCACTAAATCTGCGGCCACAGCGATTTACTAAAAATTGAAATATTATGCATGCAACAAATGATTCAATACTGGGCCAAGTAAAAGACATAAAGATAGAGAATTCATATCGGCTTAAGTAATAAACATGCGTATCAAATATAAAAGATGTAATTGCACTGAAAACAAAAAATAATGTTATAAACAAATAAAATATTTAAAGTTTTTATATATAAGAGCAAAACTATAAATAATTATATACATAGACAATCCAGGAGAAAAATTATTGAATTTTTTGCTTTAATATTTTATTTGACTTTGATTAATTATGAATTTCAATCTTTAATATTATTAATAATTGATTTTATAGCCTACAATATAAATTACATGTGTAAAAGTTTCTGATCTAAACTTTGGATTTCCAAAGCTTGATGGTCTTCTTCTGCAAAAAGATCATCAACTGTTGATAAACCATACCGAAGAAATATCAGTTCGAAAAATAAATAAATTTAACATCCACTTCAGAAACTCTCACAAATATTTTGTATAATGTATTTTTGTAAATGTATTGATATAAATAACAAAAGTTTCCATTATACAAACTTACAATATAATAGAAAACAGAACAGTGTTCTTTGCAAGATGAGGAGTTTTTCGGAGATCCAAAATAGTTGCACTTTCAACATTTTTATTTCCGCAGGCTATGTTTTGCTAAAAATCACATATTTATTTAGTCATATTTATAGTTTATTAATTTTAATACCGTCAAGAGGAGACTATTTTGTTTACAAAGCCGCTCTTTTTCCACTTTATGCTTTATTAAAATTAAGGAATTGAAAAAATAAAAAATTTAACTATTCAGTTATGTTGCCTGAACATGACATCCTTCTGAAGGTGTCCTATGAGTTAATCGGGAAGAAAAAAAAATTAGTCTGAGTTATAGAAACTCAAAATCGTGCACAAAATATACCCCCTGAAAGGGCTCTTCTGTACATCAAAGTTTGTTTTATTATAAAATAAAATTAATTACTATTTTCTAATTCAACTTACTAAGAATTCATCATACATCCAGGATTCAGGATTTTTTCCATTCACTGTTGAAATTCTGCGCAACTTTTTTAATATTTTATCAGACATTCCTTTTGACATGAACCAACTATAAAAAGATATATAAAAATACTAAAATAAAAGAAAAAAATGAATACAGGGTCAGGCCTTTTTATTTCGATTAAAGTTGTCTTGGGTCAATTTTAAAAAAAATTGATACTTTAAATAAAATGGTTTTATGAATTTCCATAAGTGCAAAATACAAGGAATTATTTAAAAATTAGTTATTATTTTTTCTTTTAAATTGTGAGTTTAAAGCATATATATATTAGTAGTTTAAATTTACATTAATTTTAATTTTAATTATTTGGTAATTAAGTATGATTTCAAAATTCACTTAAAAAATAACCTAATTTAGCTTATTTCAAAAGTTATTTACAGAAAGGTGAATTTATTAATATTAATTCAAAGAGTATAACGACCAATAACTATTATGCTTTAAACTCGTAATTTAAAAGAAATAATAAGAATTTTAAAATAATTCTTTGTATTTTATACTTAAACAACGTCATCGAATCATTTCAGAAAGTATTTTAATTTTTGTAAAATTTGGTCCGCGACAACTTTAGTCGAAATGAAATGATTTGGACCCTATATTCTATTATATTAAATAATAAATGCTGACATGTTTATTTATATTTACCGTATACTTTCTGGCATTAGAAATGTAAGTAAAAAGCAGAACAAGAATACAAAAGAGGTAAAATACGTAAAAACTCTCCAATTACTAATAAAATACGCAGACCAAGTTATTATTAATAACCCAATCATTGAATTAAACCCAAATCCAAAACAAGTAATGTATAATCTTTTTTTCTCAGATGTGTATTCTATAGCTGTGAAAAACTTGTATCCTTACTATTCTTCTAATTTTCAAATGTAGATTTAACTTTACTTTTATAATATTTTTAGAAGTTTGCTTGCACATTATATTGGTATACTTACCTAGAATCAAAGGAATGGTCAAAATGTTGTTAAACGCAAAACCTGAAAGGAATCTGCACAATGTAAAAGTCCAAAAAGTATGACAATTAGCAGTTCCAATTGTAGCAATAAATGCAGTTGCAGTGCAAAATTTCAAAGCCATAATTCTGCCTTTCTGATCAGAAATCCAGCCAAAGATAAAGTTTCCGAAAAGAGAACCAATAAAAAAGACTGACTGTGCTGTTGGTATTAGATATTCTTGGTCACAAACCCAATCCATCTAATAACAATTTGTTGATTTGTAAAATTATAATTTTCCTATTGATCAATAGACGTGTCTATGAACAAAAATACTCTCGCCTGATTTCTATGATGATGTTTTTTTTCTTGAAAAACAAGATAAATTAGTAAATGTTGATTTATTAGATATAATAGAATGGCACAAGTGGTGCGAACTTAGTTTTTTGAAATTAAAAAGAGCTAAATATTGCCCTCCATATGGCGAAATTACAGACAAAAAAAATTTTTTTAATAAGAATGAGGATAAATGAATTTACAATTCGTAGAAAATTATTAAAATTTAAAATAAAAAAACCATAGTTGGTAAAAATAATTGTAAAATGACAAAAGAAGTTGAAAATTAATTAATAAACAATTTAACTGATTTGATATTAAAGGAATTAATTCAAAACGGAAAAAGTTTTATTTGAAAAAATTAAAGAAAAGAATAGAAACTTACGGAAAAAGAATTTAAAAATTAGGGGAAAAAATGTAAAATAAGAGCATTGTTCATTAGGTTCTATTAACCTTAATTTTACATGTCTTTAAGGGCATATATGATGGAGTATGACGTCACTGGTATAGGCAAAATTTGTCCGTTTAACTTTTCTTTTAAAACATGGAATATGTTGTCATGAAGTTTGGTAGAATCACTTTAAAAATCATTAGGTTCTCTGAACCGAGTTTGTTTGAATTTTGGTCTGAAATTCAAACAAATTTGGGTCAGAAAGACCTTCAGAATGATATTTTAGGTAATTGTACCAAGTTTCGTAACAAAATATTCACTATTTTAAGAGAAAAGTTACGGAAAATTGTTGCCTATACCTATGACGTCATAATCTATCACATGCCCTTAAAGAGGTTATTTAACATACTTTAAGCTTATTAGAAATAAAGTCCGCACGAATCATTTCAAACTTCCAAAAGGAAGTTTGAATCTCCAAAATTTGAGATCCAAAAATCTCAGAAAAATTTGTTTACCTCAACGCCTATACTAGGATACGGAATCAAACTAAAGTCATATTCCCACTTGTTGCATTTAACTGTTTCATTCGTGTTCCACTTGGATGAATCAAAACTTTCTTTTGTTTCAATTAAATTTTGAAAATTCAATTTTTTGTGATGACATCTGTCATAATAAGGATATTGTTTTGACTCTGGAATAGCTAGTTTAATTCTTTAACACAAAAATATAGGATTAGTCAAGTATGTATTATGAATGATGTTAATTTTATACCCAATCAATAAAAAAAGCTGCGGATTTAAAAATGTCAAAGTTTCATATTCCTTTGTTCCGTTTAAGAAATTTAAATCATAGAGATATAAGTTACCAATTCTCTAAATACAAGAATACAACTAAATTCTTTAAATCATCATTTTTCAATATTTAGTACCTTTGTTCAACTGTAAAATTTAGATTCATTAATTCATCAATCTTACACCAGTGTTTTTGTGGTACAGCAGTAATAAATAATGGTCCAAAGAAAAGTCCTGCAAATGCAATTCCAAATGGATATAAACTCAATAATAAAATCCACTGATATTTGCCGAAACCTCCAATTTCTGGTAAAAAATCTTCGAAAAACTCAAATGTTTTTCTAGGCCTACTTTCTGAAGAATTTTCTTCGCGCTCATCGTTCTCTCTGATCATTCTAAAATTAACTTTATAGCTTTTACTTTTTTTTTTAAATTTGAAATATAGTTTAAACTTCACTGATAGATTATACAACACACACTGTGAGAAAAAACACTTAAAAAATGACATTGTTTTTAAAAAGATTCTACACGACTTCATTAGGTGTTATTCAACCACATAAAAATAAATTACCTTATTTAAATGTTATAAATGGTATTTATTTTTGTTATCACTGAATTATCAGTTGGTGCGTGTAAACATGTTTGTTGTAGGTTTTATATTTAATGTATCTATAGGTTGGACTAAAAATGTACAGGATAAGAAAACAATTTTTTACACTAAAGAACACTTCACCAAAAAAACGATTTTCTTGTATTAAGATTAATCAACTAATTTTAAGAATATTTCAAACTTCAATACGCGCCAAGATCATTTTCTTAGATAAAGTATAACGTTATTTATTTTTAAGAACAATTTCTTTTACCAATAAAATCTGAAAATAAATGGAATTTCTACTTTTACAAAAATTATATTTCTAGCCACTTTTAATAACATTAAATAAATAAATTGAGATTCATAAATACTTAGTTTGAAATCAAAGAATACACTTAATATTGCTATCTTTCCTTCAAAGTTTAATTAAATTTAATATAAAAACAATATAGTTCTTTACATTTTAAAATAAAAAAAACATTCGTGGACAATATATATTATTAGTCAAAATTAATTATAAAAGTAAATTTAGTGCAGTTTTACAATTTTAATGTTTTATAATGATGCAAAAATAAAACATGATTTTGATTCTACAGTTTTTCTTTTACTTTAAATTTTCTTGTTTTAATTATAAAAAAAAAAATTTTTTTTTAATTATTTTGTAATAAAACTGTCTTTATAGTGGAGAAAAGTGAAGTAACTATAGCAAGTTTTTATACACTCACAAGATGTCGATAAAGTAAAACATAAAGCTACTAATATGATACCCCGTTCATATTAACAGAGGACGCTTCATGTACGTTTTTCAAATAGACTCAAATTTCTGAATCTGTTAATATCTTTACTTAATGAGCAAGTTTTCAAAAGTTGATAAATTTATATTTTATGATTTCGAGAAAATTAAACAAATGTAGTTTTACACATAACCCCCTAAAATTAATTAAAAAGTAGAACTATAATAAATTATTTATATAAGAAAATTTTTAATTAAAGTCTGTCATAAAGTTTTTTTTCAAAATTACATTTCAATTGAAACTTGCTGCAAAAATTAAAATATTTTATAGTTACCTTTAATAAAAAAATTATAGTTTTACCAAAAAGAGACTGAAATGAATTTAACCAAAATCAGGGGCGGCGACTTGTAAATTTTTGCCATCAGCAAACTTAATATTGACCCTGGGTGGGGGGGGAGGGGAGAGAAATAAAACAATAATAAATTAAAGAGTTACTCAATTAGCGTAATTATTGTAACGCAAAAGTTGACAATTTTATTTGATTTCGAGTACATTTTCGGAATTAATAACCAAATAATTAAAATACTATAAAATTTGTGAAAATCATTGCAGTTAAATAAAAAAAAAACGAACTTAATTGAAATTTGAGTAAAGTAATTGAAAAATGATTAAAACATTGAAAATTTGAAGAACAAAAATCATATTTTTTAAAATAATTGAAAAATGTCGAAAGAAATTGAAAGTTAATTAATAAATATAATGAAACTAATTTGATATTGAAAGAAATAATTAAAACTGAAAAAGTTTCATTTGGAAAAATTAAAAAAAATAATTGAAACTTCTGGAGGTTAAATTTAAAATTTAGGGGAAAATTTGAAAAATAATTAATATCCTTGAAGAAAATTTTTGGAAAGTGATAAAAATAGTTGAAATTTGTAAATATTAATTCCAATTTTAGAAAAATAATTATAAAAAATACAGAATATTCGTAAAGTAAAAAAAAAGTACCTTATAAAGTACAATATGATTTCAAGAATTTTAAACTTAGGAAAATAGTTACAACATTATAGAAATAATAATCGAAAATTGAAGAAAATAATGATAATTTCAGATAAATAATTGAAATTTTCGGAATTAATCAACAAATATTCAAAATAATATAAAATTTGTGAAAATCATTGGAAATGAAAAAAGTAAGTAAGAATTGACGTACTTAATTAAAATTTGAGAAAAACAGAGCCGTAACTTAGGTTATTCGCGCCGGGTGCGAGAAAAATATTTCGGCCCCCCCCCCCTCTATATTCTTTGGAAAAATAGAAGTTAAAAAATATGTTTAATCAGGGGCGCAGACTTGTAAATTTTTGCCATCTGCACTTTAAATATTGACCGGGGTGGGGGGGGGGGGGGAGAGGAGAAATAAAACAATATTAATTAAAGAGTTTCTAAACTATCGTAATTATTGTAACGCAAAAGTTGACAATTTATTTCATTTTGATTAAATTTTCGGAATTAATAAACAAATAATCAAAATAATATAAAATTTGTGAAAATCATTACAAATGAAAAAAAAAAAATAATTAAAAATTGACGACGCGACGTACCTAAGTGACATTTGAGAAAAATAATTGAAGGACATTGAAAAGTGGATTCAGTAACTTAGATTTGACATATTAAATGAAAATTTATCATATTATACATTGAAAAAAATTATTATATCTAATTAAAAGGTGGCCAAAATAAATGCAAAAAGATAAAAGAAAATTAAAATTGAAAAAACTAATTGAAAATTCAGATAAATAGTTGAAAATTTTGGAATTTAATTGAAGAATGAAGTTTGAGAATAATTAAAAATTGAAGAAATTGATTCCAAATGATAACAAAAATAATTGAAAATTGAAGAAAATTATCAAAATTTGAGAAAAATATTTTAAAATCTAGGAATTTAATTGAAGAATAATAAAAGTAATAAAAACTCCAAGAAAATATTTGCAAAGTAAAAAAAATAACGAAAAATTGAAGACAATAATTTTAGTTTGTTAAAAATAATTGAAAAAATTACAACATATAGTCACAATAAAAGAAAATTATTGCAGAATAATAAAAATAAATTTTAATTGAAAAAATAGGTAACTGAGATTAGAGAGAAATAATAAAAAAAGTTAGAGAATTTATTAAAAAAAAATTGAAAATGACAGAAACTAATTTAAAGATGATAAAAATAATTGAAAATTGAAGAATTTAATAAAAATTTGTGAAAAAGTAATTGTAAAAATTACAGAATATATTTGAAAGAAACAAGACTACTTGAAAAACGATAAAAATAATTGGCAACTAAAATAATTATGGAAATTTAAAAACAAAAATTGAGAAAATTAGAAAATTTATTTGATATAAAAGAAAGTGATTAAAAATCCATGAGCATCATCTAAATACTTAAAAAATACAAAAAACAAAACTCATATTTTGTAAAAATAATTGAAAAATGACAAAAGAAATTGAAAGTTGATTAATAAATAATGAAACAAATTTAATATTGATGGAAATAATTTAAACTGAAAAAGTTTTATTTGAAAAGGTTAAAGAAAATAATTGAAACTTGCAGAAATTTGGAATTTAAAAATTAGGGGAAAAATTGAAAAATAATGAGAATCATTGAAGAAAATTTTTTGAAAGATGATAAAAATAGTTGAAATTTGTAGATATTAATTGCAATCATAAAAAAATAATTTTAAAAAATACAGAATATTTGTAAAGTGAAAGTATTACAAAATGATTTCAAGAATTTTAAATTCAGGAAAATAATTACAACATTATACAAATAATCCAAAAATTATTAAAGAAAATAATGATAATTTCAGATATATTATTGACATTTTCGGAATTAATCAACAAAGATGCAAAATAATATAAAAATTGTGAAAATAATGCAAATGAAAAAACAAATAATTAAATATTGACGAAGTATTTGAAATTTGAGAAAAAAAATTGAAGAATGATTAAAACATTGAAAAGTGGATGCAAGAACTTAAATTTGATATATTAAATGAAAATTTATGATATAAATTAAAAAAAATGAATATATCTAATTAAAAGGTGGCCAAAATAAATGCAAAAAGATAAAAGAAAATTAAAATTAAAAAAACTAATTGAAAATTTAGATAAATAGTTGAAAATTTAGGAATTTAATTGAGGAGTGAAATTTGAGAATAACTAAAATTTGAAGAAATTGATTGCAAAATTCAAAATTGAAGAAAATTATTAAAATTTGAGTAAAATATTTTAAAATCTAAAAAATTAATTGAAGAATAATGAAAGTAATAATAAATCCGAGAAAATATTTGCAAAGTAATAAAAATAATGAATATATTTGAGATAATAAGAATAGAATTATAATTAAAGGTATATTATTATTCTTCGAACTTTAATTAATTTGAAATTTTATTGATTAAAAAAAATTTAATTAATCCTCGCTTTGAGAATAATAAATTAAAAATCGTTTAAAAATTTCTTCAATTTTTAACAATTCTCTTCTATTACGCTTTCAATTATTTGCTACAATTTTCATCTATTTTTATCATTATTCAAAAATTTTCTTCAAATTCTAATTATTTTCATTATTTTTTAATCTTTCCCCTAAATTTTAAATTCAATTTCCGCAAGTTTCAAATATTTTCTTTAATTTTTTCAAATCAATTTATTGATGAAATTTTTACTTAAAAACTAAATTTTACTAAATGAACGAATTATTTCCTTCCTATTAATAATTTTTATATTTATTGATTTTAAAAGTTTCATTAAAATGATGTTTTAAATATACAGTATATAAACACTTTTTGTCTAATAAAGTACTTACAATTAGTAACATTTATAATAATCAACTTTGAACTGCCTGAAAAAAGTAATCTAATTTTTTTGGTTTTATAATTTTTTTTTGTTAAAAAAAAATATACTATATATAAAAATGTTGCGTCCCTCCAAGTTTGCGCCCCCCGAGGACTGCGCCTGGTGCCACCCTAGTTACGGCACTGGAGAAAAATAATTGAATATTGATTAAAACATTGAAAAGTGGAGACGAGATAACTTAAATTTGAGATAATAAATGAAAATTTAGGAAATTAATTGAAAAATAATTAATATATCTAATTAAAAGGTGGAGAAAATAATTGCAAAAGGATAAAAGAGAATTAAAATTGAAAAAAAATAATTGAAAAATGAGAAAAATAATTGAAAGTTTATAAATTTAATTAAAAATTGAAGAAATTGATTGCAAAATGATAAGAATAATAATTGAAAAATGAAGACAAATGATAGAAATAATCGTAAATTGAAGAAAATGATGTAAATTTGAGAGATATAATTGAAATTCTCAGAATTAATCAACAAATAATCAAAATAATATATAAAATTTGTAGAAAGCATTGCAATTTCACAAAAAATAATCAAAAATAATTGTTAATAGTATTTGAAATATGAGAAAAATAGTTAAAGAATGATTAAAACATTGAAACGTGGATACACTAACTTAAATTTGAGATAATAAATAAAAATTTAGGAAATTAATTAAAAAATAATTAGAAATTAAAGAAACTGATTGCAAAATGATAATATTAATCATTAAAAATAGAAGAAAATTATTAAAATTTGAGAAATATATTTCAAAATCTAGAAAATTAATTGAAGAGTAATGAAAAAAAAAAACAGTTAGAGACAATATGTGCAAAATAATAAAAATAATTAGAAGTTAATTAAAACAATTCTATTTTTTGAGAAATAATTGAAAAAAATTGTAACATATTTGTAATGATAAAAAATAATTGCAGAATGATAAAAATAAATGTACATTGAAAAATAAGTGGAAGTTATGATAAATCATAAATTATATAAAAATTAAAAAATAATTTAAAAAAATAATTGAATATCTGATTAAAATTTCAGGAATCTTTACCGTCTAAAATTTGAGATATTCATATTCGATATTTCAATTTTTATCATTTTTCATGTAAAATTGAAATTTCAAATATGAATATCTCAAATTTTAGACCGTAAAAGTTCCTGACATTTGAACCAGATACAAGGCACATAATATAAAATAACGTTTTCTCACAATTTAAAGAAAATCCATAAAAAATTGATTTTTTTAAGTATAACTTCGACAGAAATACCTTAATTATTTGCTACAATAAATTGTCAATAAATACAATAAATTTTTAGCATTTTTCAAAAATTTTCCTCAATTTCTAATTATTTCCATTATTTTTCAATTTTTTCCCTAATTTTCAAATTCAATTTCCGCAAGTTTCAATTCTTTTCTTTAATTTTTTTCAAAAAAAAAACTTTTTCAGTTCTGAATTAATTCCTTTAAGGGCATGTGATGGATTATGACGTAACTGGTATAGGCAAAATTTGTCCGTAACTTTTCTCTTAAAATATTGAATATTTTTTCATGAAACTTGGTAGAATTACTTAAAATGTCATTATGAAGGTCTCTCAGACCCGAATTTGTTTAAATTTTGGCCGAAAGTTAATTTTTGGAAATTTTTGAAAAATTGCAAACTTTTTTAAAAATCAATTCTGAGAAGAAATTCAAACAAAATCGGGTTTGAGAGACCTTCTTAATAACATTTTAAGTAATTCTACCAAGTTTTATAAAAAAAATATTCAATATTTTAAGAGAAAAGTTGCGGATAAATTTTGCCTATACCAGTGACGTCATAATCCATCACATGCCCTTAATATCAAATTAGTTAAATTGTTTATTAATTAATTTTCATCTTCTTTCGTCATTTTTCAATTATTTTTACCAAATATGGTTTTTCTATTTTAAATTTTAATCATTTTCTTCGAATTCTAAATTTATTTATCCACATTCTTATTAAAAAATTTATTTCTTGTCTGTAGTTTTGCCATATGAAATTCCACAGGGCGATTTTTTTGCTATATGGAATTTGCAGACGTACCATGTACACAAGTCGCCGCCCCTGACCAAAATGTAAAAATATACACTACAGGATGATTTGACTGTTGTCACTGCACAATATTCATAAACTATAACAATAATAAAAAACAGACAAAGCATTCAAGTTTTTTTATTCTATTCACAATTTGTCAAAAATAATTACTTCTATAAAGCCTTGTACACTCTCAGTGCATTATTGCACTAATTTGTAAAATCAACTTTCCAATTGTTCTGCAAAATTTTAGACTCTTATTTCAAACACTTTGCTAATTTATCAAAATTAAATTGGTTGATTGTGAAATTGTTCATCAGGTGAAACAGGACTTCCAAAAGCACGTTCTATGTTTTCTTTGGACGTGGTGCTTTTCTTCTTAATAGACGCACTGTTTCGCATTATTGATGACAATCTTGACCACTTGGAATCACGATAATTGTCATCTGATTCTGGAGTCGTAAACGGAGACGAGGATCTCGAGATAATTGGAAATGGTGCAGTTGGTGCTTCAGAATCAGCAGAATCTGGAACTGATGTCCCACCCTCTAAAAGCGATTCGCTTAAAATAGAATCTGGAGTGGTGTTTAAAGATTGTAAATTCGGAAAAACAGGTCCTCCTAAGACGTCGTTAAGTTTCGAAGAGCTTCTATTTTCCTCTGGAACCGTCAACGTTCGACGCAATGTTGATTTTTTCTGACTGCATTAATTAAGTTCACCTTATAATATTGTAAAAAAAAAAAAAACAGTCTATTTAAAAACCACACCATTCAAAATCTAGTTTGCGCATAGTTCTCTTCGAATGGACTCCAAAATCAAAACAGAATTAGAAACAAAACTATTTTGAAGATTTAAGAATTGAAAAATCGGAAAACAAAATAGAAGGGAGAATTTTAAAAATGGAGTCAAATCGAAGAGAGTATATAGTGTGTATACTATCTATAATACAAAAATGTGTTCAAAATTAAAGAAGGGGTAGGGGAGAGTCGGCCAAAATGCCTAATTGGGTAAATTGGCAATCGTTAATAGCTTGGCCAAAAATAAATATTAATCATAATTGGTTTTATTAATGATGTATATTAATAAGGTAAAGATGATTTCTATGAAAGTTTCATGTTTATCAGTTTATTATTTAAGAATTTATAAAAGAATTGTGAAAATGATGCTTTCCAACAATAATTTTTTCATTTTTAAATTTTAGAAAATATGCACTTCTATCGCACAGACGTACATAATTTTTTTTTTTTTAAATTAATCCTTAAACATTTAGCTATCTAAAGGCTTTGATTTAATTTATAAAAATGAGTTCTAAAATGAAAATAATTAGTTTAATTACATTGTGTGTTTTTGGGAAAATTGACTTGGTTAAATTGCCTATATGCTGTAAAACTTCTAAGCAAGATACGTACGATACGGAAAATTTCTCAGGTTACGTATATTTTGATGTAGAAACTAAATATCGAGTTGTTACTGCTTCTGTATAAAAAGCAGTGTTTAAACAAATTAATTATATTAATTATTGCATTTATATTAATAATAACACTAGTTTACAGCCAAAATGTACATTTAATGCCACTATTTTTTTTATGTACTATGGTTCTCTAAACTTAAAAATGACATTAAGAAATTTTTCTATGGATAGGTTTCCGAAATATGAATTTTTAAAATTTTTTTACGTTTTTTTCGGAGGTGACTTCACGTTTTAGGCCGAATCTCGAGTTACAGACGTCCGATTAAGTTTTTCTAGGTGTCAAATTAAAGGTAATCAAATTCCAAACAATCGATTTTAACATTATTTTTCAATCGGTTTAATATTTTAAGTGATATAGTCCAAAAAATAATAGAAAATTTGAGTTTTTGGCCCAAAATCTGAAAAACAAATTCTTTCTACCGCCATGCAAAAATAGAAAACGTCAAATTATGTCCAGTTTTAAATTTTTTACATATATGGCTCACTTTTAGGAAGAAAAAAATGTATGGATGAAAACAATCTATGGGTAATTATTAAAGTTAAAAGCCAGGGTACTGAAATTCTCGTTTTACGCTATTTCGGTATTTTACCTCCTTTTATAGTGATTATGTTGATTAATTAATTGAATACAATATCTAATTAGAAAATTGACTTTTTTCACAGATTTCAAATAATTTTCAGTGCTTTACTAATTTAAATTTAACTGAAAAATTTTTTTTAAGTTTTTGACAAAAATTTCTGAAGAGGCATAAATTGATTAAAATCTGCTTCTTTGACAAGTTGAATCAGATGCGCAGAGGTTCAATTTTTGTTAAATTTTGTTCGTTAATAGATGAAAAAGTTTGAAATTAGATATAGAAATATAAAAAATAAATTATATTTGACTGAAAAATTTTTTGGAGTTTTTGACAAAAATTTCTGGAGAGGCATAAATTGATTAAAATCTGCTTATTTGACAAGTTGAATCAGATGCGCAGAGGTTCAATTTTTGTTAAATTTTGTTCGTTAATAGATGAAAAAGTTTGAAATTAGATATAGAAATATAAAAAAAAATTCATATTTGACTGAAAAATTTTTTGGAGTTTCTTCTTTGACAAGTTGAATCAGATGCGCAGAGGTTCAATTTTTGTTAAATTTTGTTCGTTAATAGATGAAAAAGTTTGAAATTAGATATAGAAATATAAAAAATAAATTATATTTGACTGAAAAATTTTTTGGAGTTTTTGACAAAAATTTCTGGAGAGGCATAAATTGATTAAAATCTGCTTATTTGACAAGTTGAATTAGATGCGCAGAGGTTCAATTCTTTTTTAATTTTGTTCGTTATTAGATGAAAAACTTTGAAATTAGATATAGAGAAAAACCATTGACTTTCGTCTGAGGGCTGCTGCGGACATATTTTTTTGAAAAAAATAATTTTTTTCATATTTCTATATCTCATTTTAAACTTTTTCAACTATTAACGAACAAAATTCAACAAATCTGTTTCAACTTGTCAAAAAAGCAGATTTTAATCAATTTATGCCTCTTCAGAAATTTTTGTCAAAAACTCCAAAAAATTTTTCAGTCAAATATAATTTATTTTTCATATTTCTATATCTTATTTCAAACTTTTTCATCTATTAACGAACAAAATTCAACAAAAATTAAACCTCTGCGCATCTGATTCAACTTGACCAAAAATCAGATTTTAATCAATTTATGACTCTTCAGAAATTTTTGTCAAAAACTCCAAAAAAAATTTCATTCAAATATCATTTATTTTTTATATTTCTATGTCTAATTTGAAACTTTTTCATCTATTAACGAAAACAATTCACCAAAAATTGAATCTCTGCGCATCTGATTCAACTTGTCAAAAAAGCAGATTTTAATCAATTTATGTCTCTCCAGAAATTTTTTGTCAAAAACTCCAAAAAAATTTTCAGACAAATATTTTTTATTTTCTATATTTCTAAATCTAATTTCGAACTTTTTTATCTATTAACGAACAAAATTCAACAAAAATTGAACCACTGCGCATCTGATGCAACTTGTCAAAAAAGCAAATTTTAATCAATTTATGCCTCTTCAGAAATTTTTGTCAAAAACTCCAAAAAATTTTTCAGTCAAATATCATTTATTTTTTATATTTCTATGTCTAATTTGAAACTTTTTCATCTATTAACGAACAAAATTCACCAAAAATTGAATCTCTGCGCATCTGATTCAACTTGTCAAAAAAGCAGATTTTAATCAATTTATGCCTCTCCAGAAATTTTTGACAAAAACTCCAAAAAAATTTTCAGTCAAATATCATTTATTTTTTCTATTTCTATATCTAATTTGAAACATTTTCATCTATTAACGAACAAAATTCAACAAAAATTGAACCTCTGCGCATCTGATTCAACTTGTCAAAAAAGCAGATTTTAATCAATTTATGCCTCTTCAGAAATTTTTGTCAGAAACTCCAAAAAATTTTTCAGTCAAATTTGAATGAGTAAAGCACTGAAAATTATTTGAAATCTGTTAAAAAAGTTTATTTTCTAATTAGATATTGTATTCATTAAATTAATCAACATAATCACTATAAAAGGAGGTAAAATACCGAAATGGCGTAAAACGAGAATTTCAGTACCCTGGCTTACAATTTCAATAATTACACAAAGATTTTTTTCATCAATACATTTTTTTTTCCTAAAAGTGAGCCATATATGTAAAAAATTTAAAACTGGACATAATTTGACGTTTTCTATTTTTGCATGGCGGTAGAATGAATTTGTTTTTCAGATTTTGGGCCAAAAACTCAAATTTTCTATTTTTTTTTGGACTATATCACTTAAAATATTTAACTGATTGAAAAATAATGTTAAAAGCGATTGTTTGGAATTTGATTACTTTTAATTTGACACTTAGAAAAACTCAATCGGACTTCTGTAACTCGAGATACGGCCTAAAACGTGAAGTCACCTCCGAAAAAAACGTAAAAAATTTAAAAAATTCATATTTCGAAAACCTATCCATTGAAAAATCTCTTAATGTCATTTTTAAGTAACGAGAAGCTTAGTACATAAGAAAAAAATAGTGACATTGAATGTACATAAATTTTTTTTTTTTTTGTAAACTAGTGTAATTATAATAATTATGCATTGAAGAATCATTTTTAATATATTTTTAAAACATGATTTTAAATAACAGCGGGATGAATAAAAAGAAGTGCGCATGCGCAGAAAAAATACATAAGATTACGAGAGATACGTGTTGTCACGTGACTATAAAGAATCATGGCGGATTAACCTGTCACAATTTGGCATTGAATGTCAAAATTTTCGATTTCTTTCTAAAACTCACGCTGTTTTGAAGCAAGAAGCTATTTTTGTAATCTATTACAGTGTTTAATTTACTTTTGCAAATTATTTTATAATTGTAGAAGCTTTATTTATTTGTTATAGACTTTATTTTCATTTTTTGTCGGACAGATTTGGCTTGAAACTTTAGTTTTATGATGAAAAGATTATATTTTTGTATTCAAAGCTACTTCTTTTTTTAATATTCACAAATATGCTTGATTATAAAAAACATATACAAACAATTTTTTTACTTTTATTCATATTTTTTCATATTTTTGTGCACAGGCGGTTTACCCAGTCGTGAGTCGAAATGGCGAATTTTGACATCAATATTTAAATAATTATTTTGTCTATTTTTTCTGAAATAAATACTTAAAATTACTACCTCATTATATTCTTAAAGGTTGTTTTCTAAATTTTTGATGGTTTATATTTTTCAAAACTATAATTAAATACTTTTTTTTTGGCTCCAAACTTTACTATAGGCATTTTGGCCGACTCTCCCCTATAGTATCAAAAAATTCTTTTAACAATCATTTCTAGTAATCATGCAGTTTTGAGAAGAAAATTGTTAAAAAATTTAAAAGAAAGTATACAAGCATATGTGCTGGGGAAAATATTTTCTCAAACCAGTAAAAAGATATTTTGTTATTTGCAAAGAATAAACAATAATTGTAAAGATTAGAAAAATAATTCTCACCGACTGCCATTAACTGGCGAAATAATTTGATCTGGACTAATGGCAGATTCATTATCCCAAGAATTGTGGCGTCTGTGATGACTTTTATCTTTATACGCCTCAGCAATGTTATTAACACTGCCAGTAATTCGTCTTTTGTCCAATTCTTTTAATACTTTCTGGGGCATAACACTGCTAAATTTTGACAATCCGTTTCCGTCTAATTGATCCTAAAATAATGATTAATTTATTTTATATAATTAATGAAAATTTATGGATGATTAAATAAGAGTGTCCAATAAATTATTTTTAAATTTCCCGGATCGAAAACAACAATTTTCCCGGACTTGTTATTTATTTAATTATTAATAACTGATTATTTAAATATTAATTGATTTATTAAAATAAATATTAAGAATTGGAAGGGCAAATAATTTTATTTGTAATGTTACATTTAAATATAAAAATACAATGTTCTATTTACTTTAAAAACAATTGTCAAATTTTAGGTTATTTTGTCTAAAACGTTTCTAACTTATAATTTTTATAATTTTTATTTAAATGCAACTTTAAATTGATCAAAATGTTAAAAGTAAAGATGTTTACCCTTCAACAAAAACTTTTTGTAAAATTTAGGTAGTTTTTTATACAGTTTTAGAACCTTATGAATGCAAAAGTAAGGAAATTAAGAAGGATAAGGTACTAAAAAGTAAAAAAATGTAAAATCAAAATAAGAAAATAGAAAAACAGTTTACAAATGAAATAAGAAAATTTTTAACAAGTAAAAAATTGATGGATATTATTTAAAAGAAAAAAAAAATTGTAAGTATACGCATACATAAGAATGAAATAGAAAGTGACAAAAATATATAACAAACTAGAAAACCATTTAAAAAATTAAAATTTTTAGGGACGTTATTTTTAAATCAAGGAAATAAACAAGAAAATTAATGAAAAAACATTGCAATAATTGACAACTCTTTAGAAAATTAAAAAATGTAAAAAGGAGAAAACATTCCTAAAAATAGAAAAATGATGATCAAATTTAAATATGAATTCAAAATTCAAAAAATGATTTTAAAAATGTAAGAGAAGGGAAGAAAATTTAAGAAGACAAAAAGTTTGAAAGAATAAGAAACTTTAAGGGCATGAAAAAATGGAAAAATCACGGATAATATAGGATTTGGAAAACTAAAGAATAAGAAGTAGTAGAAACAAAAAAAAAGATGTAAAATGATAAACAAAAAGTGAACAAAAGAAATAAAAAAAAATACTTTAAAAATGAGGAAACCAATTTTTAAAAGCAATTTTAACAACAATAATTTTAGAAAAATCAACAAAAAAAAATTAAAAATTTTATAAAAGATTAAGTTTGCGAAAAAATAAACAAAATGTAAGAATAAAATTTACAAAAATAAGAGCCAATTTAAAATTTAAATTTATTGACAGAATGTAACAGTAAAAATTCTTTGTCAATGTAACTTTCCCAATTATTTTCAATTAAATGTAATAGTTTTTTGCATTTAATAATAAAAATACATAAATGCATTTTTAGAAAATAGCATTTGATTAAAATAAATTTCCACTTATTTTGAACAAAACCAACACAATTTAAATAGCTTTTTAAAAAAAGAAATCAACACAAATGTATACGAGCAAGTCTGCAGCTAAAATTAGAGAACACATCATGGGAAATAATGTTGATTTATTGAAGCTCTCGCTGTAAATCTTCTCCCAATATAAAGTTAAATCAGAAAATTGATTATAATGAGATATTAAAAAAATGTCTTGAAAGAATTTCGAGAATGTTTCTAAGATATTGAACGATATGGAAAATTTGAGAATTTCTATAGAAAAAAAAAAAAAAATTTGTATTCTACGAAAAATTTCTACTTGAGGTTCTTTTTGCAAATATGTAAAAAATTAATTTTCATTTTTAAAGCATTCTCAATTGGAAAAAAAGATGTCCAGTGACGTAACTGGGAGAGCAAGGGCCCTGGGGCAAAAAGAAAAATGGGGCCCCAATTATATATAATAATTTACAAGTTTAATTAATTCATTCTGTCTACATCTGAGAATTGTCACAAGATGTTTGTTTCTTTTAAAATTTTAAATCATATTTCACCTTTTTCAAATGTTCTCCAATTTTAAATTTATAACAATTTTAATTTCTTCAAATTTCAGTTAATGTGAACTTGCATTGACTAAAAGTTCAATTAATCCACGTTTCAAAAATACCAAATTTGAAGTCTTTTAAAAATTTCTTCAATTTTTAATCATTCTTTTCTATTATGATTTCAATTACTTAAAACACAATTTTGTACCATTTTGATCATTTTTCAACTATTTTCTACAATTCTTAATTATTATTATTAATTATTATTTTCAATTTTTAATCATTTTCATTATTTTTGAATTAATTTTTAAAACTTTAAAATTTATATCACAATTTTCAATTATTTTTTAAAATTTTTATTTCTTTTTATTATTTTTCAATTAATTTCCTAAATTTTCAGTTATTCTCTCAAATTTATAATATTGTTTTCAATTGTCAATTTTTAAAAAGATTTTTCAATTCTTTTCTTTTGCTTAAAAACAAATTCTGTAATTTTATATTATTTCCTCCGATTTTCAATTATTTTCATTCTTTTTGCATAATTTTCAAAAATTTCCATTTTTTATCTAAATTTTCAATAATTAATTTAATTAATTTTCGATTATTTCTTCTATTTTGTAATTAACCTCTTTAATTAAAATATTTAAGTAATTCTGTAATTATTTTCTTTTTTTAAAAATATATTTTACAATTCTTTCAATTATTTCCCTTAAATTTTATTTACTGTTTCCAAACTTTTCATATTTAAATTATTTTCATCATAAATTTCAATTATTTTTCTCAATCTTCAATTATTTTCACCATATTTCAATTATCTTTTTCAATTTGAATTAATTTTACCATTTTTCAACTATTTCATACAATTCTTAATTATTGTAATAAATTGTGTTTAAATTATTTTCCTGAATCTTAAAATTACCTTCCTAAAATTTCAATTATTTTGTTTAGTTTTCTTAATCACTTTTTTAATCATAATTATTTTTGCCTTGACATTAAATCAATTGAATTATTTAGTTCTTAATTTTATATTATTCATTGAAAATTTTAATTAAATTTTTTTAATTTACCATTATTTTTGTCATTTTTCAATTATTATCTCAAATTTTAATTATTTGTTTTGATTTTTTTTATTATTTATCTGAATTTTCAATCAATTTTTTTCAATTTTCAATTATTTTCCCTATTTTTAAACTATTCAATTTTTTTTCAATTTATTTTTAAGAGTTTCAAGTAATTTTTTCAAATTTAAATTATTTTCTTTATTTTTCAAACATTTCTATCATTTTTTAAATTACTTTCCCCAATTTTTAATTGATTTCCTTTTTTTTTCAATTAATTTGCAAAATTCGCAATTATTTTGTTTAATTTAAATTATTTTTTGCAATTTTTTTTTAATTCTAAAATCTTATAAATTTTGTCCTAAAAAAGGAAAGATTTATTGGGGTTGACTGAGGGACTCCTGAGCTCAAGGGCCCCGGGGCACTGCCCCACTTTGCCCCTTAATAGTTACGCCACTGAGAATACAGTAAATTTTGCTTAATTACAGTTTGGAAAATATTTAAAAAAAATTTCTTACCCTTGAAACTGAATAGTTCGGAGAAGGTGGGTGAGTGTTTGGATTGGTCCATATATTTGCTGAATTTGGAAGATCTTCATTGTTGGCGCCATTAAGCATTTCTGAAGAGTACGTTGGTCGTGCGGGTATAATTGGCGATCGACAGCAAACACTGTATATAATAATTAATTAATTACTTTTGTCCCCTAAATTTCTCAATTATTTATCTTATATTTTAATAAATTTTATCAATGCTCAATTTGTAGGATTATTTTTCTATTATGTTTTTGAATTTTGAATTATTTTTCACAAATTTCAATTATATTTTTTTATTTTAAATTATTTTCATCAATTTGCCATTCTTTTCTCCAATTTGTTAATATTTTAATTATATTTTAACTTATTTTCCAAACATTTCTATTATTTTTCAATTAATTTAAGCCATTTTCATTTACTATTTTTACAAATTTTAATTATTTTCTTCTATTTTCAATTATTTTTATTTAACGTATTATTTTCCCCCACTTTTAATTAATTCTTTAAATTTCAAATATTTTCTAGAATTTCTAATTGCTTTTATAATTTTTCAACTATTTTTCTTAAAATTTCTATTACTTTTTCAATTTTTTTATTAATTTCTTAAATTTTCAATTATTTCTCTCATATTTCAATTACTTTCTTCAATTTCAAATTAATTTGGTGATTTTATCACTTTTTTCAAAATTTTAATATTTTCTTCAATTTTTAATTTTATACCTCAGATTTTAATTTTTTTTTTTCAATTTTTATATTTTTTCATTATTTTGCCATTGTTTTCTCAAAATTTAAATTATTTTTTAGCCAATTTTCCAAACTTCTTATTTTTTATGTAAAATTTTAATTAATTCTTTAAATATGAATTACTTTCTTCAATGCTTAATTGTTTTTACCGTTTTTTAATTATTTGCTTTAATTTTAATTAAATTTTTTATTTTTGCTTTTACATATAGGAAGTATTATCACCTATTTTTTTTAATTTTCAATTTTTTTCTTCAAATTTCAATTATGTTATTCAATTTTCAAATATTTTAATTATTTTGCAATTGTTTTCTCCAATTTTTAATTATTTTTTTTTATTAATTTTCTAAATTTCCAATTTTTTATCACTAATTTCAATTAATTCTATAAATTTCAATTACTTCCTTTAATTTTTCGTTGTTTTAACAATTTTCCAATTATTTTCTTTAATTTCAATTAAACTTTTTGATTTTGCTTTCTCATATAAGCAGTATTATGACTTACTTTTTTTCAAAATTGTAATTATTTTCTTCAATTTTAAATTATTTCTCTTAAATTTAAATTACAATTATTTTTATTATTTTACAATAACTTTCCCCAAATTTTAAAGATTTTAATTGTTTTTCAATTAATTTTCTAAATTTTCTAATTATTTATCTCAAATTTTACTTATTTACTGATTTATTCAATTATGTTTTTTAATTTTAAATATATTTTATACTTTCATCACTTATATTTCTCAAAGTGTAATTATTTTCTTTAGTTTTGAAATATTATTATCATTTTTAATCATTTTCTCCAATTTTTGTTTTTCAATTAATTTTATAGATTTTTCCAAAAATAGTCTAAACTGACTAATTTTCATCTGAAATGCAAAAATTTTCATTCTTAAGCCAATGCCCAGAAATGTGTGGGTGGGTTTTTTTTTGTCGACAGATTAATTCGAGAAAGCTTCAACGGATCTCAATAAAATATTTCTTTTAAGTATTAAATATTAATTTATTTACCATTATAAGATAAGAATCCTTCTTTATAGTTATAATTTCTCATAACATAGAAAATCATATTATTTTTAAAAAAAACTCCACGTGGACATTTAGAGGGGGGAAGGGGGGGGGGGAAGAGGGGTTCCCCAAACAGGATTTTTTGAGAAAAAAATTTCTTTTCAGCCATATTTTCCCATGAAAAAGAAGGCAAATGAACTCAAAAGCTCAAAATATGGCGTCTATGAACCCTCATCTACAAAACTCTAAGAAACGTCACAAATAAACATTTCTAGGAAATTGCATAATTTCACACTTCAAAAAACATTTTATTAAAAATCCTTCGTTTTATATCGCAAGAATCCCATTTAAAAGGACATTTTTAATTTCATTTTATATTAAACAACTTATTGCTTTTAAATTGTAGTTGAAGAATGAAACGTTTTAATAATAATTAGTTAATGATCACAGAGCAAGATTGTAACCCTAAGTACACCAAGCTAGGATCAATATTGCAATACTATATGCATGACATGCACGACCACAATATTCCGTATAGGCAAATCGAAAACTATTTTATAGAAAAAGTAAATGAAGATAAATATTGAAAAGAAAAAAATACTTACGAATTTACATCCTCTAATTTTTTCAAAAGTCGCTCATTCTCCCTGCAAACAATTTCCTGATCTCGTGTAACGTGTTCACGTGTCGAAAAAAGTTCAGCGTTTTCTCGTCGCAAGGCTTCATTCTCATTGATATAAGCGCGGATCAATTGACTGAGCTCTGAATTACCAAGCTCTGCCAATTTATCCAGATCCACTGGTGGAGTTTTTGGCACTCGGCTTTCTGTTTAGAAACAAAATTAAAAATGTCAGTAGGTTTGCTAAAATCTAACTAAATTGCAACGAAATTTAAAAAACGTGATAGACGGTAGTCAAATTGCGACTAAGGAATTTTAATGTAAAATTGAAAAATTACCTTTAGAGTCATTGCGATTGGAACTAGAAGAACCATTTTCAAGATAAAGTGCAGTCCTAAGGTGAGTGTTTTCCATTTGGAGTGCGTCCACTTCTCTTTTTAAACTTAAAATCAATGCTTCTCTTGGATCCTGAAGATAGAAAAAAAAGAATATATTCATCAAGATCAAAACATAAACTAAATCAATGGAAATTGAAATGACAGTCTAAAGTTAAGGTAATGTGCCTACAACTTCTAAAAAATCTGCAATTCTCAGTGTGTATAACACTAGTTTACAGCCAAAATGTACATTTAATGCCACTATTTTTTTTTATGTACTATGGTTCTCTAAACTTAAAAATGACATTAAGAAATTTTTCTATGGATAGGATTCCGAAATATGAATTTTTTAAATTTTTTTACGTTTTTTTCGGAGGTGACTTCACGTTTTAGCCCGTATCTCGAGTTACAGACGTCCGATTAAGTTTTTCTAGGTGTCAAATTAAAGGTAATCAAATTCCAAACAATCGCTTTTAACATTATTTTTCAATCGGTTAAATATTTTAAGTGATATAGTCCAAAAAAAAATAGAAAATTTGAGTTTTTGGCCCAAAATCTGAAAAACAAATTCATTCTACTGTCATGCAAAAACAAAAAACGTCGAATTATGTCCAGTTTTAAATTTTTTACATATATGGCTCACTTTTAGGAAGAAAAAAATGTATGGATGAAAAAAATCTATGGGTAATTATTAAAGTTATAAGCCAGGGTACTGAAATTCTCGTTTTACGCCATTTCGGTATTTTACCTCCTTTAATAGTGATTATGTTGATTAATTTAATGAATACAATATCTAATTAGAAAATGGACTTTCTTCACAGATTTCAAATAATTTTCAGTGCTTTACTAATTCAAATTTGACTGAAAATTTTTTTGGAGTTATTCACAAAAATTTCTGAAAAGCATAAATTGTATTATATTACACAAAGTAGTTAAGAATATTTTTCTTTAATGGGAAATCAAAGAAAATTGATTCTTTTTTAATTTATAGGGAGAAAAACCATTGAGTTTCGTCTGAGAGCTGCAGCGGACATATTTAAAAAAAAAATTAATTTCATATTTCTATAGCTAATTTCAAACATTTTCATCTATTAATGAACAAAATTTAACAAAAATTGAACCACTGCGCATCTGTTTCAACTTGTCAAAAAAGCAGATTTTAATGAATTTATGCCTCTCCAGAAATTTTTGTCAAAAACTCCAAAACATTTTTCAGTCAAATATCATTTATTTTTCATATTTCTATATGTAATTTGAAACTTTTTCATCTATTAACGAACAAAATTCAACAAAAATTGAACCTCTGCGCATCTGATTCAACTTGACCAAAAATCAGATTTTAATCAATTTATGACTCTTCAGAAATTTTTGTCAAAAACTCCAAAAAAAATTTCATTCAAATATCATTTATTTTTTATATTTCTATGTCTAATTTGAAACTTTTTCATCTATTAACTAACAAAATTCAACAAAAATTGAACCTCTGCGCATCTGATTCAACTTGTCAAAAAGCAAATTTTAATCAACTTATGCCTCTTCAGAAATTTTTGTCAAAAACTCCAAAACATTTTTCAGTCAAATATCATTTATTTTTTATATTTCTATATCTTATTTAAAACATTTTTCATCTATTAACGAACAAAATTCAACTAAAATTGAACCTCTGCGCATCTGATTCAACTTGACCAAAAATCAGATTTTAATCAATTTATGACTCTTCAGAAATTTTTGTCAACAACTCCAAAACATTTTTCATTCAAATATCATTTATTTTTTATATTTCTATGTCTAATTTGAAACTTTTTCATCTATTAACGAACAAAATTCAACAAAAATTGAAGCTCTGCGCATCTGATTCAACTTGTAAAAAAAGCAGATTTTAATCAATTTATGCCTCTTCAGATATTTTTGTCAAAAACTCCAAAAAATTTTTCAGTCAAATATGAATTATTTTTTATATTTCTATATCTAATTTCAAACTTTTTCATCTATTAACGAACAAAATTCAACTAAAATTGAACCTCTGCGCATCTGTTTCAACTTGTAAAAAAAGCAAATTTTAATCAACTTATGCCTCTTCAGAAATTTTTGTCAAAAACTCCAAAACATTTTTCAGTCAAATATCATTTATTTTTCATATTTCTATATCTTATTTCAATCTTTTTAATCTATTAACGAACAAAATTCAACTAAAATTGAACCTCTGCGCATCTGTTTCAACTTGTAAAAAAAGCAGATTTTAATCAATTTATGCCTCTTCAGAAATTTTTGTCAAAAACTCCAAAACATTTTTCAGTCAAATATCATTTATTTTTCATATTTCTATATCTTATTTCAATCTTTTTAATTTATTAACGAACAAAATTCAACTAAAATTGAACCTCTGCGCATCTGTTTCAACTTGTAAAAAAAGCAGATTTTAATCAATTTATGCCTCTTCAGATATTTTTGTCAAAAAATCCAAATAATTTTTCAGTCAAATATCATTTATTTTTCATATTTCTATATCTAATTTGAAACTTTTTCATCTATTAACGAACAAAATTCAACAAAAATTGTACCTCTGCGCATCTGATTCAACTTGTCAAAAAAGCAGATTTTAATCAACTTATGCCTCTTCAGAAATTTTTGTCAAAAACTCCAAAACATTTTTCAGTCAAATATCATTTATTTTTCATATTTCTATATCTTATTTCAAACTTTTTCATCTAAACTAAAATTCAACTAAAATTGAACCTCTGCGCATCTGTTTCAACTTGTCAAAAAAGCAGATTTTAATCAATTTATGTCTCTTCAGATATTTTTGTCAAAAACTCCAAATAATTTTTCAGTCAAATATCATTTATTTTTCATATTTCTATATCTAATTTGAAACTTTTTCATCTATTAACGAACAAAATTCAACAAAAATTGAACCTCTGCGCATCTGATTCAACTTGTCAAAAAAGCAGATTTTAATCAATTTATGCCTCTTCAGAAATTTTTGTCAAAAACTCCAAAAAATTTTTCAGTCAAATTTGAATGAGTAAAACACTGAAAATTATTTGAAATCTGTTAAAAAAGTCCATTTTTTAATTAGATATGGTATTCATTAAATTAATCAACATAATCACTATAAAAGGAGGTAAAATACCGAAATGGCGTAAAAAGAGAATTTCAGTACCCTGGCTTATAACTTCAATAATTACCCAAAGATTTTTTTCATCCATACATTTTTTTCTTCCTAAAAGTGAGCCATATATGTAAAAAATTTAAAACTGGACATAATTTGACGTTTTCTATTTTTGCATGGCGGTAGAATGAATTTGTTTTTCAGATTTTGGGCCAAAAACTTAAATTTTCTATTTTTTTTTTTTGGACTATATCACTTAAAATATTTAACCGATTGAAAAATAATGTTAAAAGCGATTGTTGGGAATTTGATTACCTTTAATTTGACACTTAGAAAAACTCAATCCGACTTCTGGAACTGGAGATACGGCCTAAAACGTGAAGTCACCTCCGAAAAAAACGTAAAAAAATTTAAAAAATTCATATTTCGAAAACCTATCCATAGAAAAATTTCTTAATGTCATTTTTAAGTAACGAGAAGCTTAGTACATGAGAAAAAAATAGTGACATTGAATGTACATAAAATTTTTTTTTTTTTGTAAACTAGTGTAATTAAAAATTCTGTATAAAACCTACAAATAATATGGACATTTGAAAATATCAGCAAATCATTCTTCTGTTCAGTTGTAGACACTTTGTAATTTTGGAAAAATTGTAATTAATTTAATTAATATTATGTTTTCATACCATAACAACAATAGGCTTGGTCCGAATTTTTTTAGTCCTCGAAGCATATCGTAAGGTATTTAACGTCTCACTTGCATTGGAACGAGCCGGTGATATGCATGCTATCTGAAATCGTTTGAAAATTTTCTAATGAAAATAAGTATTAAAACTCACCATCTTTATACCAAACTTTGCAAGCATAAGTTTTTAATAAAATTGTTTACATATTCTTTTTATCACACAGGCACAAACATAGCGCTTTTAGACGCCTGTAGGCAGGGTCTAAACGCATTCATTTATTCGACTTACAAAATCAATCTAGCATCTTCAGTAAAAATCAGTACTATTTTAAAAACTTTTTCTCCGAATTTTTGACTAACAAACCTCGGTTTCATAAATCTAAATTTAATAGCAGTTGTTATCACTTCAAGACTTTGATCTAATCATAATAACTCTGCAAATAGTCTTGATAGACAAAATTTTATCACCTCAGACCAATGTTCTCACTGTGGTTTTGAAAGTCAATACGTCAATCATATTGTTTGGTCCTGCCTAAGGTTTTTGGCTCCCAGAACCGATCTACTACATACACTTGCTAAAAATCATCTTTACCCACCATTTAATATCGAATCTTTTTTATTACAACCATTACATACACTATCGGTTAAAATTGTGTGACCATTTACAAAAATGGGATTAAAAACATAACCGTTTTAAATTGTTGATAACTCTGTCAGATATTAGCGAAATGAAATTTTTTACAGACCATTGAAAAGTTTATAAATTTCGCCGTTAAATGGTCCTATTTAAAAGCTTTTTTGATTGATAGAAACAGAGATTCCATGTAATAAAGATAGGTGAATTTTGCGTTTTTAGTGAATTTTCATTGTTCAAGTTTGGTGAGCTGCATTTTCTAGGAAAGTAATTGGAAAAATTTGAAATTAAACTAAATTAAACCTTCAACTATTAGCTTTAAAACAGGCCAAAGAAAATAAAAATATCTTGACTGGTTCAAAAGTTATATGTAAATGTATATAAAGAAAATAAAATAATTTTTGTGGGAGTCATTTTTTATTGTACACTTTCTTGGAAGTTTCATTTTGATAAACTTATCTATCGTGGTCATCAAGTTTTGAATATGCTTAAATGTCTTTGTGGTACTTGGTGGGATTTACACCCTCAAACTTTACGTCTTTTTTTTAATCTTACGCACATAGTTCTTTTGAATATGGTTGCCAAGCCTTATCTATTTTTTCTAATTAGAAATCTTATTTCAAATTTTTGAAACTACATAATACTTTTCTTCGCCTTATTACTGGTTATCGTTTATCTAGGTATTCCTATTTTGGTTATGCAAGCGGAATTACATATCTACTTTCTAAACCAACCATTTCCTCGTCAGTAAAAATTATCCTTTGTTTCAGTGGACGATGGTTCACATCCAAACAAGGATTCGAATTCTTTACTGGTGCTCCAATTTGTGTTTATGACGGGTGAACAAATATGACGTATTCTCAACTGGTAATAAGAATAAACTATCATTTGTGAAATATAAAAGTGCTGTGAATTTTTATAAAATGTCATCAAACACTTTAGGAAGTTATCATGGGAAAGTTTAAACTGGATGACATTTAAAATTAGCAGGAAGGTAACAGAGAGATAACATTGTTAAGTTCCGAAGTTAACACGGGTAACTTCCTATTAACTTCTTGAAAAAAATGGTGCTAACTGGGTAATACGAACACTGTATTTTTTTCAGTGTACCTGCTGCATTACTTTCAATTATTATTTTTATATTTTATATATCACGTTATTTTATGGTAGTAAATATACAGGTTTTCTTATTTTTTATCATAGGAATTTTCCTAGAAAAGAATTAAAATACTATTTACTCATAACTTACCATAAGTGAGACTCCATTTCCTGCAAGACTATCGGCTAATAATTTTGTTAATTTGCTATCTCGATAAGGAATATGTACACCTTTTTTTCTTCCATCACTTAATGATGCAATACAATAACCTGCAAAAAAAAGAGAAGTTATATTTGCAATCATCAATATTGCTATTTACTGAAGTAGAAACCTCTAATTAAAATATAAAAAGAAATGTATACCTATCTTTATTTACAATTGTATCGATTAAGATTTTAAATAATTTTTTTCAATCAATTTAATTTAATTGTGTACTCTTAAATAGTGTATAATAACTTTTTTCAAAAGACTGCAGTAATTGGGGCATTCGCAGTAATAAGTACATTTAGCCTACCTACTTTTTGTCCGGAACCACTGAAAGATATGTACTCGATTTGGGGCATAAAAGGGAATGAGTTGCCAAATTTCTCCACAGTATACATTATTAAGGAATCAAAAAATTGAAACTTGACTAAAAGACAATGCAATGATAAAAATAAATATACTGAGCTATGATTGAACTAAAACTAAAACTTTACACTTTTAAAATGACTTTACTTAAATTTAATTGACTTTAAGTTTTTTTTTTGTTTCTTCATAAACTTATAAAGGTGATACCTATAGAGTGCGACAGTTGTAGATAAACAGTTAATAACTCAAAAGCTATTTATTATTTTTAGACTGTCCATAATTAAATAATCAATAATCATAGTCTAAGGCATTTCATCCATTTATACTTAAAACGACGACAATGTACTTTCCTCAATGATATACATGTTTATAACGATTTTTACACTCAATAAAAAGGTAAAGTGCAAAAGTTAAGGGTCGTTCACAAACTACGTCTCATCGTTTAGGGATGGAAAGAGTGGACGGTTTTTATGACATTTAACGAAAGGGGTGATGGACTAAGAGAAAATGTGTCGTCACAGAGCATAATTCGACAAAAAAATTAATATATATAATATTTATATGTATTAAGAAAATGATAATCGAAATACGCGTCGATTGAATTATCTTTGAAAAAAACCTTCTTGTCACAGTACATATCAATGGCTGCTATTTTAAAAAAAAATATATATATATAAATTAGGGTGGCCCAAAAAAAAAAATTTCGATTTTCATAAACCTTACCCCCCAATTTTGTTCTTTGGCAAAAAATATGCGATACGTATTTTTTTATTTTTGAATATTAACCCGTGCCGCAAAGCCGTTGAAAATTACCATTGAATTCCCATAGGAAAAATGCACTTTTTCGTAAATTTGACATAAAATCGTGAAAAACTAACCTTTTTCTTTCTGTAAATGATATTTTTGTTCATGAATGTCCAAATAATAAAAATTTGTCGTTTATTTATTAAATAAATTATTTTAACTATTTTTTATGTGACTGTAAAGAAACCACATGAACGTAAAAAAATCTGGAATTTATTAAAAAAAAAATATTAATTATTATTTTAAATGCTTTTTCTTCATTCATTGATGTTATTATCAAAATATATATTATTTTTTATGTTTTACCATGTTACAGAATTTGTTTAAACAATTTATTGTTGTTATTTCACGACAAAATGACAAATAAATCGAGCGTTTTTGCAATTTTCTTAAACTTTCTAACTTTAGACGCTTGATCGAAACATAAATTTATATATATTTATGTTATATAAATATTTATTATCAAATTAAGACGCTATCAATAGTTTAAACAAATTATTGTTGTTATTTATTATCTTTTTCAGAAATGCTTAAAAAGAGTTGTAGTTTTTCTTAATTTTGCAACTTGCTTTTCTTGAATCAACCACATTTTAATGAAATAAAAAAATTATTATTATAACAATTATTTAAACAAATTATTGTTGTTATTTATTAACTTTTTCAAAAATGCTTATAAAGAATTGTTTTGTTTTTTTTTAATTTTGCAAATTGATTTTTTTAACCAACCACATGTTAATAAATTAAATAAAATTATTATAAAAAAAATTATTTAAACAAATTATTGTTGCTATTTATTAACTTTTTCAAAAATGATTATAAAGAGTTGTAGTTTTTTTTTAATTTTGCAAATTGATTTTTTTTAACCAACCACATGTTAATAAATTAAATAAAATTATTATAAAAACAATTATTTAAACAAATTATTGTTTTTATTTATTAACTTTTTCAAAAATGCTTAAAAAAAGTTGCAGGTTTTTCTTAATTTTGCAAATTGCTTTTCTTGAATCAACCACATTTTAATATAATAAATAAAAATTATTATTATAACAATTATTTAAACAAATTATTGTTGTTATATTTTAACTTTTTCAAAAATGCTTATAAAGAATTGTTTTGTTTTTTTTTAATTTTGCAAATTGATTTTTTTTAACCCACCACATGTTAATAAATTAAATAAAATTATTATAAAAAAAATTATTTAAACAAATTATTGTTGCTATTTATTAACTTTTTCAAAAATGCTTATAAAGAATTGTAGTTTTTTTTTAATTTTGCAAATTCATTTTCTTTAACCAACCACATGTTAATAAATTAAATAAAATTATTATAAAAACAATTATTTAAACAAATTATTGTTTTTATTTATTAACTTTTTCAAAAATGCTTAAAAAAAGTTGCAGGTTTTTCTTAATTTTGCAAATTGCTTTTCTTGAATCAACCACATTTTAATATAATAAATAAAAATTATTATTATAACAATTATTTAAACAAATTATTGTTGTTATATTTTAACTTTTTCAAAAATGCTTATAAAGAGTTGTAGTTTTCTCTCAATTTTGCAAATTGATTTTATTAAACCAGCCACATGTTAATAACATAATAAAATTATTATTTTAACAAATATTTAAACAAATTATTGTTGTTATTTATTAAGTTTTTCAAAAATGTTTATAATGAGTTGTAGTTTTTTCACAATTTTGCAAATTGTTTTTATTAAACCAACCACATGTTAATAAAATTATTAAAACTATTATTATAACAATTAATTAACCAACTTATTGTTGTTATTTATTAACTTTTCTAAAAATGTATAAAAGAGTTGTAGTTTATTCTTAATTTTGCAAATTACTTTTCTTAAGTCAACCACTATTTAAAAAATATTTAAAAATTTTTAACATAACAAATTTTTAAAAAAAATGTTTAACTCTTTATTTAGCATTTATTAAAAATTTTATAAATAACAACAATAATTTGTTTAAATATTTGTTAAAATAATAATTTTAATAATTTTATTAACATGTGGTTGGTTAATTAAAATCAATTTCCAAAATTGAGAAAAAACTACAACTCTTTATAAGCATTTTTGATAAAGTTAAAAAATAACAACAATAATTTGTTTAAATAATTGTTATAATAATAATTTTTATTTATTTTATTAAAATGTGGTTGATTCAAGAAAAGCAATTTGCAAAATTAAGAAAAACCTGCAACTTTTTTTAAGCATTTTTGAAAAAGTTAAAAAGTAACAATAATAATTTGTTTAAATAATTGTTATAATAATAATTTTATTTAATTTATTCACATGTGGTTAATTCAAGAAAAGCAATTTGCAAAATTAAGAAAAACTACAACTCTTTTTAAGCATTTCTGAAAAAGTTAATAAATAACAACAATAATTTGTTTAAATAATTGTTTTTATAATAATTTTATTTAATTTATTCACATGTGGTTAATTCAAGAAAAGCAATTTGCAAAATTAAGAAAAACTACAACTCTTTTTAAGGATTTTTGAAAAAGTTAATAAATAACAACAATAATTTGTTTAAATAATTGTTATAATAATAATTTTTTTTATTTTATTAAAATGTGGTTGATTCAAGAAAAGCAAGTTGCAAAATTAAAAAAAACTACAACTCTTTTTAAGCATTTCTGAAAAAGTTAATAAATAACAACAATAATTTGATTAAACTATTGATAGCGTCTTAATTTGATAATAAATATTTATATAACATAAATATATATAAATTTATGTTTCTATTAAGCGTCTAAAGTTAGAAAGTTTAAGAAAATTGAAAAAACGCTCGATTTATTTGTCATTTTGTAGGGAAATAACAGCGATAAATTGTTTAAACAAATTATGTAGCTTGGTAAAACATAAAAAATAATATATATTTTGATAATAACATCAATAAATGAAGAAAAAGCATTTAAAATAATAATTAATATTTTTTTTAATAAATTCCGGGTTTTTTTACTTTTCTGTGGTTTTTTACAGTCACATAAAAAATAGTTAAAATAATTTATTTAATAAATATACGACAGATTTTTATTATTTAGACATTCATGAACAGAAATATCGTTTACAGAAAGAAAAAGGTCAATTTTTCACGATTTTATGTCAAATTTACGAAAAAGTGCATTTTTCCTATGGGAATTCAATGGTAATTTTCAACGGCTTTGCGGCACGACTTAATATTAATAAATAAAAAAATAAAAAAATACGTATCTCATATTTTTCGCCAAAGAACAAAATTGGGGGTAAAGTTTATGAAAATCGATTTTTTTTTTTTTTTTTTTTTTGCCACCCTTATATAAATATATTTTCCATGTTTCTAGTAACATTTAAATAAAGTTTTTATCTTTCACAGACTAAAAATTGTAGCACCGTTTTTTATTAAGTATTTGGGGCATTCGGAGGGGATGCGGCTACGCGCATCTCTCGCGCATCGCTCCGTTCCCCCTCTTCGCAGCGGCGAGTAGAGGCCTGCTATAAATACGAGTGTCGCTTACTACTTTTCAGTCTTTTGGCTGACGGAACTCAAGAATCACCTTGATCCTGTGCTAGCTTACTCAAGAAGTTTCTCCGTTAAATATATTTAATGTTTCGTTTAAAATTAAAATTCTAAATGTTTAGTCTTTGTCAATATTCTGTTTCGGTTCTGTGATTCATTATCTGGTTTTCCCAACTTTTAATGCTTTTTAAGGCATATCCATTAATTTTAAAATTAGCTATCGAAAAATTAAGAATATGTTTAATTTGGAAGTATCATAATTTAGTTCTGAAAAGCGGGCCATGATAAGGGGGAGGTTGGATTTATTTACGTAATTTTTAAATTAATAGAAACAATTTTAATGAGATTTTTTGTATTCTTGTCACAAAATGGGTATGTCTAAATGTTTTAAATTAAAAAAATAGTAGGGGATTTGCTAAATAAGTGTTATGGTCAGAATACTATTGTCAATAGTTAAGAGGATAATATTTAATGATTAATTATTTTGATTATACAAAACAGAAAATGAGAAACAAAAATAGGAAATAAAAAATTATAAGGAAATTTATTTCTTTACAAATAAACAAAAGCTTCTAAAAATAAGTACCCAGTGATATAGTTTAAAAAAAAGTACATAATTGGAAAAAATTAAAAAGGACTAAAAAATATAAATTAATAATAATAGTAATTATATTTAAATAGTAAAAAAAAAAAAATTCTGCAACTTTTAGAGTTTAACTTTTTAATTTGCAAGAAACGCAAACATTTTCTTCATTAAGAGTCATTGTTAGCAGAAAGGGTATATCGATCCACTAAATATCGTGAATAATTGATAAGCAAAAAATTCGCAATTCCACTTGACTGCAAAGAGCAAACGTCTGGGAAAAAGCTTGAATTCTTCAATTTCCTCTTCAATTCTATTGATAATCGATTATTGTCAATATTTAACTCGACAATGAATGGGTCTCGAAGAATTTAGAAGCTGAAGATAAACTGATTATTTTACAATTGAAAGCATTCAATTTAAGTAAGAATAACGTAATTTAATATAAAACCACAATCTAATAATGACATATTTAATTACAATTTTTTGGAAGAACTTAAATTTGGTCAATTATTAAATTCTTATTTAATAAATATTATTTGAAAATTAAAAATTATTAAATAAGTTTTATTAAAAATTTGACTAACAGTAATTTGTCAACAATAAAATTTGATATCTAAGGGTTTTTTGAGTCCGAAAAAAAATGTTTTCAAACCTATCTAAAATTTCGAAATTTTTGCGACAATATTTTATCTAAAATTAAAACTTACCTAAGACCATCAGACTTTTGTTAATATTATTCGCTTCTTCCAGAGTTTTTCCTTCACTTTGAGTTTTCTTCGTCATTTCACTACCAGCTAAATCGACGAAATTAATTTTCCCTTGTCTCGTAATAAAAACGCCATTCTCCATCTTATGAAAATAGATAAAATTAAAATAACTTTCAAAATAAATAATCCGTGTGAAATAAATCAGAAGGAAATGTATTATTATTATTAAAAAGACAATAGATTAATTTAAACGTTCACCTGCTGCTCGGAAGTTATGTGAACAGTCAAAATAGTATGACTTCTACTGGAATGATCGTTCATATTGTGCGAACCGACAGCTCTATTTCTCATTCCTACAAAAAAAATACACCGAATATTTTTATCATTTTTATGAACAAAATTATTCATAATTATAATTATGAATATATATATAATATATTTTAAAAAATACTGCGTGACAAAAAAATCTTAAAATCAATTTTTAAATTTTCTTGATCTATTTTATTTAAATATTGTTTTATACATCTTAAAATTAAACATGAAATGGTTTATTTTTTGCAGCAGTTATGGAAATATTAGAGTTGCGAAGAAGTAATATTATCTGGAGAACGGTAATGAGAACGAGAATATAACCGGGAATATAACCGACCAAAATTCTAATCGAGAATTTATAAGAATTTAAGTTTTTTATTTATTTATTAAATTAAGTCAAATTTTCTTAATCAATGTACGAAAATGGAATCTCTAGTTTCATTCTTATTAGTAATGATTTAGATTTTATAATGTTAACTAGCAAAATAAAACGCGCGCAAGCGCGCGATAAGTTTTTCGTACATTTTAAAAATTATAAAATACAATAATAAATATAAAAAATCGGTAAATACTATTTATCTAATAAGAAGAAACAAATATTTTAAATATAATATTTAAAAATCAATAAATATAAATAAAATAAATATTTATTTAGGACAAAATTTATAATATTTTAGAATTAAAAAAAATTGCAAAAAATAATTGAAATTAAACAAAATAATTGCAAATTTTGCAAATTAATTGAAAAAAAAATGAAAACAATTAAAAATTGGGGAAAGTAATTTAAACAATCATAAAAATGTTTTAAACATAAAGAAAATAATTTAAATTTGAGAAAAATACTTGAGAATCTTAAAAGTAAATTAAAACAAAATTGAATAATGAAAAATTAAAGAAAATAATTGAAAATTGAAAAAACATGGTTAAAAATTGAGATAAATAAATTAAAACTAAAAGAAATCATTAAAATTTAGGAAAATAATTAAACAAATTACATAAAATATTTTAAATAAAGGAAAGTTAAGCAAAATTTGAGAAAAATACTTAAAACTTTCAGAAGTTCATTGAAAAAAAAAGAAAATAATTAAAAATTAGAGAAAAAAAATGAAAACAGATAAACATAATTTAAAATTGAACAGAACAAATTTTAATTAAAGAGAAATAAGTAAAAAGTTTTTGGCAATTATGAAAAAGAATGAAAAAAAGAACGAGAGTAATTGAAAATTGAAAAAAATAATGAAATAATTGAAAAATCAGATAAATAGTTAAAAATTTTTGAAATTATGAAACAAATGTAAAAAATTAAAAATTGCAAAAAATAAATTTTGGAAAATAATAATTAAAAAATGTTTTTAAATTTTAAAACTTGCCGAAAACAATTAAAATATGATTCATTTAAATTATTTAAATAAATAAATAAAAATAATTGAAATTTGAAAAAAAAATACATGAAGATCTTAGAATTCAATGAAAAAAAAAAGAAAATAAATAAAAATTGGAGAAAAGAATTGAAAAACTAAGCTAAAAGTAATTGGAATTTACGACAATTAATAAACAAATTTTGAAATTATGAAAACAAAGAAAAATAATTAAACTAGGTGAGAATTATGTCCATTTCATGGACATTTCGCTTCCAAGTAAGCAAAATAATTTGCTTCCTCATAGAGGAAGCAAGAAATTAATAATATATAAGTTAATTGGGGAAGTTGTTTAAAAAAAAAATTTTTAATGCAAAAAAATGTCAAACTATGAATTATTTTACGAATTCTTGATCAATTATAAAAGTTATATAGGTCAATCGATTCGTTTTGAGATAAGGAATATGATTTTTGTATTCTTTAAGTTGTATTTTTAGCATAAAAAAATTTTTTGGCAAAAAACGATTTTTTCGATGAAAAAAGGTGCTCAAAAAAATTTGGTTGGGTATTTTCAAAAATCCTTGTGTCCAAATTTAGATATTCATGAGCTTAATAAGTCATCCAAATTTTATTGGAATCCGTTTAAGCGTTCTCAAGATATCTTGTACACAAAAAACGCTATACACACACACACACACACACACATACATACACACACACACACACACACATGCATCTGGACATTTGCTTAGGAATGAAAATTTTTTTTTTTAGATGAAAATGAGTCGATTTAGACTATTTTTGGAAAATCGAAAATTTTAACGATCACAAAGCTTCCTCTATGAGGAAGCAAAATTAAAGAAAACAATTGAAATTTTAGAAATATTCTTAAAAATCTTAGAAAATAATTTTAGAAAATTAGAATAACTAAAAATTGGAGAAAAGACTGGAAGAATGCTAAAAATAATTGAAATTTACGATAATTAATAAATTTTTTTTGGAAATTATGAAAACAAAGAAAAATAATTAAAAATTAAAGAAAACAATTGAAATTTTAGAAAAATACTTAAAAAATTTTAGAAATTAATTTTATAAAATGAGGAAAACTAAAAATTGGAGAAAAGTCTGGAAGAAATCTAAAAATAATTGAAATTTATGATAATTAATAAAAAAAATTTGAAATTCGGATAACAAATGAAAATAATTAGAAATTGAAGAAAATGTTTAAATTTTCAGAAAAATACTTAAAAATCTTGGAAAATAATTTTAGAAAATGAGTATAATAATTAAAAATCGAGAAAAAATAATTGAAAAATGATAAAATTAATTAAAAATTGACAAAAATAATTGAAATATGCTGAAAATAATTTAAGATTGAGAAAGAAAATTGAATTATGATGAAAATAATTTAAATAATATAAAAACTTAAAAACATTTAATAATATTTGAGAGAAATAACTGAAAAATAGAACATATGTTTAAAAAAAATAATAATTAAAAAATTACCTACTTAAAAATTTTTACTTAAAGAGAATAATTAAAAAATCGCAGAAATAATCGAAAATTGATGAAAATAATTGCAATATCGGATAAATAATTGAAAATTTTAAAAGTAATGCCAAAATAATGAATATAATTATAAATTGATGAAAATCAAGAAAAATTGCAGAATTTATTTTTAAGCAAAAGAAAATAATTAAAAAATCGTTATATAATTTGAAAACTGATGACAATAATCTAAATTTGAGATAACTGAAAATTTAGGAAATTAATTGCATGTGTTTATGTATATTTTAAACTTCTTCAAAAACCATAATAAATTTTTAAAGCATTTTTCAAACCAGTTTTTTTACACAAATGGGAATTAAAACCCAATAAAACACGACACTAACAAAAAAGGTTACCTTATTCTTTCAATTCAAATTTGAAAATATTTTCTGATAATGAGAGTCAAAATCAATAAAATAACAGAGAGTAAGACTAACTTCACTTCAGTTTTTAAAACATGGACAGAAAAAGATGAATAAATATTAAAACTAACTAACTTTACTTCAGACTTTAAAACGTGGACAGAAAAAATGAATAAATATAAAAAGTAACTAACTTCAGGAGTTTACGGAGATTATTATTATTTAATAGTAAGAATTATATATAATAACTATAGCAACATTAAAGACAAACTTTGCATTGTTGTTGGTCATTTAAAACTATAAATTTTTGCAAATTTAAATAATAAAAATTACGAAATTGAAGAATATATCTGAAAAATGACGATAATAATTGACTGTTGAAAACAAAATTCAAAAAAATGGCTACGTAATTGCACAATTATTGAAAACAATAGTTTAAAAAAATAAACAATAAATATATTGAATTTGAACGAAATAGTTGAAAAATTATAAGAATAACAGTCGCAAATAATTGCAAATTAAACAATTGGATTGAAAATCGAAAAAAATAATTAAAATTGAATAAAATGATGAAAAATTGAGAAAATAAAATGAAAATTTAAGAATTAAATTACAATTTGAAAAGATAATTAATAATGGAAAAAAATTACATAATGACAAAAATAATTGACAATTGAAAACAAAATTTAAATAATGACTAGATTAACACACAACCAAACAAAATAATTTAAAAAATCAAAGAATAATTATCAAATTTTCAGATAATAATTAAAAATTGAAAAAATTGTAGGAAATGATTGAAAATTGCGGAAAATAATTAATAATTGAAGGAAATAGTTGAAAAATTGCAGAAAATATGTGAAAAGTTACGAAAATTATTGTCAATTGAAAACAAAATTCAAAAAATGACTAAACAAGAAATATTAAGTTTAAAGAAAATAATTGCAAATTTAAAAATTAAGAAAATTGAAGGAATAATAGTTGGAAATAATTGCACATTTAACAACTGGATTAAAAATCGAAAAAAATAATTAAAATTGAAAAAAATAATTGAAAATTGAAGAATAATTGAGTTACAATTTATGAAATATACTTAAAAATTGAAAAAAATTAATTAAAAAAATCGGAGAATTAATTAATATAGAAGAAAACAATTAAAAACTAAAAAATAGAAATAAAAATTGAAGAATAGAATTCAAAATTACAGAAAATAATTGAAAAGTTAAAAGTGAAAATTAAATTTGAAGAAAATAACTGAGAATTGAAAAGAATAGTTCTAAAATTGAATAATTGAAAAAATAAGAGAATCATTGTATATTCAGGAATTAATTGAAAATCGATAAAAAAAATTGAAGATTAAAGAAAATATTTTAAAATGAAAGAAAATAATTGATAATAAAAAAAAATACAATATGACGAAAATAATTAAATATTAAGAAATGTATTCATATTGAATTTAATTTATTAATATTAAATAAAAACTAATTAACAATTGAAAAAAAAATCGACAAATGGTGAGAATAATCGTCAATCGTACAAAATAAATTTTGTAATAAATGAAAATTCATAAAAATGAAGCAGAATAATAAATTGTCAATTGAAAACTGATGAAAATTATGGAAAAAATTGTAGAAAATAAATGAAAAATAAAGAAATCAATTGGAAATTCAAGAATTGTATTGAAAGAAAATAATTGATAATTGAGAAAATGCGGGAATTAATTATTATTAAGGAATTAATTGAAAATCAATCAAAATAATTGAAATTTCAAGAAAATATTTGATAATTGAAGAAATGCGAGAATTTTTGAATATTGAATAAAATAATTGAAAAACATAGAATGTAATTAAAAATTGAATAAATAAATAGAATATTAAAGAATTAAATTGAATATTAAAGATTTAAATTGAAATTTTAAAAAAATAGTTGATAATTGAAAGAAAAATAACAAAATGTTTTTCAACTTATCATTGTTTTAATCATATTTCAATTATTGTCTTCAAATTTCAAATTTTAAAATCTTTTTTCAATTATTTTCCACAAGTTTTAATTATTCTTATTTTTTTCAATTATTTTCTAAAAGTTTTAAATATTTTTCTCAAATTTCCCATTATTTTCTTTAATTTTGAAGCATTTTCAGTTATTTAATTTAATTTTCAATTATTTATATTATTTGTTTATTCTTTTAAATTACTCACGCTCTTTTTCATAATTTACAAAAAGTTTTTAATTATTTATCTGAAATTTTCATTTTTCTATTCAATTTTCAATAATTATATCTATGATTTTTTTGTATTTTATGTATTTATGTTCTGTATATTTTTCAATTATTTCTCTTAAATTAAAAATTGTTGTTCTCAATTTTAAATTATGTTTATCTTTTTTCATTTATTTTCTCTAATTTTTAATTATTTTCTTTTTTTTTTGCACTTAACTTCTAAAAGTTTCAAGTATTTTTCTGACACTTTCTTTAAATTTCCTTTATTTGAAATATATTATGCAATTTTTTCAATTATTTTTTTGAATGTTTAGTTATTTTTTTGAATTTTAAATTATTTATATTACTAGCCAAAAATACGCGCGCTCAAGCGCGCGAGAATTACATTCTTCATTGACTAGTATAGTTTTAATACAAAAAATAAACTGAACTTATTTAGATTAAATTAATTATACTATCAAATTAAATTTTGTGAACTAATTTTTATTTATTAAAATGTGTTATAAACTAATAAATACAAAGAAATTGTAGAGAATAACTCCGATTCGTTTCTAAGTTAAAATAAAAAGTTTTTAAGTATAGTACGTTACAAAAAGTAAGAATATTTTTTTAAATAGCTTTCGAACAAAATATTTTTTATTAATACAATTATTACAATTTTCTATATAAATTTCATTTATTTTAAACTTCTATTGATATGAAATCTTTATTTTAAATTTTTCTTTAAACAATACGAAATTCGATTAGTAACGAACCATTCTCAAAAATTTCCGTTAATATAAATTTTAATTTTCCCATACTAAAAAATTCCCAATTTTTAATAATTCAAATTTAAATTATTTCAAACTTCAATTATAATCAAAATTGCAATATAACCAAAGTAATTTGTAAAATTCAAAGATTGAAATAATTTTTGTTCCCACCATTAGGAATTAAAATAAAAATAAGTTCATTTTATTTTATTGTATGTATTGTATTTATTTTAAACTATGATAATATGGTATCTTTATTGTATCTGATGCGCAAAAAGTGTCTTAAAATGAGATATGTAGGAATGATTATCAATTATTCAAATTTGAATAATAATAAACTTCAATTATTATTTAAAACATTTAATAGTTCAAGTTTTAATCAATTCATGCTGAAATTATTATAAACTTCTAAATATTTTTTAATTTAACAATGCATATTTAAATTACGAATTTCAAACTGCAACCAATATTAAAATCTTTAAATTATAAAAAATGTGTATTACAGTATCAAAACTTAAATCAATCCAAACTTTATGATTACAATTTCCACTATTGAAGTCTAAAAATATTTTAAAAAATTGGAAACAAGGGAACCTGAAATCATTTGTAAATTTAAAAACTATTAATTTCAACTTATAGAAATTTAAAAATTTCAAATCGATTCAAACTTATATTTAATTCAAACTTTAATCAACTATTACTTGAATTTATCGATTCTAAATTTTTTTATTGAAGCAGACTTCTTTTTCTAAGAATTATTAGAAACAATTTAAAATCTTAATTTCCAAAAATCTAAATATCATTCAATTTAAACTTCTACGCTTATAATTTTAAGAAATTTTTATATCAACCGAATTAAATATATTTAAGTTAACAAATATAGTCTGCCAAAAAATAGGAATAAATTATAAAGACGATATTTAAAAGCTAGCCTTAAAAAATATTAGAAAACTGTGCTCGCTTTCTTCAATTTAATTTCATGATATCTCATTCTTATTCTTATTTATGTTGTATTCCATAAAATTATAATTAAATCGTCGAATATATTGGAAACAATAAATTATTTCAAATTATTTATACATATTTTTTCATTATTTTACATATTATGTTTAAAGTGTTGTCAATCTTTATTAAAAACTGTAAAGTAGATTTAAGTAAAACACGCATTTATATTTTAATACACAATTGTTAAAAATAAAATATAAATTTATTACTTAATTTTTAAATTTTAAATTCCGGAGATGTAATAAATAAATAAGTAAAATTGGAAATCATATATAAAAAAACATTTTTTCAAAAACTATTGATTTAAAACAAAAAAACATCTATATGTGTGAATGAATTTTGATTTATTAAAATTGGTTACAAATTAATAAATAGAATAAAATTTAAGAAAAATAAATAAGATTTTCTTCCCCCAGTTAAAAATAAAAAAATTTAGAGTATGTTTCAAAAAGTAAGAATATTTCTTTTTCAATAGTTTTTTGAACAAAATATATTTAAACTTCTATGCAAACTTGATTTATTCCAAGCATCTTTTGATAATAAGAATTCCTTATTCTTAAAATTTCTTTACGAAATTCAATTAATAACAAACCATTCTTCAAAATTTCTATCAATATTTTTTATTTTTCCAAATTTAAAAATTCCCAACTTCTATCGAATCAAATTGAAATTATTTCAAATTTCTATTGATCAAAATTGAAATATAACCAAAGTTTTAAGATTTATAACTCATTTTTATTTCAATCCTTAATGGTGGGAACAATTATTCCAATCTTCTACCTTTACAAATTAAATTAAATTAAAAATTCTAAACTTGATTTTATTAAAACGAGTATTAGTGTTTTTTGTATGAAAATTTTGGGATCCTTGATTAAGATTTTAATGAATTTTTAGCCTGACAGGCTTGGACTATATTTCAGTCAATCTTTTTTTTTTGTTCTTCCAATTGAACTGATTAAAATTATAATTGATCCCAATTTCAAACTTATAATAAAATTAGAAATTAAATAAGTTTAATATAATTTACCAATCAAAAAATAAGCATTTTGAGATAAAAAATACAACATTTATTTGGTGAAATTTAATTTGGTACGTATTTTTATTTAAGGGCATGTGATGATAATGCTAAATTTGTCCGTAAACTTTCTCTTAAAGTACTCAATGCTTTGACACCAAACTTTGTAGAATTACTCAAAATACCATTAGAATGGTCTCTCTGACCCAAATTTATTTCATTTTTATCTTTAAACTAATTTTTTTTTCAATTTTACAATTTTTGGAAAATTTTGAAAAAAAAGTAAATTTGAAAAATATTTAGTTTAAAGACAAAAATGAAACAAAATTGGATCAGAGAGACCATTCTAATGGTATTTTGAGTAATTCTACAAAGTTTGTTGTTAAAACATTGAGTACTTTAAGAGAAAGTTTACGGACAAATTTAGCATTATCATCACATGCCCTTAAAATAGGGAAGAAAGTTTTAAGTTAAAAAAAAAATAAAATGATTAAAAGAGGAATAAATTATAAAAAAAGCATTTAAAAGTCTTAAAAACATTTGAAAACAGTGCCCGCTTTCTTCCAATTACATCATGATATTTCATTCTTCATTCTTATTTATATTGTATAAGTAATTAACAGAATAAAATATTATTATGAAAATTATTCATGTAAATTAGATTTAAATAAGACACGCTTGTATTGTAATACATTATTATTATTGAAAATAAAATATATAAATTTGTCAATTCATTTAAATTTTAGATTCAGGAGAATTAATAATTAAATAAATAAAATTATAAATCGTATAATTAATATAAAAATACATTTTTTCAAAAGTTATTGATTTAAAACAAAAAACATCTATTGTGCTAAACTTCAGGTGTGGACAGAATGAAAGAATGAAAGAATGAAGTTTGCGATTATTATTATTAATTTCTTTCAGTTTAAAATTGTTTATAATTGTTATATTTAATAATAATTTTTACACTTCATTGACTTCTAGTTAATTTGTAATGATAATTATTTTGTTATTTATCCATTTTTTTTTTTTTTTAATAAATTGTTTGTGTTTCAAAATAGTGGGGCTCATTCAAACATAGAAAATTCTCAAAAATTCTCCGAAAGGAGAATATTTTTGGTTATATTCTCGAGAATGTAACCGGATTTTAAATTACCGAGAATTTTGCAACTAGCGCAAAAACGGTAATTTTTCCCTTTTTCGATATGAGATTTAAAACCTTAAAAAAGTATACAAGATGCACTAACCTTCTTCTAATACTGCTAAAAGATCGTCAAGTTCTTCACACTCGACGGTAAAAAGATTTTCGACGAAAAAACCACGAGTTTTTTTACTCCATCTGACTGCGAGTGGTTTTCTTGAACCTGGATTTAATAGATCTATAACCTAAAGATTTTTATCGTAATTTATAAGTATATTAAGCAATTAATATTTTTTGAAAAATAAAATTTTAATTTTTGTCATTTTTTGGTAGATTTGACTGGCTTTAAATGTACGTTTCGAGCGTCGGTCGAGTTGAGTATTTGACAACTTTTTTCATAAGAAATCGTTTTTTAAAGTCGATTGTTTTAAAAAATTGACCAAAAATAGGGTATATTTTGTTTTATTTCGTAGCCTGTACGGAACAAAAAATTTTGTTTGCAAAAATACGAACCTTTTCATTATAAATTTCCAAAAAGGAGGCTTTTAAGACAAAATTACATTCCTGCCGTTCCTGCAGGACTTTAAAGAGGTAGACAAATGAGCGGAAGACCAGTCCATGATCCTCTGAATAAGGATTCATTTTTACAAACTGAAAACAGATAAAAAGTATTATTTTTTAAAAATTCAAATGTCAAAGTAATTAAACTAATCGTTATTTGTCTTGTATTTTTTAAACTAATAAATGAATAAATAAATATTGTTATAAATATTGGTGAAAACAGAACATTTTTAAATAATATTGTTAATATCAATGAAACCACAGTATGTTTGATTTTTAATTACTGAAATTAATTTCTACATGTCTCGTAAAGCTAAATTAATTTTATTTTCAACAAATAAATTGTTATAAACAAATAATTTAAGCAAATTCCATTTCTTTATTGTTGTAAATGAAAAAAAGGTATTTTTTTAAAAATGTTTTTACCTTTAAGATTAAAATTGTACAAAGTACCTACTAGATTCGCATAAACAATTTTCTTAATTGTTATAAACAAATTAAAAAATTTGAGTTTTTACAATTAAAAAAAATATGTTTTTAATTAGATTAGTTTAGCACAAGGTACGGAATAAACCTTTTGAACCATAATTATCTATAAACAATATTCAGTTATAGTGTATAAACAATCCATAAACAAATTCGTTTTTTGTCTTTATTTTATAGAAAAAGCTTTTTTTATTTTAGTTTTTCTGCAAGTAAGATCGAAATACTAACAGAAGTTTGAAAATTTTATATTAAATTTTTTTTTATTGTTATAAACAAATTAAACAAATTGACAAATTTTGCGTTTATCTAATTTAAAAAAAAATGTTTTTATTTAGATTAGTTCAGCACAAGGTACGAAATACATCTTATGAACTCTAATTGTATATTAACAATATTCAAGTCTCTAAACAATCTATAAACAAATGAATAAAAAAACTCGCTTTTCTTTGTCTTTTTGTAAAGAAAAAGTCATTTTTTCTTTTAGTTTTTCTGCAAATTTAATTTAATTTTATTTAATGAAAAAAAATTAAATTTTTTAATTTGCTTATAACAATTAAAAAATATTAATATAAAAGTTTTAAACATCTGTTAGTACGATCTAACTTGCAGAAAAACTAAAAGAAAAAATTGCTTTTTCAATATATAAAAAAACAAAGAAAGCGAATTTGTTTATTCATTTGTTTATGGAATGTTTAGTTAGTATTTTAATCTTACTTATAGAAAAACGGAAAATATAAAACGATTTTTTTTACAAGAAAAAAAAAGAAAACAACTTTGTTTATTTCTTTGTTTATAGCTTGTTTATAGATTAACTGAATATTGTTTAAAGATATTTATGGTACAAAAAATGTATTTCGTACCTTGTGCTGAACTGATTGAAAAAACATTTTTTTTAATTGAAAAAATCAGAATTTTTCAATTTGTTTATTAATTTATTCATAACAATTACGAAAATTGTTAACATGGAATTTTTTAAAATCTGTTATTATTTTGATCTTACTTGCAGAAAAACTGTAATAAAAGACGTCTTTTTCTGTAAAAAGAGACTTAGATAACAATTTTTTTTATTTATTTGTTTATGGATTGTGCAAACGTAGAATCCTCCATTTGTTATATATAAAATATAATTGTTTACCGAATTTTGTGTAATAGTGTGTGATTAAAAATACAGGTAACGCGAATGGCCAGTGCATTTTGTCGCGTGTCCTGTGGATATGTGAGATAAGCTCGAACTAGTTCGATCGATTGTCACTGGACTTTTACGTATGTTCAACTTTTACATTGTTTTCGTTTAATACATGTATATGCGTACGTATATATATATATATATTCAATACAAGAAGTCCAGTTATAGTTTTAAAGAATGAAAACTCGTTTACAAACTTTATTCATATTTATAAATGGTCTACAAAGATCAAAATGATGTATGTCAAAGTTACAAATTTCTCACCTTAATACATAGTATAAATAAGTTTATACTAATATAAAAACAAAAAAAATTTTAAATTTTTTAAATTTTTATATTTAAAAAAAATAAAAAGAAATTTAAAAAAGAACAATAATTAAAAATGTTTATTAATGAAAAGTAAAAAAATAAGTCACGAGGAGAAATGGATGACTTCTCGACAGTTTTAGTATTTTTTTTAGTATTTTTTTTTATCTTGTTCCCTGTTAAAAATCGGACATCAGAAATAACGTCAAAAATTATATCAGAAATAACATAGGAAATACAGGGGCGTAACTGTTAAAGGGCAAGGTAGGGCAGTGCCCCGGGGCCCTTGAGCTCAGGGGGCCTTTCAACCCTAATAGACCCTTTTAAAAAAAATCCGAAAATCTTACTAATCGTAGTAATTTATTGTTTCTACATCTTGTGTTATCAACAATTATAAATATTTTAAATATTATACTTAAAAATCAATTTATATAAATAAAACAATATTTATTTAGGACAAAATTTATAAAATTTTAGATTTAAAGAAAAATTGCAAAAAATAATTGAAATTAAACAAAATAATTGCAAATTTTGCAAATTAATTGAAAAAAAAAATGAAAGTAAATTAAACCATAATAGAAATGCTTTAAAAATAAAGAAAATAATTTAAATTTGAGAAAATGACTTGAAACTCTTAAAAATAAATTGAAAAAAATTAAATAATGAAAAAATAGGGAAAATAATTGAAAATTGAAAAAAAAATGATTGAAAATTGAGATAAATAATAAAAAATTCAAAAAAATACTTAAAATTTAAGATAATAATTAAAAAAATAACATAATATCTATATTTTAAATAAAGGAGAGTTAAAGAAAATTTCATAAAAATATACTTAAAACTTTCAAAAGTTCATTAAAAAAAAAAAATTAAAGAAAATAAATGAAACAAAATAGGATAATTTAAAATACAAGAGAATAATTTTAATTAAGGGCATGTGATGGAGAATGACGTCACTGGTATAGGCAAAATTTGTCCGTAACTTTTCTCTTAAAATATTAAATTCTTTTTTATGAATTTTGGCAGAATTACTTAAAATGTCATTAGGAAGGTCTCTCAGACCCGATTTTGTTTGAATTTTGTCTCAAAATTGATTTTTAAAAAAGTTTGCAATTTTTCGAAAATTTTCCAAAATCAATTTTGGGTAAAATTTTAAACAAATTCGGGTCTGAGAGACCTTCCTAATAACATTTTAAGTTATTTTACCAAGTTTCATGAAAAAATATTCAATATTTTAAGAGAAAAGTTACGGACAAATTTTGCCTATACAAGTGACGTCATAATCCATCACATGCCCTTAAACAGAAATAATTTAAAACCTTTTCTAAATTACAAAACAGAATGAAAGTTATTGCAAATTTAAGAAAATAATATAAGAAATGATATAAATAAATAAAATCTCAGATAAATGGTTCTCAATTTTGGAAATTATAAAAGAAATAAAAAAAATTGAAAAACATAAATTTTGGAAATTAATTGAAATAAATGATTTTACAATTTAAAAAAACTTGAAGAAAATAATTGAAATATAATACAAACAATGATAAGTTGTAAAAAAATCACATTTGAGTGAAATAAATGAAAAAATTACAGAATTTTTTTTAAATAAAAAAAAAATTGAAATTTGTAAAAAATACATGAAAATATTAGAAATCAATTAAAAAAATGTGCATAAATAAAAATTGGAGAAACGAATTCAAGAAAGCTAAGAAAAAGTGAAATTTACGATAATTAATAACAAAATTGGAAATTAAGAAAACAGATAAAAATAATTGAAAATTGAAGAAAATAATTGAAATTTTAAAAAAATACTTAAAAAATCTTAAAAAATAATTAAAAAATGAAAAAATTAATTTAAAATTGTATAAAATAGTTGAAAAATGATAAAATTAATTCAATATTGAAGAAGATAATAGAAATATGCTGAAAATAATTCAAGATTGAGGAAAATAATTGAAATTTATGATAAAAGAATTTTAAAGATGAAAGTTTAAAAACAGTAAATAAAATTTGAGATAAATAAGTAAAAAAATCAAAAAATATAGTTTTAAAAAAAGAGAAAAATTAGAAAAATTACTTAAATATTTTAATTAAAAAGGTTCATTAAAAAATCGCAGAAATAATCGAAAATTAATGAAAATAATTATTAAAAATTTAGATAAAAAAAATGTAATTTTAGAAAATTATGCAAAAAGAACGAAAATAATTAAAAAGCGGATAAAATAATATAAAATTACAGAATTTGTTTTTAAGCAAAGAAAAATAATTGAAAAATCGTTTAAAATGCAGAAAATTGATGACAATAAGCTAAATTTGGGATAGTAACTGCAAATTTAGGAAATTAATTAAAAGATAATGAAAATATTAAAATATAGAGAAAATAATAGCGAAATAAAAAAAAGAAATTAAAAATTAAAAAAATAATTGAAAATTATGATAAATATTTGAAAGTTCAATAAATTAATTCAGAAATTATGGAAATGTATAAAAATTGAAAATAATAATTGCAAAATGACAAAAATAATGATAAATTAAAAAAATTAATTTAAATTTTCAATGAATAATATTAAAATAAGAAAATAATAATTTAATTGATTAAATGTCAAGGCAAAAATAATTAAAATTGAAAAAGTGTTTGAGAAAGCTAAAAAAAATAATTGTTATTTGAGTAAGGTAATTTTAAGATTTAGGGAAACAATTTTAAAACCATTAAAATAATTAAGAATTTTAGAAAATAGTTGAAAAATGATAAAATTAATTGAAATTTACGATGAAAATAATTCAAATATGAAATATTGAAAACAGTAAATAAAATTTGAGGGAAATAATTGAAAAAATCATAAAATATATTTTTAAAAAAAGAAAATAATTACAAAATTACTAAAATATTTTAATTAAAGAGGTTAATTAAAATATCGCAGAAATAATCGAAAATTGATGAAAATAATAATTAACAATTTTGATAAAAAATTGAAATTTTTGAAAATTATGCAAAAATAATGAAAATAATTAAAAATCGGAGAAAATAATATAATATCACAGAATTTGTTTTTAAGCAAAAGAAAAGAATTTTAAAATCGTTTAGAAAATTGAAAATTCAAGACAGTAATCTAAATTTGAGATAATTGCTGAAAATTTAGAAAATTAATTGAAAAGTAATTAAAATATTCAAAGATGGAGAAAATAATTGCAAAATAATTAAAAGAAATGAAAATTTAAAAAAATAATTGAAAATTATGATAAATATTTGAAAGTTCCGTAAATTAATTCAGAAATGATGAAAATGATTAAAAATTTTAAATAATAATTGCAAAATGACAAAAATAATGGTAAATTAAAAAAATTAATTTAAATTTTCAATGAATAATATAAAATTAAGAAATAAATATTTCAATTGATTTAATGTCAAGGCAAAAATAATTATAATAGAAAAAGTGATTGAGAAAACTAAAAAAAAATAATTGAAATTTGAGGAAGGTAAATTTAAGATTTAGGGAAACAATTGAAAAGCAATTAAGATAATTATAAGAATTGTAGAAAATAGTTGAAAAATGATAAAAATAGTACAAAATTGTGTTTTAAGTGATTGAAATCATAATAGAAAAAAAATATTAAAAATTGAAGAAATTTTTAAAACACTTCAAATTTAGTATTTTTGAAACGTGGATTAATTGAACTTTTAATCAATGCAAGTTCACATTAACTAAAATTTGAAGAAATTAAAATTGCTATAAATTTAAAATTGGAGAACATTTGAAAAAGGTGAAATATAATTTAAAATTTTAAAAGAAACAAACATCTTGTGACAAATCTCAGGTGTGGACAGAATGAATAAATGAATTAATTAAACTTGTAAATTATTATATATAATTGGGGCCCCATTTTCCTATTTGACCCAGGGCCCTTGTTCCTCCAGTTACGCCACCTTTAAAATTGATTTTTTCACAAATTCTCGGCTATAGAAAAAAAGCAAAAAAACTAACTCATCTCTCCTCGACTTGTCCTAAACAAAAAAACTGCAATAATTATTCTAATTGATAAAACATAACAAAGAATACAATAAACTGGTAATTTAATGAAATAAGTGACTAAAACAATGAAATAAATAAGTATATTGCGATATAATAATTAAATTAATAAAGTATCACTAAAAATGAAAGAATAGTGTTAAAGAATAGGATAAATCAAAGTATAAAACAGCAGCTACAAAATATTTGTTGAGAAAATATTTGTTTAAAAGGTATGTTTACCAGTCCAGGTGGTCCCGTAAGGGTATGAGTTTTCCCACTTCCGGTTTGGCCGTAACAGAAGACCGTACAGCTGAAACCTTCAACCGCCATTTCTATTAGCTTTTTAATTCCGGAGTATAATAAAATATCCTCCTGAGTGGCTGCAGGTTCGAAGACAGCATTATATGAAAATAGCTTTGCCTTCTTGTCTGCACTTTGAGAGAAGCCATCACACTGAACAATAAATTATTAATTTTACAAAAATCCTTCTTAATTTTTTATAAAAACTTTGAGATTGAATTTAAAAAGAATATTTAAGCTGCAATTTTTATCGTTATCCTTTTAGTCTCAAAAGTATAATTTAAAGATACAAAAAAAATAATATTATTAAAAAAATTATTACTTTTGTTATCTTTTTCAATTTGCCTCTTAAAAATTAATTATTATTTTTAAATAAAAAACCAGAATCCAAAAATACTAAATTTACTTTGAAAATAATGGTTAAACATTAAGATTTATTTTATATTTTATCAAATAAGAAAAAACTTTTAAAAAGTAGGTGCGATGAGAAGTTAAAAATTTTGTTACTATACAATTGTGTAGTAATTGAATTAGGTCAAATAATTTAATAAATAACAGTTCTTTTTTCTTAGTTTACACGAGACTGTAAAAATGTATGTAAGAAATTTGTCGAATAATGTGATTCTTATCAGATTCTACTCTATATAATTCGATATTTGTGACATTAGGAGAAAACCAGGTGCAACGAGGTTAAATGCAACTAGGTATAAGACTATTGTAAATATAACTCATGTTGGAAAATGATTGCTTACGTATATCTGCCCTCCACCAGGAAATTGAACGGCCATGTCATCCCTGGCTTTAATTTCCTTATTGCTAAGCGGACGCACTCTATAAAGAGAAAAATATTTAACTTGAATCAGAATTTTTTTTTTTAATAATATTATTAATCTCTCAGGGTGTCTACTAATTTCGTCCCACAAAATTCCCGGTCATTTCCCGGTTTTTCCCGATTATTCTCTTGTTAACTTAAAATTGATTTTAAGGATGTTGCAAGAAGAGAATTAACATAACCTTAAAAATATTTTTTCCAAGCAGAGTACAATTTTGACACTTAGTTAATTTTTTCAGAAACAAAAAATGTATAAAAATATGACCATGTACCCATAATTTAAATTTTATGCAGATTCTAAAACTAATTTGACATTTTAGAAATATGGATTATTTGGGCTTCTGGGGCTTCTGTTTCTGAACAAAATATTAAAACTTATGAATACAAAAAAGTACACAATTTTCAATATTTTGTTTAGAAACTGAAGCCAAAATAATACATATTTTTAAAATGTCAAATTAGTTTTAGAATCTGCATAAAATTTAAATTATGGGTACATGGTTATATTTTTAATTACATTTTTTGTTTCTGAAAAAATTGGCTAAAGTTCGAAATTGTACGCTGCCTGGAAAAGTATTTTTTAGGTTATGTTAATTCTCTCCTTGCAACATCCTTAAGTATAAATATACCTACAAATGGCTACAAAAATTGAAGATAAAAGTTGACAATTGCAGAAAATAAGTGAAATTCAAAGAAAATAATTGAGAATTGAGGAATTAAATATTAAACTTTACAAAAAATAATAATTAAGAATTAAAAGAAACAATTAATAATGAAAAGAAATAATTATTGATGAAAAGAAATAATTGAACAATGACAAAGATATTTGACAATTAGAAACAAAATTAAAAAAATAAATAAATATTAACCTACAATAGAACAATAATTGAAAAAATTGAACAATGGTTATTAAATTCAAAGAATATAAATAAAAATTGGTCAACTAGATAGAAAATCCAAAAAAATAATTTAAAATTTAAGTTAATAATTCAAAATTGAAGAAATAAATTGAAAATTAAATAATCAAATTAAAATCAGAAAAACACAGAATTATTGAATATTAAAAAAAAACAATTGAAAATTGAGAAATAAAATTGAAATTCTAATACAATAATTGAGAATTAAAGAAAATTACTGAACAATTGGATTGAAAAAAGAAGAACATAATTTATAATTATTAAAAAAAAAATGGAAAATGCCAGGAATTATTTAATATTAAAGAAAACATTAAAAATTGAAGAATAGAATTGTTATTTAAAGAAAGTATTTGACAATTGAAAAAAATAATTGAATAATTGAACAATTCAATTAAAAATAGAAGAAAATTATTGAAAATTGAAGGAGGTTTTGAAACATGAAATAAATAACTGATAATTGAAAAAAAATATTTGAAAAAAGTCGAGATTACTGAATATTCAAACAAACAATTGAAAATTGAACAAAATAATTAAAAATTAAAGAAAATAAATGAAAATTGAAGAAATTACTTAAAAATTAAAAACAATATTTGAAAACAGCAGAAAAATTTAGAAATCGACGGAAATAATTGCGAATTGATAAAAATAATTTAAAAATTAACAATTTAGATAAAAATTGAAAGAAAAATATAATTTAAAAAAGCTGAGAATTGTTAAATATTGAAGAAAATTGAGAAGAAATTGAAAATTAAAAGAAATGGAGAAACTGAAAGAAATATAAAAAAATAATTGTAAATTGAAGAAAATAATTGAGAATTTAAAAAAAAATCTTTGTAAAAAGCCTAGAGTTATTGAATATTAAAGAAAACAATTAAAAATTAAAGAAAATAATTCGAGAATTGAACAATGGGATCCAAAAAAATAATTTAAAATTTAAGTTAATAATTCAAAATTGAAGAAATAAATTAAAAATTAAATAATCAAATTAAAATCAGAAAAACACAGAATTAAGCACAGACTATTAAAAAAAACAATTGAAAATTGAGAAATAAAATTGAAATTCGAATACAAAAATTGAGAATTAAAGAAAATTACTGAACAATTGGATTGAAAAAAGAAGAAAATAATTTATAATTAAAAAAAAATGGAAAATGACAGGAATTAATTAATATTGATGAAAACATTAAAAATTGAAGAATAGAATTGTTATTTAAAGAAATTATTTAAGATTTGAAAAAAATAATTGAATAATTGAACAATTAAATTGAAAATAGAAGAAAATTATTGAAAATTGAAGGAGGTTTTGAAACATGAAATAAATAACTGATAATTGAAAAAAAAATAATTAAAAGAATTACTGAATATTGAAACAAACAATTGAAAATTGAACAAAATAATTAAAAATTAAAGAAAATAATTGAAAATTGAAGAAGATAATTAAAAATTGAAGAAATTACTTAAAAATTAAATGCAATATTTGAAAACAGCAAAAAAATTTAGAAATCGACGGAAATAATTCCGAATTGATGAAAATAATTTAAAAATTCTCAATTTAAATAAAAATTGAAAGAAAAATATAATTTAAAAAAGCTGAGAATTGTTAAATATTGAAGAAAATTGAGAAGAAATTGAAAATTGAAAGAAATATGAAAGAATCATTGTAAAAAGCCTAAAGTAATTGAATATTGAAAAAAATAATTGAAAATTGAAGAATAGAATTGAATATCGAAAATTATAATTGAGAATTAAATAAAATAATTCGAGAATTGAACAATGGGATTGAAAGTATAAGAAAATAAGTGATAATTGAAGAAAAAAGAAATTGAACAACCCAGGAATTATAGAATTTGAAAAAAAAAACACTAAAAAATGAAGAATGTAATTGTAATTTGAAGAAATTAATTAAAAATTGTAGAAAATAATTTGAAATTGAAGAAAATGTGATTTTATGAAAATTGTTGAATAATAATTGAGGAATTTAATTCAAGTTTCAAAAACATAATTGATAATTGAAAAAAAATATTGAAAAAAGCCGAGGATTATTGATTATAGAAGAAAATAACTGAAAATTGGAGGAGTCATTGAGATGTGAAATAAAGAAATGATAAATGAAAGAAAAAAAGGTGAAATAATCAAGAATTATTGAATGTCAAATTAAATTATTAAAAATTGAAGGAAATAATTGAGATCTGAAGAAAATAATTAAAAATTAAAGAAAATAATTGAAAATTGAATAAAGTACATAAAAATGAAAGACAATATTTGAAAACAGCAGAAAAATTTAGAAATTGACGGAAAAAATTGCGAATGGTGAAAATAATTGAAAAATCATCAATTTAAACAAAAATTGAAAGAAAAACATAATTCAAAAAAGCTGAGAATTGTTAAATATTGAAAAAAAATTGAGAAGAAATTGGTAAATTGAAAGAAATATGAAAAAATAATTGGAAATTGAAGAAAATAATTGAAATTTAAGAAAATAATTAAGAATTTAAAAAAAAGTTATTGTAAAAAGCCTAGAGTTATTGAATATTGAAAAAAAAATTAAAAATTTAAGAATGGAATTGAATGTCGAAAATTATAATTAAGGATTGAAGAAAATAATTCAAGAATTGAACAATGGGATTAAAAGTAGAAGAAAATAAGTGATAATTGAAGAAAAAAGAAATTGAACAACCCAGAATTTATAGAATTTGAAGAAAACTATAAAAAATTAAGAATGTAATTGTAATTTGAAGAAATTTATTGAAAATTGTAGAAAATAATTTGAAATTGGAGAAAATGTGATTTTATGAAAATTGTTGAATAATAATTGATGAATTAAATTGAAGTTTCAAAAACATAATTGATAATTGAAAAAAAACATTGAAAAAAGCCGAGAATTATTGATTATAGAAGAAAATAATTGAAAATTAGAGGAGTCATTGAGATGTGAAATAAATAAATGATAATTGAAAAAAATAGTTGAAAAAAGTCGAGAATTATTAAATGTTAAATTAAATAATTAAAAATTGAAGGAAATAATTGAGATCTGAAAAAAAATAATTAAAAATTGATGAAAATAATTGAAAATTAAAGAAAATAATTGAAAATTGAATCAAATAATTGGCAATTCAAAAAAAAAAATTATAGTTGAAGAAAATAATTAAAAATTGATTAAAATAATTGAAAATCGTAGAAAATATTTCAGAATTAAATAAATTAATTAGAAATTGATGAAAATAATTGAAAATTGTAGAAAAAAATTGGCAATTGAAGAAAATAGTAGAAAATCGAAGAAAATAATTGAGGAATGAAGAAATAATTGGAAATAAGTGAAAATAATTCCAAATGCAAGAAAATAATTGAGAATCGTAGAAAATAATTGGAAATTGAAGAAAATAATTAAAGATTGAAAAGAATAATTATCAATTGAAGAAAATAATTGTGAATTTCTGAAAATAGTTGAATAATTGAAGAATTAAATTGAAGCTTCAAGAATGTAATCAAGAATTGAAAAAAAAATATTGAAAAAAGACGAAAATTTTTGAATATCGAAGAAAATAATTGAAATATGATGAAAATAATTGATAATTGAAAGCACACAATAGAATTGCCCATAACTATAGAAACTATTATGCAATGTGCGGTCTAATAAAAAAACTGAAGTTCTATCTACTTTTTTTTAAAATAATTTGACTTTTTCATGTTTAATGTCTTTCATTGTTTCTGCGGAATTGTTAGCGTTATGAAAAAAAGATAGTAGACAAACATCTATGGGTCAAACCATTGAATTTCGTCTGAGGGCTGTCGCTGACATATTTTTTGAAAAAAAAAGTTTTAGAAAATATGAAACTTCAAACTTTTCTGAATCCAATAACCATAGTCTTATTGTGTAAATTCTATTTTTTTAAGCTAATTTTTTAAGCTCCCAAAAAAAGTTAGATGCTTAAAAAATCTTGAAAATTTTCACAAGTACAAATTTTTCAAATTATATTATTATTTTAAAATAATGTATTTTAATAAGATTTCTATCATTTTTAGGATCAAAATAACGGGATTTATATTTATGGTAAGTTTTGGTTCCTAATATTTAATAATTTTTTAAATATAACGTGTTTTAGAAAAGTGCCAAATTTAAGGTTACGAAATAACATCGTAAACCTTCTACATTTGATTAATTAATAACTCTTTAAAAAAAATAGAATTTACACAATAACGCTATGGTTATTGGATTCAGAAAAGTTTGAAGTTTCATATTTTCTGAAACTTTTTTTTTTCAAAAAATATGTCAGCGACAGCCCTCAGACGAAAGTCAATGGTTTGACCCCTATATTTCATGAGAATATATTATATTTTAATTTTTAATGTATTTTTTTTTTCAATTGCATAATTGTCGCATAATTACACAAAATTTAAACGCATAATCAGATTGGTTCAAAATGCATAAAGTTATTTATTTATAAAACAAATTGATATATTAGTCAAACTTATTATCCCAGAAAAAAAATTCCTGGTTTGACGGAAAATTCCCGGTTAATTTCCGGTTTTTCCCGGTCAATTTAAATTCTCGGTTATTTTCCAATTTTCCCGGTTAGTAGACACCCTGATCTCTGCTTATAATTTCTGCTTTATTTTATAACAACTTATGTAAAATAAAATTATTTTTGAATAAAAGAATGTAAATTACGAAAATGCTCTTTTTTATTATGCTACGGATATTCGTGATGTACAGTTTTTAAATAAAAAATAATCAACAAACAACCTTTAAAATCATCCCCTAAGAATTCTTTTTTCAAGTTAGTTATTATTCTTTGTGAAATCAACTTAAAGAAATTCTGTCATTTTTACAGGCTGTAGGATTTTTTAAAAATATCATAGAATTAAAGTAAAATAAAAAAAAAAAGCTCAAAAGATCCGTTAGAAATCATCCTCTAAGAATTATAATTTTACAAGTTAGTAATGATTCTTTGTGAAATCAATTTAAAAAAATTCGGTAACCTCTAGCTGCTATAGACATCTTTCCAAATATCATTGAATCAGAGTAAAATAAAAAATAATAATAAAATAATCCTTCAAAATCAACCCCTAAATTTTTTTTTACAAATTACTAATTATTCTTTGTGAAATTAATTTTAAAAAATTCTGCCATCTCTACAGGTTATAGAATTCTTGACAGATATCATTGAATCAAAGTAAAAAAAAAAATAAGCACAAAAGATCCTTTGGAAATCATCCCCTAAGAATTAGTTTTATAAGTTAAGAATTATTCTTTGTAAAATTAATTTAAATAAAATTTGGTAACCTCTACAGGCTATAAAATCCATTTCAGACACCATTGGATTTAATTTGGTTCTTGGAACATTTGGAAAATTGTCAATATTGGTAAATTGGTTATTGGAAAATTTTATTAGATCTGAATACAAATATTTAATATCATTTGCAAATTTGACGTTCGTTTTTAATGACTTATTATGAAATCTGCATTTTCGCTGACGGGTCAGTCGAAAGGCCATAAAAAAGACAAAAATATTAATGATCAACATGAAAATTGGTTTTGTAAAAGGGCATTGTTATTAGCTCCAAATTAAAATTTTTAAAATTAGATGCAAATTTGACTTGGGTTTCAGTGACTTATATTGTGAACTATGCATTTTCGCTCATGGGTCGTTCAAAAGGTCAGAAAAAAAGACACAAATAACGATGTTTATCATCAAAATCGGTTTTGCGAAAGGCCATAGTTATTGGCTCTGAATTTAAATTTTCAAGATATTTTCCAAATCTGACTCGCATTTTCAATGACTTATTATGAACTCGGCATTTTCACTCATGGATCATTCAAAAAGTCATAAGAAAGGACACAAATAATTATGGCCTTCCGCAAAATTAACTTTGTGTAAAGCAGAAACTCACCTAACGACGACATTAATATTATCTTCTGGAAGCAAGTGTTTAGAAGCAATCGCTCTTCGATCTCCGACATTAAGCCTTTCTATACTTCCACTTCTGAAAAAAAAAAAATTTTTTTTAAATTTTCGAACATTTTGTTTTAAAGTAGCGTATTAATGCAATTTTGAAGATGAATAAATTATTATTTACAAAAAAAATAAAACAATTCAGTGGCGTAACTGGGGGAACAAGGGCCCTGGGTCAAAAAGGAAAATGGGACCCCAATTATATATAATAATTTACAAGTTTAATTAATTCATTTATTCATTCTGTCCGCACCTCAGATTTGTCACAAGATGTTTGTTTCTTTTAAAATTTTAAATCATATTTTACCTTTTTCAAATGTTCTCAATTTTTAAATTTATAGCAATTTTAATTTCTTTAAATTTCAGTTAATGTGAATTTGTATTGATTAAAAGTTCAATTAATCCACGTTTTAAAAATAGGTACTAAATTTCAAGTGTTTTAAAAATTTCTTCAATTTTTAATAATTCTTTTCTATTATGACTTCAATTACTTAAAACACAATTTTGTACTATTTTTATCATTTATCAACTATTTTCTACAATTCTTAATTATTGTAATTGTTTTTAAATTGTTTCCCTAAATCTTAAATTTACCTTCCTCAAATTACAATTATTTTTTTTAGTTTTCTCCATCACTTTTTCAACTTTATATTATTAATTGGAAATTTAAATTAATTTTTGTAATTTTGCAATTATTATTTTCAATTTTTAAACATTTTTATAATTTCTGAATAATTTTCTGAACTTTCTAATATATGATGGATTTCACAGAAATTGTCCTGCCCCAAAAATAAATGTGTCCAATCTATTGCAAATTTTTTTTATGAGTTGTTCTATTGGATAGTAATTTATCCTATTAATGTTTTAAAAATTTTTTAAAAATTATGGTAGTGGGGGGGGGGGAGAAAGTTTGGAGTGTTTTGGTAATTCACTCTTCTTTTCCTATTTCCACTGTTTTAATGAATAGATAAAAAAATTTTATGTGACATGATTTGTGTAGATTTTTGCATAACCTTTTGATTGAGAAGGTCCATTTTATATTTTTTAAAAAATTTGACCTTGATTTTTCAATATTAAAAACAAATTTCAGGTTTTTTGAAAGATGGGCCTTTTTAATTTTTTTAAAAATATGTTTAAACGAAAGCTGAGGTTTTTTCCTATAAGAACCCAAAATTCGCGCGGTATTCAAAATTTAATTTCTCGAATACGAAAAAAAACGCATTTTTAAAATTTTGGGTTCTTATAGGAAAAAATCTCAGCGTTCGTTTAAAATATCTTTAAAAAAATTAAAAAGGACCATCTTTGAGAATAACTTAAATTTGTTTTTAATTTTGAAAAATCATGGTCAAATTATTTAAACAATATAAAATGGACCTTCTCAATCAATTTTCTTTTTTTAAAAATATATTTTATGATTTATTCAATTATTTCCCTCAATTTTTAATTACTGTTTTCAATATTTATTTTCAATATTATATTTTATGTTTAAATTATTTTCAACATAAATTTTAATTACTTTTCTTAATCTTCAATTATTTTCAGCAAATTTCTATTATCTTTTTTAATTTTAAATAAATTTGATCATTTTTCAATTATTTTTTTCAATTTTGAATTAATTTCATCATTTTTCAATTATTTTCTAAGATTTTTAAGTATTTTTTTAAAATTTCAATTTTTTTCTTCAATTTTTAATTATTTTTATTTGCTTTCTTAATTTCAAAATTTGTTTTAATTATCACAAATTTCACTTATTTTTAGCTTTCTACAATTCTTTTCTACAATTTTTAGTTATTCTCATTTTTTTAATTGGTTTCTAAAATCTTTATGTATTTTTCTCAAATTTCAATTATTTTTTTTTTACTTCAAAGGAATTCTGCAATTTTAATTATTTCATTCAATTTTCAATTATTTATATAATTTTTAATATTAATTTCTTCAATTTTCAATTACTTTCATTCATTTTTGTAATTTCAAAAAAGTTTTAAATTATTTCTGTTTTAAATTATGTTTATCTTGTTTCATTTATTTTCTCAAATTTTTAATTTTTTTTTTTTTTTATGAACTTCTGAAAGTTTTAAGTATTTTTCTGAAATTTTCTTTAACTTTCCTTTATTTAAAATATAGATATTATTTTATTTTTTCAATTATTATCTCAAACTTTAATTATTTTTCTGAATTTATTATTATTTATCTCAATTTTAAATCATTTTTTTTTAATCTTCAATTATTTTTCATATTTTTTCATTACCTATTTAATTTTTTTTAATTTGGTATTAAGAGTTTTAAGTAATTTTCTGAAATTTTAATTATTTCCTTTATTTTTAAAACATTTCTATGATTTTTTAAATTACTTTCCCCAATTTTTAATTGATTTCATTTTTTTTCAATTAATTTGCAAAATTCGGAATTATTAATTGTTATTAATATGAATATTAATAATATTAATATTAATATGAATATTTATAATGAATTAATATACCTATTAATAGTTACTCCACTGAGACAATTTAATTCAAAAACTAATAAATAATAAATTTTCTTAGTTTTACAATCATCGATAAAATATAAAATCTGTATTTTGTTAATTTTTATTAAAATAAACATTTTAAATACGTTGAAAACATTATTATTAGTAATTACATAATTATTAGTTATAGTAATATTTAGTTAGATCTCGAAAAATAATAAAAATGTAACTCGTCATACGAACTCTTTGTACGGACTTGTGTTTATTTTACAAAGAAAAAAATTCTAAACGAAATGAGACGACAGAAATAGGAATTACTCACGGGAATTTTTATGCGGTGAAAGAAAAGGTTTATATTCAGGGGCTACCAGAAATTAAATATATTATTATTATTACTTGATTATATAATATTCTTAAAAAGTAATTTCAGAAATTCAATATTTAAACTACATTGACGTCAACGATTTAATAGTTTTTTTGTTCTTTAAAATGCAAACTTAAATATATTTTCTAATTTTTGGAAAAAGTTATTAACTACTATTATGCTAAAAGAGTAATGTATTTTAATTTTATTAAGGTTTAAATAAGTTCATCGAATAATAATTAATTAATCTTAAATTTAGTTACTAATAATATAAGAATTTAGCTAAAAGAAAATTACTTAATTCGGAAAAAAATGCCTATAATATTTTCAAATTATTTTTAAAAGTAACTAATTTCAACCACAAAGACAAATTTTATTAATAAACTACACCGGAATTTACTTTCATATAATCTACATTTTTGTTGCTTTCCTTGCAACAATTTTTATTTGTTTAAACAATTTATAAATAATTGTTTAAAAAGCTACTTTTTACTTAATAATTCTAGAAATATCTAATTTCTTGCATTAATATTTAATAAACTACAACTGAGTAAGAATAATGCGATAAATTATATGATTCTAGACGTATTCAGTGAAAAGTTATTTTTAAACAATCAGAAATTGTTTAAACAAATGTAAATTGTTTCAAGGAAAGCAACTTAAAAATAAATTACAAAAATCTACTAAACTCTGGTATATAGTTTATTAAAGGATAATGTAAAAAATTGTACGTGTTCAGTGAAAACTTGTTTTTAAAAATATTGTAAATTGTTTAAACAAATGAAAATTGTTTAAAAGAAATCATGTAGGTAGTAGACTATATAAAATTGATATAATTTATTAAAGAATAATTAAAAATTATGTAAACAATTTAGGTATAGGTATAAGAATAAAAAATGCAATAGATATTGCAGTTTGTTAAATAAAAAAATTCTGTAATAAAAGGCATAAAAAATAATAGCTTTGACCTAATAACAAAAATTCAAAGTTTTCTATAATTCTAAACCTTTTAGATTGAAATTTATATTATTATTTTTATTGTTTAAAAATGTACGTTTTTCCGTGTATTTTTTAATGGGAAAATAGAGGGTGCCTGTGGCACCCCTTAATATTATGCGATCAAAAAAAAAAAAAAAATATGTGATCACTTTTTTTGACATAATAACCGATCTAGCAATGAGGGTAAACAATTTTCGAAAATTCATCTTTCTTGAATCACCCTAATGTATTATATATATCGATTATATGAAGTACATATTTAAATATATTTTATTACCAGCAGATAAGTTCTGCTTGCATGTACGTGAAGAGTCAGTAAAACTTCTCGTGACTACTTAATGATTATTATCGTAACAGAAAATGATCATTACAAATGACTGGATCGAAACTGTATATAAATTATAGATAGACTTTCTTTCACACCTGCGTTTAGTATTTATTACTATAGATAGTCTTTTTTCTCTTACATACATTTTCAAACAGAATTGTGGAAGTAACCAAGGAAAAACATCTTCTAACACAAAAATTAGAGACAATTTTTTTTCTTATTTTCTAATAGCTAATAAAATTTTAAAAAGAAAAAAGTAAAAAAAAAGTTATTTCGTTAATATTTCATTTAGATATTTAAAAAATTCATGATCATCAATGTTTGATGAAAATTAAAATTAGTTTTGAAATAATATACGTCGTTTCTTAACCCATAAACGCCAGGATATCTCTGATTGCTACAAATATCGTGTCAAAAATGTTTCAGCAAAAAGATATGACTATTACGAAAATTAAATTTCCAGATGGCGCTCTCAAAATGGCGACTGAAGATGACTTTTTTTTGCAAAATTCTAATGAGATGTACGAAATTTTGAAAACTTTCTAATTATTAATCATACTTGGCACAAGGGTGTTTTTGGGATCGCTAATTACGAATCTGAAGTCGGGTTATAAAAATTCAAAATGGCGGATCCAATATGGCGAAAGAATTTGTAAAAAATTATTAAAATCGCTTAAAACTTGTTACTTGGAGGTTTTTGGGGTCGCTGATTACGATTCTGAAGTCAAATATCATTTTAAAAATAAACATTGATAATGGTAGCCTTTCTAAATATTGACAAGTTCACTTAGGAAGATTAAGTTTTTTCCCAAATTTTTAATTCACTGAAATTCATACAATTGACAATAAAGACTAAAAATACCAACTTTCGTAAGAATCAAATTTCTATTTAAATTTAAGTAAAAAAGTCTGTAAACGATCAGTAGTACTTAAATTAAAAGAAAACTTATGTCTACTGTGAGAAAGGTAATTCAAATTAATTATTTAATTTTCAGTCTTTATTGGCAATTGTATAAATTTCAGAGAATTAAAAAATTAGGAAAAAACTAATTCTTCCTAAGTGAACTTGTCAAGATTTAGAAAGGCTACCATTCTCAATGTTTATTTTTAAAATATTATTTGACTTCAGAATCGCAATCAGCGACCCCAAAAACCCCCGAGTAACAAGTTTCAAGCGAAATAGATTATTTTTAAAAAGTCGTCCGCCATATTGAATCCGCCATTTTGAATTTTTAATATCTGACTTCAGATTCATAATTAGCGACCTCAAAAACACCCGAGTAATAAGATTCAAGCGAAATAGATCATTTTCAAAAAATTAGTCCGCCATATTGGATCCGCCATTTTGAATTTTTAAAATCCGTCTTTAGATTCGTGATCAGCGACTCTAAAAACCCCCGAATAAAAAGTTTCAAGTGAAATAGATTATTTTCAAAAAATTCGTACGCTATGTTGGATCCGCCATTTTAAATGTTTAAATTCCGACTTCAGATTCGTAATCAGCGATCTCTAAATACCTTGAGTAACGAGATTAAAGCAAAGTACATCATTTTCAAAACATTCGTTCGCCATATTGGATCCGCCAGTTTGTGTTTTTAAAATCCGACTTCAGATTCGTAATCAGCGACCCTAAAAACCCCCGAGTAACAAGTTTCAAGTGAAATAAATTATTTTCAAAAAATTCGTCCGCCATATTGGATCCGACATTTTGAATTTTTAAATTCCGACTTCAGATTCGTAATCGGCGATCTCTAAATACCTTGAGTAACGAGATTAAAGCGAAGTAGATCATTTTCAAAAAATTCGTCCGCCATATTGGATCCGCCAGTTTGTGTTTTTAAAATCCGACTTTAGATTCGTAATCAGCGACTCCAAAAACCCCCGAGTAAAGAATCGTTTGCCATATTATATCCGCCACTTTGAATTTTTAAAACCCGTTTTTAGATTTGTGATCAGCGATCTCAAAATCCCCTGAGTAACGAGATTCAAGCGAAATAGATCATTTTGAAAAAATTCGTCCGCCATAGTCGATCTGCCATTTTGAATTTTTAGAATCAGATTCGTAATCAGCGACCCCAAAAACATACTTGTACCAAGTATCATTAATAATTAGAAAACTTTCATAATTTCGTAGATCTCATTAGGATTTTTCACAAAAAAGAATCATTTTCAGTCGCCATGTTGAGAGCGCCATCTTGAAATTTAATTTCCGCAATAGTCATATTTTTTAGCTGAAACATTTTTCACACGATATTTGTAGCAATTAGAGATACTATGAAGGATCCAAAAACTTCAAGAATGCAAAAAAATGCAGAAAAATCGTATTTTTTGTTATTAAATTGCCTATAATTTGTTTATTTATTAATATAATGAATTTTTTATTATAGATCGCACCCTTTTCGAGTTAAGCGGATGCGAGTTAACAGGTATTCCTTTAGTCCACACTTTTCTTCACAATAGCGCTTATGAGCCTCACCCCCTTTTGGAGTTAAACTTTAACTCCAAAAATTTAACTCCCAACTCCAGCAGCCATTAATTCTCCAAATGTATCTTAATTTAAGATTCCCACTTTTTACAGTGTGTTTATAAACATTTTTGTTGCTCCCAGTTATTCTTATTTACAAAGTTTCTTGAAATTTTTCTTCTGCAGATTCCTGCTGCTGCAATATTTTAATTTGATTCGTTCTTCGAGTTTGGACCATTATCTTCTTTCGATGGTTACGTTGTTGCTCTTTCCATTTTTCGTGCACATTTCCTATTTTGCTTTTCCAAAATTCAGAAACAGATTTCACCTATCCTTTTCTCTTTCTTTCTAGGTAATTATTTCCCCGCTTCTGCAAATAGTTTTCTTGCTGAAGGTCTGGAAGAACCTGTGCTCAGATCGTTGCAGACGACAAAATGGCTGCTGGCTCCTCTGGCACTCAGGCTCCTGATCGCAGAAAAGAGGAAACCTTCGATCCGGTTCGTAACAGAATGGAGGCTTAAAGCCAGAAAGAAGCCGAGAAGGCACAAAAACAAAATTGCCTTCTCTAGGGCTAAGAACAACTGAGGTGGTCAGGATCCTAATTCCTATGCTGAAATCCTGAAGGATCTAAAAAAAACCCTGAAGCCCGAGGATTCAGGAACCGAGGTTTCGAGAACGAGATCTTGCAGAATGAGGTTTTCCTTATGATAAAAAAAGCAGGTATTTAAAGTATTTAAAGTTATAAGGAAAATTTCTGGCAATATTTAAATAGGTGGTTTATGGCCTTTTGTAATCTGTCATAAAATCTTGAATGGAGTTTAAAAATCCTGTTAAGGTAGGTTTTCCCCTTTTCTGTAGCCATGCCTGCTCTCTTTTCTCTCTCTCTCTCTCTCTCTACAGACTGGAGCTTGAATCTTTGGTGGGAGATCGTCCTCCTTTCTTTTAGTCAGTCAGCTGGGGCCTGATGTTATCATGCGGGACCAGTTCCGTCGTGGCCTTCTTACAGTTCAGTTCCGTCTCGACCTTCTTACAGTTGAGTTCCACTTTGATCTTTATACAGTCCACATCGGGCGCGTTTTTCAGTGGACTTCCCGACGGTTTCTTAACTAATTCTCCAATTTGTGTTTATAACAGGTGAACAAATGTGACGTATTCTAAATTTTGTAATAGGATTAAACTCAGCTTTACCAACTCCAAAAGGTTGGTCAGTATTGTCCCGTGATTTCGTGACACAATGTTGTCGCAGGTACGCCTGCCTGAAGCAGAGTACAATACTATGTTGATGATCAGCAAAATCCGGGTGGGTTGGATAAATGCGCCAAGTAGAAAGAACCTAAAGTCCCTAGGTTCCTTAGATAAAACTGACCTAGCTTACTGGGCAGACAGCAATGCTAGCCATGTATATTTATGCAGAACCGCAGAGATGCTCTATAGTGAGCAGAACACGAAGAAAGATCTCGTTCCCTGGTATCAAGACAAATCGGGAAGAAGAGCCATTCAGATCTGCAATTCCGAGCTGCGGGCAGATAAGTTCCTGGAGACGAGCAGTGGATTTACGTAGTTGGAAATGGCGGGGATACGTATGTACAGCTGTTATTTGTCACCCGATGATCCACTATCAGTCTTCAAAGACCAGGTATATAAATCTAGAAACGAAAGAATGCAAGCTAGATATCTTCATTACAGGTGACTTTAAGGCTAAGTCACCAGAATGGGACGAGACAAGGGTCGACAAAAGAGGAATTTTGGTCAGAGAAATGATCTCCAGGAACAACCTGATGGTTTCGAATCAGGGGATGGCTTAAAAATTTAGGAGAGATGGTTTAGGATCAATAATAGATTCAATGATCAATACGTCTTACCTAAAGGTTTGTATTAAAGAGTGGCGTTTCCTGGAGAACTTCTACATCAGTGATCACCAGTATATCGAGTTTTAAGTCTTAAGAAGAAACACACTAAGGGCCAAGAACAAGAGACTTCTCTGTAAGTACGACCAGATTGAAACACTTAGAAACTCGACAAGAAGAAGTTCGGCCGGTCTTTCTTAGCAGAACTTGGCTGAGTGAAGAAGCCGAACAATCTTGACGTAGAGGTGCGGACGGTAAAGTTTAAAGTATATGATTGTCACCGCATACGATGCGTTTATGGCCGTGTCATAGAAGCACAACTCCAAGAAGAAGAAATGTAAGAGGAACTGGCCTCTTTGCGAAAGGCATGCCTCAAAGCTAGAAGAAGATATGACCGTTTTAACGGAGATCCTCTGCCGAAAAAAAATCTGCACTTTTCTAGGTGCTCTAAATAAACAAGTCGAAAATCATGTTTGTTCTATGAATGATTATTTAGAAAATTATGAAAAGACTGCATCTTTCTAGGTGTACTGTGTAGAATGTTGGAAGATGACAATAATTTGTTTAAAAATTGATTGAATAATAATTTGATTTTAATTTCTAGCCGTAATTGTACAACGTTTATTAATGTGTGAAAAGTTGGTAAATAACAATAATAATCATTGGTCAACAAAATTGACCTACGTGCCCATTTAACAAGTCATATCACTTCTGAACTCTGTTTTCATGATGGATAAGAATTTTTAATTCATTTTTTGCCATCAGATGTTGTTCAATAAATATTTGCAATTTAATTTTGTGACTTAATAGTTTTTTAAATATTACCAAAAAACTGACAAAACTCAATAAATTTTAAAGAAAATTCAATGTGCATTATTTCAGTGAATATGCAATCATTTCGAATATGGGTTAGAAATGAACTTTTTCTCTATTTTATACTTAAAAATAAAATATAAAAGAATTCGAAATTCGGTAACGCTTTTTTGTTTATTATTTATGATATAATATGTAGATCCTTCCGTTTTAGATTCGAAAGTGGTTAAGGTAAAATTTATAGCACAGCAAACATTTCAGCGAACTAATTTTTTCTCGGTGTACATGACACCTAAGATTATAGTGTTAAGGATACTCTACATCGATAATGAGGCCTTGTAAAGAGGTGTCACCTATAAAATCAATAATAGTCAATAATACGGATAAGAACTTTGTAAATTCTAAAAACTTCCTCCGCTCTGGAATAATTTTCTTTCATGCAGAACAATTTCTCTAAACTTAGTTGGAATTAAAAGCAAGTTGACAATTTAACTTTTAGTAGCACCATTTAATTTCAACTACATTCTTGCAATAAAAAGAGATCAAGGTTTGACGTCTTATAAGTTAAATATAATTACTTTTCAACACGGCGTAAAATGGATTGTTAGTTTAAATGTCTAAAGAATTAAGCTAACTATATTCAATAAACAACAAAAGAATATTCTTGTGGTTATTGCTTCGAATCGTAAGTAAACTCTAATTTGATTTTAATGCGGCGAAGTTTTTTTTAAACGTCTCATAAATTTTAGTTATAAAGTGTATATACATTTTCACTAATTTCATTATGCTTTTCATAATCAGTGGCGTAACTATTAAGGGTCAAAGTGGGGCAGTGCCCCGGGGTCCTTGAGCTCAGGGGTTCCTCAGTTAACCCTAATAAACCTTTCCTTTTTTAGGATAAAATTTAAGAATTAAAAAAAAATGCAAAAAATAATTTTAATTAAACAAAATAATTGCGAATTTTGCAAATTAACTGAAATCAAATCAAAACAACGACCTCCAGAAACAATGATCTCTTAGAAAATGAACGACAATTCATTAATATCGAGCACACCATTCACGAGAAAATTCCAATCGATTTCAACGAAAACAACGACGATAACAATGAAGGTGATTTTCCGGAATATGAAAACAAAGCTGACGACGGTAGCAGCGATTTCCTCGGATTCGACAACGAAATCAACGATCACCCTGATACCTCGGATGGTACAGTACAAATCGAAGCTCAAGAGAATAATAGAAAGAAAGCAGGACGGCCAATAGGAAGCGTCAAAAAACAAACAAACAATTTAAGTACTGGAACAAGAACGGGTCTTCGATGCTGTACTCGGAAATTACAAGAAGCTGGCAACGAAAATCTAGACCATAGAATTGAAACTATGGAATGCAATTTTCTATCAAAAAATACCAGTGAAGGAGGCTATGACGAGTCCAGACGCCGAGGAATGGAATCATGCTATTTCTGATGAAATGAAATCAATTTTAAAAAATAACACTTGGATTTTGGTCGATCAACCACACGACAAAACAACAATCGGCAGCAGGATGATCCTGATGAACAAATTAAAACCAGATGGGAACATTGAAAAGAGAAAGGCCCGACTAATTGTTCAAGGGTTCAACCAACAATCAGGAGTTCACTTCATAGAGACGTTCACTCCTGTCACTAGGATCAGCACAATTAAATTTGTAGCTTCGCTGGCAGCCCAATACAACCTGAAAATACGACAACTGATTGTAGCATCAGCTTATTTGAATGGCTCGCTGGAAGAGGAAATCCACATGGAGGTGCCAAAACACTTCGCGGACTTTCTGGAAGAGCCTAGTATTCAAAACTGGAGAAGACCCTACGAAAAATAGGATTTACGCCGACTGACTTCGACCCTTGCCTTTTCCAAATGGGGACAGGTGAAGAAATCGTTTTTAGTAGCAGTCTACGTAGACGATCTGTTGATTGTCTCCCGAATAAAGAAAATAATTAACGAAATTTGCAAGAAATTAGCCAACGAATTCGTAGTGAAAGATTTTGGAAGTGCATCGTACTGCCTGGGAGTGGAGTTTCTACAGGACGAGGGAAAAGTCACCATGCACCAACAGGGTTATATTCAAGAAATCTTTCAACGATTCGGGATGACCGACAGCAAACCGGTGTCAACTCCTACGGACACGGGCACTAAACTCACAAAAAGAGACGACATCACCGCCGAGGAAGAAAAACTACCATATCACGAGCTGATAGAAGCACTGATTTATTTATCAGTAACGACTCGCCCGAATATTTCATTCGCGGTAAATGCCCTTGCTCAATTCAATAATAATTACGGCTATGAACACTAGAAAGCGGCGAACCGGATTCTTCGCTATTTAAAAGGAACAAATAACGTGGAACTAGTTAACGAAAGAGATTCGAATCCAATTCGAGGATTCGTGGATACCGACTGGGGCGAACAAGGAAGCCATTAACCTACGACGACTGACTCAAGAACTAGGATTCGATGATCTCACCGACTTGACCATATTTTGTGATTATAGAAGCTGTCTTGCATTGGCAGAAAATCCAACGTTTCACGCGAAAACAAAGCATATCGTTATCCGATATCGTGATTCCGTTCTGGACTGTTGAGGTGTTCGGACGTTTGTCTGTCTCCTCGTCCAGTTCGGTCGTTTGACTTCAGTTACAGTAACACATAAAATGGCCGACGGCTTGTGAAACGGCCACGTGTTTTTAGTTCCAAGTGTAATTTGATCTAATTGTGAACGCGCTTTGAATTATTTGAACTGAATATCTTAGAATCTTATTGATTGATCAATTTTTGTGATTTGAATTGGCCACACCCCGGCGACAAATTTGAAGAAGAAATTATCCGATATCATTTCGTCCGTGATGCGTTGAAGAAAAATTTATTCAAAATCGGATACATCACAACGGAACAGCAAGTAGCAGATTATTTAACAAAGGGACTTACGAAAGTGAAACATGTGTACTGTGTCAAATCTTCTGGACTCTCTTGTGTATAAAATTTCAATATGAAGTTACATTTTAATGTTCAGGTTCAGATTTGTTTTTTGATTACGTACTAAAGTATATCATTTTATATTTTGAGACCCGTTAACTCGAGGGGGCGTGTTAGAATTAATATATCAGTGTACAAGTTACACGATTCAAACATTTAAATTTTATTTAATTCACGTGGTAACGGAAGCAGTGAGTTTTCACTTTTGATTAATAGAGGGACTTCCGTTCTAGAACGCTCTTTTCAAACCTTGCAGTTCAGTTCGCTTGGTTACTTCGTACTAAAACACTTCTTCTACCTTGTACTATTTTGGGTTATTTAATAAATTCATATCTAGTTCAAAAATCTCGTTTGCACTTTATTATAACATATTTTAATTAAGGAGATTAATTAAAAAATCGCAGAAATAATCGAAAATTGATGAAAATAATTAAAAATCGTATAACAGTTCGCTTTTCTTTAAGGCCAGGTTACTCTGAACAATTTTGAAAAAATCAAAATATTTTTTTTTTTTATAAATTGCTACTGTATACTTGTAGAAATAGTATAGAATTAGTCCCGAAAGTCAGCAAGACCGAGAAGCAGGTATAAAAGAGTGGGGAGCAAGGCACTTTGCTGATAGGGCCAACAACAGACGTGTCGATTGAGCTTAGCTAGAAGCTACTGAAGAGTCTAAGGATCACAGAACTGCTTTAAGAAAAGCAAGAATTCTTCAGAATGATGCTTACGAAGGCGAGGAAGGAATTGTCTATGCAGCTGGAATGGATATGTAAGTAAAATTCACTTTTTTACGATTTTTCACGAATAAAAACTTTGAACTGATTTTTCTCCGAACCACGTTTTTTCGCATGGATGACACTCTCATTTCAAAACTATTGCACTTATCGATATGAACCAAACGGCATTTTACTCTTTAGATGTCTTGCTATGGCCTCAAGCAGAACCAGAAATATTCATTATTATTTAAAAAAAGTTATAAACAATTAAAAGTGAAAAAAAAGGTTGATGCCATAGCCAATTCGATACAGAACATGAAACCGTTTTGTTTTTTGCTTTCAGATAATTCTTTTCCAAGAAATTATGTCATCCATCTATGAAGTAGATAACTTTTAGCAGCTATTTTCAAGACCGCTATTTTGAAAAAAAAAAAAAAAAACAGTTTCAAGTAACTTCATGTACGTACTATCATATGTAAAAAAATTTATTACTTAAAATTTTTTGTATTATAAATAAAATGTATTGAAAAAAATCACGTTTTTCAGAGTAAGCTGGTCTTAAAAATAATGTAAAAACTGTGTTTAAGAATATTTTAAAAAGTATGCAATACAGTAATTATTTTACTCACTCGCTTCCTCTGGATCCCAAAGAAGGACTTTTTCGAAGACCTTTGGAGTATAAACTGATTTTTCCAGGACTACTACCCCGAGATCCTGTTGATCTTTCACTCGGACTAACTCCCCTAGAGTTTCGACCACCCTTCTTTTGTTCAAATTTTTTTGAATTCTTCGGCGGAGTCTCGCCTCGCGACGGTGATGGATTCCTCAGCATCACCATCCGTCAATCTATAAAGTTAATAAAAACATTAACGTAATAGTAGACAAAAAATTTCTAAAGAAAAACTTTCAAAAGTAAAATTGTATTTTTGATTTTAAAGAACATCTCAATTACACTGAGAAAATAATCCTCTAACCACTAAGTGATAAATTCTACCATCATTATGCTTTTCGCTTTATGGTTATAACATTTTTTAGGAGCATACCCATTAAAAATTTATCAGGCTCGAATAGCTTTTTATGTCCAAGTTGAGTTAGAAGGTACGACTTCTCAGCGATTTATAAGATTGCTTAATTGTACTTTAACATTTTTTTCTTTTGTACGCAAAACCTGACACTTTTTTGAATATGACATTCTGAAGAAATTGTGTTAGGCAGTAAAAATTATGAAACGTATTTGTTTCTTGAAATTAAAATTTTCTTGACGCGTCAGTTCGGCGAAAAAAATGTAGGTGCTTAACATATCTACAAATGACCGACTGTTGAGAATAGCGTCAAATGTCAAACACCTTGATTTTTTTCAAGGTACGCGAAAAAACTCAACTCTCCAAATTTTTTTTTTTAAATTTTCACTTTTAACAAATTATTATCATTTAGAATCCTATATTCAAAAAATTGTTGAGTTAAAAAGAAATTCTCAAAGGAAAAACTTTCCAGCCTAATTTAGATATTTTTAAAAAGAGTAACTGGCAATGTTACATAAAATGGTGAAAAAAATTAGAAAACATTTTTTGATCCAAAGAAAAAGAAGAAAATTTTCAGAATTTAAATAAACATATTTTCTGAATACCCATACTTGATTTGACATGTTTTATTATTATATTATCATTTATTTTTTATTACTCTGCATAATGTCGTCTTGTATACATTTTATGTTTCATTTTATATTTCTTTTACAATTATTTTGTTATCTATTTTTCTCCCTAACGATACGCTGCAAATAAAAAAATAACAGTTCGTAGTAAATTTTGCATAAAAAATTCACGAGTCTAATTAGAATGACAATAAAAGTGAGGTCATGGCACCTGGCAGGTGAAAGGCGTGCAGGATGTCTTATTATCTTTTATCGCATCTTTCCGGTCTTCAAGTAAATCGTCTAAAATTTATGCAGCCACGTGCTTCTAACAACCAATGAGCACAGTTACTCTAGATTCAATTCTACATTTCACTATAGTAATTTCTGTTTTTTACCAAAAAAGAAAAGTAAATTGTTACAATCCCTGAGTCATGAGTTTAAAGGAAAAAATTTTTTTTTCGTTATTAAGGACAAATTAAATAATTTTCTACTACAGGTATAAAAAAATTTCGATTGAGATATTAAGAAAAGTAATAATATCAAGTTTCCTAATTTTGTCGAATTAACTCGCTTACAATTAGGGAAATATAGATACCAAAAAAGCCAATACGGGAAAGAGGACCGTTGATCAAATAATAATTTTTGACATTAAAAATTGTTTTTAAAAAAATTTGTTTAAACAAATTATTTATTTGTTACTAATTTGTTAGAATTTTTCAATGAGAAAGAAATCCAAAATCAAAAATCGTGTAATGTAATTTACGTAAACAAAGCATTACAATGATTATTATTGTTTAAATTCCGTGATCTTGATAATTAAAAAAATTAAAAAAAACACAATGAAAATTTTTTATTGATTTGTATATTTTTTACGTAATCGATCAAGAAAAAAATTTTTTTTTAAACAGTGTAATTTTATGGCAACAATATAAATAAGCAGTGTATAAATTCTCTATAAACGTTCCATTTCAGTAGGGACATCTTCATCTGCAAAAGATTAATCTTCTCTCACATTGCTACCGTAATTAGTAGCAATTAACTGTTTAAAAAAGCGCATGCAATGCTCTTCTTCATCCGCTAATCTGTCAGGGAACAGATAATGAAATTCGTAAATAAATTACATACACATATGTATAAAACATGTATCGACTTTCCCTGATTGATAAACTTAAGAAACGTTCATTAATATATTATTTATCTGCTTGAAAACTGTTATTTATAATTTGTAAAAATTACCTGCTTCACTGGAATTATTTAATTAATCCATTAAAAGCAATTTTTTCTCTGTATTATTCAGTTTTTGGGTTTTGTATATATTATATTCCCATTGAATTAGCTCATAAGCTCACATCTCCATTTTTTGTTTCATTTAAAAAACTTTAATTTTATTGAAAAAATTAGCTTAGATACCCCACTTTTTGATCCCGTTTGGCGTTTTTTGATTTTCAAAATGGCGACTCAATATGGCGTCTAAAGCACGTAAAAAACTCGAAAAATGCGTTAATATGATCCAAAAGTACTTTAAAGCTGCACATATTATCATAAAAACAACTACAATATGGATTGCGTAAGATCTTACAACAAATCTGAGTCCGAAATTCAAAAATTCAAAATGGCGGACCCAAAATGGCGGATCAAAAAATTGAGTTAAACTTTAGAATATGTCTACTCGGAGGTTTTTGGGGTCGCTGATTACGAATCTGAAGTCGCATTTTAAAAACTCAATATGGCGGATCTAATTTGGCGGACGAATTTTTTGAAAATATCGTTTTCGCTTAAAACTTGTTACTCGGGGGGTTTTTGGGGTCGCTGATTACGAATCTGAAGTTGGATTTTAAAAACTTAAAATGTCGGATCCAATAATTCTAATTAATCAATTTTTTTTCTTTGTAATTAGAAAATATAATTTTCTTTCTATAATTTGTTTAAAAAGAAGGAAATTATGAATATAATAAGCCTAGGATGAAGTTGTTTTGTCAATTTTTAAAACATATATTGTTTAAAAAATGTAAATTGCAGTATTTTTTCAAATTTGAAATAACTTTTGAAATAATAAAGATTTCTTAATGTACTTGGTGTGATTTAAAAGATAATTTTCTATAGAATTCAAAATATTTATCATTATAGTTGCACAGTTTTTTCTTACTATTTGCCTGAAGCTATAAAGAATAAAAATAATGAAAAAATTTAATGTTATTTGACAGATCTAAAAAAATATCATAAATTAAACGGATAAACGTTTTAAAAAGGTTTTCCAACCTGAGAAAAAATTTGTGCAATAATATAGTGATAAATTTTTTAAATTCTATGGAAAATTATCTTCTAAATAACAGCAAGAACATTAAAAAATCTCTATTATTTCAAAAGTTATTTGAAAGTGTAAAAAACATTGCAATTTACACTTTTTTCTTTATATATCTTCTAAAAATTGATAAAGCGACTTTATCCTGGGATCATTTTATTCAGAACTTATATAAATGGGTGATTCTCCCGAAATATTACTTTTGTATGTCTTCAAGATTTTCTCAATAATAATAATAATTTATGACAATTTCTCTCTATACGTCAATAATTTACCACTTTTTCTAAAAATCCTGCAAAAGAATTTATTTATTTTATAACTTTAAAGTACTTTTTTTTTGTAATTTTAACTACTAAAAGTGAGCCTTTTAACCTGTCCTATGTCAATTTTTCATTCTTTCAAAACGTAAAACAACTATTTAATATTTGAAAAACAATACTTTACAGATATTTTCTAGAAGCTAAGGGATTGTAGAATATTTATACAAAGTATAAATAAAATAGATCTTATAGACTTTCCATAAATGGAAAATGAATTTTGTCTTCTGGTTTTGCATCATTCCTCTGGCTTGTTGTATATTATTCAATATTTTTTATATTAGTTGAGTTATTTATCTGTTTTCATACTTATTAAATACATTGACATCCCTAATAATAATTTGTCAAGTGGGTTTTGTAAAAAAATCATTATTTAAAGTTAAAAAATTTATAAATTAAAGCTTTTACAGCGATTCACAACCTGAAGCGTCATTCCTCTGGCTCAAATTAAAAACAGAATGACAGTAGATAAAATATTTTTGCAATTTTTCTACAATAAAGTTAACTTACACAAACATGCTAAACTATTTTAAGTTTAAGAAAAATGGTTTAATTTGAAATAAAATGTAAAAAATGTTGAAATCATCATTCCTCTGGCTCGTCATTCCTCTGGCTCATATTAAAAATTAATATGAATATCAATTGTTTTTGAACTGTCAACGAAAAATAAACCTTTAAATCTTGACAAATAATTATTGGTGGTCAAAAGATTTCATATTTTGGTAGGTGTTTTAAATTCTACAATTTTTTTAAATTATAATTAATAATAAATTAATAATATTAAATAGCTTTCAGACTATAAAAAATATTGTTTAAAATAAATTCAAATGACCTGAAGTTGTTGATAACTTTAAAAAAAAACACTTGCTCTACATTTTAACCTTTAGATTTATCTATAAATTTTAATATTAAAAATCTGTTTTAAATGCTACAAATTAGCATGATCAAGTTATGAAGGTGTTAAATCTTTAATTGCTTAACATGTTTATAAATTTTAGAGGTCCTAAAATATATTTAATAAATTTTCATTTCCGATGCACAAAAAGGAATATTTCTGGAGAATCACCCAAATAGTTTTAAATCAATTGCAGTGAAAAAAAATTGTATGCCTTCAAACAAGGCTTTCTTTTTCTTTTGATTTTTTATTCAAATGTTTATTTATTTCTAAAAGTTGAAATACAGATTTACGTATGCCAGAATATATTTACTTGATTTTATTTAATTTATTCTTATGCAATTTATTGCGTAATTCGATATCTATCTCGAAAGTAACTTTCAAAGTAACTTTCAAAGTAACTTAAACAAGTATCTTAAGTTACTGAAGTAACTCATTACTTTTTTGAACTCAGTAACGTAAAGAGTAACATGTTACTTTTTTGCTTAATTAACTGTAACGAGTTACTTTTTAAACAGTAACTTACCCAACACTGACATTATCACAACTAAATTGACAACACTCATCTATAATATTATTTATCAACACTTTTAAACTTCCGAAAATTTGAACAAAAGTTCGAGTATGTGTTTTCCAGATTATTTAAATTCAACACGATCACTAAAAAAAATGTTTAGTCATATCAACAAAAATTTGGTTGATCCAACCAAATTTTTATGGATATGACTAAACATTTTTTTCACTGATACTTTTCAATTGAACTGGGTCAAAGCTAGGATTCAATATTGAAATTAGAATCGATTATCATTTGAATTCATCATTATTTAATCATTAAATTTTTTATTAACGAGCACTTTAATGAAAATCGCAAATGATAAAAAACTTGCATTTAAACAAAAGAAAACAACTGTTTAACTCACCTAAATATCATCTATTCAGTAATAATATTCCAAAGCACATTTTATTGTAACACAATATTTTTTCGAATTGTAAAAAAAAAAGAGAAAAGAAAAATAATTGGATCAGAAGGTGCAAGTTGTCATAAAATAGATGCCCGGTGACGATCGGATCGAATTCGTTGGAGTGACCAGCAAACAGGTGATAAATACAAAAAGGCTTAGTCCATGCTTTAAACACGATTGCGCGCAATAGACTAACTCTTTATGTGACATGAAGGCAGACTTGACCCTCGGGGGTTGTTTTCTATAGGTGGACAAATCGATCGAATTCGAGTTTAATGTGTGTATTTTTACAAACAAAGTCATGTATATATACACATACAATACCGCTGTCCATTAACAGTTACAATACAATCATAGAATATACACGTGCACCTATACGATATATTATGGTGAACTTGACACTTGGTGAAAAGGGCTACAAATATGTTTCACACGTCAATAGACAAATTTCTTCCTGTCATTTTCACCAAACTAGAATAAAGTTTCATAAATAATTTATAAGGGATCATTAATTTAATAGTAGATTTTAGATTTTCTCGTATAGAATGGTATAATTAAGGTATTCTATAGTAAATGATAATTTGTTCAATTAGAAATGTTTTGAGGGGTAAAATACCTTTATGCAAAATTATAAATTTTTTGATGTTTGGAAATGTTCTATTTTTGACATTTGGAGCTAAACGAACTTAATCTGTATTTTTGGTTCTTTGAAAAAGTGTATCAAAGATGAAATTAATCGAACAATTTTTACTCAAATTATCCGATTTAAAATTTTTGTCTACAGGCAGACAGACAGACAGACAGACGATTTCGTAAAACTCATTTTCTCGGAATCAGGAGATTTTAAAACGTCGAGAAATGTAAAAATTCAAAATAGCACAAAAATACCTTCCCATTTAGGCTGAGAATGTAACAACAGCAAAATATTGTAAAATTAAATGCCAAATATCTAATATTTCGAGGGAAATTTCGATTTGTATTTAAAATTTGAGTCTACCATTATCTCTTATGCAATTTACAAGTAAAACATATATACTTATTATGACGATGAAGTTGTGATAAAGGAATGACTCAACTAGGCACTCTGAAGTTTGTTTTTATACAGTAAAAAAAAACATGAACACAGTTAATGCATTTTAATTTACAAAAACTGCAATTTTCGACTTATCAACATTTGCTATAGAGTTAATAAATTATTATTGATTTTTTTATTAATTCAGATGCTGAGAAAAGATTTTTCAGAAAAGTAGTCACTAAATTTTATGCACTATTTTAAAAGAGAATTTAATGATTTTTCAATTGGTCTTTAAATTTTTTAAAATTTTTCTCAATTTGTTGACGAAATTCTTATTTGAAATCTAAAATTCTTGATATCTCAAAACACCGCTACTCAAATTTTGTTAAAATCTATAAGTGAAAAAAGCTAAGGTTTTATATATAGTTTATACACTGCAAAAACATGGTGTCTTAAATTGGCGAAAAATGTCTTAAATTAAGATACTTTTGTTGTCTAAGACACGAAAAATGTCTTATTTTAAGACATTTTTGAACAATTTAAGACACCTGTTTTTGCAGTGTAGTATCTGAAATATATATATATATTGAATTTCTTATATAGCATACTGGATATTATATATTAATATATTCTGTCTAATATATCTTTTGATACTAATTGTATGTATAGTATTATTTTTTTATTAAAGAAAATAATAAAAATTATAGATGAGAATGAATTAATGGCCTATATGTAATAAATAATTTTAGACGGAAAATCATTAACTATATTCGTAATTTCTTTTTCTTTCTTTTCAATGGGATCGATATGTGTCAATTACGTTTGCAAATCGAAGTCTATTTATATTTTTTAAGAGCATGCAACTTTTATAGTAAAAATGTTTTCTTCTTTAATTTGATTTATTTTAATTTATTTTAAAAATAATATTAATATTTGAATAAAAACTTTAATATGAGCCCCTAGATCAAAGATCGACACATAAAATTTCAACGGCAAGATCTGTTTTACCCCACCACCTTAAAATTCGATTTTAAAAGAGAAAAATTCAGCTCTTACTATCTTGTAGGAGATTCTCTTCTGGATTTTTTTTCCTTTAATAATATTTTCTCTATCTCTTACCGTTTCTGTGAAAAATGCAAAAAACCGAAATTTTCTGAAATCTACATTTGATTACAATTTTTACTTAAATTCGTTATGAAATAAAAATTTATTGATATTTTTCCATAAAACTTACAGGAGTTATAGTTCAAATTATTCTGAAAGACGATATGCTATGGATAATGCTTAATTTTGTAATTTTGTTATTTGTTATTTATTATTATTTATTATTTATTATTATTTGTTATTTTGTTAAATCACTTTATTCACATTTTTATTGAACTTGTGTAACAATGAGTAACAATATAAGTTGTTACAGTTTCGTGAAAATTTTCTCGTTAAACGAGAAGCTTGAAAATTATCAAACATTAATGCAACAATGAGTAACAAAAAAATTAATAACTTTTTTTTTAATTACAAAATTAAACAATATCTGTAGCTTATCGTCAATAGAATAGTTTAAACTATAACTCCTGTAGGATTCTCGGAAAAATATAATGAGGTTTTCATTTTATAATGAGTTAAAGTAAAAATTGTAATCAAATGTAGTTTTCAGAAAATAAAAGTTTTTTGCGTTTTTTTTCAAAAACAGTAAGAGATAGAGACAATATTATTAAACGAAAAAAGATCCGACAGAGAAATTCCTACAAAACAGTAATTACGAAATTTTCGTTTTTGGAAATCGAATTTTAAGATGATTGGGAATTTTACAAACAATTTCTTATGTGGAAAATGTAACTATGAAGATTACAATATTGCAAACAATTATTCAGAGATTTTAATAACAATGTAATTTAAAATTAAATTTTGACCTATTGTAGATTTGAAAATATGCAAAACGTGATGCAATTTATTTATTTTTTGTTGTTTTAAAAAACAAGAAACCAGTCTTATTTTGTCTTGTATGAACTACCTTCTTGTGATTCAAGAATACTAGCATAATGAAATCAAGATTCTTGGTTTAACATAGGTAATGAAATAATTAATTTTATAAATTTTAGGTTAAATGTATAGAAACTAAGTTTGTATACATGCAGTCCTGGGGGAAGGGCGTAATTTTGGAGGGACGCAACATTTTCTTTATATATATTTTTTTTAATAAAAAAGATTATAAAACCAAAAAAATTAGATTACTTTTTTCAGGCAGTTCGAGGTTCATTATTATAAATGTTACTAATTGTAAGTACTTTATTAAACAAAAAGTGTTTATTTACATGTATTTAAAATATCATTTTAACCGAACTTTTAAAATCAATAAATATAAAAATTATTAATAGGAAGCAAATAATTCGTTCATTTAGTTAAATTTAGTTTTTAAATAAAAATTCCATCAATCAATTTATTTGAAAAAATTAAAGAAAATATTTGAAAATTGCGGAAATTGAATTTAAAATTTAGGGAAAAAATTAAAAAATAAATAGAATTTAAAGACAAATTTTGAATATAATGATAAAAATAGACGAAAATTGTAGCAAATAATTGAAATCATAATAGAAAAAAATTGTTAAAAATTGAAAAAAATTTTAAATAATTTTAATTTATTATTCCCAAAGCGAGGATTAATTAAATTTTTATTCAATGAAATTTTAAATTAATTGATCTCGGATATAATCTTTAATTCTTTCAACTATTTTTTACAAATTTTTACTATTTTCTTCAATTAACAATTATTTTTATCAATTATTTTTTTATTAAATTTATTTTTCAATTAATTTTTGCCTTTTTAAAATATTTTTGGATTTATTTTCGAATTTTTTTTATTATTTATCTCAAATTCTAGTTGTTTTTTCAATTTACAATTATTTTCATCATTCTGCAATTATTTTTTTTTATTATTTATAACTATATGTTACAATTTTTTCAATTATTTTTAACAAACTAAAATTATTGTCTTCAATGTTTCATTATTTTTATTACTTTGCAAATATTTTCTCGGATTTTTTATTACTTTCATTATTTTTCAATAAATTTTTTAGATTTTAAAATGTTTTTCTCAAATTTAAATAATTTTTTACAATTTTGAATTATTATTGTTATCATTTTGCAATTAATTTCTTCAAATTTTAGTTATTCTCAAATTTCATTCCTAAATTTTCAATATTATTTGTCTTATTTTTCAATTATTTTTTTTAATTTTGATTTTCTTTTATATTTTTGCAATTATTTTCTCCACCTTTTAATTAGATATATTAATTATTTTTTAATTAATTTCCTAAATTTTCACTTAGTTTCTCAAATTTAGGTTATTGCATCCTCTTTTTAATGTTTTAATCATTCTTCAATTTTTTTTGCTCAAATTTCAAATACTTCGTCAATTTTTAATTATTTTTTTTTCATTTGCATTATTTTTACAATTTTTATACTATTTTGAATCTTTGTTGATTAATTCCAAAAATTTCAATAATATATCTAAAATTTACATTATTTTCTTTAATAAATTTTAGATTATTTCTATAATGTTGTAATTATTTTCCTGAATTTAAAATTCTTGAAATCTTTTTGATTTACTTTTACTTTACAAATATTCTGTATTTTTTAAAATTATTTTTTTATGATTGCAATTAATATCTACAAATTTCAACTGTTTTTATCATTTTTCAAAAATTGTCTTCAATGATTCTCATTATTTTTCAATTTTTGCCCTAATTTTTAAATTCCAAATTTCTGCAAGTTTTAATTATTTTTTTTAACTTTTTCAAATAAAACTTTTTCAGGTTAAATTATTTTCTTCAATATCAGATTAGTTTTGTTATTTATTAATTGACTTTCAATTTCTTTTGTCATTTTTCAATTATTTTTTCAAAATATGATTTTTGTTTTTTGTATTTTTCAAGTATTTAAATGATGTTCTTGGATTTTCAATGAATTTCTTTTACATTAAATAAATTTTATAATTTTCTCAATTTTTTTTCTTAAATTTACATAATTAACTTCAGTTTCCAATTATTTTTATCCTTTTTCAAGTAGTCTTGTTGTCAAATCTAAGTAACTGAATTCAATTTTCAATGTCTAAATCATATTTCAATTATTTTTCTCAAATGTCAATTAGGTACATCGTCAATTTTAAATTTTTTTTTTCATTTGCAATGATTTTCACAAATTTTATATTATTTTGATTATTTGTTTATTAATTCCGAAAATTTACTTGAAATATATTGTCAACTTTTGCGTTACAATAATTACGATAATTAAGAAACTCTTTAATTTAATATTGTTTTATTTCTCTTCTCCTTTTTTGATTGACTTTTTGATTTGTTCAAAAAGTAGAACAAATCTAACAATTCTGACTTCGGATTTGAATTCAGTGAAGAAAACTACGTTGAAATAGACTAGTGTAGTGTCTCGGACAAAAATTTTTTTTAAAAATATAAAAATTTAATCTTAAAGGTTATTTAATAAAAGAAACGTTTTTTTAATTAGAACTTAACCTACAATCACATTTAAAAAGATTAATTACTTCAATTTATTAGTTGGATTTTCAAATGCTAACACGAAGTCTTCTGGGTGGTAATTTTGCAAATGCCTTTTTGTTCTCTTGTGTCCCCATTTTTCATTTTTATAAATTTTTCAATCTTTCTGTCTTCAAAACAATCTCTAGATGAAACCAAAAGTAGAAGGAGAGAAAGACGATTCCTGGCAAAAGTGGGAGTATTATCAACTAATTAGAATAATGCTAGAAATATAGAAAAATTTGCTCAATAAAATTTAAAAAATGATTCGTGTTTTATTTAGTTTTGTTTATGTGCATCATAACCCATTTTTTTTTAAAAGACTGAGTATAGATTATTCTCTGGTTTACAAGTATGTCATATTAAATAATATAATATTATGTCCTTTCCCTTGAAATAAGTACACATTTAATTGAAAATTGTTTTATTCTTTTACCAATTAGTGTAACAAAAAAAAAATGTTTTAATTTTTGTTACATTTTTTATCTTATTTTCATGTATTTAAATTATTTTTGCTTTTACGAATAAATATACATACATTACTTCTTTACATTGTATTTCTTTAACAAATAAACAAATTTTGAATTTTCCGCTATTTTCATTTGTCATAAAGTTCTTTAAAACAACAATTTTTTTTTTGAAAATGAAAGAGCAAATGAAAAAAAAAAAATTTTTGGCGCTAACGCACGTTTTCTCGTGGACCGTCACATATATAATGTGTTATAGAATGTTTGAAAAATATAAATATAATTCACTACAATCATAATCGTGCAATTCTGAGTTTTCTAATCGAGGTTCATTGTACTTTTAAAATATAACTGGCTTGATAATTCGTTTTACTTTATGAGTAAAATTACAAACTTCTCCAATTTTACAATCTCTATTCATGAAGTCGTGACACGAAGAAGAAGAATCTCTGACTATACTACTTCGCAGAATGAAAGTTACATCTGTTGTAGTCTAAGGAACGATTCAAATCCACGACTCAACATTAAAGGCTGGTTTTGTCTACTTACGTGCAAAAAAATGTAGGACTGGTTTATAACACGAACACGTGGCGAATTACGGCTCATTCATTCAATTGACATATAAACGGGACATGCTTTAAAATACACATGTACATGCAGTTCAAAATATAGATGTATACATTAAGTTAGCTGTTAAAAATGACATTTTCGAATTTAATCCATTTCCGCCCCTCATTCTGTCATAAAATCAAAAAAAAATATATATACGTACACAGAGTTCCTGAGAACAGGTTTTCACATCTTACGCAAAAAAATCAAAAATATATAAATTAGTCACTGGATGATATGAATTATTATTATTATTTCCATTCTTATAAAAATTTGTTTCTCCATCCCTGTTTGAGAGACTGAAATGCTCAATGAGCAAACATAGGAAAATAGAAGATATATGGTCATCTTTTCTGATAGTTTTGTTATTATTTTTCTAGCACCACTTATTTATAATTTACTTCTAACATTATCAGAATTTTTGTTACCGTTGACCCAATTCTTCAAGGAAGTTTTTGTAGTTTAATTGTACACTTTTTTACAGTTATTTTTTAAGAACCGTGAAAAAGACTGAAATAAACTGAAAGGCAAAAAACACCATACTCGGGAGATCTCAATTTTTGTCCCCTAGAATCTAACATAACCTTTGGATGAAATATATATACATTCGAATAAAATATAATATATATAGTTCGTTTCTACCGCTTCAAATCATTGAACATATAATTACTCAATCCTTTGAAATAGGGGTTGTACTGTGATAAACTATAAAAACCACAATATCATATGGCAGTCCCTATCGTTTGAGTGTTTTAAGAAATATGCTAAAAGTTTTAATTATCAGATATATAGATAAACTCGTATTCCATAATCGTTGAAAATGAATTAATTAAACAGTGTCTATCAAAAGAAACAATAAGAAATAAATTAAAGTTTCAATTAACTTGTCAAACTGTTCTAACTCGATTATAAATAGAAACAAATAGGACTATTACCACCCGGGAACGTGATGGAAATCTAAAACACTCTCTATTAACATAAATGAGGTACATGGTCATTGGCATGTTGCCATTGACATGAGTAGTACATTAGCATTTTCATATGTGAAATACATTCACGGTGAGTTTGGACTAAATTCAACCCAAAAGGTTCCCCACCTCCCATTTTTCTGATATTTTTTTGGTGATACCTGTCGACTATTTTAAGCCATAAAAGAACAAAATCACCCGAGGGAATTTCAAATAAACTCAATTATTCGATTTTTTGTAATAGGTTATTGAATGATATTCTTCTACGATAGTACACCCAGAGAAGTGATACATTTGACACAAAGAGAAGTTAATTGTGCCAAATAAAAATATCTTTGTCTCACAGCCTACTAAATTTTTTATAATTGTTTCAAATAAAATTTTATTTCATACAAATAAAATTTTATTAGATTCAAATAAAAAAGCTAATTGGCTTTGATTTAATATATTTTTTCTCTTAGTGCACTTACAAAGTTTAATTTCACGTGGAATGTTTCTATTTACACCAAATAAAAAGTTCTATGGTAGAAAATACTTGTATTTACTTTAAAAACCTGAAAAAATCCAAAAAAATACTGTAAAATTAAGAATTTCATCAATTTTTCACAAATTTTTTAACTATGAGGGATTTTTTAGGAAAACATGACAAAGTCAAATAAAAGTACATAAAATTTTGAAATGCTTTTTGCTTTCACTTAAGGTTTTTCATTACTATAAATTGTTTTCCACTGTTGTCATAGAAGTTTAAATTTTATTCTGCATTTAAGAAAATTAATAAATTTTCAGTGGCGTAACTATTAAGGGGCAAAGTGGGGCAGTGCCCCGGGGCCCTCAATCAACTCTAACAAACTTTACCTTTTTAAGGACTAAATTTATAAAATTTTAGAATTAAAAAAAAATTGCAGAAAATAATTTAAATTCAACAAAATAATTGCGAATTTTGCAAATTAATTGGAAAAAAAATTAAATCAATTAAAAATTGGGGAAAAGTAATTCAAAAAATTATAAAAATGTTTTAAAAATTAAGAAAATAATTTTATTTGCGAAAATTACTTGAAACTCTTTAAAATAAATTGACAAAAAAAATTGAATAATGAAAAAATAGGGAAAATAATTGAAAATTGAAAAAAAATTATTGAAAATTGAGATAAATAATAAAAAATTCAAAAAAAAAATAAAAATCTGAAATAATAATTTAAAAAATAACATAATATCTATATTTTAAATAAAGGAAAGTTAAAGAAAATTTCAGAAAACAGCTTAAAACTTTCAAAAGTTCAATGAAAAAAAAAATAATAATAAAAATTAGAGAAAATAAATGAAACAAGATAAACATAATTTAAAATAGAAGAGAATAATTTTTAATTAAACAGAAATAATTTAAAACTTTTTGAAATTACGAAAAAGAACGAAAGCAATTGAGAATAGAGGAAAATAAAAAAAGAAATTTTATAAATAATTGAAAATTGAATGGAATAATTAAAATCTCAGATAAATGGTTTAAAATTTTGAAAATTATAAAAGAAATAAAGAAAATTGAAACGCATAAATTTTGAAAAATAATTAAAAAATGATTTTCAAATTTGAAACTTGAAGAAAATAATTGAAATAAGATACAAACAATGATAAATTGTAAAAAATAAATTACATTTAAGTAAGATAATTGAAAAAATTACAAAATTTAAAAAAAAAGAAAAATTGAAATTTGAGAAAAATACATGAAGATCTTAGAAAACAATTGAAAAAAATGAGAATAAATAAGAATTAGAAAAAAGAATTGAAGAAAGTTAAAAATAAGTGAAATTTACAATAATTAATAAAAAAGAATTGGATATTAAGCAAACAAATAAAAATAATTAAAAATTGAAGAAAATAATTGAAAAATGATAAAATGAATTCAAAATTAAAAAAAAAATAATTAAAACATGATAAAATAAATTCAAAATTATAAAAGATAATAGAAATATGCTGAAACTAAATGAAGATTAAGGAAAATAATTGAAATTTATGATAGAAATAATTTAAATATAAAATATTGAAAACAGTAAATAAAATTTGAGAGAAATAATTGAAAAAATCATAAAATATATTTTTAAAAAAAGAAAATAATTACACAATTACTTAAATATTTTAATTAAAGAGGTTAATTAAAAAATCGCAGAAATAATCGAAAATTGATGAAAATAATTATTGAAATTTTAGATAAATAATTGAAAATTTTCAAAATGATGCAAAAAGAATTTGTTTATTTATGTATTTAAGACAATGATACGGGTAAATATCCTTTACAAATAATTAACAACAATAAGTTTAAAAAAAGCAATCTAATTTAAAACAAAGTTTTTTTATTTAAATTAAATTATCTTTGATGAAATACCAAATTACGTAGCGCTGTGACAAATAATTAAAAAATTAAAACAATTAAAAATCGGAGAAAATAATATACAATTACAGAATTTGTTTTTAAGAATAAGAAAAGAATTTTATAAACCATTTAAAATGTGGAAACTTGAAGACAATATGGCAATTTGTAATAATAACTGAAAATTTAGAAAATTAATTGAAAAATAATGAAAATATTAAAAGATGGAGAAAATAATGGCAAAATAATAAAAAGAAATGGAAATTTAAAAAAATAATTAAAAATTGTGATATATTTCTGAAAGTTCAGTAAATTAATTCAGAAATTATGAAAATGATTAAAAATTAAAAATAATAATTGAAAAATAACAAAAATAATGGTAAATTACAAAAATTAATTTAAATTGTCAATTAATAATATAAAATGAAGAAATAAATAATTCAATTGATTTAATGTCATGGCAAAAATAATTATAATTGAAAAAGTGATTGAGAAAACTAAAAAAAATAATTGTAATTTGAGTAAGGTAAATTTAAAATTTAGGGAAACAATTTAAAAAGAATTAAAATAATTAAGAATTGTAGAAAATATTTGAAAAATGATAAAAATAGTACAAAATTGTGTTTTAAGTATAATTGAAATCATAATAGAAAAGAATTAATAAAAATTAAAGAAATTGTTAAAACACTTAAAGTTTAGTATTTTTGAAACGTAGATTAATTGAACTTTTAATCAATGCAAGTTCACATTAACTGAAATTTGAGGAAATTAAAATTGCTATATAAATTTAAAATTTAAGAACATTTTAAAAAGGTGAAATATGATACTATCATAAAATTGATCAATAAATATTTCATAAGTTATTTATTTAATAAATGAATTTTGCGAGAACTTTACATTAATTTTTATTTTATTTGATCTGATGTTAAAAAAGAAAATAAATAAATCTAAAGCAGTTTCTGAACAAAATTGAAAAACGTCTCTTTCGGATACATTACTTCTACAGTCACAATTTTGCTTTTGTTTTTATACAATTCATTTACAAATGTAATAAAAGTGCATTTAATAATATCAAAAAGAATTCAGTAATGGACGTATTGCCATATTTAAATACACACTATTATAGTTTATAATATAGTTCTAAATAGCTCTTTTTTAAAATGAAGATATAAATTGACTAACAGATCCTGGCCTTATTGTTTAAATTTTAAAATTTGTAAAAATTAATTTATACAACGATTAAATTAATATTTTTAAAAATCCGTTTAGGCTGGCAAAATATTATTAATATCTTAATTTGAAAATCTAATTGTCCAAATATTTAATTAATAAATGAAGTTCAATTTTGCTTACTCACCTCACTGCTGTAAACGAAAATCTAAATAAATAAATTCTTTAAATAATTTTAGATTATTTAAAATCTACATTTTTATAAAGGTAAAATTTACGGACTTTTCATACTTTTCTATTCTCTAAACCTGAATTAGTTAAAAACAACTAATTATTATTAGAAAAATCGATGCTGAGTTTTTCTTTCATCAATTAGTGAAAAATAACTAATTATTAGTAAAATATGACTAAATATCTTAACAAGAAAACTAAAAAATAGTCAAAATTTGACTCATGGGTCAAATTTCCTGAAGTTACCCCCTAATTTTTGTTGATTCTATGGATTTTTTTTTCTTCATAATATATGTTTTGATAGTCCATAATGATATTAGAAAAAACCTAAAAAAGGTTTTTTAAAATTTAAATATTTTTCAAAATTATAAACGATCAAAGTTCTTTGCATCGTTTCAGAAAATATTCATTTTTCTCGTTTTTGGCTGTACCGATTTTGATCAGTTTTAGAAGAGAGACTAATGAGGAATTGTACTTAAAATAAATGGTCAAAATTTAAATAAACAATGTAATTTATTTAAATGAATTAAATTTAAAATTTTTTGTGTTACAAATAAAAACAATGTTCTCTATCGATTTTTTCTTTTTTTTTAAACTATCTTCTAGAGAAAACTTTTAAGATTTTTAAATGGCTGTTATTTTACAAAAATTAGGTGAGACTGAAATTATTGTTATTACTATAGTAACAGAATATCCCACTTTTTTATTGTTAAAATAAAATCTTAAAAGTTTACTCCAGAAGATGGTTTTTAAAAAAAGGAAAAATATTGAAAGATCTCATATTGGAAAAATACTCTTGGTAGTACTATACTGAATTCTAAAAAGAAAACATATTTTAATTAGTTTTTTTTTGCATTGCAGTATTTTTACTTATTATAGGATTCAAGAAACAAAGTAAATTATTTCGATAAAATTAAAACGTCGGATTTCTAGACATTTTCAATATCAAAAAATAATTAAATAAAAAATATAATAATAATATCGTTTATTGAGACGAAGAATACACTTGTTAGGAGACTAATAGTCTATACTATTAACAAGTAAGAAAACGTTGCATAATGATACCATTTTTTGGTTCAATTATGAGAAACTATTTAAAAAATGGTATCATTCTTATCTAATGGTTCTGATGCCTTTAGGTTTTGTGTGTAGAAATAATAAAATGGTACAAGTGGTGAAACTTCAATTTTGTTGCTACATAAAAGAGTTTAGTATTATTTTCGAAATTTGGAAAAATGATTTAAAAAAACAATATTTAGTTCTTTTTTATAGCAACACTATTCCACCACTTGTGACACTCTATTATTTCTAATAAATCAACATTAACTAATTTATTTTGTTCTTTAAAAGCAAGAAACGTCAATATATTAAAATCAAGTGAAAGACTGAGAGCATTTTTATTCACTGGTTTGATCAGTCTTAAAATCTATAATAATAATCCGCAAGATTTATTCATTCATTCATTCATTCATTCGTGTCTGTCCGCACCTGAAGTTTGGCACTTAGATATTTTTTGTTTTAAATCAGTTATGTTTGAAAAAATGTATATCTTTTAATTAAAATTAGAGTCTACTTTCATAAGAATTAATTTAACTGCAATGTCAGAAAATAAATTAATTAAAATATAGTTTACCCTAAAATATTGAACTGAAATTTCCATACACTCAAATTATTAGTAAATTAAACTTAAATTCTATTAATATAAACTAATTTGAAATGTTCTTGTGATTAAATTAATTGATATTTAGATCATTGAAAATTGAGATCATTAAAATTTTGAAATAATTATTTTAAATGAAAATCTAAATTAGTAATTAAGAATCAATATATATTTAAGTTTTAATTTATTGAAGTTTGAATTCATCTAAATTTTTATTGGTTATTAGGCTTTAAATTATCTAAATTTTAATCAATCCATGCGTTTTTATTATTCTGATTATTAATAACTAAACATTTTAACTTTTCACAATTAAAATTTTTTTGTATAAATATAAATTTCACTTAATTTCAAATTCCATAAGATCCAATTTTCATTGATTCAAATTATAGTCTAAATTATTATTTTTAAAATTTGGACTGATTAAAGCTTTAATATACAATGAAATTTTTTTGTATAATTAGAAGTTTTTATATAATGGTTAATGTTAAAAGTTATTTAAATATGCATTATTAGATTTTGAAAACATGTAAAGTTTATAATAGTTCAAAGTTGAATTAATTAAAATTTTTATTAATTAAAATTTAAAGGAATTTAAAAAAAATTAAATAAAAGTCTTATAAGACTTTAAAAAATAAAAAATTGAATTAATTGAAGTTTAAATAAATTTGAGTCAACATTTCGTTGAAACTGTTTTAAGTTTGGATCTATTTTAAATTTAGAAAAATTAAAACTTGAATTGTTAGAACTTTTGAAGAATAGAAATAATTCTCAATAGAAATTTTGAACGATTGAAGTTATTATAAATTATAGAAGTTTGAATACATTTTGTTCAAAAAACTATTCTTTCAACAAAAATATTTCAACTTTTTGTAATGTATCTATCTACGCTATTTTCTCCTTTTATTTATTTTTCTTATTATTTTTTCTTTTCTAAATATAAAATTGGAAAATTCGTGCTCTTTTAAAACATTTTTTATTTACTTTCACTTATTTGTTTATTTTTTGGAGTCGGCAGCGATTTTAATTTGCATAGAATGAAAGTTATATTTATCTAGAATATTAAGTTTATTAAATTTGAATAACAAATTTCATTAAATTATTTATCTTATTTGTACTTGCAAAAATTTATAATTGTAAGTGACCAGAAACAATTCACTGTTTTTCAATGTTTATGTGACTATTATTTTCAACAGTTTTCAATATACAATTATTCTCTTTAAATTTTATAATTATTCTTTAATTTTTTTAGATATTTTGTTCTGTTGTCGATCATTCTCCACAGATTTAAATTTTTTCTTTTGATTGTCAATTATTTTCCTCATTTCTAAATTATTGTCTTTAATATTTAATTGATTTAGTCATTTTGTAAATTTTCTTTCAATTATCAATTATTATATTGTAATTTCAATACAATTCTTCAATTTTAATTTATTTTCTACAATTTTATCCATAATATCCATCAGTTTTTAATTGACAATTTATTATTCTCCTTCAATTTTATCATTATTCATTAAATTAAAAAAAACATTTTCTAATCCTGATTATTCTCACCATTCTTCATTTTTTTTCAATTGTTAATTATTTTTTTCAATAGTTAATTAATTTCGTCATATTGTAATTTTATTTTTCAATTGTCAAGTATTTTCTTAATATTTTCATTTAATTCTTTAATTTTCAATTATTTTTATCGATTTTCCACTAATTTCTCAATATTCAATAATTCTCGGATTTTTTCAATTATTTTTTTCACTCATCAAAATTGTTTTAAAATTTAAATTCAATTATTCTTATGATTATTATTATTATCGTCTTTTTTCTATTATTATTTTGATTATCATTAAGTTTATTTCATTTTAAGTTTAATTGTTTAATTATTTTTTTCAATTTTAACTATTTTTTTCTATTTTTAATCCAGTTGTTAAATGTGAAACTATTTCCAACAATTATTCCTTTAATTTTCTTAATTTTTCAATTTGAAATTATTTTCTTTAAATTTAATATTTCATGTTTAAATTTTTCAATTATTTTTATCAGTTATAAATCTAGTCATTTTTCAAATTTTGTTTTTAATTGACAGTTATTTTCGTTATTATTCACATATTTTCATCAATTTTTTAATTATTCTCGTCATTTTTCACTTATTTCTTTCAATTATTAATTGTTTTCCGCACTTTTCAATTATTTTCTACAATTTTTTCAATGTTCAATTATTATCTTAAAATTTTATAATTATTCTATGATTTTTTAAATTATTTTGTTCGGTTGTGTATCAATCTAGACATTTTTTTATTTTGTTTTTAATTGTCGAATATTTTAATCATTTTGTAATTTTTGTTCCAGTTATCAATTATTTTTTCCAATTTTAATTTAATTCTTAAATTTTCAATTTATTTCCTCAACTTTTTATTATTTTTTTCAATTTCAATTATTTTTTTCGATAACCAATCCAGTTGTTCAATTTGCAATTATTTCGAACAGTTATATTATAATATTTCAACTATTTTGTTTAAATTTAATATTCATTGTTTAATTTTTAAAACTATTCCTTTCAATTGTGTAACTATGTAGTCATTTTTTGAATTTTCTTTCAACTGTCAATTATTTTCGTCATTTTTCAGATATATTTTTCAATTTCGTAATTTCCATCATTGGAATGTGCAAAAATTTATAGTTTTAAATGAACAACAACAATGGAAAGTTTGTCGCGCGCTTGGGCGCGCGTTTATGTTGCTAGTTATTATAAAAGAAGAAAAAAAGATTTCCTTTTTTATGCTAGAAATTATTATATTAATTTTTTGTGAATATTATTATTAGTAAATAATAAAGAAAACTAGCAAGCTGTTGAAATTTTCCCTTAAAGCATGTTGGGGAAAAATACAAAAAAGTTGTAGGCTTCTTCTATTCTCGTAAAACTTGTTTATCAAGAGAAAAAGACATGGCTAAACAAGTATGTATATCTATATTTGTTATCTGACGGACTCTCTTCCGGGGAGTGTCGTAATTACTGATTACAGTTCCCTTGCTATTTCTTGTGAATAGTAAAATCCTTCAAAGTTGTGTGCTTGGAATTTAGATGCTATTAACTTGTATATAAGCTTTTAAAAAGCCACCCACTTTAAATCTAATAAAGCTGTCATTTATTCTCAAAAACTTTACATCATTTTGTCACGGTGAGTTGAGTCGAATGCTACGAGCATTGGATTTTAAAATAGTCCTACTTTGCCTTTACTATACGTTCTTAGTTCAGGTTGTTAACCTACTATTCCGAGTGGTTACAAAAAAACATTCCCATTCACATAGAGGGCAGAAAGGGGACGATTAAAATGGTGTTTACAGAAGAAGTGCCAAGTTTGCGTAAGAAATTTATAACAAATAAATATATATAATGTATATATTAGAGTTGTCCAAAAAACCTCGATTTTGGAAAAAAAATTAGAATGATGCACTACCACAATCTAAGAAGATCTACGAGACTTGACAATTTTTATAAAAAATTTTAAACTCAAAATTGAGTTATCGATGGGGTGTGAAAAATTATTGTAATGGTCTATGGAAAAAAATCTAGGTATCCCAAAATCCTATCTGCATTTTAAAGCGCAGTCATTTAAATTTGTCAAATTTATTTTTCATCCCAACTTTATAAATTTATATCTTAAAAACAGAACGGTAAAATTCAGTAAAGTTGTAACAGTACATGTAAACTAATGCATTTAATATGTCATTGAAATTTTATAAGAATCTGTAGAAATTGGTTTTTTGGATAAACCTCCTTAATTTACTGAACTTTCAAATATATATCACAATTTTCAATTATTTTTTTCAATTTTCATTTCTATTTATTATTTTACAATTATTTTCTCCATCTTTAAATATTTTCATTATTTTTCAATTAATTTCCTGAATTTTTGGTTAGGGGAGACCGGGGCTAGTTGGGTCAGGGGTAGATTGGGTCATTGCAGTTTACTCAAATGTTATTAGTCGAATTAGTTCCTCTCTACACAAAAATTATTTTAGATAGTGAGATGCAAATTTGTGACAAGTTTCATTATTATATTACCATTTATGTGGAGTAAATGTAAGAAAAACTAATTTTGATACTCCAAAGTAAATTTTTAAACACTGGGTTTTTTTGTTATATCTCATTGAGTAATAGTTTTAGAAAAAGTTTAATTATCAAATTTTGCTCTTTGAATACTTCCTTTTAAAGGACAATGAAGAGATTTTAATTTATATTTGCAGTATAGATAGAAAAAAAATAAAAGATTTGAAAAACACAGGTGGGGTCAGTTGGGTCGTTTTCACTGGGGTTAGTTGGGTCGCCCAAATGCATGAGGAATCTACTATATACTTATACTACATTAATAAACTACATTAATTTATTTAAATTTCACTTTTAGTAATTTATTTCAGTTACTTAACACTAGTAATAATACTTTTTAACAATTAGGAATTGAAAAATACGTTTTTTCAATATGAGCAATTTTTTATTTTATAATCTTATACTTTCACTGTTCTAATTTAAATATATTTATTTTTTAATTCCTTTAATTATAAAATAACCCTAAAAACTAAGTTTATTATATAAAGTAATGTTTTAACATTTAAACAGTAACATTTTAATCACGACCCAATCTGCCCCGAGTCGGGGCGGGTTGGGTCACTTTGGATTTCTCCAAAAACAATGTTCCCCCCAAAAAAAACTAAAAGCAATAACAGGATTTTTTTTTTTTTTAATAAAAGCTTGAATATTAGAGCAGGTTTTCTGTACGATAAGGTTTTCATAAATTGGACATTAACAAGTTAAAGAACAAAGAGTCCAAAATGGCCCAAAAAACCCCGGTCTCCCCTATTATCTCAAATTTATAGATTATTGTCATCAATTTTCAATTTTTTAAACGATTTTTTAATTCTTTTCTTTTGCTTAAAAACAAATTCTGTAATTTTATATTATTTTCTCCGTTTTTTAATTATTTTCATTCTTTTTTCATAATTTTCAAAAATTTCAATTTTTTATCTAAATTTTCAATAATTACTTTCATCAATTTTCGATTATTTCTGCGATTTTGTAATTAACCTCTTTAATTAAAATGTTTAAATAATTTTGTAATTATTTTCTTTTTTTAAAAATATATTTTATGATTTTTTTAATCATTTCCCTCAAATTTTATTTACTGTTTTCAACATTTCATAATGTTTAAATTATTTTCATCATAAATTTCAATTACTTTTCTTAATCTTTAGTTATTTTCAGCATATTTCTGTTACCTTTTTTAATTTTAAATTAATTTTATAATTTTTCAACTATTTTCTACAATTCTTAATTATTTTAATTGTTTTTAAATTGTTTCCTAAAATCTTAAAAATACCTTACTCGAATTACAATTATTTGTTTTTAGTTTACAGAACTTTCAAATACATACCTATATTTCACAATTTTCAATTATTTTTTTTAATTTTCATTTCTTTTTATTATTTTGCCATTATTTTCTCCATCTTTTAACACTTTAATTATTTTTTAATTAATTTCCTAAATTTTCAGTTATTACCTCAAATTTAGATTATTTTAATCAATTTTCCACATTTTAAACTATTTTTTAATTATTTTTTTTGCTTAAAAACAAATTCTGTAATTTTATATTATTTTCTCCGTTTTTTAATTATTTTCATCCTTATTGCATAATATTAAAAAATTTCAATTATTTATCTAAAATTTTAATAATTATTTTTATCAATTTTAGATTATTTCTGCTATTTTGCAATTTTGAATTAATTTTATCATATTCCAATTATTTTTTTAAGATTTTTTAGTATTTTTTTAAATTTCAATTATTTTCTTCAACTTTTAATTATTTTTATTTGTTTTCTTAATTTCTGATTTTTAAAATTAATTAATCGTAAATTTCACTTATTTTTTGCTTTCTTCAATTCTTTTCTCCAATTTTTAGTTATTCTCATTTTTTTTTAATTGATTTCTAAGATCTTCATGTATTTTTCCCAAATTTCAATTTTTTTTTTAAATTCTGTAATTTTTTCAATTATTTTACTTAAATGTTATTTATTTTTTACAATTTATTATCATTTGTATATTATTTCAATTATTTTCTTCAAGTTTCAAATTGTAAAATCATTTTTCAATTATTTTCCAAAATTTATGTTTTTCAATTTTCTTAATTTCTTTTATAATTTTCAAAATTTGAAACCATTTATCTGAGACGTTAATTATTCCATTTAATTTTCAATTATTTATATCACTTCTTATATTATTTTCTTCAATTTTCAATTACTTTCGTTCTTTTTCGTAATTTCCAAAAAGTTTTAAATTATTTCTGTTTAATTAAAAATTATTTATTCTCTTCTATTTTAAATTATGTTTATCTTGTTTCATTTATTTTCTCTAATTTTTAATTATTTTCTTTTTTTTCAATGAACTTCTGAAAGTTTTAAGTATTTTTCTGAAATTTTCTTTAACTTTCCTTTATTTAAAATATAGATATTATGTTATTTTTTCAACTATTATCTCAAATTTTATTTTTTTGAATTTTTTATAACATATCTCAATTTTTAATCATTCTTTTTCAATTTTCAATTACTTTCTCTATTTTTTCATTATTCAATTTTTTTCAATTTATTTTTAAGACTTTCAAGTAATTTTCTCAAATTTAAATTATTTATTTTCTTTATTTTTAAAACATTTCTATGATTTTTTAAATTACTTTCCCCAATTTTTAATTGATTTCCTTTTTTTTTTTAATTAATTTGTAAAATTCGCAATTAGTTTGTTTAATTTAAATTATTTTTTGCAATTTTTTTTAATTCTAAAATTTTATAAATTTTGTCCTAAAAAAGGAAAGGTTTATTAGGGTTGACTGAGGGCCCCCTGAGCTCAAGGGCCCCGGGACATTGCCCCACTTTGACCCTTAATAGTTACGTCACTGCAGCAACCTCAAAAACAATAGAAATCATAATTAGCAGTTATAAATTTTTCATTTTTTTTGAGAATTAATATTTTTTGCTAATAATAACCTATTTCGATTTATTTTTGGTCAACTTTTGGGTCGTATAAAAAATAGTAAACTTAACAAGTTTCAGATGTCAATAATTGGATGTTATTCTGTGAGAATTATTATAATTATTATATAACCTACACTGTAAAAATGAAAGTCTTATTTTAAGACAGAAAACCTGTCTTATTTTAAGACGCAACATTTTTAAGACAGCCCTTTGTTAAATTTCAAATAAAAATTTTGTACCTCAATATAAGAAGCAAAAAATGTGATTATTAGCTGGTAAATTTGATGATTTTAAGACAATTAATCTGTAAAATCAGCATCTCTGTGCTGAATTTAAGAAATGAATTGAAATTTAGCTGAACCAAGATCTTAATATCACACAAACATTAGTTGAAATTAAAAGAGCTCCCTTATTTTCACAGAACAAGCCTCATCATTTTAAATTAAGGACAGCATTATTTTCAAGACTGAAGTTAATTAATTTCTTAATTTAAAACTTCTCTGAAATTAAGACTTACTTTTTACAGTGTAACAACTTCAACCCACTTCGCCTTAAAATGTAAAATAATTCAGCACATATTTATATTAATATAAGCAATTGTATGCTGTATAGCCAACAACAAAATTTTAAAAAAAAAGGTAAATATTAATCTACAATTGAACAATAATTGAAAACAATTGAACAATGGTTATTAAATTCAAAGAATATAATTGAAAATTGGTCAACTAGATAGAAAATCAAAAAAAAAAATAATAATTTAAAATTTAAGTTAATAATTCAAAATTGAAAAAATAAATTGAAAATTAAATAATGAAATTGAAATCAGAAAAACACAGAATTATTGAATATTAAAAAAAAATAATTGAAAATTGAAAAATAAAATTGAAATTCGAATACAATAATTGAGAATTAAATAAAATTACTGAACAATTGGATTGAAAAAAGCAGAAAATTATTTATAATTAATATTGAAGAAAAGGTTAAAAATTGAAGAATAGAATTGGTATTTATAGATATTAATTGAGACTTGAAAAAAATTATTGAACAATTGAACGATTAAATTGAAAATAGAAAAAAATTATTCAAAATTGAAGGAGGTTTTGAAACATGAAATAAATAACTGATAATTGGAAAAAAAATAATTAAAAGAATTACTGAATATTGAAACAAACAATTGAAAATTGAACAAAATAATTAAAAATTAAAGAAAATAATTGAAAATTGAAGAAGATAATTAAAAATTGAAGACAATATTTGAAAACAGCATAAAAATTTAGAAATCGACGGAAATAATTGCGAATTGATAAAAATAATTTAAAAATTACCAATTTAGATAAAAATTGAAAGAAAAACATAATTTAAAAAAGCTGAGAATTGTTAAATATTGAAGAAAATTGAGAAGAAGTTGAAAATTGAAAAAAAATTGAGAAATTGAAAGAAATATGAAAAAATAATTGGAAATTGAAGAAAATATTTGAAATTTAAGAAAAAAATTGGAAATTGAAGAAAATAATTGAGAATAAAAAAAAATTATGGTAAAAAGCCTAGAGTTATTGAATATTGTAAAAAACAATTGAAAATTAAAGAATGGAATTGAATGTCGAAAATTATAATTGAGAATATTAAAGAAAATATTTTAAGAATTGAACAATGGGATTGAAAGTAGAAAAAATAAGTGATAATTGAAAAAAAAAATAAATTGAACAATCCAGGAATTATAGATTTTGAAGAAAACAATAAAAAATTAAGAAAGTAATTGTAATTTGAAGAAATTAATTAAAAATTGTAGAAAATAATTTGAAATTGAAAAAAATGTGATTTTATGAAAATTGTTGAATAATAATTGATAAATTGAATTGAAGTTTCAAAAACATAATTGATACTTGAAAACAAAATATTGAAAAAAGCCGAGAATGATTGATTATAGAAGAAAATAATTGAAAATTGGAGGAGTTATTGAGATGTGAAATAAATAAATCATAATTGAAAAAAATAGTTGAAAAATGTCGAGAATTATTGAATATTAAATTAAATAATTAAAAATTGAAGAAAATAGTTGAGATCTGAAGAAAATAATTGAAAATTGATGAAAATAATTGAAAATGAAAGAAAATAATTGAAAATTGAATCAAATAATTGGCAATTGAAAAAAGTAATTTAGAGTTGAAGAAAATAATTAAAAATTGATTAAAATAATTGAAAATCGTAGAAAATATTTCAGAATTAAAGAAATTCATTAGGAATTGATGAAAATAATTAAAAATTGAAGAAAATAATTAGCAATTGAAGAAAATAATAGAAAATCGAAGAAAATAATTTAGAAATGAAGAAATAATTTGAAATTAATGAAAATAATTCAAAATGGAAGAAAATAATTGAGAATTGTAGAAAATAATTGAAAATTGAAAAGAATAATTGTCAGTTGAAGAAAATAATTGTGAATTTCTGAAAATAGTTGAAGAATTGAATTGAAGCTTCAAGAACGTAATCGATAATTGAAAAAAAAATATTGAAAAAAGCCGAGAATTATTGATTAACGAAGAAAATAATTGATAATTGAAAGCACAAAATAGAATTGCCCATAACTATATAAACTATTATGCAATGTAGGGTCTACCAAAAAAACTAAAGTTTTATCTACATTTTTTCATAATAATTTGACTTTTTCATGTTTAATGTATTTTATTGTTTCTGCGGTATTCTTAGCGTTAAGAAAAAAAGGTAGTAGACAAACATCTATAGATGTTTGTAAATTAAAATATATTATATTATATTTTAATTTTTAATGTATATTTTTTATTTTTCAATTGCATAATTGTCGCATAATTACACAAAATTTAAACGCATAATGAGATTGGTTCAAATATGCATAAAGTTATTAACTTTATTTATAAAACAAATTGATATATTATAGTCAAATTTATTAGCCCAGAAAAAAAATTCCCGGTTTGACGGAAAATTCACGGTTATAATTCCCGGTTTGTAAACACCCTGACCTCTGCACGAATTGACACGTTTCGTATTAAAAAAAAAAAAATTATCTCAAAATTTAAATCTTTTGTATAAAATGGTTAAGTCTCGTATAGATTCTTTTAGATTATGATAGTGCATCAGTCCATTTTTTTATCCAAAATATTGGATTTTTGCACCACCTTACTATATACACTAGGGCGTCCGTTAAAAAGTCGACTTTCGAATTATGTTTACGATACCCTCCAGTTTGGTTCCAATATAAAAAAAAAAATTTTCTGTAAAATTGCAGCCTGATTGATTAATATTAACCCGTGCCAGCAATCGATTGAAATTTCCCATTAAAAATGCATGGGAAAAATGAACATTTTTTCAAAAATTCCATAACTTTTTTAATTTTTTTGCAAATAAATTTCCAAGTCACAAATTTCTTCATTTTCAGCTATATTTTAAGGCAGCGTTTTTAGAAAAATTTAATTTTTAAAATTTTAAAAATGGCGGATGCTCAAAAATGGGTCAAAAAATATTTTGTAGTATTTGCAGCGTTTTATATCATATATAAATATTCAAGGAAACTCAATAGATCTTCTTAATCGGAGGTTCTTGAGGTCGCTAATGAAGATTATCATGTCAAAAATTAATTTTTCATAATTTTGGAACCAATATGGCGGACTCAAAATTTTGCATCTCCACATTTTTCAAGAAATCGCCTTGAAACACCGTTATCGGGCTTTTCGGAGTCACCATTAACAAATTTCATGTCAAAAATGTATTTTTCAATAAAGCTGATCCAATTTGGCGGATTCAACAAACTTTATTTTTTTTTAAATATAGTTCTTACATTTTTACATTTTAATTATTCAGTTTTTGATCATCCACAATAAGCAAAACTGATCTCTAAATCTGACTTTCAATTAGTGATTTTTTGCTAATGAATTGGCGAGAAATCGGTTACTATTAAATAGTAAAAACTTTTACTAGTTATTAGTAGAAAACTACTAATTTACAAGTGAAATATCTATTAATTAAAATTGTAAAAGTTCACTTTCTCAATTAGTAGTTATGCGACTGTTAAATTAGTAGTAATTTTCTACCAAAAAATATTGCAATTTTTAACTTTTTTGACATCGTAATCTTTATTAGCGACCTAAAAAAACCTTGAATAAGAATATCTATTGAGTTTCCTTGAATATTTATGTGATAAAACGCTGCAAATACACCGAAAAAAATATCTTCTTTTTTTCAGCGGAATCCACAATCCACTCATTTTGATGCTGGTCGAGTCCATACCAAGTGATCACACCAATTTCAGTCATATTGAGTAATATTTACGAAATTGATATTTTGGGTTTCTTTAGGAGTAAAAAAAATAAATTTTAATTATTTTTAAAAAATTCAAAATATTTTCGAAAATATTCAAATTCAAAATTTTGAGTACTATTTTTTTTGTTTTATCATAACTTCTGTAATTTTGAAGCAATTAAGATCATTTTTTTTTAAATTACTCGTATTTAAATACTCTTTCAAGAAAAATTATAATAATTAAGAAATTGTTTATAATTAAATTTTTATTAAAAAAATTAAATTATTTATTTAAACAAAATCTAAAGTATATCATCGATCTTTTTCAAAAAATTCATAAACATAGCCTATAATGTGCTTAAAAATTTAAGCCAAAGAAAAAGATGGTATGTATTATAGTTCTTGAGAAAAAAATTATTAAGTTATGCTAGCGCGGCGCAGACCGGTGTCACCGCTACTCAACGCGTAGTTCCGTAGTAACCGAAATGTATGTATATTATTACATAATATAAATACAGTTAATCGTCATGTTTATTTTTTTATTTTACAAATTGTGCTGTGCACAGAATTTGAAAAAATTTTTGTTTCAATTTTATTCTCAAGGGGTACGAAGGAATGAAATTTTTGTGTACCTTTAATGGTCATAGCTTGATTAAATCTTTCACTTAACAATTGTTTTTCAGCTTCATATTCTGCGTAATTACAAAATTCTACATTAATTTTCTCTAAACTGGATTTTGCCCACTCGTATAAGTCAAGAGGAGTAACAATTTGATTGTTTAATGGTCGTTGTAAACTTGCTTCTTTCAACTATTTTCAAACTATTTTTATCATTCTTTAAGGGGAGAGATAGGTGAAATTTTAACTCAACAAAATTTTTGATGCTCAGAGGTGTCATTTTTTTTCTTACATCAATTAAGATGTAGAATTATAGTATTACATAAAAATTAAAAAACAATATTTTTTTGGTCATTTTCGAAATTTTATTTTTCAAAATCCATACGATGGATTGAGAAAATCATTTAAAAATCCCACAAAAAAATTGTCGATGGAAAAAATGAAAATTGTGAAAGAGGTTTAATTTTTAAAATTTAAGTTTTTCTTAGAATAAATTTCTCAAACTCCGCAAATTATTTGTTTCTCTATTTTTGACATTACCCCATAATTTTAGGTCTAAAATTGCATAAGAAAAAAAATTAACACCCCTGAACATCGCGAATTTTGATAATTTTACAAGTCCATTATTTTTCTTTCTTCAGTTTTAAATTATTTTAATTATTCACTTATTTTCACTTATTTTTACCAGTTTTTTTAATTATATTAATTATTTTTCAATTGATTTAACAAATTTTCAATTATTATTCTTAAATTTTAATAATTTTCCCAATTTTTAGTTATTTTTATTATTTTTCTATAAATTACCAATTTTTTAATTACTTTTTTTTACTTTAATTATTTTCTCCGATTTTTTTAATTCTAAAGTTTGATGTCCATGTACTATGAAAAGATCAGTGTGACTTTCTGAAGCTTATAATTTAAATATAATACACTAACTATATTTACATTATGTAAAAATATACATACATTTCGGTTACTACGGAACTACGCGTTGAGTAGCGGTGACACCGGTCCGCGCCGCGCTAGCATAACTTAATAATTTTTTTCTCAAAAACTATAATACATACCATCTTTTTCTTTGGCTTAAATTTTTAAGCACATTATAGGCTATGTTTATGAATTTTTTGAAAAAGAACGATGATATACTTTAGATTTTGTTTAAATAAATAATTTAATTTTTTTAATAAAAATTTAATTATAAACAATTTCTTAATTATTATAATTTTTCTTGAAAGAGTATTTAAATACGAGTAATTTAAAAAAAAAATGATCTCAATTGCTTCAAAATTACAGAAGTTATGATAACACAAAAAAAATAGTACATAAAATTTCGAATTTGAATATTTTCGAAAATATTTTCAATTTTTTAAAAATAATTAAAATTTATTTTTTTTACTCCTAAAGGAACCCAAAATATCAATTTCGTAAATATTACTCAATATGACTGAAATTGGTGTGATCACTTGGTATGGACTCGACCTGCTTTTTTTTCCTCTACATTACAATATGGTATCAAAACGATTCCCCTCGTTTTGAGAGGATGTTATAATCATCAAAATGAGAGGAACTTTCCTCTCATATAGGGTAAACTTTTTCACTTTCCCACTTAAATTACTTTAAATCATTTGAAGAAAGTTAAAATCACTAACTACCTTCATTGATTCACATAAGGAAAGGAATATTCATCAATATTCGAACATTTTGTATGTTGTTTTATTAAATACGCGAATTAAATAAACATGTCACACTGCTAGGTTATATTGGTCTTTGACTTCAATTTCACATTCGTACACAAACAAATAATGAAGTCAAAATATTATTTTGTGCACAGAACACTAAAATATTATCATCCAGTCTTAAATCTTTTAAAATACACTGTAAATTGTCTTCCACAATTGAAAACTAAAGGTGAAAATAAACGTTAAAGCTGACGACGCGACGCGATACAATTGTTACTGAGTGCGCATGTGCAAATACGATATAGAGGATATTCCTCTACTTCTGATCGGATGTTTCCTATCGAAAGTAGTGGATTACTCTCAACGTAAGATTAAACCGTGAGAGTCGCCTCCAAATAATTTTCCTCTTCAAAACAGAGGAAAATACTATTGGTTGTAGTATAATAAGCTCATTTTGAGGTTGAATCCATTTCAAATCATGCAGACCGACTAACTTCAAGTTGTAGATTTAACTGCCACTGAAATATGTTATTCTTTATGAAAAATAAAGACACTCGTATTTTTTTATTTTTCAAAAAAATTATTTTTAACGAAGTTATGCGCATTTGAATTTTGAACCAGAAAACTCAAAAGAACAGTAAAAAAAATTTGTTTCGCTTGTAATTTTTTGGCTAATTTATATAATCAAATTATTTTTCTTGGGTCTTTTGAGTGGTCTTGTATTCTTCAAAATCCTATTTGAAATTTGTAAAAAGTTTCAAAATTATCGAAATGGGGGGTGATTTTCTGAAAATAAATAAGGTCCATTTTCTCAAAAACCCCAGCTTTTTTTTGTCTCAAAATTTTACCATAAATTCTTACTAATATGACAACTAATTCCCATAAGTTTCAAGCTTGCTAAACCATACTGGCAGCCAGGAGAATTTTTTTTTGAAAAATATTTTTTTACTTGGTTTTGGATTGTTGGAGGGCAAGTTCAAAAACAAATGAAATGTTATGAATCAAACTGAAGTAAGTTTATTTATAACCAACAATTATAGATTTAAGTAAAAGCATTTTCACAAAATTTCAAACTAATATTACCATAGGTTTAAAACATTAAACCCTGTAAAATTTCTTAATTTTAATATCATTAGAACTAATTAATATTTAATTCTTAGAAAACTTCGAAGAGAAATTGTTTTTTAAATGTTACGATTCTAATGGAAGCGTACTTTCGAGATTTCCTTTAAAATCAATTTGTTATCATACAAAATATATTTTAAAGGTACTTTAATTTAAAAGATTACTTAAAAGTTTTTGCTAACAGATAATATTATGATATTAATTCTTGTGAATTTATAATATTAGATAATTTATATATTTCAATAGACTTAATATTGTATAAATTCCAATTTGAAGAAATAAAGATTTAAAATTTTATTTTTAAGTACGTTTTAAGGTATTAAAAAGTGTTTCAATTCAAATTTATAAATGTTTTGACATTTTCAGCATTTAAAAATAAGAAGCGTTTTTATGCAGTAAAATTTGTAAATATATTTTTTGCATTTATTATAAATAACATTTCAAAATATAAAATAATTTTTTTTATTGCACATTAAACATTTATTTTAAGTGAACTTTGGATATATATTTGATATATGATTTAAAATACGTTTATTTAATTTTTTCAAAATCATGTTTTGCAGTTCGAGCCTATAGTAATATTAGTTTGAAATTTTGTGAAAATGCTTTTACTTAAATCTATAATTGTTGGTTATAAATAAACTTACTTCAGTTTGATTCATAACATTTCATTTGTTTTTGAACTTGCCCTCCAACAATCCAAAACCAAGTAAAAAAATATTTTTCAAAAAAAAATTCTCCTGGCTGCCAGTATGGTTTAGCAAGCTTGAAACTTATGGGAATTAGTTGTCATATTAGTAAGAATTTATGGTAAAATTTTGAGACAAAAAAAAGCTGGGGTTTTTGAGAAAATGGACCTTATTTATTTTCAGAAAATCACCCCCCATTTCGTTAATTTTGAAACTTTTTACAAATTTCAAATAGGATTTTGAAGAATACAAGACCACTCAAAAGACCCAAGAAAAATAATTTGATTATATAAATTAGCCAAAAAATTACAAGCGAAACAAATTTTTTTTACTGTTCTTTTGAGTTTTCTGGTTCAAAATTCAAATGCGCATAACTTCGTTAAAAATAATTTTTTTGAAAAATAAAAAAATACGAGTGTCTTTATTTTTCATAAAGAATAACATATTTCAGTGGCAGTTAAATCTACAACTTGAAGTTAGTCGGTCTGCATGATTTGAAATGGATTCAACCTTGAGTAAAAAACTCAAAGAGGATTTTATGATAGGAATGTTCAGCTCAAAAACAGAAGATATTTTTTTCGGTGTATTGCAATGTATTTTTTGACCCATTTTTTAACATCCGCCATTTTTAAAATTTTAAAAATTAAATTTTTCTAAAAACGCTTCCTTAAAATATAGCTGAAAATGAAGAAATTTGTGACCTGGAAATTTATTTGCAAAAAAAATTAAAAAAAGTTATGAAATTTTTAAAAAGAAGTTCATTTTTCCCATGCATTTTCAATGGGAAATTTCAATCGATTGCTGGCACGGGTTAATATTAATCAATCAGGCTGCAATTTTACAGAAATTTTTTTTTTTTTTTATATTGGAACTAAACTGGAGGGTATCGTAAACATAATTCGAAAGTCGACTTTTTAACGGACACCCTAGTGTATATAGTAAGGTGGTGCAAAAATCCAATATTTTGGATAAAAGAATGGACTGATGCACTATCATAATCTAAAAGAATCTATACGAGACTTAACCATTTTATACAAAAAATTTAAATTTTAAGATAATTTTTTTTTTTTAATACGAAACGTGTCAATTCGTACAGAGGTCAGGGTGTTTACAAACCGGGAATTATAACCGTGAATTTTCCGTCAAACCGGGAATTTTTTTTCTGGGCTAATAAATTTGACTATAATATATCAATTTGTTTTATAAATAAAGTTAATAACTTTATGCATATTTGAACCAATCTCATTATGCGTTTAAATTTTGTGTAATTATGCGACAATTATGCAATTGAAAAATAAAAAATATACATTAAAAATTAAAATATAATATAATATATTTTAATTTACAAACATCTATAGATGTTTGTCTACTACCTTTTTTTCTTAACGCTAAGAATACCGCAGAAACAATCAAATACATTAAACATGAAAAAGTCAAATTATTATGAAAAAATGTAGATAAAACTTTAGTTTTTTTGGTAGACCCTACATTAGGGTGCCCATATAAAATAAACATTTTTTCTGTATCGTATCCTACCCGTAAATTTTCTTTCTTTTTATGAGAAGATATGTTTTCTATTTTTTTAAATTTATTAAATATAATTTAGAGGTCGCGACGAGTCATTTTAGGTCAAAAAATGCTTTTTTTTAGGTTTTTCATTTTTTAAACTTATAATATGGGTAGATAACAATATTTTTGTTTTGTAGAATATCACTTGAAACTTAACACTTCATTAGTTTAAACTTATGTCATATAATGAATAATAATTGTAAAGTAGAAAAAGCAATTTTTAATGGTTTAAATTTAAAAAAAAATGAAATTTTATAGTGTGCAATAAAGTTATAATTTTTTTCCTGTTTTATAGTTGTATTCTGAAATTTTAAATTCTTCTGCATTTACTGCTTCCAAAAAAATAAGAATAAAACTCTGCAAAAATGTCATATTTTATTTAAAAATTACATTTTTTGTGTATTTGTAACATTTTGTATAGTTTAACTTATCCCATATTCTTTCCTTTTTCTACTGTTCTTCGGTTTAATTTTTTTTTTTTACTCTTAAAAATTGATATTTCTACCCTGAAATAATATAAATACTTCTTAAATAATGGTAAAAGATTTTGTTTCCTTAATTTATGGACAAAAAATTGTCACACTTTTAGATTTGAGGCTTTTCAGAGTTTCCAAAAATATTATTATTCATGCGGAATAAATTTTGACTAATTCATTGGTAAATTTGAAGTGATTTTTTACAGAAAAACATTTTTATTAATCTATTTTATAAGTTTAGAAATTAAAAAACCTATAAAAACGCATTTTTTTACCTAAAATGACTCGTCGCGACCTCTAAATCATTTTTAAAAAATCTAAAAATATAGGGAACATATCTTCTCATAAAAAGGAGGAAAATGTAAGGGTAGGATACGATATAGAACAAAATTTTGTTTTTCATGGGCACCCTACCCTACATTGCATAATAGTTTATATAGTTATGGGCAATTCTATTGTGTGCTTTCAATTATCAATTATTTTCATCATATTTCAATTATTTTCTTCGTTAATCAATAATTCTCGGCTTTTTTCAATATTTTTTTTCAATTATCGATTACGTTCTTGAAGCTTCAATTTAATTCTTCAACTATTCAACTATTTTCAGAAATTCACAATTATTTTCTTCAACTGACAATTATTCTTTTCAATTTTCAATTATTTTCTACAATTCTCAATTATTTTCTTCCATTTTGAATTATTTTCATTAATTTCAAATTATTTCTTCATTTCTCAATTATTTTCTTCGATTTTCTACTATTTTCTTCAATTGCTAATTATTTTCTTCAATTTTTAATTATTTTCATCAATTCCTAATTAATTTCTTTAATTCTGAAATATTTTCTACGATTTTCAATTATTTTAATCAATTTTTAATTATTTTCTTCAACTCTAAATTACTTTTTTCAATTGCCAATTATTTGATTCAATTTTCAATTATTTTCTTCCATTTTTAATTATTTTCATCAATTTTCAATTATTTTCTTCAGATCTCAACTATTTTCTTCAATTTTTAATTACTTAATTTAATATTTAATAATTCTCCACATTTTTCAACTATTTTTTTCAATTATGATTTATTTATTTCACATCTCAATAACTCCTCAAATTTTCAATTATTTTCTTCTATAATCAATCATTCTCGGCTTTTTTCAATATTTTGTTTTCAAGTATCAATTATGTTTTTGAAACTTCAATTCAATTTATCAATTATTATTCAACAATTTTCATAAAATCACATTTTTTCAATTTCAAATTATTTTCTACAATTTTTAATTAATTTCTTCAAATTACAATTACATTCTTCATTTTTTTCTTCAATTCAATTCTTCAACTATTCAACTATTTTCAGAAATTCACAATTATTTTCTTCAACTGACAATTATTCTTTTCAATTTTCAATTATTTTCTACAATTCTCAATTATTTTCTTCCATTTTGAATTATTTTCATTAATTTCAAATTATTTCTTCATTTCTCAATTATTTTCTTCGATTTTCTACTATTTTCTTCAATTGCTAATTATTTTCTTCAATTTTTAATTATTTTCATCAATTCCTAATTAATTTCTTTAATTCTGAAATATTTTCTACGATTTTCAATTATTTTAATCAATTTTTAATTATTTTCTTCAACTCTAAATTACTTTTTTCAATTGCCAATTATTTGATTCAATTTTCAATTATTTTCTTCCATTTTAAATTATTTTCATCAATTTTCAATTATTTTCTTCAGATCTCAACTATTTTCTTCAATTTTTAATTATTTAATTTAATATTCAATAATTCTCGACATTTTTCAACTATTTTTTTCAATTATGATTTATTTATTTCACATCTCAATAACTCCTCAAATTTTCAATTATTTTCTTCTATAATCAATCATTCTCGGCTTTTTTCAATATTTTGTTTTCAAGTATCAATTATGTTTTTGAAACTTCAATTCAATTTATCAATTATTATTCAACAATTTTCATAAAATCACATTTTTTCAATTTCAAATTATTTTCTACAATTTTTAATTAATTTCTTCAAATTACAATTACATTCTTCATTTTTTTCTTCAATTCAATTCTTCAACTATTCAACTATTTTCAGAAATTCACAATTATTTTCTTCAACTGACAATTATTCTTTTCAATTTTCAATTATTTTCTACAATTCTCAATTATTTTCTTCCATTTTGAATTATTTTCATTAATTTCAAATTATTTCTTCATTTCTCAATTATTTTCTTCGATTTTCTACTATTTTCTTCAATTGCTAATTATTTTCTTCAATTTTTAATTATTTTCATCAATTCCTAATTAATTTCTTTAATTCTGAAATATTTTCTACGATTTTCAATTATTTTAATCAATTTTTAATTATTTTCTTCAACTCTAAATTATTTTTTTCAATTGCCAATTATTTGATTCAATTTTCAATTATTTTCTTCCATTTTAAATTATTTTCATCAATTTTCAATTATTTTCTTCAGATCTCAACTATTTTCTTCAATTTTTAATTATTTAATTTAATATTCAATAATTCTCGACATTTTTCAACTATTTTTTTCAATTATGATTTATTTATTTCACATCTCAATAACTCCTCAAATTTTCAATTATTTTCTTCTATAATCAATCATTCTCGGCTTTTTTCAATATTTTGTTTTCAAGTATCAATTATGTTTTTGAAACTTCAATTCAATTTATCAATTATTATTCAACAATTTTCATAAAATCACATTTTTTCAATTTCAAATTATTTTCTACAATTTTTAATTAATTTCTTCAAATTACAATTACATTCTTCATTTTTTTCTTCAATTCAATTCTTTAACTATTCAACTATTTTCAGTAATTCACAATTATTTTCTTCAACTGACAATTATTCTTTTCAATTTTCAATTATTTTCTACAATTCTCAATTATTTTCTTCCATTTTGAATTATTTTCATTAATTTCAAATTATTTCTTCATTTCTCAATTATTTTCTTCGATTTTCTACTATTTTCTTCAATTGTCGACTTTTTAACGGACACCCTAATATACACGCATAGTTACAAAGTTACGACATTAGATTGGGTCGATATTTTGAGGGATCCTAAGAAGGTGAAAGATTCAACAAAAGATGATGTTCTCGATCTAGAAGAGCCTGTTCTATTTATTCTAATATATTGAAGAGAACAAGGGTCTCGCACACTGACAAGCGTGTCGGATATACACACGCATTTTCCATGCCTTCTCTCTTTTCAGTTCCTCCACCTCTTTTGCCACTCTGTCTTCTTCAGCGACTACTTTCCATCGATGGTGTAGCTGTAAGCAAACAGTTTGGTATGTTACATCGTGGCGTGCTCAACAGACGATCCTGAGAAATCAACTGCTCAGCTCGAGCGTGCAACGTGTTCTCCAGGTTAACCTGTTCGCCTGCTCGACATCGTCACCTTCGAGCCGGCCTCGAAGACCACGAGGTCTTCGCTCCTCCAGGCGAGTACGGGCTCCGTCCATGTGATCGACATCGGGCTCCGGTGGCTCTTGGGCATTTGCAAGCGTCACTCCTTCGCGAAAGCGAAACACGTCGGGCACACACTTTTCTCCTTATAGTTTTAGTTTGGTGACGATCACCGTGGCGACAAAACAAGATCAAAACCTCGTATCGCCGCGCCGGCAACCTCACGCTTAATCTTTAAATGTCTCCGGGAAAACGGCACGAGTGACTTTATTCAAAAATTTGTTGATTTTTTTTCTAAAAAAAAAAAAAGTGCTCATAACAGTGAGGATACTTGGTGGATTTTATTTTTGGATTGCAAGGGTGAATAAAAGACAGCCAATTGTAGAAAAGAAGGTAAGAGTCCCTTTCGGAATTTTATCCATTTTCTAAAGGAACTTTGTTTAATATAAGACGCATTAAAGCAAGCAATACAACATTTTTATAAACTGTCACAGTTGAATAAAGCAACAAGATCAACAATTAATTTCTCTTAAAAAATAATAAAGCTTCACATTTGGCATTATGTCTATTTAAAGTGTCACAGTTGAATAGAGTGTAATATGCCTAAAGCAAGCAATACTTCTTTTCTGTCAAATAAATCAACAAGTACAATAGTTAAATTCTCTTTCCAACATGATTTAAACGGTGCAGGGATCACAGTGGTTTCTTCGTTCAATTTTAGGTGAAAAAGGGGATTTTCAAAATTAGTAAAAAATTAAATAATAATAATCTCCGTAAACTCCTAAAGTAAGTTATTATTTATATTACTAGCAACATAAACGCGCGCCCAAGCGCGCGACAAACTTTCCATTGTTGTTGTTCATTTAAAACTATAAATTTTTGCACATTCCAATGATGGAAATTACGAAATTGAAAAATATATCTGAAAAATGACGAAAATAATTGACAGTTGAAAGAAAATTCAAAAAATGACTACATAGTTACACAATTGAAAGGAATAGTTTTAATAATTAAACAATGAATATTAAATTTAAACAAAATAGTTGAAATATTATAATATAACTGTTCGAAATAATTGCAAATTAAACAACTGGATTGGTTATCGAAAAAAAATAATTGAAATTGAAAAAAATAATAAAAAGTTGAGGAAATAAATTGAAAATTTAAGAATTAAATTAAAATTGGAAAAAATAATTGATAACTGGAACAAAAATTACAAAATGATTAAAATATTCGACAATTAAAAACAAAATAAAAAAATGTCTAGATTGATACACAACCGAACAAAATAATTTAAAAAATCATAGAATAATTATAAAATTTTAAGATAATAATTGAACATTGAAAAAATTGTAGAAAATAATTGAAAAGTGCGGAAAACAATTAATAATTGAAAGAAATAAGTGAAAAATGACGAGAATAATTAAAAAAATTGATGAAAATATGTAAATAATAACGAAAATAACTGTCAATTAAAAACAAAATTTAAAAAATGACTAGATTTATAACTGATAAAAATAATTGAAAAATTTAAACATGAAATATTAAATTTAAAGAAAATAATTTCAAATTGAAAAATTAAGAAAATTAAAGGAATAATTGTTGGAAATAGTTTCACATTTAACAACTGGATTAAAAATCGAAAAAAATAGTTAAAATTGAAAAAAATAATTAAACAATTAAATTTAAAATGAAATAAACTTAATAATAATCAAAATAATAATAGAAAAAAGACGATAATAATAATAATAATAATAATAACAATTGAATTTAAATTTTAAAACAATTTTGATGAGTGAAAAAAATAATTGAAAAAATCCGAGAATTATTGAATATTGAGAAATTAGTGGAAAATCGATAAAAATAATTGAAAATTAAAGAAAATATTTGAGAATTGAAGAAAATTATTAAAAATTGAAGAAATAAATTGAAAATTAAAGAATTAAATGAAAATATTAAGAAAGTACTTGACAATTGAAAAATAAAATTACAATATGACGAAATTAATTAACTATTGAAAAAAATAATTAACAATTGAAAAAAAATTAAGAATGGTGAGAATAATGAGGATTAGAAAATGTTTTTTTTAATTTAATGAATAATGATAAAATTGAAGGAGAATAATAAATTGTCAATTAAAAACTGATGGAAATTATGGATAAAATTGTATAAAATAAATTAAAATTGAAGAATTGTATTGAAATTTCAATATAATAATTGATAATTGAAAGAAAATTTACAAAATGACTAAATCAATTAAATATTAAAGCCAATAATTTAGAAATGAGGAAAATAATTGACAATCAAAAGAAAAAATTTAAATCTGTCGAGAATGATCGACAACAGAACAAAATATCTAAAAAAAATTAAAGAATAATTATAAAATTTAAATAAATAATTGTATACTGAAAACTGTTGAAAATAATAGCAACATAAACATTGAAAAGCATTAAATTGTTTCTGGTCATTTACAAATATAAATTTTTGCAAGTACGAATAAGATAAATAATTTAATGAAATTTGTCATTCAAATTTAATAAACTTAATATTGTAGATAAATATAACTTTCATTATATGCAAATTAAAATGGCTGCCGACTCCAAAAAATAAACAAATAAGTGAAAGTAAATAAAAAATGTTTTAAAAGAGCACGAATTTTCCAATTTTATATTTAGAAAAGAAAAAATAATAAGAAAAATAAATAAAAGGAGAAAATAGCGTAGATAGATACATTACAAAAAGTTGAAATATTTTTGTTGAAAGAATAGTTTTTTGAACAAAATGTATTCAAACTTCTATAATTTATAATAACTTCAATCGTTCAAAATTTCTATTGAGAATTATTTCTATTCTTCAAAAGTTCTAACAATTCAAGTTTTAATTTTTCCAAATTTAAAATAGATCCAAACTTAAAACAGTTTCAACGAAATGTTGACTCAAATTTATTTAAACTTCAATTAATTCAATTTTTTATTTTTTAAAGTCTTATAAGACTTATATTTAATTTTTTTTAAATTCCTTTAAATTTTAATTAATAAAAATTTTAATTAATTCAACTTTGAACTGTTATAAACTTTACATGTTTTCAAAATCTAATAATGCATATTTAAATAACTTTTAACATTAACCATTATATAAAAACTTCTAATTATACAAAAAAATTTCATTGTATATTAAAGCTTTAATCAGTCCAAATTTTAAAAATAATAATTTAGACTATAATTTGAATCAATGAAAATTGGATCTTATGGAATTTGAAATAAAGTGAAATTTATATTTATACAAAAAAATTTAAATTGTGAAAAGTTAAAATGTTTAGTTATTAATAATCAGAATAATAAAAACGCATGGATTGATTAAAATTTAGATAATTTAAAGCCTAATAACCAATAAAAATTTAGATGAATTCAAACTTCAATAAATTAAAACTTAAATATATATTGATTCTTAATTACTAATTTAGATTTTCATTTAAAATAATTATTTCAAAATTTTAATGATCTCAATTTTCAATGATCTAAATATCAATTAATTTAATCACAAGAACATTTCAAATTATTTTATATTAATAGAATTAAATTTTAATTTACTAAAAATTTGAGTGTATGGAAATTTCAGTTCAATATTTTAGGGTAAACTATATTTTAATTAATTTATTTTCTGACATTGCAGTTAAATTAATTCTTATGAAAGTAGACTCTAATTTTAATTTAAAGATATACATTTTTTCAAACGTAACTGATTTAAAACAAAAAAATATCTAAGTGCCAAACTTCAGGTGCGGACAGACACGAATGAATGAATGAATGAATGAATGAATGAATGAATCTTGCGGATTATTATTATAGATTTATTTATTTTTTTCTGTCCACGTTTTTAAAACTTGAAGTGAAGTTGGTTAGTTTTTATATTTATTCATCATTTTCTGTTCACGTTTTAAAATCCAAAGTGAAGTTAGTCCCTGCTTTTTTTCAATAATTTTGATTCTCTTTATCAAAAAAATTTTTAATTGTTTTAGTTTACAGCCAAAATATGCAGATGAGGTAGACTTAATGAAGAGATACTGATTATGACTAAAAAAAAATAATGATTAATAGTCAATTTTTTAATTACAATTTGCAAATACGTAACTTCTACACCTCTTTTCAATTATTTTTGTCATTTTTAAAGTACTTTTGTCAACTCTAAAGTATTATTGTGAAATTTCGAGTATTTTTGGGCATTAAATTTTTTCAAATATCAATTATTCTCTTCAGTCTTTAAATTATTGTCATGAATATTTAAATTTAAGACACAAGTTTTCATTTACTCTTGTCATTTTCCAATTATTTTCTCAACATTTCAATAATTATTTTTTCTATCTTTAAATTATTATTATTGTCAGGAATATTTTAATTTTTAACACCAATTTCTATTCTAATTTGTTAATTTTGAATAATTTTCTTCAAATTTCAATTACTTTTGTCATTATTCAAGTATTTTTATCACTTTACGATTATTTTCTTTATATTTCTATTATTTTTGCAATTTTAGAATTGTTTTCTACAAATTTCAGTTATTATTTTCTTAAAATTATTGAATACGACCTATTAATATTTAGTATATAGTAATTATTATTGTTATATCAAATTTTAATTTTATTGTTACTTGAAATAAAATTTAAAATTTTATATTGTAATGGGCTTCTGCCCGTAAATAAATAAATTTCAAGTTTTTTATTGACATGAATATTTTTAAATTTATTATATTAGTTTTCAATTATTTTCTACAAATTTCAATCATATTCTTTATTATTTTTATTGTTGTCATGTGTTTATTAAATTGGTACATTGTTTTTCAATTACTTTTTTTAAATTCCAAGTATGTTCTTCAATCTTCAAATTATTATCAGAAATATCCGAATTTTTTACACAAGTTTAATTCACTGTCGTTATTTTTTAATTATGTTCTTAAAATTTCAATTACTTTTGTCATTAATCAATTATTTTTTTCATATTTTTTTTATTTTTTCTATTTTAGGATTATTTTTTACAAATTGTAATTATTTTATTCAATTTTTTTTATTGTCATGAACTTTTAAATTTCTTACACCTGTTTTCAATTAGTTTCATCATGATTTTTATTATTGTTACAAATTTATTAGTTTTTTTTCAATTATCTTCAAACATTAATTTTTTTTTTCATATTTGAATTGTTTTGACATTTTAGAATTATTCTCTTCAAATTGCAATTATTGTCTTCAAACTTCAATTAATTTCTTCAACTTTCTATTCTACTTTTGTTCATTAATTTTGAATACTTTTCTTCAAATTTCAATTATTTTTGTCATTATTCAAGTATTTTTGCACTATACGATTATTTTCTTTATATTCCTATTATTTTCGCAATTTTATAGTTGTTTCCTACAATTTTCAATTATTATTTTCTTTAAATTATTGAATGCGACCTATTAATATTTAATATAGTAATTATTATTGTTTTATCAAATTTTAATTTTATTCTTACCTGAAAAAAATTTTTAAATTTTATATTGTTATGGGCTTTTGCCTGTAAATAAATAAATTCAATGTTTTTTATTGCCATGAATATTTTTAAATTTATTATATTAATTTTCAATTATTTTCTACAAATTTCATTCATTTTCTTTATTATTTTTATTGTTGCCATGAATTTATTAAATTTGTACATTGTTTTTTAATTAATTTCAACAAAATTAAATTATTTTGTTCAAACTTCAATTATTATCTATAAATTTTTTATTTATACACCAGCTTTCAATTATTTATATGTCATTATTCAATCAGTTTCTCAAGATTTCAATTGTTTGGTCAATTTTTCAAGTAGGTATTGTCTTTAAATTTTTAATTTCACGCACCAGTTATCAACTATTTTTTTCAAATTACAATTATTTTTGTTATTGTTCAATTATCTTCTTGTAATTTCAATTATTTTTGAAACTTTTCAATTATTTTTTTTAAATTTCAATTGTGTTCTTCAATCTGCAAATTATTATCAGGAATATCCAAATTTTCTACAAAAGTTCAATTTACTTTCGTTATTTTTCAATTATTTTCTTCAAATTTCAATTACTTTTGTCATTAATCAATTATTTTTGTTATTTTTGCCATTTTAGAATTATTTTTTAACAAATTACAATAATTTTATTCAATTTTTTTATCGTCATGAACTTTTAAATTTCTTACACCTGTTTTAAATTATTTTTATCATTATGTTTATTAATGTTACGAATTTATTAATTTCTTACACCTTTTTCAATTATTTTCTTCAAACTTTAATTATTTTTTTTATATTTGAATTTTTTTGACATTTTTGAATTATTCTCTTCAAATTTCAATTATTGTCTTCAAACTTCAATTAATTTTTTCAACTTTCAATTATTTTCTTCAAACTTGTAATTTTTTTTAACTTTACAATTTCATTATTATGTATAATTTTTTAATTTTAACACAAGTTTTGAATTATTTATTTCAATATTTCAATTGTTTTGTCAAATTTTCAAGCATTGTCTTCAAATTCTTCATTTTATTCACCATTTATCAATTATTTTTGTCATTTCTTAATTATTTTTTTCAAGTTACAACTATTTTTGTCAATATTCAAATATTTTTCATTTTCCTCAATCTGTTTATTATTGTCATGAATTTATTAACTTTTGAAGATGAGTTTTCAATTATCTATGTCATTATTCAATAAGTTTCTTCACATTTTAATTATATCGTTAATTGAATTATCGTAATTTTTTAATTATTTTATACAATTTTTCAATTAATGTATTAAGTTATTTATTTTTTTACTTCATTTATGAATATATTTCTCATTTTTTATTAATTTTTTTCCTAAATTTCAGTTATTTTTGTCATTATTCAACTATTTTTTACACATATACATTTTTTTATATTTTTTTACACTCAAAAAACAGTCTGGTTAGATTAACCCAAATTCTAGTTAAACTAACCAGAATTCTAGTAAGGGTACATTTAATATTGTGTTTCTGATTAAATTAACCAGAATGAAATGTTAAATATGACCTAACCAGTTTTTTTTCAGTGTAATTATTTACTTCAAATTCCAATTATATCGTTTCAATTTTTGTCATCATTTTTTGATTTTTAATCAAGTTTTCAATTATTTTTGTTATTTACAACTTTTTTTTGAAATTGAATTATTTTTGTCATTATTTAATTATTTTCTACCTATTTCAATTATTTTTACGATTTTCGAATTGTCTTTTTCAAATTTTAATGGCTTTTCCTACTGGCGTCCCCCAATTTAATATCAGTAATATCAAACTCTATATTGCTTATTTCCTTTTTTTTTATTTAAAAACTTACTATTTAATCACTTTTTTTATTTAAAAGCTCTCTATTTTCTCACTTTTTTAAATTAAATTTTTTTTTTCACTATTTTCAATTTGAAAGTCCACTGTAGGTATATATGGTGGGACCGTATGATAATGACACAAAACTTACCATATCAAATATCTCTTTTATAAATGGTTTAAATTAAAACTTTACTTCTAACGATTAATTTAACCAAATTTTAATAGATTGACATTAAAAAAAAACAAATTATACAGAAAAATATTTTTGCTACTCTCTATACTTCTTTGGAGAAAATTTTTCAAAATATGTCCTTCATTTTTTTTTAGATAAAGTCAACAAATCTCTGTTAAAAAACCTAATAAAGACCTCGAGAGTTCAAAACATGTAAAAATCATTGAGAAGGAAACCACAAAAGGTCACAAATTTTCATAAAGTCTACTACTTGTAAACAAAACCTTCATAGCTACTTTTATTTTAAGGACGTTTATCCGCTCAAGCGGTTCTCATTCTATCGGATCATGATATTCAATATCTTTTTTATTTCATTTCTTCTTATAAATTAGTTTCTAAATATTATTTCATAAAATCATTACACAAACGAATTTTGTTAAAAAAAAATTTTCCGCTGATAACTTCAAGCTATTAAAATTTGTCCATGGTTATTTCAAAAAAGAGAAGAATTACTAACCTTGAATAACATTTTCTTAACAACCGTACGGTAAATTAATTTAATATTATTGTAAACGTTATATTATAGTATAGTTCAAAATATATGTTATTTTTTTTTAAATTTGTAAAGTCGTATTTTCTAATAATATAGTCATTTTGCGTGTTTTGTTACTGTTTTCATGCAAAAGTTCCAACTTGATAAATTTATATCTTAAAAGCAGAACGGTAAATTTCAATAAAATTGTAACCATACATGTAAAATAGTGCATTTAATATGCCATTAAAATTTTATAAGAATCTGTAGAAAATCGATTTTTGGATAAACCTCCTTAAATTTACGAGACCAACAATTATATAAATGTCAAAAACTTCAATTTTGGCAAATTTTGATATTTTTCACATTTTTTTTACCCTGAAGTAATTATTTTTGGTACATAGAGTTGACCCTTTCTGTGCATTTTCATTCTAAAAATTACAAGCAAAACCTACATTTTTTCCTTCTTAGGTTCCTTTCTTCATATCGGGTCACATATATACAAAAATACTTTTATAAAATTAAAGGTAGTAATTTTAGTTGAAACAAATTTTTAAAAAGTTCCAGTAATGAATTTCTTTGATTTCCATCGCAACTATATTTAAAAAAATATGAAGAAAGAAATTACAGTTATCAAGTTATTGAATTTGTAACAACTATAATAATAATGTCAAATGAATCCAATATTTCAATAAACAATATTTTATAATGTAATCAAATTCATCCAAATAGCCAATAAATATTAAGAGACAGTAAACAGTGATCATTAAAATTGCTTGATCAATAACTGGTGTTTAGTATACTGTTTTATTTTTCTCTATACATGAGCATCTGGTAGTAAATTTTTTGCCTTAATAATAATAATAATAATAATAATAACAATAATTTTTATTATTAATAATATTAATAACAACTTTTAAAGTTGAATTAAAAAACATAAAACTTTTTTATATATAGTCAAACGTATATAAGACCTCAACATTCTTATAACCCAATGGGAAATTGCCAATGATCACCATTGGCTAAATAATGGTCCCATGATTGGCGGCCAACAGTTTTTTCTTGGCAAACTATTGGCAACCAATATTGGACCACAGTTGGTCAATCCTTGGGATGATAACGGGTTTGCCAGTCATTGGCAGCCATCATTGGTTCAATATTGGTTGCCAATGATAATGCCAATAAATAAAATTTTTTAAATTAACAATATTAAAATCTATATTTTTATATTGTTAATTTATTTATTGTTTAAAAAAATTTTTTTTTTTAATAAATATTTTAATTTATTTATTAATGCATGTCAAGTATTGGTACAATAATTGGCTTTCAATATTGGTCCATCCTTGGGAGCCAATGAATAACCAACAATCTTATTTTTACAACTCTATATGGAAACAGAGTTGTTAAATTAATCTTCAGCCAATATTTGACAATGAAGATTTGAGTGTTGGACACATTAGAAATGTATTTTCAGAGGTACGGGATCAGGCCTTATATAAAAGAGCTGAAGAAACTCGATCGTGAGAGAGGCTGACCGATGCGCGCCCTATGCCAGTTTCCGAAACCACAAACGCGTGAGAATCCTCGGCGCGCAGACGCGGCATAGATGCGGCGGGAAACTTCCACTATTTGAATTTGAATTTTTTATGCATTTAATCAAAAACAAGAAAAGAAATATAATAATACAAAAATTATACAAATTCTTAAATTTGTATAGTTTTCTGATTGATATTAAAAAGTAATACGCTTAATTATAAAGAAATACTTATAATAAATATCCTCCATAAATAATTGTTCAATTCTTGAAGATTTGAAAAACTCTTAAAGGTGTGTCCTAAGGTTAAAAATTATTGTTCTAAATCTACTTTAATCGATTTTCATGTTATAGAAATTATTTAAATAAATTAATTAGTTTTAAAGAAATCAGAAAGGAATTAAATTGATAAAAAAATAAACATTTAATATTAAAAATAATATTAATAAAAATAATCACATTAAAACTTTGCTTGTAAAATAAACAGAATGAAAAATTTAAAATTAAAAAATTAATGAACAATTACAAAATATTAAAGAAGACTTTAATTTTATTAAAATGTAAACTTAAGTCACATAAATACAAATATTCATGTAAGTATTTAAATTTTAAATTCACCATTTTTTCTGTTTAAATTTAAAGTAAAATTTAACAAATTGTAAAGAATGATAGTTAATAAATATTTAACTTTATTTGTTATTCTTTTCGTTTTTCACATGCAAAAAATAATCATTTTTTTTATAAAACTAAGAAACAAATTCTCTAAATATGAATACAAATTAAAAATGAAAAAAATTTAATATATGTAAAAAAATTTTAAATTTGAATCATTTAATTAAATAATTTATTTTAACAAAATGACTTTCTAAATATAACTATCTAGAATATTTAAAAAATATGAGCAAAAAAAATCAAAATTGGGTTTTAAAAATAAAAAAATAAACTTTTTAAAGTTCAAAATAAATTAAATTTTTTTTAAATTTTGTTATTCTAAAATTAATATTAAACTTGAATAATAATTTTCAATACAATTACTTAAAGTTAGTTTTCAAAAAATTCAATTATCATTAAAATGAATCTTTCCAAATAATAAAACTTAAACAGAAAGAATTAATGGTTTCTTTTAAATTAAAGAAATAATAGAGCATTAAACATAGTAAATTTAATATTTTGAATACTATTAAAAAAAATTTAACTTTAAAAAGATTAATGATATCAAAAATATTATTTTTCGATCCTAATTAAAAAATGTAACTTATTTCAATTTAGCTATTACAAAACGGCATTGAGTTTTAAAATTTAAATTTGTATAGAAAGGTTTAATTTAGTTCACATCTTATTTCCAGCTTAACTTAAAAGTTTAAAAAATTTTAAACAAAGTTTTTACTTTCTGAGCACATTTTTAATAATATTCGAAATGTTTACTTTAAAATTTTTAAATTTTTGATATCATTAATTTATTTAAACTTAATTTTTTTTTAATTTTATTCCAAAATTTTAATTAACCATGTTTAATGCTCTATTATTTCTTTAATTTAAAAGAAACCTTTAATTTTTTCTGTTCAAGTTTTACTACTTGTAAAGATTCGTTTTAAAATTAATTTAAGTTTTTGGAAACTAACTTTAAGTAATTATATTTGAAAATATTATTTAAGATTAATATTAATTTTAATATAACGAATTTTAAAATATTTTTAATTTAACTTTAAACTTTAAAAAGTTTATATTTTATTTTTAAAAACAAATTTTAATTTAATTTTAATAAAAGATATGGACATAAAAAAAATAGGATGTAAACTAATTTAAAGCTTAATACCTAGACACAAATTTTAAAATTTTAAATTTAAAAATCAATACTGTTTTATAAAGCTAAATTAATATGAATTTTTTTTTTAAATTAAGATCGAAAAATAATATTTCTGATGTCATTAATTTTTTTAAACTTAAATTTTTTTTAATAGTATTTAAAACCTTTAATTTTTTCTGTTCAAGTTTTACTATTTGTAAAGATTCGTAATTTTAAAATTAATTCAAGTTTTTGAAACTAACTTTAAGTAATTATATTTGAAATTATTATTTAAGATTAATCTTAATTTTAATATAACGAATTTTAAATAATTTTCAATTCAACATTAAACTTTAAAAAGTTTATATTTTATTTTTAAAAACAAATTTTAATTTAATTTTAATAAAAGATATGGACAAAAAAGAAAATAAGATGTAAACTAATTTAAAGCTTAATACCTAAACTCAAATTTAAAAATTTTAAATTTAAAAATCAACACTGTTTTATAAACTTAAATTAATATGAATTTTTTTTTAAAATTAAGATAAAAAATAATATTTTTGATGTCATTAAATTTTTTAAACTTAATTTTTTTTTAATAATATTCAAAACATTAAATTAACCATGTTTAATGCTTTATTATTTCTTTAATTTTAAAGAAACCTTTAATTTTGTCTGTTCAAGTTTTACTATTTGTAAAGATTCGTTTTAAAATTAATTCAAGTTTTTGGAAACTAACTTTAAGTAATTATATTTGAAATTATTATTTAAGATTAATATTATAATTTTAATATAACGAATTTTAAAAAATTTTCAATTCAACTTTAAACTTTAAAATGTTTATATTTTATTTTTAAAAACAAATTTTAATTTAATTTTAATAAAAGATATGGACATGAAAAAAAATAAGATGTAATCTAATTTAAAGCTTAATACCTAGACACGAATTTTAAAATTTAAAAATCAAACTGTTCAATAAAGCTAAATTAAAATGAATTTTTTTTTTAAATTACGATCGAAAAATAATATTTTTGATATCATTAATTTTTTTAAAGTTAAATTTTTTTTAATAGTATTCAAAATATTAAATTAACTATGTTTAATGCTCTATTACTTCTTTAATTTAAAAGAAACCATTTTTTCCTTCTGTTTAAGTTTTATTATTTGGAAAGATTCATTTTAATGATAATTGAATTTTTTGAAAACTAACTTTAAGTAATTGTATTGAAAATTATTATTCAAGTTTAATATTAATTTTAGAATAACAAAATTTAAAAAAAATTTAATTTATTTTGAACTTTAAAAAGTTTATTTTTTTATTTTTAAAAACCAATTTTGATTTTTTTTGCTCATATTTTTTATATATTCTGGATAGTTATATTTAGAAAGTCATTTTGTTAAAATAAATTATTTAATTAAATGATTCAAATTTAAAATTTTTTTACATATATTAAATTTTTTTCATTTTTAATTTGTATTCAAATTTAGAGAATTTGTTTCTTAGTTTTATAAAAAAAAATGATTATTTTTTGCATGTGAAAAACGAAAAGAATAACAAATAAAGTTAAATATTTATTAACTATCATTCTTTACAATTTGTTAAATTTTACTTTAAATTTAAACAGAAAAAATGGTGAATTTAATATTTAAATACTTACATGAATATTTGTATTTATGTGACTTAAGTTTACATTTTAATAAAATTAAAGTCTTCTTTAATATTTTGTAATTGTTCATTAATTTTTTAATTTTAAATTTTTCGTTCTGTTTATTTTACAAGCAAAGTTTTAATGTGATTATTTTTATTAATATTATTTTTAATATTAAATGTTTATTTTTTCATCAATTTAATTTCTTTCTGATTTCTTTAAAACTAATTAATTTATTTAAATAATTTCTATAACATGAAAATCGATTAAAGTAGATTTAGAACAATAATTTTTAACCTTAGGACACACCTTTAAGAGTTTTTCAAATCTTCAAGAATTGAACAATTATTTATGGAGGATATTTATTATAAGTATTTCTTTATAATTAAGCGTATTACTTTTTAATAACAATCAGAAAACTATACAAATTTAAGAATTTGTATAATTTTTGTATTATTATATTTCTTTTCTTGTTTTTGATTAAATGCATAAAAAATTCAAATTCAAATATTGGAAGTTTCCCGCCGCATCTATGCCGCGTCTGCGCGCCGAGGATTCTCACGCGTTTGTGGTTTCGGAAACTGGCATAGGGCGCGCATCGGTCAGCCTCTCTCACGATCGAGTTTCTTCAGCTCTTTTATATAAGGCCTGATCCCGTACCTCTGAAAATACATTTCTAATGTGTCAAACACTCAAATCTTCATTGTCAAATATTGGCTGAAGATTAAATTAACAACTCTGTTTCCATATAGAGTTGTAAAAATAAGATTGTTGGTTATTCATTGGCTCCCAAGGATGGTCCAATATTGAAAGCCAATTATTGTACCAATACTTGACATGCATTAATAAATAAATTAAAATATTTATTAAAAAAAAATTTTTTTTAAACAATAAATAAATTAACAATATAAAAATATAGATTTTAATATTGTTAATTTAAAAAATTTTATTTATTGGCATTATCATTGGCAACCAATATTAAACCAATGATGGCTGCCAATGATTGGCAAACCCGTTATCATCCCAAGGATTGACCAACTGTGGTCCAATATTGGTTTCCATTAATGCGCCAATATTGGCACCATTGGCTCCCAATACTGGTCCATTAATGCGCCAATCGTTAGTTTCCCATTGGGAAGTGACATTTTTTATATTATTATATCCGTAAAATATTTTTATGTAATGAAAAAACGATATTTTCTAAGATAATTAATATTTGCGAGTATACCTATCATGTTCTTTTAAAAATAATAATAAATTATATATAAATAAGGGAATATTATATTAGTAATTAGGAACTATGTAATAATACAAAAAAAATTAATATTTGCGAGTATACCTATCATGTTCTTTTAAAAATAATAATAAATTATATATAAATAAGGGAATATTATATTAGTAATTAGGAACTGTAATAATAAAAAAAAATTGTAAAGATGTAGTTAAGTTATACGTGTCAGCTTGAATATTTATGTATTTTAACATTTACTTGAATTTTATCCAATTTCCTGAAAGTTTACGTCACTTTTATTGTTCTTGTAAATTGTCAATCGACTTTAAATTCATTATCTAGTTAAATAAAGATTATTTTTCATAAAATTTCTCATTTTTAAGATCCAGTTCATTAAACCAACAATCATTTATTGTTTTATGCCTTAGCCGTGTATAAAGGCAGATAGCTCCGTTTCAGAAACTATCGCCATGGCAATATATTGCAAAATAGGCCATAATTCCTGAGAAACTCGTTCTTTTCTCATCGTAAAATAAAAACGTATTTCTACAAGGACACGTGTTTAAAGAACCTTTTGGAGACATTAACATCTAGGTCATGACTCACACATTGAGTCAAGATCGATGATAACGTTCACTATTCATGCATAAAATTTGGCAAAATTCAGTTATAATTTCTCTTTTATGGCACTATTTAGAAAATTACTACGATATCAAATAACATTATTTATGATGTGCATTCATATTCCATTTATTTCAAATTTTGGTATACGGTCATCCTTAGAAAGAACCAATATGTTATTCTAAATTGACTGCAATTAAATAAATATTAGTGTCGACAATATCGTACGAAATTTTTAGAAATTAGTAAATTATTATTTTAACTAAAAATATTAAAGTGATACTTATTTTGAAAATTTATAGACATTTTTATATTTTCGTAGAGTTAAAATAAATTTATTTAATGTTTATCAATTTTCGTTAAAATTTATTTTTCCTATTTGTAAATCATTGGGTGAGATAAGTCCAATTTTTTTCAAATTAGGTGCCATAAAACCATAACATCATTTTTGTCATTAGTGAGGGAAAAATGACCACTTCTATAATTAGACGAAAAAGATTATGTCCGATATAAAAATAATATTTGTGAAAATTTTAAAAAGAATTTTTCGTATTTTGATCTAAAATGATAATTTTATGATTGTTTACATTTTTCTAACAATTAAAAAAAAATCAATTTTTGTCAAATATGTAGACATAAAACCGGTAAAATTAAAAAAAAAAACTCTTTAAATATACTGTTAATAAAGTATTGTTTACAGCTGGTTGAAACCTGAGTAAAAATAGTTCAATCAAAACTATTTAGAACTTTTTATATAACTATGTAGTTCAAAACGGTTTAGAACTATTAAGACGATTTAACTATAGAACTAAATTAAAATTGTTTATAAATGTTTAAAATTAGTTCAAAGTCTGAATAAAATATTTAGAAGCATTTATATGCTATATTTACAACATTTTCAAAACAGCTGTTTAAAACTATTTAAAACTAGTTCAAAATTCTTTAGATATGTATAGAACTATTAAAAAAATTTATTTGGTTTAATAAAACTGTTTAGAGAAGTTGCATAATTTTTAACTTGGTCATTTTTTTTTATTATTCAACTTCGTTAATATTCACTTTATAAAAAACTTATCCTTAAAAAATCTTTCTCTAGTATTTCAGCTTTTATTAAAAAAAAAGTTCCATATCGCTTTTAGTATTTTGGAACAGTGTTTTTAAAGTCTCGCATAGTGATCTAACTTACCCCAGCCCGGGGCAGGTTGGCCCATGTACAAACTATGTTTTAAGAACCTGTTTGATTTTTTCTATTAATACTACAAATTAAATATAAATTTAATATAAATTAAAATCATTTGATTCATAGGTTCAAAACTCATATGCAACTATTATTTAGAAAGATATAACAAAAAAAATACCAAATGATTTAAAATTTGCTATGGAAGTATCAAAATCAGTTCTTTTCAAATGTTTTCAAATTTTAAATTTATAGCAACTTTAATTTTTTCAAATTTCAGATAGTGTGAACTTGCATGGATTAAAAGTTCAATTATTCTACTTTTCAAAAATACTAAAATTGAAGTATTATAAAAAAATCTTCAGTTTTTAATCATTCTTTTCTATTATGATTTCAATTACTTAAAACACATTTTTGTACTATTTTTATCATTTTTCAACTATTTTCTACAATTCTTAATTATCGTAATTGCTTTTAAATTGTTTCCCTAAATCTTAAATTTATACCTTCCCCAAATTACAATTATTTTTTTTTAGTTTTCTCAATCACTTTTTCAATTTTAATTATTTTTGCCTTGACATTAAATCAATTGAATTATTTATTTCTTAATTTTATATTATTCATTGAATATTTAAATCAAGTTTTTTAATTTACCATTACTTTTGTCATTTTGCAATTATTATTTTCAATTTTTAATCATTTTCATAATTTCTGAATTAATTTACAGAACTTTCAAATAAATAATATATATCACAATTTTCAATTTTTTTTTTAATTTTCATTTCTTTTTATTATTTCATCTTTCTGCGATATTTTAATTGATCTCCTAGATTAAAATATTTAAGTAATTTTGTAATTATTTTTTTTTTTTCAAAAAATATATTCTATGAATTTTCCAATTATTTATCTCAAATTTTATTTACTATTTTCAAACCTCTGATATTTAAATTATTTCATCACAAATTAAAATTATTTTTCACAGTATTAAATTATTTTCAGCAAATTTCTATTATCTTTTTTAATTTAATATTAATTTTATCATGTTGTTATTATTTTTTTAATTTTGAATTAATTTTATCATATTTCAATTATTTTCTAAGGTTTTTAATAATTTTTTTAAAATTTCAATTTTTTTTTCAATTTATAACTATTTTTATTTGTTTTCTTAACTTCCAATTTTTATATTAAGGGCATGTAATGGATTATGACGTCACTGGTATAGGCAAAATTTGTCCGTAACTTTTCTCTTAAAATATTAAATATTTTTTTATGAAACTTGGTAGAATTACTTAAAATGTAATTAAGAAGGTCTCTCAACCCGAATTTGTTTAAATTTTGTCCCAAAATTAATTTTGGGGAATTTTCTAAAAAATGCAAACTTTTATAAAAATCAATTTTGAGACAAAATTCAAACAAACTCGGGTCTAAGAAACCTTGCTAATGACATTTTAAGTAATTCTACCAAGTTTTATAAAAAAATATTCAATATTTTAAGAGAAAAGTTACGGACAAATTTTGCCTATACCATTGACGTCATAATCCATCACATGCCCTTAATTATCGTAAATTTCACTTATTTTCAACTTTCTTCAATTCTTTTATCAAACTATAAGTTATTCTCATTTTTTTACTTGATTTCTAAGATCTTCATGTATTTTTTTCAAATTTCAATTATTTTTTTTTAATTAAAAAAATTCTGTTATTTTTTCAATTATTTCACTCAAATGTGATTTATTTTTCACAACTTATCAGTTGTATTATATTTCAATTATTTTCTTTTAGTTTTAAGTTGTAAAATCATTTTTTAATTACTTTCCAAAATTCATGTTTTTTAAGTTTCTTCATTTCTTTTATAATTTTCAAAATTTTAAACCATTTATCTGAGATTTTAATTATTTCATTCAATTTTCGATTATTTATATCACTTCTTATATTATTTTCTTCAATTTTCAATTACTTTCGTTCTTTTTCCTAATTTCCAAAAAGTTTTAAATTATTTCTGTTTAATTAAAATTTTTTCTCTTTTATATTAAATTATGTTTATCTTGTTTCATTTATTTTCTCTAATTTTTAATTTTTTTTCTTTTTTTTTTCAATGAACTTCTGAAAATTTTAAGTATTTTTCTGAAATTTTCTTTAACTTTCCTTTATTTAAAATATAGATATTATGTTATTTTTTCAGTTATTATCTCAAATTTTAATTATTTTTTTGAATTTTTTATTATTTATCTCAATTTTCAATCATTTTTTTTTCAATTTTCAATTATTTTCCCTATTTTTTCATTATTCAATTTTTTTCAATTTATTTTTAAGAGTTTCAAGTAATTTTCTCAAATTTAAATTATTTTTTTTTTATTTTTAAAACATTTCTATGATTTTTTAAATTACTTTTCCCAATTTTTAATTTACTTACTTTGCCCCTTAATCTTAAATTATCTTAAATAATTTTTTTTACCCAGAGTCTGTAAATCAATTACATTCATAATATTCTTCTAAATATTTTTTCTCAAACTCATTATATAGTTCACGTGTACTTTTACATAAGTGACTTCCACTTTTACTTTACGTTGTTTACATTTGCTCAGTATTATCCACGCACAATTAATTTTTAAATCTTGATTGATAAAGGAAGTATAGAAAGTATATGAAATGGCGGATATAAAAATTGAAATTTCCTATATTATGATATTAGGTGCAATTATCATACCATATAAAAAGTACATAATAATTTAATCCGAGAAAAAATCCACTCTAACATAATTACTAAAAAAAAATAACAAATTTTTAAATTCAAGAAGAAAGTTTATGTTCTCATAATTCCTATATTCCGTGACTTATTATATATTTTATTATTCATAATAACATTGTATTATTTTTTTTTTCTTTTTTACAAAACAAGATTAGGCGGAGAGGAAATGCTCCATTTACAACTATATATGTTATTTAGATTTGGTAATTTTTATTCGAAAAATTCGTCGAGTTCTCTGAACTCGTGGATTTTTATTACCTTGTCCCTCTACCAAACTAAAAATATACATGAATTTACGAAGTAAAGAAGATTTAAGAACAAAGACTTAACAGCTCTTCCTATTCTCGGGGAAAAAGTTTTTCACGTTTCTACGTTAGCATGAGTTCTTGGAAGATAGTTTGCCTGGACCGATGCTTCTGTTTTCTTCGCAGAATCTCCAACTGATCTTCAGTTCGCTCGATGCTTTTACGATCCACTTATCTGCTATTTTAGATGCCCAGAGGAAAAAACCCGACTCAACATGAAAAAAAGAAAAAGTCTATTCTTCGACCTCGACGAGGCCGCGAAAAAAAGGCATGAAATAAAAAGCTTATTCTTTCTACACAAAAGATTGTCGAATTCATAATATATTCTAAATATATTTACACTATTAACACTGTGTTACAGAAAAAAAAAAAAAAAGTGAAAGAACTTTTTATCATACTTAGTGGATGTTGTAGGTAATAAAAAACTAAAAAGAATGGTACATATTAAATTTCTGATACACCATCAAAATTTCGTTTTATAGCCAAAAAACCGTTTTCAGAAAAATTCATATACATCACACCTTAAAACTTTGACACTTTTTATCCAAATCAAAAAGTGTGTTATTTGTTTGAAAGATTAAAATACACGCTTTTAAGCTATACAAGAATTTATTTATTATCATTTAAATTAATGAAGATATAAACCAAAAATCATCAGACATTTTCATTTTTTCATTGATTTTTCAACTTTGAAGCTAACTTAAATCTCTTATCTTATTAAAATTATATTTTATCTCAATGCACATTAAAAGCTTAGTAAATTTAGTTTCAAATGACCCCAGATTGAATAAAATTCGATTAAAATTGCCGAAGTTATTACAATTTTAATTTAGTAGTAACATCATTAAATTTTGACTGTATGTTGTCTTTCATTATTTTCCTCTTCGTATTTATACTTTTGACTACACTAGTTTACAAAAAAAAAAAAAAAAAATTTATGTACATTCAATGTCACTATTTTTTTCTTATGTACTAAGCTTCTCATTACTTAAAAATGACATTAAGAAATTTTTCTATGGATAGGATTTCGAAATATGAATTTTTTAAATTTTTTTACGTTTTTTTTGGAGGTGACTTCACGTTTTAGGCCGTATCTCGAATTACAGAAGTCCGATTGAGTTTTTCTAAGTGTCAAATTAAAGGTAATCAAATTCCCAACAATCGCTTTTAACATTATTTTTCAATCGGTTAAATATTTTAAGTGATATAGTCCAAAAAAAAATAGAAAATTTGAGTTTTTGGCCCAAAATCTAAAAAACAAATTCATTCTACCGCCATGCAAAAATAGAAAACGTCAAATTATGTCCAGTTTTAAATTTTTTACATATATGGCTCATTTTTAGGAAGAAAAAAATGTATGGATGAAAACAATCTATGGGTAATTATTGAAGTTATAAGCCAGGGTACTGAAATTCTCGTTTTACGCCATTTCGGTATTATACCACCTTTTATAGTGATTATGTTGATTAATTTAATGAATACAATATCACATTAGAAAATGGACTTTTTTCACTGACTTCAAATAATTTTCAGTGCTTTACTAATTCAAATTTGACTGAAAATTTTTTTGGAGTTTTTGACAAAAATTTCTGAAGAGGCATAAATTGATTAAAATCTGCTTTTTTGACAAGTTGAATCAGATGCGCAGAGGTTCAATTTTTGTTGAAATTTGTTCGTTAATCGATGAAAAAGTTTCAAATTAGATATAGAAATATGAAAAATAAATGATATTTGTCTGAAAAAATTTTTGGAGTTTTTGACAAAAATTTCTGGAGAGGCATAAATTGATTAAGGTTTAATTTTTGTTGAATTTTGTTCGTTAATAGATAAAAACGTTTGAAACTAGATATAGAAATGTAAAAAATAAATGATATTTGACTGAAAAATTATTTGGAGTTTTTGACAAAAATATCTGAAGAGGCATAAATTGATTAAAATTTGCTTCTTTGACAAGTTGCATCAGATGCGCAGTGGTTCAATTTTTGTTAAATTTAGTACGTTAATAGATGAAAAAGTTTGAAATTAGCTATCGAAATATGAAAAATAAATGATATTTGACTGAAAAATGTTTTGGAGTTTTTGACAAAAATTTCTGAAGAGGCATAAATTGATTAAAATCTGATTTTTGGACAAGTTGAATCAGATGCGCAGAAGTTCAATTTTTGTTGAATTTTGTTCGTTAATAGATGAAAAAGTTTGAAATAAGATATAGAAATATGAAAAATAAATGATATTTGACTGAAAAATGTTTTGGAGTTTTTGACAAAAATTTCTGAAGAGGCATAAATTGATTAAAATCTGCTTTTTTGACAAGTTGAATCAGATGCGCAGAGGTTCAATTTTTGTTGAATTTTGTTCGTTAATAGATGAAAAAGTTTGAAATTAGCTATTGAAATATGAAAAATAAATGATATTTGACTGAAAATTTTTTTGGAGTTTTTGACAAAAATTTCTGAAAAGGCATAAATTGATTAAAATCTGCATCTTTGACAAGTGGAATCAGATGCGCAGTGGTTCAATTTTTGTTAAATTTAGTACGTTAATAGATGAAAAAGTTTGAAATTAGCTATCGAAATATGAAAAATAAATGATATTTGACTGAAAAATGTTTTGGAGTTTTTGACAAAAATTTCTGAAGAGGCATAAATTGATTAAAATCTGCTTTTTTGACAAGATGAATCAGATGCGCAGTGGTTCAATTTTTGTTGAATTTTGTTCGTTAATAGATTAAAAAGTTTGAAATTAGCTATCGAAATATGAAAAATAAATGATATTTGACTGAAAAATGTTTTGGAGTTTTTGACAAAAATTTCTGAAGAGGCATAAGTTGATTAAAATCTGCTTTTTTGACAAGTTGAAACAGATTTGTTGAATTTTGTTCGTTAATAGTTGAAAAAGTTTGAAATTAGATATAGAAATATGAAATTAATTTTTTTTTTAAAAAATATGTCCACAGCAGCCCTCAGACGAAAGTCAATGGTTTTTCTCCTCATAAATTAAAAAAGAATCAATTTTCTTTGATTTCCCATTAAAGAAAAATATTCTTAACTACTTTGTGTAATATAATACAATTTATGCTTTTCAAAACTTTGCGCATCTGATTCAACTTGTCAAAGAAGCAGATTTTAATCAATTTATGCCTCTTCAGAAATTTTTGTCAAAATCTCCAAAAAAATTTTCAGTCAAATATAATTTATTTTTCATATTTCGATATCTAATTTCAAACTTTTTCATCTATTAACGAACAAATTTCAACAAAAATTGAACCTTTGCGCATCTGATTCAACTTCTCCAAAAATCAGATTTTAATCAATTTATGCCTCTTCAGAAATTTTTGTCAAAAACTCCAAAAAAATTTTCAGTCAAATTTGAATTAGTAAAGCACCGAAAATTATTTGAAATCTGTGAAAAAAGTCCATGTTCTAACTAGATTTTGTATTCAATTAATTAATCAACATAATCACTATAAAAGGAGGTAAAATACCGAAATGGCATAAAACGAGAATTTCAGTACCCTGGCTTATAACTTCAATAATTACCCATAGATTGTTTTCATCCATACATTTTTTTCTTCCTAAAAATGAGCCATATATGTAAAAAATTTAAAACTGGACATAATTTGACGTTTTCTATTTTTGCATGGCGGTAGAATGAATTTGTTTTTCAGATTTTGGGCCAAAAACTCAAATTTTCTATTTTTTTTTGGACTATATCACTTTAAATATTTAACCGATTGAAAAATAATGTTAAAATCGATTGTTGGGAATTTGCTTACCTTTAATTTGACACTTAGAAAAACTCAATCGGACTTCTGTAACTCGAGATACGGCCTAAAACGTGAAGTCACCTCCGAAAAAAACGTAAACAATTTTAAAAAATTCATATTTCGGAAACCTATCCATAGAAAAATTTCTTATGGTACATAAAAAAAAATAGTGGCATTAAATGTACATTTTGGCTGTAAACTAGTGCTATTATTGAATTTTTATGTATTTTTGCAATGATAATAAACACTTTTTAAAGTTTAAGAATTGCCTGGATAGTACCTAATATTAATTTTTTCAACAATGTTACACGTATTTATTAGATGATTCTTATGGGCATGTGATAGAATGTGACGTCACTGATATAGGCAAAATTTGTCCATAATTTTTCTCTTGTAATAATAAATATTTTGTCACACAACTTGGTAGAATTACTTTAAATATCATTAAGAAGGTCTCTCTGGTCCGAGATTGATTAAACTTTGGCTCAAAATTAATTTTTTGAAAAGTTTGCTATTTTTGGAAAATTTTCCAAAATTAAATTTGGCACAAAACTTAAACAAATTCGTGTCAGGGAGACCATCTTAATGACACTTTAGGTAATTGCAACAATTTTCGTAACAAAATATTCAATATTTTTAGAGAAAAGTTACGGACAAATTTTGCCTAAACCAGTGACGTCATTCTCTATCACATGCCCTTAAACTCTGAAAATTGTATCTTATCATTGCAAAAATGCATAAAAATTAAAAATCAGACAAAATTATCAATACGAGGAAAAAAATAATGTAAAAATGTTCATAAAATCAAAATTTAATGATGTTGTACTACAAAATTAAAAGTTTAATAACTTTGGCAATTTTAATCGAATTTTATTCATTTTAGGGTAATTTGAAATTGCATTTACTAAGTTTTTGATGTGCATTGAGAGAAAATATAATTTTAATAAGATAAGAGATTTAAAATGGCTTAAAAGTTAGAAAAGCAATGAAAAAGTGAATTTTTTTTAATGATTTTTGGTCTATATCTTCGTGAATTTAAATGATAATAAATAAATTCTTGTATAGCTTGAAAAAGTGTATTTTAAGTTTTCAAACAAACAAAAAACTTTTTGATTCGGATAAAAAATGGCGAAGTTTCAAGGTATGATGTACATGAATCTACCTTAATCTAGTCGATTATGTTTTTTCCTTACAATAATCTCGATTTATTTCTTTTTAAAAAGGTGAATTAGAAGGAAACATGTTTTTTCCATCTGATTACAAATATTAGCTCTTAATGTGTATCAACATTTCCTGTCACGAAAACGAGTGTTGTAAATTCAATCCTACACAAATTTTCGCGCAATCAAGAAATTTCTGTTTAATATACTACGCTGACTCAGACAGCAGTAAAAATGAAAGAAATGTGATTGTACTATTACTCACGAGACATTTATCGCTTTTACATATTCTCAAAGGTCAAGTTTAATTACCAATAAAAAACACTGCTGCTTTTTTTCATTCAATTGAATAAATTTATGTAAATAAAATGTAACAGAAGAAATTAATTATTATCATCGTTGCGCCGGTTCTAATGGGGAAAATGACTATTTTCATCACTGACAAAAAAAATTACCCTTTTTGACAATAGTGATAAAATTGACCATTTCTTACACTAGTGGGAAAAATGTCCATTTCCATCACTAGAGGAAAAATTAATAATTTCCATAATCATTGCGAGTTAAAAAAAAAATTTAAATTGTCAAACTTAATTGAAATTTGAGAAAAATAATTGAAAAATGATTAAAACATTGAAAATTTGAAAAAACAAAAATCATAATTTTTAAAATGTTTAAAAATTGTCGAAAGAAATTGAAAGTTAATAAATAATGAAACTAATTTGATATTGAAGGAAATAATTAAAACTGGAAAAGTTTTATCTAAAAAAATTTAAAAAAATAATTGAAACTTCTGAAAGTTAAATTTAAAATTGAAAAATAATTAAAATCCTTGAAGAAAATTTTTGGAAAGTGATAAAAATAGTTGAAATTTGTAGATATTAATTCCAATTGTAAAAAAATAATTTTAAAAAATACAGAATGTTTGTAAAGTACATGAAAGTGCCTTAGTACAACATGATTTCATGAATTTTAAACTTAGGAAAATAATTACAACATTATAGAAATAATAGAAAATTGAAGAAAATAATGGAAATTTGAGATAAATAATTAAAATTTTCGGAATTAATCAACAAATATTCAAAATAATATAAAATATGTAAAAATCATTGCAAATGAAAAAAAAATAAGTAAAAATTGACGAACATAATTAAAATTTGAGAAAAATAATTGAATATTGATTAAAACATTGAAAAGTGGAGATGAGATAATTTAGATTTGAGATAATAAATGAAAATTTAGGAAATTAATTGAAAAATAATGATTATATCTAATTAAAAGGTGGAGAAAATAATTACAAAAAGATAAAAGAAAATGAATTTGAAAAAAAAGGTTGATAAATGAGATAAATAATTGAAAGTTTATAAATTTAATTGAGGAATGTATAGTGAGAATAATTAAAAATTGAAGAGAAATGATAGAAATAATCGTAAATTGAAAAAAAATAATGTAAATTCGAGAGAAATAATTGAAATTTTCAGAATTAATCAACAAAAAATCAAAATAATATACAATTTGTGAAAATCATTGCAATTTAACAAAAAATTAATACGACATTGTCAAAAGTATTTTAAATGTGAAAAAAATAATTAAAGAATGATTAAAACATTAAAACGTGGATACAGTAACTTAGATTTGAGATAATAAATAAAAATTTAGGAAATTAATTAAAAAATAATTAATATATTTAGTTAAAAAGTGAAGAAAATAATTACAAAAAGATAAAAGAAAATGAATTTTAAAAATAATTGATAAATGAGATAAATATAAATAGTGAGAATAATTAAAAATTGAAGAAATTGATAGCAAAATGATAACCAAAATAATTGAAAGTTGTAGAAAATTATTAAAATTTGTGAAAAATATTTTCAAATTTAGAAAATTAATTGAAGAGTAATGAAAATAATAAAAAATTTGAGACAATATTTGCAAAGTAATAAAAATAATTAAAAATTGAAGAAATTGATTGCAAAATGATAATATTAATAATAAAAAATTGAAGAAAGTTATTAAAATTTGAGAAATATATTTTAATGCCTAGAAAATTAATTGAAGAGTAATGAAAACTATAAAGAATTCGGGACAATTTTTGAAAAGTTATAAAATTAATTAGAAAATAATTTTATTTTTTGAGAAATAATTGAAACATTTGCAACATATATTTGTAATGAAAGAAAATAATTGCAAAATAATAAAAATAATAGTACATTGAAAAAATAACTAAAGTTTGAGATAAATAATAAAAAAATTAGAAAATTAATAAAAAATTATTAAAAATTAATTGAAAAATAAATTTAATAATAAAGTAATTGATAGAAATAATTGTAAATTGATGAAAATTAGAAAAACTTGTAAAAAATAATAAATTTTAATTAATTTGAAATTTCATTAATTAACAATTTAATTAATCCACTCTTTGAGAATAGTAAATTTAAAAAATAATTGATTATGACAAAAAGTAATAGAAAAATGATAGAAATAATCGTAAATTGAAGAAATATTGAACATTTGAGATAAATAATTGAAATTTTCGGTATTACATTGAAACGTGGATACAGTAACTTAGATTTGAGATAATAAATAAAAATTTAGGAAATTAATTGAGAAATCATTAATATATATCTAATTAAAAGATGGTGAAAATAATTGCAGAAATATAGAAGAAAATGAAAATTTGTAAAAAATGTTTGAAAAATGAGATAAATAATTGAAAATTGAAGAAATTGATTGCGAAATGTTAACAATAATATTTGAAAATTAAAGAAAATTATTAAAATTTGAAAAAAGTATTTTAAAGTTTAGTAAATTAATTAAAGAATAATGAAAAATAATATAAAATTGGAGAAAATATTTGAAAAGTAATAAAAATAATTAAGAATTGAAGAAAATAATCTTAGTTTGTGAAAAATAATTGAAAAATTTCAATTATTTGTAATATAAGTAAATAATTACGGAATGATGAAAATAATTGTAAATTGAAAAAATAACTAAAATTTGAGATAAATAATAAAAAAAATTAGAAAATTAATCCAAAAATAATTTAAAGTTAATTGAAAAATAGATTTAATAATAAAATAATTAATAAAAATAATCGTAAATTGAAGAAAATAATAAAAATTTGTGAAAAATAATTTAAAAAATTGCAGAATATATTTGAGATAAACAAGACTATAATTACAATTATATATTATAATTCTTCGAACTTGAATTAATTTGAAATTTCCTTGATTAAAAATTTAAATAATCCACTCTTTGATAATAGTAAATTTAAAACTATACATATTTAAAAATTTCTTAAATACTTAAGAATTCATTTCTTTTGTGATTTTAGTTATTTGCTACAATTCTCAACTATTTTTATCATTTTTTAATAATTTTCTGCAATTTTATTACAATTATTTTTCATTTTTCCCCTTCATTTTGAAATTCTATTTCCCAAGTTTCAATTCTTTTTTTTTTTAATTTTAGAGAATAGTAAATTTGAAATTATTTAAAAATTTCTTAAATATTTATCCAATTCTTTTCTTTATGATTTTAATTATCTGATGCAATTGTCAACTATTTTTATCATTTTTCAACAATTTTTTTCAATTTCTAATTATTTCTATTATTTTTCAATTTTTTCCCTAATTTTTAAATTCAATTTCCGCAAGTTTCAATTTTTTTTTAAAATTTTTTCAAAAACCTTTTTCAGTTTTGAATTAATTCCTTTAAAATATCAAATTAGTTAAATTGTTTATTAATTAATTTTCAACTTCTTTCGTCATTTTTCAACTATTTTTACCAAATCTGGTTTTTCTTTTTTAAATTTTAATCATTTTCTTTAAATTGTAAATTACTTTCTCCACATTTTTATTAAGGGCATGTGATGGAGTCACTTGTATAGGCAAAATTTGTCCGTAACTTTTCTCTTAAAATATTGAATATTTTGTCATGAAACTTGGTAGAATTACTTAAAATGTCATTAGGAAGGTCTCTCAGACCCAAGTATGTTTGATTTTTGGGTCAAAAGTAATTTTGAAAAAAATGTCTTTTTTTCGAAAATTTCTCAAAAATTAATTTTGAGCCAAAATTCAAACAAATTTGGGTCAGAGAGACCTTCTTAATGATATTTTAAGTAATTTTACCAAGTTTCATGACAAAATATTCAATATTTTAAGAGGAAAGTTACGGACATGTAACTTAAGGGCATGTGACGGATTATGACGTCACTGGTATAGGCAAAATTTGTCCGCAACTTTTCTCTTAAAAATTGAATATTTTTTTTATGAAACTTGGTAGAATTACTTAAAATGTTATTAAGAAGGTCTCTCAGACCCGATTTTGTTTGAATTTTGTCTCAAAATTGATTTTTAAAAAAGTTTGCAATTTTTCAAAAATTTCCAAAAATTAACTTTCGGCCAAAATTTAAACAAATTCGGGTCTGAGAGACCTTCATAATGACATTTTAAGTAATTCTACCAAGTTTCATAAAAAAATATTCAATATTTTAAGAGGAAAGTTACGGACAAATTTTGCCTATACCAGTGACATCATAATCCATCACATGCCCTTAAGAAATTTATTTTTTTTGTGTAATTTTGCCATATGTCATTAGTAGAAAAAATACCATTATTCTCGTTTAAAAAATTACCACTTTTCTCTCAACAACAATCACTTACGATATTAATGAAATAACTATTTCTACGTTACTAATGACAAAATTGGAGAATTGGACACTTCCATAATTAGTGTGAAAAAATAACTATTTTCGTCTCTAGGAGGAAGAATTTCTCTAGGGAGAAAAAGGCCATTATCATCGAATGACCATTTTCGACACTAGTATAGTAGAAAATACCATTTTCATCACTCGTGAGAAAAAAAACTTCAATAATTAGTGTGAAAAAACTGTCATTTCCGCCACATAACCTAAAAATGAACTTAATACTAATAATTAATTATTTCTTACTAAATGATTAGTAGAAATATATCTATTTGAATTAGTGTCTGGTATTTTTGTTTTCAAATTAGTTATTATTAACTATAATTCAGATTTAGAAAGGAAATTGAATGAATTGTTATTATATATAATGATACAAATTAAGTCAATTTGCAAATTTGGAAAAAGTGATCTAAGTGAATTATTAATAAAAATTGTAGTAATTCTGTTTCCTCGGATTTTTAAAATTGTGAATAGCATATTTAAATGAAGTCTCAAAATACTAGTCTAAGGAGATTAGAGTTCCTCTTTGAAAGTTCTTCGAAAAACCGGTTGTGAGTTCTGATTCAGCTCGACCTTGAATCAGTCAACGTGGACCCAAGGAAGTTCAGGGTTTTCACGGCACTCTGCCATGAACATGAACTTAATAAGCGTTGGGAGCGACAATTGCCCCGTGTAATAATAAATTAGTACATTTTAGTATTTAAAAGCACTGACTTGAAGCTGCTGGAGCATTATAATAAATAAAATTACCCGAAGAGAAAAAGCAAAGAACATAAACCCATATATAGGATCGTCAGTTACTGAAGGTCTTACAATTTTACAACTTGAGCTTAATTTCTCAAGTTTAATGTACACCTGAAAAAAAAATTTGTAGGTATTTTTTTTTTTTA